>OX451392.1:13606814-14809941 GCA_949629135.1 Eremobia ochroleuca
TTATTTAGTTAGTAGGATTTAACTAGTAGTAGGTAGTAAAGTTACTCGCTTATGTTCCGGATGTTGTAATTATCCTAATGTCCTGTGGACCATTCGTAATCATAGAGATGGTATTGTAGGGCGAGTTGACTAAGCAGTGCTTAAATGATTGCGATTGGGCAGTGTGGCCGCCACGTGGAGCCGGCCGGCGCGCTGACGTCACGCACGGCGCTCGCCGGCACCACGCACATGCGCGCACGGCGTACGGCAGCCGGCGCAGTCGCCACAGGCTCACCTCGTGCTTGCACTTAAACTAGTCGCATACCGACTACCGACGTTTCAGCACAAGCAGACCGAAACGATCCTCACAGTCTGCCGGGTCAATGACATCTCCAACGTGCTCGCATTAACTTTTATGTTTAATCGTCAAGCGCACCCAAAAAGCATTATTATGACGATCCAAGGATTGTTCACGGAATCCGTATTATTATATTTTGTAATGCCCACTATCTAAATAACGATCGCGAGTTTTTATTCCGCTTTAGATGTGTTCTTTTATATGTACCTACCTAAGTAAATGTGTGTTAAAACGACGTAGGATGACCACGAACCGGCGAATGTCGGCCGTCGATCTCACTGAAATAACTAGTAACTTTACCATTCATTAGACCCTCGCTCGTTATGCTTCGACAATTACCACTTTATAGACCGTGCTTACCTAGACACTTAATTATTTTTCTAATCGTTTTTATCTATTTATTTGGTTGTTACGAGTTGTCCTTGATTTGGGCTTTTTCGTGGACTCGTAGAATGCATGTAGAATGATATTGTGAGATAGATAATAAGAATCAGGCGGTTGAGATTGTTAATTATCTATGGGCGAGCTAGAGCGTGAGAGTCTGAGCGGTATGCAGCGGGTTATACGTTATAGTAGTAGGTACAGACGCCAGCACATCAAGCTACTACAATCTGTCAAATTTCTTTAATAGATTTTCATCTTTATCGCTAAAGCATAAGGTTCAAAGTTGATTGGGAAAATTTAAGAGTTTCGGGTAGCTTGATGTGCTGGCGTCTGTACATGTTTTGTTTTCACGGTGCCGGTGATACGATTGGATCCGTGCCGGTTCGCGAGTCGCGTTACCGTGCGAAACTATGCCGGGAACAATCTGCGACGTTCCGTCTCTCATGACACTAACTAGGTACCTACTTACTTTATGACTACTTTGGAACTGTCTCCTTTCGCTTTTCCCTGCTTTCCATTTTACGGTACCTGCATTTATGGAAATGATTTGATTTTACTTCGACCCTTTATAATATATCCAGCACCATGTAACGTTTTCATATGTAACATTTCAAACGTTACAAGCTCAACAGTTATGTAGGTATCGCGATGCTTTAATTATAAATGCTCAACAAGAAAAGACACCACTTTTGTATTCGTACCGATTATTGCTACGCGTGGTCCAGAGTTGCTTGTTAGGCTTTCGAAGCCAAATATTTCCGAGTCTCAATGCCACAAAATCGTTCAATTAAGTAACAAGAATATCAAGATGCCTGATACTAACTTTTATCCCTAAATGAAGTAGTTATATTAAATGTGCCATTATTGGTTACAACACGAACAGTTCCGGCCCTAGTCCAGTACGTTCAGGAACCATTAACGTTGATAAGGAACGTATAACTGCTGCAGGAAAGTAACGCGCGCTGTATTTATCGCAATAAGTGTGTATTTCCATTTTATATATGGGTTATCAGGAATTCCGGATGATAAACTCAGCAATGGCCTGAGTGCGGTACCAGCGCGTAGTTTCTAAGAAACAAAACAGTTGGTACGTTTGACTTCGTTCATAGTTTATTAACAGTCGTTTTGTTTTACAGGTATGTGAAGACCAGGGGTGCCAGGAGGAGGTGTTCCCTCTAGCGATCTCGTACCTGGATCGGTTCCTGAGCACGTGCGCTGTCAGCAAGAGCCAGGTGCAGCTGCTGGGCACGGCATGTCTGCTGCTGGCGTCCAAACTGCGCGAGCCCGGCGCCCGCGCTCTGCCCGCCGAGCTCCTAGTCTTCTACACCGCCAACAGTATCACGCTCACCGACCTATGCGTAAGTACCTATAACTTCAGCCTTTAACCCAATAGGTATGAGCAGCTATCACGCAAGGGCATGATAATACGACGTGTCATCGACACTTCAATCAATCTATTCCTTGCGTGCCTCTAATTACATCAATAGCACTCGGAGTATGCGTCCGGCGTTCCGCGCACAGCCATATGAAGTAATATGAAGATTTAATTAACTTTCATCGTCTCGGGAAACAGCTGATCTCATTAATCATGCAGTTTCATGTGGCTGAGTTTCTGCATCGCGCACGCGCCTGCACTAATTTTGCAGTTAGCTCTTCTAGGTGCTTTCGTGTCGTTCACTCCGCTGATTTCTAAATCATTCGCGCTCTGAACATCCGCGAGAGATTGGAATTCCAGTTTTATGACGGAACATTTATTATATCTATGGAGTGATCGACTGTAGGCGCTACGCCGACTTGATGATTTGTGGTTTATCTTACCATGTAGCAACTTCTTGTCATGTCGGCTATGTGAACTAAATTAGCTATTCTCTGCGTAAAGTGACTAAGAGAATTAAAAATACAACATTCATAGATTATGTCGGTGACTGAACGAAACACTACAGATATAAATAACTAGACTCCTATTAATAGAAGCACTCTTAAATCCAAAATAAATAAAATGGTCAAGTGCGATTCGTAGGTATTCGTGTGGGATAGCATTGTTTCCTACCGGTGTCGGGTGTATTGATACCAACGTTAACTTCATTATTTATTTTTCCTTGTTTTGCGTTTATCGTCACATTGGCACTTATTCTATAAAAATAATAGTTAGTAAACCGCAAAATGCGAACCGTTCATCCGTATTTACAGAGAGATTACGTTATGTATTATGTAACAGGTTGGTTGTTAGTTACTAAGTAAACGTTCCAACACTTGAATTTAACTTAGATATTCAATTAAAACCAACCATAGGTTTGCGTAGGGAATTGTTATTTTAAAAAGTTGAACTAGATATTAATAACTTACGGTACAATATTACGTTTTAATTGTCCCGCTGTCAGAGTAGAGACACTGACACACTCGTACCGTTTTCTCAGCCAACCATTACTCATTGTGGTCTTGTGCAAATCTAGCAATTCTCTACTCACGTGGACAACTTTCCTAATCTTAATAAAGGGCATTGGCATTTAGGTTTCTTTGGCTTATCTAGTTCAATAATTCAGTACCGTTACGAAGAGTATGGCTTAGCGCGCCTGACGTGGGGCAGATCGGCTGGAATTGAAGCGGAGCGTTATTATTTCATGTGTAGTAGGTATTTGCATTTAATATAACGTATTACGTGGCTGTGCGCTGCATTTCGGGCGCGGCGCGGCCACCCGCCGGGGCCCCGTCCGTCGCCGCTCGTCCCGTAGATAATAAGTGCACACCACATTTTCGCGCGTCATAATATACTCGACTCGTTCTGCCCGCGATGCAAGTGCATTCCGAGCTCTGCACTTGTAGTTTGTACCAGTATTTAGTAACGGCAATTTCACAATTGGGTATTAATAAGTTATTGTTTTATTCGTACATAATGTTCTGTACCGAGTAGCAACGCTTGCTCTGAATTAGGGCGCTGGAACACGTCCATACGAAATGATTGTAATTATACGACATACCGTAGGTGCGTATGGCGAGCGGTGGTCGTGGAATGCGACGGGTCGCGCAGGCGCGGTCTGGGAGAGGGCTGCCCTCGGACAGTGTCTCCTAACGAGCCGACGGACTTCTCGGAAGAACCGCCGAACGAGGCTCGCGTTTCAATCAGACCAATTACAGACGAAGCACGCGGCTTATTTTTTCTCACGCGCCGCAAGTCGCGACCGCTCACCTAATCTCGTCTCACGAAGCTCGCCGGATCGACACCACGCTCGTAAATGGATCGCACGTTCAAATTGACTAGGTATTTTTAATTTTTCACGATTGAATTTTTTACACGTCAGTCGTGAGTGGGACTCCGTAAATGTTCATCTGCAATACTTATACGCGTTATGTTAATTCACTGAGTCATGCCGTTCATGACTGCCAATACCAGTTAAATGTATCGCGTCTTAGTATCAATAATAAATTAATTGTTCATGATACTTACGATATTTAACCATACAGTTCTCGGTAAACATAAAATAAATTGATAATTTACACACATTGGTGTATTTACATTAGGTACATACATATCGCGCAATTGCATGACCTACCTCTTAATCCAATAACGTACCCAAAAATGTCAATGGATAATAATTATTTTTAGAAAATATTGTGCAATCATACTAAGTATAACGTTGTAGATAATTTCCCAGTTTGTAACTTTATTCAAGCAAATCTCTGTAGCGCAGGTAAAGTCGGCTTCGTAGCACTTTCGTAGACCCGCTACGAAATATCGTAGACGCTTCAATTTCGCCAACCAACGACATTTTTGTGATAATTTTGGTGTCGATAAAGAAAACACGACCGATTGCAGTTCATTATAATCATCGGCTTATCAATTCTTTGGAATCTTTCACATATTATCGCCATAACGGTACCTGCACATAATTTATACGTAGAGTACTAAAATATGCTCATCTTATAACCACTCAACCAAGTGTGGCTAATAGAAGTCTGCGCCAATTAATTAAGTTTTTGTCTAAATCTAAGTCTACGCGATTGAAGCTAGTGTAGGTTTTTCTACGTCTTCGACTGCTAATGTCGGGTAGAACTGTAGAGTGTGGAGAGCTTTGTGTGTTGACGACGTGCATCGTAGCGGAGTGTGAGTGAACAATCGGTTAGATTTGATTATTGACGTTGTTGGCGGTTGGCCGGCGCGGCGGCGCGGGCGCAAGGCTCGAGCAAAAAGAGCACGTCCTGGCATCCAAGCGGCTGTAATGCGGGGCTCTCGGTGTCGAGCGCCCTCGCCGCGCCCGCGCCGCTCATAAACCTGCGCGTTCTCACATCCACACTCCCACTGTAAACGTTTATTATAATTGAAGCATAAGTTTACGAGCGCGGTGCCAGTTTGTCAAAAGACTATTCAATATTAAGTTTACGGTTAAAATTTAACTTTAATGAGAACTATTACAAGCATAATAATAATTTGAAAAAAAAAATCATATTGGATGTTTAATTGTGGTGCAGGCCGTACGAGTTTAGAAAAGGAATTTACGAGTTAGTTATTAGGGGTACCCTATTTAAAGTTCTAATAATAAATGTTGGAATGCTATAATCTGTTAAGGGAAATTATTGTTTAGAATATGAGGAATGAGCATATTAGCACGAACGCGCGTTGTTTGCCGATCTCACGGCGCGGGCGCTGCTTGTTTCCGGTGCAAATGCAACTTCCCCCGCGAACTAAGAACTAATGCGACAGAACAAAACGACTACTTGTGAGCAAATAGTTATTATGTATATATACTTTCTAAACACCATTATGTGTTAGTATATAGCTGTTACTAGGTATTGGCAGAACGACTTCAGTCATACACGTTAACTATTATATTTAAATACCTATGTCATAATGATCTAATACCTACTTTAGTTTTTATTTTACTAAGTTACAACTGGTATTATAATATAAGATGTTGTTCCTAGTTGTAGATATATAGTAACTTTTAAGAACCAAGCTTTACTAAAGCTCTTTTTAGGGTTCCGTAGTCAACAAGAAACTGTTATATGTCCGTCTGTCCGTCCGTCCGTGTGTCCGTTTTGTAGCTTTCTGGTACAAAACCAGTAAGCTATAATTTGGCATGGATAATACATATTAATCACGCCGACAAAGTGGTCAAAAAATAAAATGTTTTAAAAAAAAATAGCGTACCTCTTGTCCACGTAAAGGGGGGTGTTTTTTTTTATCGTCTACCCCATAGTGTGGGATATCGCTGGATAGGTCTTTCAAAAATATTGTGGCTTTGAGCAAACAATTTTTTGGGATCCGATTGTGAAAAAAGTGCAAATTTTTGTTATAGTCAAGTGCCGAAACCCCCCCTCCCCCCCCCTCCAGCTAAATGGTTGTTTTTAGATATGTCAAAAAAACTCACGTTGGTAGTATTATGTCGTTATATAAAAGGAAAACTACCACAGCTAAGTAGGCTTTACAAGTTTACGAATAATAGACGACCAACTTACATTTGCAGTTGCAATGTATTGGAGAACATGATTTTTCAACTACAATGTTAAGTTTGTTCTTGGGATAAATTCATTCCAGTTGGAACCCTTCATTCCGTAGTTACGTAACCCTTCATTGTGCGTGGCCGGTTTTTTTTAGTATCATCGAATGTCGAGCCATAGATGTTCTAAGTTCTTACAACGATCTTTCTATTAATAAGTGTGGTAAGTATTTTCATTATGTGTTATAATGCTGTTTCTCATGCAAAATAGGTGATGTGTCTGTGTATCGGTTGGTGGTAAAGCAACTCGTATCCCTAGCGCCCAAAAAGTTGATTTGCCCAGCTATTGAAAAGTCGGAGAACCAGTCGCATTCCTCTCGGCTCGGAAACTCCATGAGGCCTCCCGATCGGTTTCACTTTGTTCCTTTTAGCCACAGTCCGCGGGCTTCTGCTCGTTGTGATCAAAAAACGATCAGTCACTCAGATAACTGCATATGTGGTATGACTGTCACCTAGGCTAGAACAGAAAATGTGTTAACGAGCGCGTGCGCAGATAACCTCAGTGCACACGAGTGAAGGTGCAGCGCGCAGCCGCGCCGCCGGTGTCGCCTCGTTAGAAAATTGTGTCACTTAGCTCGCTTAATAGCACGCCCATACGTCGCTTACCTATTAGTATTACCATTTTACCGCAGATTGTACTAGAAAAGTTTCCCGTTTACTTGCTCCAATAATGTCAATCTGTATATAATTTTGCTCTTTAATCATAAAGACTAGTAAGATAGTTTGAGCAACAATTACTATTATTGTACAATTCGCCAATAAAAGGTACCTTCAACGGTAATAAAATTCCAATGGGTACTTGTTGAACAACTCGTCCTATGCGGGCGGTGGACGTGAGGGAAGAAAAAAATGAAAATTTTGTGGTTAGGAGCATCGCGATGTGGACCGCAGCCTGGGAGCCGGAGTCGTGCCCATTGTGCTGCCTCGGGCCGTCACCCGACCTTCCACGTAAACACCCGTCTTACTAACGATACTACATAATCAGTTTTATTACCTATTTTCAATAAGCATAGAGCTTATTAAACTATCTTGTACTACATTGTATAATGTACTGCATATTGCCACCTTATCGCTTTGCACATACGCCGGGACTTGTAACTGTCAATACAATCATTTTACAGGAATGCGCTGATGGTTATAATGTCTTACGTAAGGATTGCGATATCGTACATGCCTAACACGTTTTGTACGCTCACAGCAAATTTTATATTCAATACTGCACTCTCGAGGTTTTCATCGATGACTGTCTCCAATTGGGCACCTATAATATCTCAAGCGGATAAGCTAGGATATTCCATAGGTTCTAACCCACAAGTCTCAAAGCAGTTGTTCACGTTCATAACCCATAAATATTTCAATTCATCATTACTTTTTAATAACCTCCAGTAAGTCTGCGTGTTCCCATCCGCATCTGGAAAATTCCGAAGTTGTTTAGTCTCATGAGCTTAGTGGCCACGCGACACCGAGCTCATTGTTTGATTCTAATAGCGGCGCAGTCACACCGTTCGATGAAATTGGATAAAGCATGGGAACCGAGTGTGGAATTCAGCGAGTGTGTTGCGAGCAACGAGGGCTGTTTGCATAGCTCGCTTTATTGGCTGTAACGTGGTTCGATAACTGCTGCGGCCGCCGCGCCTGGCCGCCGCCGCCGCCCGGCCTCCGCCTCTCTAATGAACACTCGCCTGCAACTTTACGAGCTGCATTCCATCCGTCTCGGGTGGACCGACTGCACACAAGTGTGCTGTGTGCACACGCTGCTCCCCACACCGGTACACACGCGAACCGCTCAGCTAATTTATGAGATCAGCTGATAGGGACTCCGAACATAGACACCAATAAAAATCATAACTATTGTTTTTGCAATAACGTCCAATCCAATGGGTCTGAATATCTGTCTCCTCCACCTACATACGTTTGCGGTGAAGATTTTATGAAGCATTGTTTTCGAAGAGCTTTCAACCAGTCGCAAGTTGAACGATAGAGCGAATATTTTCATTTCGCGGTCGACCCGCATATAGGCGTTGCTAACCGCTTTTACTCACCTACTCTTTTTAGCTTCTGTGTCAACGCGTTATAAATATTGTTCATCATTGGAAAATGTTCCTATTCATACTTATTTATTAAATCTTATAGCGTCATTGTAACGTCGTGTTGCACACTCACACATACACAGTACCGATTTAATTCCAGTGATGATACTTCATTCATTCATAAACATGATACGCGGAGAATCTATATGCCCTAACTGCTATCCCTTGCTGAACAAATGCCGACTCTAAGCTCATCGAAATGAGAAGCATAGTCGGTCGAGTGAGAAGTAACAGCCGTACCGCCGCGGTCGACCCCGCCGATTGAGTTAAGTAAACATCGAGTATTATCTGTCAACGGACATGCAACGCGTACATGTACGAGTGTGTACGTACACAAAATAATCAACTTATTCATGAAACGGCCGTCCAAATATGAGGGATATTCTGCCCCGTTACTACATATATTCATATAGATAGATTCAGCACGAATTTGTTAAACATACGTCGAGCTTATTACAACAAAGTTGTTTTCAATCTAGGTCAACTGTAGCTTGGTTCTCGAAAGATAAGGACTTGATAAAGTTGAACAGGTTTATCGTCTTTGCTTTGCCATATGTTTTATAGGAAGCTACGCTCGACAAGAGCTCTATTTTTGGAGCTCCATCTACATAGGTAGGCACTAATATTGTAGCAATATTAAGGCAAAATGACACTTACGTCATCCTTAACGTGAATACTAAAGTTTAAAATAGTCATAGGTACACTCACATAATGTTAAAGCAGAGCTTTTACTAAAAATACAAAACGTGACAACAGCCTTTTAGTTTGTATAATCTTGCTAAAGACACGGTCTATGTATAATATGTGTTGAACTTGCCGATACAAAGACTAATGTTTGGCACGTAAGTAACTTTGTTTCCGAATGAGACTAAACAAAACATGAACTAAAACTGTAACATAGTTCATTTGATTACACAGCACAGCACCGGGGACTACCTACGCTCCGTTCCGGGAAGTCGAGCAAAACTCGGCGAGATTAGTGATTATATCGTCGGATGTGGCGGCAGGAATGCTCTTTTATGACCTTTCTGGTGTTACGATGACCGATAAATCTTCTATTTATAAAGCACTTGATGAATGTGTCGTTTCGTTGTCAACAGAGTTGGGAGCTACTGGTGCTGTCGAAGCTAAAGTGGGACGTGGCAGGAGTGACGGCGCACGACTTCCTGGCGCTGCTGCTGTCGAGGTTGCCGCTGCGGGGTCTCGTCAACACCGAGATGGTGCACAGGCATGCACAGACCTTCATATCTCTCGCTGCCAGAGGTACGCATTCCTTACACTTTCTGCGCCTAAATATAACTATTGGGATGATGTCAGCTGATTCTTGGCCTTCAAAACCAGTCCGCATCACACACTAACAGAAGGGTCACTTAATCCTCGTTATTAATAAAAATAGCCTCAGACGGATTCAAGTAAAAATGGTTATTGCGTGCTTAAGATACAATGGCAGGTTGTCGCAGTCTCATGTCTTCCATAGTTAGTTCACTTGTATTGAATGAGAATGTAACGTTTTGTTTGCAACGGCAGAGGGTAATTAGCATCTAGATACCACGTCATGTCACGACAATGTCGTCTTGCGATGCGGGCCGCGTTGGTCTACGGACGCATGTCACTGAACCTTCACTTTAGAATACTCTACTTTCCTTAGAGCTACTTTCTATTCCTTTTTCTGTTGTTACCCAAGTTTACGCAACCGAAGAATTCCATACTGATGTGCATATGATTAATTCCAACGCTTTTGGTATCAACCGGTATACAGTTTTATCACAGCTGTAGATAAATTACAATTACATATGACTATTTTTATTCATGGCCTCTTTGCTACGTTGCGTAGGTATAAAATGAAAACTAAGGATTAAAGGAAGAAAGTTTAGTTATAGTAACATTAATATTTACTTACAATATAAAAATAAAAAACAAAACAAAAGCATGAATGCATAGCCTAAACTTGTTTATTGGGTAACTGGATATCTAATCCCTATTTATTACTAAGGATTGTTAGGTTATGGTGTTCTTGGTGTAGGTCAATTTATTAGTGGAGAAGATGGTTATCGTTCGCCGGCGGCTAGCTGAGAACGTAGCGAGATGAGATGTGAATAGGTTTGTTTACAGTGAGGGCTATGCGCAGCGAGGGCGCGAGGGCGAGGGCGGCGTGTGTGTGTCCTGGCAGCGGCCGCGCCGGCGCCTCCCACGCCGCTCGCCTGAGCGCATTCCAGCACGCCTCGGGACTCCGGCCCCCGCGCCGCCACCACACCCCCGCTACCCTCATGGGATCATATGTTTTTGTGCAACGGTTTTTGTTGTTCGCCGCCGCTGTCGTATTGTTTTTTGTTCAAGAAGTTCACGCTCCAGCTCTTTTATTTCACTTGCTTCTCGGATATCATCTCTCACTTGTGAATCCGAGGCGAATGAAATCTCCTTCGCTAATGCAGCCGACCGAGTGCGCAACATTACACATTTCCATTTATGAAATATTGATGATCTTGAAACTTCGAGCTAATCCAGGAATACCGCGGTACATGTCACCATAAATAAAATGAAAACTACAAAAGGCTCATTATCTTTGATGGATTGTGAATAATGCCACGGGTTTATTTCTGCATAAAGAACGTATGTGTGACGTGTGTGTAGTGTGTGTACTACCCTCCAGCGGTGAGATCGCGTAGACTTGACGTTTCGCGGTATCGAGCGAGCCCGCATTATGTATCATTATTTGAATGGCACAATTTACTCTGGAATCATAACTCGTCGGGATATTAAATTTGTAATGGGTTATTTTAATGCTGACAACTCTCGCCGGTCTCTCCCGATGAAGATAAGTTATAGGTACATTATTTTGTTTTAAAAACTATTATGTCTCCTCGTTCAGGGTTATTTTTTGTAAGTCCGTGTACATAAAGGTCGAGCAATAGGAAGTTATTTGTCTCATAGGTTCTATGCGAGGTGTGACGCCAGCCTATATTGCGTGCGACAGGTATCTTATCTTCGTCGGACGTTTTCTTTCACATGTGAGCGCTTCGCAACGGATAGCAATCGTCGCCGACGTTGTCGCGGGGGCCGCGCGGTATTTGTTCCGGTGGGCAATGAATGCCGCGTGTAGTATCTCCGCACTAGCGATGCCCGATTATAGATAAATCGATTAAATATTCAAGTAAATAACCAGTTGTTCACATGACTACTCGTCACAGCCTTTCTGAGCGTTATGGCATTGCATTTTAATTGATTTTCAACAATTAATGAACACGTCAGTGTCTATCCGAATAGTTGTCGATTATGTAATAATTTTGAGCCATTTCAGTCCAAACGAATAGGTACCTACGAGTAGTACGGCCTTGTGGGATCGTTCACCTTGCGAATCGACTATTGCGCACGCCACTAGTAGAGGTACCTGTGCTGACTGCCGACGACACCCATTACATCTACTTCATTTTCAAGGGCAAAAATAATGATCATTATGTCATTGCCGTCGTTGTTAATCGCCAAGCTAAGGATTGTCTACACAGTGCACCTTATCACATCGTTGAAAACAAGTTTTAACAGCTCACGATTAAACATGCAGCCGTCTATTTAATATAGGTATAATTAACATCACTTTTCGAGCAACGAACTTTTAAAGTGATACAGAATCGAGAAACGGAAGTATCACCGTGCGTAGACAAACCTTACTTGGCCACGGGCTGTCTACGAGGGGGCGACACTGAACATAATTTTATTAATTTACATACACACCAAAGTGCGGTGGGACCGTCGCTGCGCCACTTCCTCTAGAAAGTGTACATTAGTGATATTAGCTCGTGACGCAGCAGTCGCGTCACGACTAATAAGGACGGCCTCACTTCCGCTACGTGTGTGTCCTGTACGAGCAGCGCTGTGCCTAGGACGTTTAGGTACTGTGCAGTCATCACGCTCGCTATCAGAGTGGCTGTTGATCTTGATGCGCTCGTGACAAAGGGGCTGCTCGTCGCAGGTCGGCAGCGCTCGCCTCGGACGCGCACCGGGTACTGCGCTTGTTTGATTAACATCAGATTATGCAAATACCCCGAGTGAGCGGCCGCTTTCGTTGTTTCATCTCTCTCTTTTTATTCGTTCCCTCTGCCCGTTCCCTTTATCTCGGGTATGCCGACATGCAAATTAAAAAAAAAATGAAAATAATTCTTTTAAATGAGCTGAAAGAGTGTTCGATATCCATACATTGGTTGGTATAATAGAGTCTACTTAATGATGAATGGAGGGCCCTTGTAGGCTTCACTCTTATTGTCTGCGTCTTCGAGTTAGTGGGCATTTGTGGTTCCACGCTGGGGTTCTTATCTCACTCTTGTATAGCGTGGGAACACATTTTATAATTCGCTTCGACCAACAGTAAAAGCTTACTATTAACATAACTATCGAATTAAAGCTGGACCTTATTAGTTGGGTTAGTACCTACATAAGTCGGCAAGGTCAGCTGATTTTCCTGCTATATTATCAAGTGAAGCAGCTATGTGTGGTGAACTCAATAACTACTGATAAAGTGACCTGAAATAAACATATAGCATGGTGATGTCAAATGTACATACATAGCAAGTCTTGATTTTTTTACGAACGAATTTCGAGTTTTTACCACGAAAATTAAGTGAGAAAGACAGCTTGCTTCATTAATACTTTGAAAACAAAGAACTACTGGAAAGTAACTATACATCTAAAATTTCAATTGATTGTGTAAATTAACGACGATGACGCGGACATCAAAGTAGGTAGAAAATGAATTAGATCACCGTTAACGGTTACGATACGGTTCGAGATAGGTACGTACCATGAGCTATGTCTATAAAATGTCACACTCAATGCATTCAACTGCTCTTATATAGAGAACATAATGGTAGGTAATATAGTGAAGAGTCCATGAAAATATACTAGCATAAATACCAACTTATTGCTTGTAACCTTTTGTAACTTGTCGGTTTTTCATAATGATAATTACAATTTGTGTCTTTTTCCTGCCTGATATTCTCGTTCGTGTAGGTATTCCATACAAAACACAGCCAGTGTTCGTTCAATATCAGCTTACATACGTGCACATATATGATGTATGTTGGTATAATGGTTTTGCCAAAGCAAGCCCGTGAGAAATATTCAAGTGAGGCGAAGGAGCGAGCCTGTGGAATGCGGCCGCGAGGGCGGGTGCCGGCTCCTTTGAGGCTGCACTCTCCGCAGGAGACTGACAACCTGCGAGAGAGAGAAAGGAACATTTCTTTTGCCGGATATGCCCCCGCTCCTCTAGCCTCTACGGCCGACGATCGCCGTATTCGCACCGTCTACGGACATCGCCTACATGAAAAGCTAATGCGCTACACTTTATGTACCTCCAACTTTAACATTCAGTTGTGAATGCAATGAGGAAGCACTGTAGGAAAATTTATTTTAAATTAGCTGCTGAGCGGGTCCAGTCCAGACCCTATTGAGGTTTTAATAAACAACGGTCTCTTGTTTTAATTAAATAATCAGAGCGCTGAAATAACGGAAATTTTAATTGATGTAACAATAGAGCTTGGTGGATTGATGATGGATTAATGAATAGTTTTTTTACCTACTTAGTCTGTATATTTACGGAGTGTTGTTTGTTTGTTACAGATTACGAGTTTACGTTATACTCTGCGAGCACGCTGGCTTCGTGCAGCATCGCGGCGGCGCTGCGCGGGCTCGGCCTCGACGGCCATCTGGCGCGCCTGCACGAACTCACGCGCATCGATTTAGTAAGTTTCTATCAATTACTTACTACCGTATTTAGCAAGTCTATGTTTAGAAACTACAATGTCACGCATCTGAATTGTGAATTGAATGCTATGTCCAAAGTATATTAGGTTTGGCACATACAAAAAAAAAACTTCCTGCTGTAGCTCCGCTTGTCCAAACTAAGCGGTGTTTGAGTTGAGCTCGTAAGCTACTCGGTACTGACGTTCAATTGTTGTTACAGGACTGTCTCCAGACATGCCTTGAACAGATCGAGGAGATGGTGCAGAACATGATCGAGGAGCGCAGCGGGACTGTCCCAAACGGGGCGGCGCGCGAGGCCGCGGGCTGGACGCCGCCGCCGACTCAGGACAAGGCGCACAGTAACGCCGCCACGCCCACCGACGTGCGCGACGTGCACTTCTGAACCACCCTGACGTCGC
The DNA here is from genome assembly GCA_949629135.1 of Eremobia ochroleuca. Classification (NCBI taxonomy): domain Eukaryota; kingdom Metazoa; phylum Arthropoda; class Insecta; order Lepidoptera; family Noctuidae; genus Eremobia; species Eremobia ochroleuca. The sequence goes on from OX451392.1 coordinate 13,621,273, forward strand.
CTGACGTCGGCTGACGTCTACCGCCGTAGCCGGCGCGACGATTGCTTTAATTACGGTGCATTAGTACGAAAATACTTTAAACTAACATGTTTGAGATGCCCGTGATCAAGGACTGAACCCAAGACTGACAATCATATGTCTCTAACGTAGGTAATTTGTACGTATCTTACTAATCGCAACTTGCGCATACATAATAAATAAGTGTAAGCCCTGCGTGCTACTGTAATTTGCCTCTAGTCTGTGCGTTCACTAAAACTGTTTTGCATTGAACGAGTTTATTTTAGATAAAACTTTCAGTTCTAGTTTATACGGTTCTTGAAATTACAATCTACCTCTTAATAATTTAAGCTTCAATTTCACCTGCCGAGAGCTCTTATAAATCTGTAATAGTTTGCCAATAGTTTAGCTGTTACAAATAGTCATTACCTTGTTACATGTTCGTATGGGACCAAAGTTAGCTTCACATTTTTTTCTTATTTTATAACATGAACTGACTCAATCCTTCAGTTATTTTGTAATTAAAATATAGTAGTTTTATGCAAGTATATAACGTATGTTAGTAGGACATATTTCTCAGCTGATTCAATCACTGTTAGTAAAAGTAAGCCAAGGTACAATACCTTAAACTTTTACTCACTTCCCATAAATCATTTTAGAAGTTCAAATTAATAACTTTTGTTTTTATCAATATTCACCTTTTGATTTGAGAAATTCTTGCAGGAATATCAAATGACATCAGATTTGTGTTATTGTATCGGGGGAAGGCAATAAATTACGCTTGTGTATTGTAAAAACTAATATTACGTTCATTTTAATATTATATTTATAACACACAACAGAGTCAGAATTATGTATAAAATTAGCCGTGCAACTGCAAATAATATTTACATGATTAATAAAATAGGTAATAATGTAGACAAGGGGCTGTATATTTTTGTTTTGCACTTTAAAACTTGTGTATGTAAGCAAATTGATTTATTACCTTTGTTCCTTACATATTAGTTCATAGAATATTGTGATAAGTAAGTGTTATAAATTATAATTTAACTTCGTATAATAGTCACTTCCAGTCATAATATGTTAACTTAGAAGTACTATGCGAGACCATTTCGGATTATAACTAAACGAAAATCAAAAAACAATGTGATCCATGCTTAAGATGTTTAGGTTAGCACTTAGTTATTAAACCACGCGATCGTTCCTATGTTTGAACCATCTGAACTAAACATACATGCAATAGTCATCAAGTTCCACTATTTGTACTTAATGTTTCGACTAGACTAATTAATTATCGAAGCGCTCGTAACTTTAATTAAAAATTGTGATACAATATCTTCATATTTAGTTAATATACGTATGTGTTAATTATTTAAGTACGGGTGGCGTAGGCAGAATTTAAACAGTGAGTGCTGGTTAAAAATTAAATTAGTTTATATTAGTTATAGTTTAAGTTAGTTATCTGCACTCTGATAAATATGTGCACATTAAGTTTTTTGTAGTTATATATAAAGTGAACAAGAAATCACTCCAATGTCTTCCATGAGTGTGTGAAACGGGCAGAATGTTGAAGTGTCTCGTGAAATATGTTTAGTAAGGTATTGCGTTTATATTTTTCGTACTTCTTGTTATATCACATACGCCTGATTGTTCGTACAGAATAGAAGTTTAACTATTTAGGATCTGGTGTTGATGTAAATATTTTAGATTAACATGTAAATATAGTATACTACATAGATATGCTGTAAGCATGTGGTGCCATAAGTTACACTACTAAACAAGTATTTTTATTAAAGAACACATATTCATATATTGATTTAGTATCTCAGAGACTACACAATACCTTCATATATTTAAATAACTGTATTTGATAAGCGATACCCTTCAATGCAAAAATATGTATTTTATTTGCACAAACTTGGTTGTGGAGTAGTATCATACCTAATGTTTAGGTATCTCAATAGTAAATACAGTGTCAAACATGAAGATACTGCCTAATAGAAATATATGCTTAATATATTAGCTTGTATATAAAATTATGTGGGAAAACATACGCATTACGAAGTTAGTCTTATTAAATGCTACTTGGCTTTTGGACTGGCTTTTTCGAAATAGTGTAAGAAATTTAGAATGTTTATTATGAACTTAGATTATTAAAATGTTAAGGAAAATAGTATTTTCCTATAATGCGATTTTTAACAGAGGATAAAATGCTTTACAGCTACTCAGTTCAAATAGAGGTGAGCTTTGAGCGATTTATATGAATATACTTTAATAATATCCTAAGGACCAAAATTCTAAAATAAAAGTAATTATGACAAGAACTTTTTCATTACATTGATTTTACATTGTGATTTACTATATTTAAGTGACATATTGGATTATAGTAGTAATTAAGTTGTTGAGAGTGTAAATATCTAAAGAAAAAGTAATAAAAAATTCAAAATATACAACTATGTTCTCATTTCACAAAAAAAAAACAACCCTATTTACAGCTATCCCGAAGTCCGTTTCACTGTTTGTAGTTGTGCATGCACATGCACGTGCAGCAACACAACAACAAAAACTATGCAACGGATATTATATATTGCAGCATAGAATATATTTTAACATAATCTCTTTAGCACTGAAAAGCTGATAAGTGAAAGCTTGAACCTATAACCATTGGCAACACATGGTATAAACATAGTATAAAGAGGGGAAGTAGGCTATCTCCGGCCCAATCCGCGATATAATTGCCTACTGTCTTAGGTTTGTCACTTTTAGGAAAATTTTAATTCAGTGCAAACCAACACAGAAATGTAAAACAAATACAGAAATGTATTCAAGATTCAGAGCAGTATTATTTATAAAAAAAAGGGATAAAATAAACCGGCGCGCGGCGGGGAGGTGGGGGCGCGACTGTCCGCTCTTCGTCAGATTCGGTTGTCGCCCAAACCGCTAACAAATATTTATAGACTAAGAGCTCGTATATCATATACTAGCGACCCGCCCCGGCTTCGCACGGGTGCAATGGAGAAACTGATAATTTTAGAGCCACTATTTCTCGTAAAAAGTATAGGATAAAAAATGGTTATTGTGGGTTATCCCTAAGAGATAGACACATACCATCGCGGACTTTTTTGTAGACCTTTTTAAGGTGTACAATACTGTAGTACATTATTTTGATCTGTCTCGACGGGTTCAGCCAGCGTTTACAATGTAAGCGCAAAAAAATGTGTTTATTTACGACATCACATTAGAAACCTCTAAAATTATCAGTGTTTCTCTATTATATTATGCATGTATTATACATATAAACCTTCCTCTTGAATTACTCTATCTATTAAAAAAAACCGCATCAAAATCCGTTGCGTAGTTTTAAAGATCTAAGCATATACATATAGGGACAGACAGACAGGGAAGCGACTTTGTTTTATACTATGTAGTGAAGTATATCATCGTAAAAAAAAAATACAAAAAACTGACTAGTATAATTATATACTAGTCAGTTTTTTGTATTTTTTTTGATAGGCACAATGTAGTATTTGTACACATAAAGGACCATATTTATTTTTATTTTTAATTAATACAAACATATCTATTGAATCACACATTTATTACAAAATTACAAATTAGCTAGGTACAGAAAAATACTTTCTTCGGTTTCGACTATTACGAAACGCCTTGTTATTAAACTTTAATGTGTAATATATCCGTATCCTATAAATAACTTTTGCAAATATAATTTCGGAAAGCATGGGCAGGGCGGTGAAAAATGTAAATCTTTTATTTGTTCATAAACAAAAGCCGCGACGCGCGAACCTCGTGCGGTGTTAGCCCCGGCTGACGCTGTGAGAAACGGGTCGAGATTTTGTTTAAGTGTGCGTGCGCGACGCATAGATACTTTGGCGCACACATACAAGCCGCGCGCGGTGCGTTTGTATGAAGATAACTTACTTCCCCTCTTTATACTTTGGTATAAACCATGTGAAAATGCCAAAAAAACATTTTTTTTTTTTTAATACTTGGACCTAGATTTAGAATTAATAGTAATTAATTTGCAAGATGATTCCGTTCTAACCTACAGTGCTCAGACCTGCAGGACCTGAAGGGCAATTCTCGTAATTTTATTTATTTAAACTTTTCTTTCGCACACAAAAAGGTACAAAGGCGGACTTAATGCCTAAGGCATTGTCTACCAGTCAACCAAGGGTGGTGAAGATATTACATGGCAGGTGCTTTGGTTGAGCCAAACAATGATAAAAAAAATTATTAAAATTGTTGAATTATAAATGAAAAAACATACACAAATACATAAATAGGTTAAAAATCTATAATATACATACATACTATTTACTATAATATATCCTTATCATTAGACATATACATGTAAACAAAATCAAGGGAGAGTGGTGTTGAGATGACTCTACACTATGCGTTTTGAAAATAACTGCAATTTCCGCCTAAATGCATACCGACTGGTGGCCGTCCTGATATCAAGAGGAAGCGCATTCCAAAGAAGTATGGACTGAATATGAAAGGAAGAATTTTAAGACCGTTCACATTCTGATTTCAGTCTCAATCGACGTTTCAAAATAACCTCTGATTTTTGAAAATTGTTGTTAAAATATTTTTTTTTGAACCCCACATTTTTGACAATTGTTGTCGCAGAAATGGAACTGCGACTAGATTTTAAACGTTTTATATTATGACAATTGGCCTTCTGGTCGCTCACCGGGTCGCCTCTTAAGTTCTGCCTTGGAGTTTGCCAAAGAGCGATGGACGCAGCATTCTGAGTGTAAAAAGACAGCACAGAATTCTGAACACCACGCTGCGTACCAAAACTGACATACATCCAATATGGGATAGGAATATAATATAATATAATTGTTTAGAAGGGTGTCAAAGAAACAACAATATCAAATTAACTCTGTTTAATCAAGAAACAAATTTACAAATTCAATATACAAGGATCCTTATTCACATAGAATCCGCTGATTATATACATAAATTATACAGGTTCCGAATTTTAATAATACATGTTACAAGTGTGAACAGCAAACGTGAACAACGATAACATTTACATTATGACCTATGAATGAAAAGGCACGATTTAATCCTTTGGAAAATATCAATTTCATAAATTAACAAATGATGTCATTAACTGTCAGCGTCAATGACATCTTAATTTTCATTTAAAATCAATAATAATAATAATATAACAAGAAAAGAAAACATAAAATTGATAAATAGGATAGTTTCGTGGAACAATTTTTCGCGTCTAGCATCACTAATAATATTAATACATTAATTTGTCTACAACGAAAATATGGAGGTAAGACAAAGAAATTTGGTAAGACTGATGAAGGAATGCATTAAGCTCAACAGTTAATGAAGTATTTTGTCGTTCGTTCGTACTTGCCAATCTAATTTTCTTATGTCCGATATGCCTTCATATGGATACCTTTCACGCATTAATTTGATTTATGAATTGTGCGTTACAGGTCATTTTTAAACGAACATAAGAATCGTTTTTATCAAATCTCGTATACCAGACCATTAATTGAAAGGTAACTATCTAATTTATTGTACTAGGTTACAGATGGAAGAGTTAGTGTGAAGAAATTGTCGAAAGAAAAAAATGGATCTGGTAAAATTCTTTGTTTCGTTGGCCAGTTTCTAAGGGCACAATTTACAACTAAATGTTTAGCGAAACATTTGAAAATTGTCATGTGCAGAGTGGTGGCTCTTTTGATAAATGCAAGTAAAAGCAGAGAAGGACTATGTTCAACAGAGGTGGCTAAGTCTCTTACCCACAGGGAAGCGTGTCTGTGTGTTTCCTACGTAACTTTGTCGACGAGTCCGCGGGCGGCTGGTTTCAAACTCACTATTAATATAACATATACAATAAATGCGCGACTCACATGTGGACTACTTTTGGTGTACTTTTCCCTCGGAGCCAGTTTAGTAGCACAGTTGACGTGCTCTGGGAATCTCGAGCTGGAAACAAAAGAATGTTTTAATACTAACTTATCCAAGGGAATCATGTTAATGGGAAGTAAGCACAGTTCACAGGCAATCACGACCTTCCCGTAGGTCTGTGCCGTAAAATCTAGAAAACCTGTTAAATTAATTCAGATTTATAGAAGAAGTAAAAATAACCATTTCCGTCGCAGACAACATAATTAAATCTTAGAACTTAGTTTGATTTGAAGTGAAGAAAGTGGCTCAGGCGCAGAATCGCAACGATATTAGTATAACGGAAGGCAGCGCGTGTTGAAGTCAAAGTAAGTGTATGTTTTCCCCTATCATCGTTTTCTAGTGATAGTATGTATGTACTCCTCGAAAATCTTGGAAAAAATAATATTGTGACCACCCAAGCGGACCTCAAGCGAGCATTGGGGCAGTACAAACACGAGGATTTTGGTTCAAACCATACGCAAGCATGAAGCATGGTGTATAGAAACGTAAATAAACGCAGACAGTAAGAAAATAATGTGTTGATATTATCTACTGTACTGTTAATCTCTGTACAACTTTGGCAAATGAATATTATTATTACTTACATACTTATTTACGGATACGGGGTCAGATTACAATTAAATTATTCTGACGCGTACATGAATGGTGAGATTTTTATAGTATTGTCCGGAAGAAATGACTCGCAAACTGACCCCGAGTCCAGAAAGAGATAAAGTTAATTGCGGTTTTGTATGTATGTAACACTTGTAATAGATATACAGGGTTATTTTTCAAAGACCAGCCAAATCTAAGGATGTGGTACAGACCATCAAACTGAACAACTTTCTCCAAAAATAACCTTGTATATGGAATCCTATATATAGAGTGACTGGTAATTAGTGATAGATACTTAAACACATGATTCTACTCATAACAACAATCAACTTTTACTATGGGACCAAACCAGAAATCGCAAAAAAAAAATCAGCTGTTCCCTACATTTTGACGACTCGTACGAACATAAATGTAGGGAACAGCTGATTTTTTTTCGCGATTTCAGGTTTGGTAACATAGTAAAAGTTGTTTGTAATGATGAGTAGAATCATGTGTTTAAGTATCGGTCACTAATTACCAGTCACCCTATATACAGCGTGTAACGGAAGGTGGGTATCAACCCTGAAGGAGGTGAATGTGCTCATGAAACTCAACAACTTTTCCCAAAGAACATAGGTCGAAATATGAAAAAAAAATTTGGCCCTCCCTTACAAAACTGACTACCAGCTGATTGATTTACTATGGGAGGGCCAAATTTTTTTTTCATATTTCGACCTATGTTCTTTGGGGAAAGTTGTTGAGTTTCATGAGCACATTCACCTCCTTCAGGGTTGATACCCCCCTTCCGTTACACGCTGTATATGTAGATAGATCTGGAAATCCTGATTTTTTTACACATATAGAAAGCTACAAAAATATCAAGAAACATAGGATTTGTAGACGTAGAATCCATATGTGTGAAACTGGGGGGGATTAGCTACTTTAAAACACTTTATGCATTGGTGGTAATGATATGATACTAGCCACCTGCCCCTGATTCGCACGATCAAGGTTACATAATAACCCTGCCGTCCTTACGAAAAGTGCAATAACTCGGATTTTGGGCCTCTCAGGGCCAAAATCTCTACATTTTCTTCTTGGCCAGTTTTAGGTATCTATCACGAATCGATAACATGTATAGTAATGAAGATACAAACAAATCAAAAATAAAATCTTTACCCGCGATTTTCCGAAAGTAGCTTGAACCTAGTTATTGCACTTTTCGTAAGGACGGCAGAACCATCCTCTGAATAAAGTCTCTAAATGATGGTGAAAACCGCATCACAATCCGTTGCGTAGTTTAGAAGAACAACGCGGTCGCACAAAGACACGCAAAGCGACTAGAATATGATATTTATAGATAAAGTTATCTCACATAGTGTGTGATGCGCTTGTGCGAGCTGGTCGCGGGCCTCGGGCGGCAGGTTAGCGACGTCTCGCTGCAGCAGCCGCAGGTCCAGTTGTCGCTGTTCACTCTCCTGTCGCAGCCGCACGTCGCGACTGTGACGCACCGTGCGCAGCTCCGTCAACCTGCGTCAAGTAAAGCCGGATTTACATTACTGTGTTGAGTCGTGTCATGACGGCTTCTGACGCAGTGATAGCCAGTCAAGACTTATTCTCAATTGAAGTAGTCCTGAACAGATTCGTTTGATTGGTTATCCCGCGTCACGCCACAAGACGACACTAAGATATGTAAGTCAGTTGTATTGTCATTTGTTTGGGATTAGAAACAGTGAAGGAGCAAACTATAAGTAGTTTTGTATCACTGCAATGTTTGCGTTTGTGATTTGATTATACAAGAACTAGCGACCCGCCCCGGCTTCGCACGGGTGCAATGGAGAAACACTGATAATTTTAGAGCCATTATTTCTCGTAAAAAGTATAGAATAAAAAATGGTTATTGTGGGTTATCCCTAAGAGATAGACATATACCATCGCGGACTTTTTTGTAGACCTTTTTGAGGTGTACAATACTGTAGTACATTATTTTGATCTATCTCGACGGGTTCAGCCAGCGTTTACAATGTAAGCGCAAAAAAATGTGTTTATTTACGACATTACATTAGAAACCTCTAAAATTATCAGTGTTTCTCTACTATATTACGCATGTATTATACATATAAACCGTCCTCTTGAATCACTCTATCTATCAAAATAAACCGCATCAAAATTCGTTGCGTAGTTTTAAAGATCTAAGCATATATAGGGACAGACAGACAGCGAAGCGAGTTTGTTTTATACTATGTAGTGATTCTTTAGGAACATTCCATTGTAAAAAAGGCAACTAATTACTAACTGCAAGAAGACGACCAAGAAAGATCATCCGTTTTCATTAAAATAAATAAAGTCTATACTCACTTCGCCTGCAACTTCGGCTTTTCTCCTTCCGGATCGCTTATACTACTGCTTCGCGACGTCTGCCCGCGGTGGATGTCAACGAACTCTCTCTCTACTGTAAAACTCGGCAGTTCCGACATCGTTTCTTGGCTAGAGTTCATTGACTCATCAAAGCCTGCCATTTTGAACTTATTCTTCATATCTTCATTCAAACGTAAGCAGTCTGACAAGCGCAACTGTAACGTATCTCTCTCTTCCAACAAATGACCGAGCTCCATCGTCAGTTCCTCACAGCGAACATCTCTCTGATGCAACATGTACAGTGCCAAGTCTAGCTCAGCTCTGGGCACAGCATCCAATAAGTCCTTATTCATAACATTTTCAGTCTGTTCTCCTTCAGCACCAGGTTTAGTATCAGACGCGAACGATACGTGTTTTTGTATCTTAGCACTGGATGATCGCATCAGATTCTGTAAATTCGTTATCTCGTCATTTAGACCAACTATTTCAACCTCTTGGTTTTCTAATGCTGCTTGCATTTCCGCAGTCTTTGTTGAATGACTTTCCAATTCCTTATTTAAGTCAACTATTTGTTTATTAAGATTTGTACATTCAATTATCTTGGCGTTTAATTCTTCTAATAATCTTTCCTTTTCTGCATCTGCTTCATTCCTTATTTGCTCGTGACGACTGTCATTTTCATGCATCTTTAACCTAAGGACAGCTAATTCTGATTCTTTTTCGTAGCTTAAATCTTCTACTCTTTTTTCATATTCCATCAACTGCTTCCTTACATTCTCAAATTCTTCGTTCCTTTGTGTTAATGTTAGAGTATAGTCATGACTCTTCTGATATATTTCACTCTCTTTCATCCGAAGTTGATTAGTGACTTCTACAACTTTCTCTTCGGCATCTTTTATTTTAGCATGTAAATCTCCAATAACAGAATTTAACTCATCATTGTTAGTTTTGAATATAATTAACTCATTTTGTATATTCTTGAAAGTTTCTTCATATGATTCTTTATGTTTATGATTGTTTACAGTAATTTCTTGAATCATTTTCTCATATTCTTCTTGTTGTTCTAATAATTTATTTTCATGGCCAACTTTTTCATCTTCCATTTCCGAACGTAACATATCTAATTGATTCATGACTTCTGCATATTTAGTTTGTAAGTTGCGAACATGCTCTTCTTTGTCTTCTAGTTTGTTTTGTAATGAAGTAACTTGCTCAATTACAATCAACTTGCTAGTTTCTTCTTGATTGGAAGACTGTACATTTTCAAGCAGCTGCTCATATTTTGCCTCAGAAGCGCTTAATTGCGTTCTCAAATCTGATTCTATCTTCTGGAAGTCAGCTTCTCTTTGAGCCAGATGCTGCTTCCACAACTCTGCTATTTCAAAGCCACGTTGATCAATGGCGCTTGATACTGAAGAACGTAACTCGGCAACAGTCGATAGTAAATTATCATTTTCACCATTCAAGTTTTCGATCTTGGTATTCAAATCGTTTATTTGTTCCTGATATTCCTTGGACTTTTGTACTAATTCTTGATTTTCAGATTCCAATTGCAATATTTTGGCGTTTGCGTCATCCAATCCTTGTTTCAATTGTACACAATGCTGCTCCATGACACTACATTTTTCAGCAAGAGCTAAGCTGTCTACACTTTGTAGTTTATCCAAGCCCTGTTGCCCTTCATGCCAAAGTAATTTTGATTTTACAGCTTGATTTTCAGATTCTAATTGCATTTTTTTTTCATTTGCATCTTCCAATCCTTGTTTCAATTTTATACAATGCTGCTCCATGGCACTAATTTGTTCTGCCAGTACAGAACTGTCTACATTTTGTAATTTATCCAAGCTTTGTTGTTCTTCATGCCAAAGTAATTTAGATTTCACATCTTGATTTTCAGATTCTAATTGCAATATTTTTGTGTTGGCATCTTCCAATTCCTGTTTTAATTGTACACAATGCTGCTCCATAGCACTACATTTTTCAGCCAGAGCTAAACTGTCAACACTTTGTGAATTATTCAAATCCCGTTGTTCTTCATGCCAAATTAATTTTAATTTTACATTTTCTAGTTCAGAAAATAGAGAAGATATTTGGATCTTAGACTCAGAATCCAATTGTGTCAATTTTAATATCTCCTCCTGTAAGCTTGAACACCTCTCTACTAGGGTGGTTTTTTCATTTTCATAGTCTGTTTTCAGTTCTTCATAAATAGTATTTAATTTATCATAAGACTGCGACATGTCTTTATATTGGACTTCAATATTTTTTAATTTTTCTGTTGACAATTCATTGGTTTTCACGAGTTCGCTATTTGTTTTATGCAAGTCGTCAAGTTGATTTTTAAGCAGCTCACAGTTCTGAATCTCTCCTTGGTGTTGCTGCAATTGGTTATTGAGACTGCTGATTTCATTCTTAAGCGATGTTTGTTGTATCTGATATTCATTGTTTTGAGAATTTAATTGATCCACTATCGATTGTAATTCATCATTCTCTTTTTCGATTTTTATAAGTTCTTCTTTAAATTTATTTTCATCAACATTTAGTATAGAAGATTCTCGATGTTGTGGTTGTGAATCCTTCGCGTCACCTCCCCATTGCATTGTCGATAGTTTGTCATTGGCGTCTTTGAATTTAAATTTCCATAATTCTATTTCGCTTTCTAATTTGTCTTTCATTTCAGTTAATCTATCGTTAGCGTTTTGGAAGATTTCGTTTTGTTTCCTCAGGGAATCTTTGTCTCGCTTTTCCTTAAGAATCTCTGTGTTGAGTTCTTCAATTTTCTTTTCTAACTCTTGAACATTCAGTCGTAATTCATCTTCCATAGCATTGTCGAAGAAGGAGGTCTGAGACATTTGCTTAGCTACTTTAAGTTCATTGGCGAGCAAAACATTATTAGTCTTCAGTTCTTTTAATTTTTTCAAAGCCTTTTGTAGTTTATTGTTGCTGACTTCGAGTTCTGCTTTCAAGGCATCATTATCTTTTTTGAGTAGATTTATTTGATCTTTTAAATGTGAAAAACCAGGTGTTACGTCGCCAACTTCTTCGCACTCACCTAATCCCCAACCTTCGTCTGAATTAAAGGGATCTGCCTCTGGGGCTTCACTGTCCTCTGCATCTTTCTTGTAACAATCATATGCTTTTTTGGCTAAAATAATTGGTTCTTCAATTCCCATTTCACCTGCGGGCTGCTTTTGTATGTTTTCAGAAACTTTTTTAGTGACATGTTTACTTTCAATGAGAGGTTCTTCCATTCCACCAAGTATTTGTGATTCAAGAGCCGACATATCAATGTTCCCTGCATCACCACCCAGTTGTTCAATAGTAGATGATATAATCATACCTTCGGTTTTAGGTATGCTCATTTCGAATGTTAGTTTTTGATTTTCTTTTAACTCTTTAATCTGTTCATCTTTTTGAGAAAGTTTGGTTTGCAATTGTTCATTGGTTTCTTTTAAAGAATGAATTTCTGTAGTTAATTGTTCTATTGCAGAGGCAGATTGATATAATTTTGCAGTCAATTCTGATATTTGACTCTCCATATTTGACGATACTGAAACATTGTTTGAATGTTGGATTTGTAGCTTATTATTCAGCTCAACATTTTCTTGGTTCTTACTGTTAATAACAGCATTTAGTTTGTTTATCTCAGCTATATATTGTTCTGTATAATCCGGAGTTGTGATCTCATCTTTCTTAGAATGTTTTTCTTCTAATACTTGGTTAATTCTATGAAGTTCTTCTATATCGATGTTCAGATTTTCAATATTTGTTTTATACTCGTGTATTTTAGCCTCTAATTGAGACACATATTCATTCACTTTCTCATACTTTTCACTTAGTACTTTCTTTTCTTTAATAGCATCTTCAATTTGAGTATTGAATTCAGATTCAAGTTCTTCAATTTCTTGTTTCTTTTGCATGATTAAAGATTGATGATCATGGGTTATTCTTTTTAAGTTTGCTTCGAGATCACGAAGCTGAGTTTGATACTTCGTTACTTGTGACTCCACTGAATCCAATTTATTAGCTTTTTCCAGTACTACGCTATAGTGCTCCTGAATTTCAGAAAGCGCTTTTCGTAGTTTTTGATTATCCTCGTTCAAATGTTGGACTTTAAATTGCAATTCTTTATTCTCATTATCAATCTCAAAAAGCTGTTTCTCAAGAACTCTGTCATGGTCCATTAGAACAGCTAGTCGACCAACTAACTCATCTTCCTGACTCGTATACTCCGTGTAAGCCTTTTGCTTTTCTTGAAGTTGACTACCTAATTGATCAGCTTTTCTTTCAAGCGAATGTCTTCTATCTTCCATGACAGAAATACTTTCTTCGAGGCGACAGATACGGTTCTTGTATTTGCTTATTTCGTTTTCCAAGTTCTCAATGTACAAATCTCTTTCTTGGACTTTAGCATCGTAACCAAATTGCACTTGTGTTTGTTGTTGTTCGTAATGTTCTACTTTGTTTAACAACTCAGCGATTTGCATTTGTTTTTGATTAATGTCAGTCTCTAAGCTTGCTATTTTTGTTGTTAAATTAGTATTGTTTCTCTGCTCTATTTCATGCTCCACTAACTTATTATTTAAACCATCAATTTGTGCCTTATGATGCAGATTTTCTTCACGTGCGAAGTGTAAGTCTTTGTGTAATACATTCACAGAATCATTTAGGTGAGAGATTTCTTGGGTGGAGGACATAAGTCTCTCCTGCAAGGATTTGATTTCTGCTTGTAGCTGGTTCATATCTGAAGATTTCTGCTGTTCCAGAGATATTTTTTGAGACTGTAATCGGTTGATCTCTTCTTCGGCATGCTTCAGCTTTTCTTGCAATGCTGGGAGTGTCTCAACTTGTATCAAGAGCTGCTCTAGTTGTTCATTTTTCGCACATAGCTGTTTCTGACTTTCCTCATAATGTGTTTCAAGTTCGCTGTACATTGAGGACTTCTTCTTTATAGTTATAGCAAACTTCTTTAATTTTTCCATCAACTCTTTGTTTTTGGTCTCCAAAGCCACGAATTGTTCAGATGAGTTTGTTTTCTCCGAAGACAAGTCATTAAGCCTTTCTTTGGTTTCCTCTATCTGTCGCGTCAATTCATCTACATAATTTTCTTTCTCTGTGATGCTATTCCGCAGTTTTTCGTTTTCTATAGATTCCTTTCGAAGTTGTAACTTAATTTCGTGAATTTCTTCATCTCGTTCTTTAGTTTGAAGCATTATGGCTGACATTTCTTCTGAATGCTTTTGTTGTTGCGCTTGCAATTCTTTAATAAGACTTTGCTTCTCAGTGAACGCTTCTTGTAACTTTTTCAATTCTGATTCAATAGATGTATTTTTATTTAGCAATTCACCTTTAAGGTGATGCAGTTGCATCTTCTCTTCTTCTAAGATCTTTATTTTGTCCTCATTATCTACTAGCTTTTTCTGGTAGGATAAGATTTGTTTGTTAAGAGATTTGACAAGTTCTGCGTTCTGATCTTTCGCTTTTTCTTCCTCAAGTAATTCAATAGTAGATTTAAGCTTCTGCGAAACATCATTGAGCTTAGTGATTTGATTGATGTACTCAGCCATTTCCTTGTCTTTTTGTTGTAAGCTATTGCCGTAGTTAAACATCTGTTTCTCATACTCTAATAAGACACCTTCTAGTTCGTTTATTTTAGCATCGCGAGAACCCACGGTATTGGCATATTCTTGATGTACTTTCTGCAGTTCTTGCTGCAATACTTCATTCGACTGTTTGAATTGGATTAATTGATGTTCAGATTCTTTATCATTCTTTGTAACTTCTAATTCTTGCTTCAAATGATGGTTTTCATCTTTTAGAGATTTTATCTTATTTTCGTAAGACGCGTTTGTTTGTATGAGTTCGTTTTGTTTCTGCTGTTGCTCCTCCATGGACAGTATTTTCATCTGACAATCGCCAATCTCATCTTCTCTTTCTTTGATCGTATTTTTCAGCTTGAGTATTTCCTTTGTTAGTTGTTTTACTGTCTTAGCCCCTTTATTCCCTTTATCGCCAGCTGACTTGTCGTCGTGGTGAGTCTCGGCTGGCACTCCATCAGTTACATCTTCAGTAGCTGGCTTAGCAGCATCAGCGGTTTCTTTCATAATTTCAATTCTTTCACGTTTCAGATCTTCAATTTGACGAGTAAGCTCTTGGTTTAGATCCTGCAGTTCATGCTTTTCTTTATTCAGCATATCTATACTGTTTTGCAAAACAGAGCATTGATCAGTCAACTCAGTTATTTTTACTAATAATAATTCATTTTCTGTTCCAATTTTAGTCATTTTTTCCATAACTTCTTGTCTTTCTTGCGTAAATAACTCAATTTTTGTGTTTAATTCTTCCCTCTGTTCAATTAAGCTGTCTATGTTTTTATCATTTTGGGATTCTACATTTTCCTCATGATGGTCGCCACTTTTATCTTCACTAATACCTTTGTTGTATTCTTCGAGTTCAAGTTTTTCCTGTGTTGTCAAAGATTCGACAATTTCAATTGATTCAGCGGAACTCACTTTTTCAGCACTCAGCTTTTCAAGTTTATCACTTAGTTCCATGTTCTCTTGAATGTAATTTTCCAATTTATGCGTCATCTCTTCTTTTTCTTCTTGAAGTATTTTGATAGTTCCGTTTAGATATTCTTTGTCTAGTTTCAAGTTTTCTATCACAAGTTCTAATTCTTTTCTAGCTGCTGTCAGCTCATCTATTTGTTCTTCCATTTGGACAGACTTCATTTCAGTACAAACATGCTCATTTTGGAGTTGAGATATATCTGCCAATTTATCTTCCATCTCGATATTTTTCTGTTGCAACACATGTAGTTCTGTAACAATAAAATATAATATAATTAATTTTCTTTTCATTTTTTTTTTATAGATTATGAATTTACCTATTACTGATTAAAAATTTACCTTGAACTAGATCGAATTTTTGTGTTTCCAAAACACTTATCACCTTGAGTCTTGTTTCTGCTAAATTTTCCATTTCTACCATCTTCTTGTAAATGTCGGAATCCGTTACTGTAAATATTATATAGAACATAAATTATGGAACAAATAAGCGGACATTTATAAACGGACTATGCATATCAACCGCATGATACTTACGTCTGCCGCTATCATAATCAACAAGATGTAATTGTAGATTTCCCTTTTCCTCTTCTAATTCGGCAACTTTCTGAGAAAGTTGATGTAGTTCTTCATTCAGCTTTACTATCTGAGCATTTGCATCAGATACTTTGCTAAAGTTATCGATAGTCTTTTGCAACTGTTTTAATTTCAATTTATTGTTAGACTTTACTTTGATCATGTTTTTGTTAGCCGCTTCAATGTCATTGTTGAGGATAGCTATTTGTTCTTCAGCAGCTTTTAACTTTTCTTCAAGTACTGTTCTTTCTACAGATGCATTTTCTTTATCAATCGATTTTGATTCAAGAGTGTATTCTTGTTTTTTATGTTCTTCGTCTATCTGTGCTCTTTGCTTATTATCTTCTGGTTTGTCAGTGCAAAGGCCAATATCTACCATTTCCACAGACTTCTTTCGTTCTTCTACTACAGGCATAGATTTGAGTTCAGTTATCAGTGCATCTTTTTGAGATATTTCATATTCTTTTTCCAAGATATCTTTATTGAGGGATTGTACTAACATTTCTAATCTCGTGATTTCACTTTTAACTGCTTTTTTATCAGTTTCTTGTGGTAATGACTCGGAAGATAGTTGACTCCAAGGAGATTTTGTTTTGGCTGCTGTGTTTCTGCCACCCTTGCGAGTAGGGAGGGGACTTCCCTTTTTACCAGCAGCACTGCTACTAGGTGTTTTGGGTTCTGTATTAACAGTTGCTAGTTTAATTTCGAGTTCCTTATTAGTTTGCCTAATTTGGCAGTTCAATTGCTCAAGTAATTCAATTTTCTTAGTTAACTCTACCATACCAGCTATTTCTAGAGAACCCTTCTCTTCTTCAAGATCATCTTTTTCTTTTGGAGATGGTTCATCAATAGGTATTTGAGATATCTCTTCAATCTTCTCTTGTAATCTAAATATCTCTTGATTCTTAGCTTCTAATTCTTCAGCTAGTTTCGAGTGAGCAACACTGATATCAAATCTAGATGTTTCTAAAATACTATTGGCCTCTTCTAAGTTTTGGATTTTTTCTTCTTTTATTCCAATTTCTTTTAATAAATTCTGCTTTTCTTCTTTCCATTCTGTTTCCATAGCAATAAAATTCTCCTGCATTTTCGTCATTTGTTGCCTTGTGTCTTCAAGAAGAATCAAGGAGTCTTTTTCTAAAATACGTCATAAGATTTATAATGCAGATTTGAATGTAGGGTATATCAACACAATAGGGATAGTGACTAATATTAGAAATGTTTGAACAAATAATGTAATTTCAAAGAAGGCATAGTAAAATGAGATAATTGGAAAAAATAATCTGTAAAATCGATGGAAATATGGAGTAGCTAAAGTGTTTTTTGGAAGGCATTATTAAAGGACCCTTGTCGCGCGGTACGGAGAAATGTATGACGCTAGTATGAAGTTACGAGGCACTTTTGAGATACTACCGTCTAGCAGTTATTTTAAAACGTAGGTATTACTTGATAATTTTTTGAGGTTTTACACTTTTCATAATAATACTTTTGGAGTTCAAAACAAAAAATGTTATCATCCTCACGTCATCCATTGATCGAGCACTCACCTTTTTTGCTTAAGCTATCTGACATGAGTGAAGTCGCCTTATTTTTTGCTTCAATAATTTGGTCCTTTTCGGTAATCTTCTCCTGTAGGTCTAAAATAGTTGTTTCCATTGCTCTCATTTTTACTTGCATCACACTCAATGAGTTTTCTTTGTCTTTGATTGTGTTTATAAGTTGAGTAACATCACTGTTATCTGCTGTCTGAGTAAAAAAAAAAAAAAATTAAGTAATTATGGATGTCTTATGTAAATAGAGGTGCTTGTGTCTAAATCATACCAGCTGCATGGGTCGATCTAAGGTGATTCGACGGAAAACACGATAAGCGTTGGTCTCGGCTGTCATGTGTAGGTCTTTGGCAGTGGTTACAGTCAGACTGTCAAAAGTCTGACAACCAGTCTTACCAAGGGCTATTGTTATCTAGTAACTGGGTTGTGGAGGTCAGATAGGCAGTTGCAATGTCCATATGAAATACAGCATGAAATTCAGCTGCACCCGGTTAGACTGGAGGCCGACTCCAATATAGTAGGAAAAAGGCTAGGCAGATTGATTGGACATCTTATGTAAATGGCAACCATACAGATCAATTCCCATACCATACAGAGTCTATGTATATGTTCTAGTTCCATATCTAGTTGCTTGGCTTATAGAAAGCATATAGACATTGTTGCAAGTTATCAAATCAATATCAAACTACCAGAAATATTGAAAAGTTGGAATGTAAAGCTTTTATTGTGTAAATTCTTTCATCTTTAAAAGGCTTTTTTTGATATAATAAATGTTCTAACTGACTTAGGGCAATGGCCAGCTATAACATTCAACATTTTCATTGTTGATACAGATAGTGCCATCCACGAAGACGCACCCCATTCTTGTTTTTAATGCTTACAGTACAAGTGTGCAACATTTCACTACTGTTTTAGTTTTGGCGATACACATTAATTACCCACTAATAAGTATTAGTGGGTAATAAGTGAGTATCGCCAAAACTAAATCATGTGCGGAATTAACTAGCGATAACCACTAGCGATTAGGAAGAGAGTGGGGCACATCTTCGTTGATGGCAAGCTGCATGCATGGAAGATATACAGGATAATTTTTTAACCAGTGCGCAATCTGTAACCATGAATTCAGCACATAGTTCTAGACCCCCTAGCATAGAAAATTTCATCGGTTATCAAAAAAGAAATCAGCTGTTTCATGGAAAAGAAATCAGCTTTTTCATGGAAAAGAAATCAGCTGTTTCATGGAAAAGAAATCAGCTGTTTCATGGAAAAGTGCAATACCTACTATGCATTTAAAATGTATGTCAGGACAATTTTTTTTTATTTTTATTAACCAACGAAAAATTTCAACAGGGGTGGTCAGAATCATGTACTGAATTCATGGTAGCAGTTTGCACACTGGTTAAAAAATTATCCTGTATTTATTATAATAAAGCAAGTATCATAAGATAATTATTTTGTACATACCTTTTTCACTTCTATCTTTGTATCTACTGTGGATTCTCTCCTTATTGTTGTTGGTTTTGTCATAGGTTTTTTACTAATTTCCTTATACTGTCTTATCCTCTCCATGATTAGTTCTTTCTGTTTTAAGGTGTTTGCTAAGCTCTCACTAATGCCTGGAACTAAGAAAAAACAAGAACAGTTTTAATTTGAGACAGTATTGTTACTTTTTTTCAGGATTCATAGAAATCTGATATTTGATATATAAGGTCAACTTATATTAAGTACCAAAATTTTAAGGATAGATTCATTAACTTAAGATAGACATTTCTTGAAAAAATAATACATTTCTATACGCTAGTTTCCAAGAAAAACACCAAAAACCATTTTGTTTAAAAAATCAAATTCAACATCCTGTGTTGTAATGGCTAACGTACTCTAAGCAGATAACAATGGTTTCTTGCCTGCGCACGTGCGGCGGCGGCATGTCCACCTCTTCGCCCCGCTGCCCCCGCCTTGCGCGGCCGGCATTGAGCGTGGGAGATTCTTTCAGTTCGCCAAAATCAAGTTACTGAATTGTGCGTGTTGTCTGTGAGAAAATTTTCGAAATGCCGTGTCGGTATTCATCCCGAGAATACATGAATATGGCTATGTGCTATCACGACGCAGGTGAAATAATGTTGCGGGCACAAGAACTGTACGCCCAGAGATTTGGACGAGTAGTCAATATTCGCACCATTCTTCGAGCCGTGCAGCGCTTCAGAGAGTGAGAACTTCCAGCCTCGTCTTATTGACTCGGGGAGGCCACGACACCCAGTGCAGCTTGAAGAGGAGGTGCTGGGTTTCTTTCACTGGCACCCCGTGGCGAGCACCGGAGACGCTGCCCGTGTGTTTAGCGTAAGCCAGAATTATGTGTGGCAGCTCCTGCGCAGTGAAGGTTACCATCCCTTAGCCGTTCATCCCGAGTGTTGAACGGACAATTACTGGGACCTGTTTTTCTGGACCAACTGACTGCGGACACGTATCTGCAGTTCCTCCAGCGAGACCTACCAGAGCTGCTGTTAGATGTGCCTGTGTGGTGCCGCAGGTACATGTACTATCAGCACGACGGCGCGCCGGCGCACTTCAGTGTGCGGGTACGCGCCTACTTGGACGAGGCGTTCCAAGGGCGATGGATTGGGCGTGGTAGCGTTATCCGCTGGCCGCCACGTTCACCTGACTTGACGCCGATGGACTTCCACGTGTGGGGTAGGGCCAAAGACCTAGTGTATGGGAACGACGGTCATACAATCCGTACAGTGGAAGAATTACGTGCGCGAATTGTGAGTGCATTTGACATGATGTCCAGTGAACATCAAGTGCTTACTGAAGTGCGGAGGCATTGTCTCGATCGCGCTAGACAGTGTGTGCGACAACAAGAGCGTCACGTCCAACAATTGATGTGATATGTGTAAATAACTAGTAAATTGTGTAAATAAGTGTAAATCTGTTAATGAATTTTGACTATTTTTAACACGCCAAGTTAATGCAAAAAGTTAGGTAAGTTGTTAACATTTTTACATTAATTCAACACTAAAAAAAATAACAAATTGTATTAACTTGTCAGTCCAAAGCCTGAAAAAGTGTGATTGAAAATTAAAATACGATAGATTAGCGCAAAGGTTAATATCGTTTCTTATAGTCTACACTAATTAGGTATGATAGCTTCGAGTAGCATAGCTTGGTATGGAGATTCGACCACAAGTCAGTGCAGTCCGACCGATGACGTAATACCGGGTTTAATGACCGTGGGTTTTTTGGGGGTGCAGACCCAGAACAATTGAGTCGGTATACAGTATGCTTTTAAAAATATTCTAATTTATGTGTTAGAAAAACTGAAAAAAAAACTAGCCTGATTATTTGAAAAAAAATGCTAGGACCGTATTTCTATCGTATAGATAGACGTTGTTTAAATTTTTGTACTTGAAAAAAGTTGACCTTATATATCCGACATAACGTCGTGTTTAAAAAAAGTTGCGGTTTTCATTCTGTATGTAGTTTATAAATATGTTTTAGCAGTAAAATAAAAGTTTCTTTATCATAACAGTAACAAAAATGTTGAGTAATTGATTATATTTTTTTTTGAATTTAATTATAAATATTTTAAAAAGTATTGAAACGGTTCGCGTGAATCCCATCAAATTGAAAATGAATAACTATAGTGGAATATGTTATATTAACATAATCTACTATAAGCTCTATATTATAGATATATGGTTTGAATTTCAATACAAAGCTAACGGTAACCGTTGCATGTTATTTGGGGAATCCCCGAAACTTATGATTAGATTGCCACTTCGGGAAAGGTAATCCAATTTGTAGTTTTTTGTCGAGGCTTGCTAGGGTAAACTTTGAATCTTCTATATTTTCAATTTTGACAGTAAATATCAATTGGTATAAATATCCTCTGACATACATCATGATATATATCTCTACTGATATATATAAGCAAAATCTTGCTTTTCTTTTTACCCAACTATAGTGCAGCAAACAAAGGATTAATAGTTTAATAGCCTGAGAATGTTTCAAGGTGGAAGAAGGTGATCTAAATGCCAAATAGCATTTGTTTATACTTTATATACATATGTTAATTTGTAAGGTGTATGTCTATGGGCCACTGTAGCCTGAAATAAATGGTTATTATTGTTATTTCAGCAAAAAAATAAAGATTTCTGTGCTATTTAAATCTAAAAAACGTTAAAGGCAATCTTACTGTTCAAAGCATCCTGGACTGACATGGTAGTGGAGGTGTCGGTTGCAGCAGAGTAGCCAGTTCTCTCACTCATGGTGGATGCCATTTCAGAAGCCGTGTCGCACAAATCATCCTCTTCTGGAAAAGGGAACAATTGATTAGCATTAAGTATATTAAGCCTATAATGTTATCATTGCTGGGACACAGGTCTCCTCTGTGAGAGAGAATGGAGACTAAATTTACTACGAGGGTCCAGTGTGGGTTGGTAGATGTCACATGTCTTTGAATTTATGGTCCTAAGGCATACCGGTTTCCTCACGGTGTTTTCCTTCACTGTTTTGAGAGCAATAGTGATGAAATAAATTACACAAAATAAATCATCTGGCTGCGTACGCAAAATACGCGCATTGACGTGGAGTTGCGGACACCAGCCCCTATTACCTATCATCTGGCTGGGTTCAAACCCCCAAGACGTCTGTGCCTTTACCACCTTTTCAATCTTTGTATTTTGAATTTGGAACTGAATAGGATCAATGGATCCTATTCAGTTCCAAATTTATTTGGTTTCAAAATTTATTTTTGCAAATTGTGATATTTTTTTTAAACTATTAATCTAACTTCAACTGCCTGAATTGGGATAAGCATCAATCAATGTGGAATAAGTATGATCCAATTCAAGGGCATTCTTCTTATTTTGATTGCATAGTAATCCAGTATTTGTTGGTTATATTTGGAACACATCCAAGTAACTCTCACAATAAATCACTCAATGTGCAATACTTTGATTTTATCAATGTTTTTGCTTTCATATATGCATACTCACCAGATGTGTATATAAACTACATAAAAAATTAAGAGTGTTTTCAAAGAAGAATTAAAATTAAAAATATAATATGCAGAGAAATGGAATTAATTGCTGATTAAGGAAAACCACATTGCTTTTTATTGTGATTCATTACTAGAATTATTTTCTAAATTAAATATTAAAGAAGGGCAAGACTAATATAATGTGTCAACACACCCAACCTTGACCTATCTGGTTCGTAACTAAATAAAAACAGTTTTTAATTATACTAATTTTATTATAAAATATAATCTTACCAAAAGGTCTTCCCAAGAGCTCTGCAGTTGCTTTGCGGTGTTCTTTAATCCTCTTAGACACAAGTGCTGCATTTTCAAGACACTTCTGTGCACGCTCGAATTTGATTTGCCTTTCAGAAGATGATGATATGCGCTGAGATGTCTACAAATTGTTTATAAACATTAGTTTAGCTATAAATAATTAATTATTGTAAACTTGTATAAAACTAGCCTTATTTGAATGTATATGTACAATATGGCTGATGTTTTATTGCCAGCTGATGTGAATTGATACGATATTTTAATGTATGTTTATGTAAGAATGTCCAATTTATAGGTTACTTTAAGTAACTCAAGTTTATAAAAAGTAAGTGCAACGGAAATAGTTATGACTACATACGTCTTGTTGGATTACGTAGTATTCTAATAGTCAATAGCAAATCGAAACACCCAATGTCCTTGCATTGCTCGTGCTACGCAAATATTATTTCAGATTCGTACTCAAGTTCGTATGTATAGCAGTATTTACCTTAGAAGTTTTAACACTTCCTGCGACACTGGACACTTCGCTAGGTGATGCTATATGGCTGTCAGCAGTATCAAGTTGTACCCTTTCGGGAGGATTATTGTTTTTATTGTCCGACATGGCTTAATGCTCTCTGCCAACATGAATAATAGCCGTAGTACGCGGTGCACAATCACTACTCAATACACTTTATAGAAACAAGTACAACGAAATTAATGAAATATTAAAAATAAGTAACTAATTATCAAAATATTTAGCCACCACCACTGAGCACTAATTGCCAATATAGCTTGCCATTACATTTTTTTATCCACGTCAGCAGTGGTACTACTAGAAATAGCGAAGTTACGAATGACAGATGACAATATCACGCATGACAGTAAAATAAACACTACTCTTCTCATTCTATTCTCACAAGATTAGATTCTCGACACTCCACCGACTCCACCTTATGCAGTTAGCACACTAACCCTTGTCCAGTGTCCTTGTTCCTTACCACCACTGCGGAGTGCGGTTTCACTGCGAAACGCAATAATTTTTTATACATACAGGGTCTGCCCTAAATAGTGGTCCAACGTTATCACATATCACAATGGGGATATAAATCCTGCCATTTGCTCATTTCAGATGTCACTCCTATCACTAGTCTAAAATTTTGACAGCTGGATATACTACCTAACAACTATTAATAATTGTCACCATCCATGATTTTTTTTCAACAAGCTACTTCTTTTACGCTTAATTAATTAATATGCACCGTTGTTGCAACTGTTGACTGCAAAATTACAGGGTAACCCATGTATTTCTATTTCCCAAAGGCGAAAGAGATGGAGGAAGGTTCTTCGAAAAAAAAATCATGAAAATACAGTAATTCCTCGAGACTATGTGGTATCATTTTTAAACCCGAATACTTTTACTGGAGAAATTCGTTTAGATATGATGCTTCCAAGAAAACTAAGTTCGTTTTCATGACCTACAGACACTTAAAATAAAGGTGCATATGTGTATTAGATCAGTGCTACTGACTTATTTAGAGTTAAACACAAAATAACTTATAAATTACAATTTTCATAATTATTTTATTTACTTTTTCACTACAGTTGCTTTTTTATCAGTGGATCTACCACTGATAAAAAAGCTTCCCTTTTTCTAAACATTTCCATCTAGTTTTCTGTAAGTAATACAATCGATACTATCGATAGTATATAATACTATCGCCGTTTATAAAACTATCGATAGTGTGAGCTATAGATACTATCAATACTATCGATAGTATTGCTCCTAAACATATGCTGGTCTTCGATAGTATCGATACTATTTTTGTATATCAATACTATTGACCTGTATCATACTATCGATAATATCGATAGACTATCGATACTATTGATATGACGTTAACTATCGATAGACTATTGATAGTTAAGCGATAGTCGACTATCGATAGTTAAGCGATAGTCGACTATCGATAGGCAACACTAGTAAACAGTGTTAGACCATAGGCAAATAGACTTCAGTTTGTCATTTGTCAAAACTAAATGTCAATGTCATCTTTGTCAATTATCAGTTTTGCCCTGTTTTGCACTGTCAATCTCCTAAATTTGTAAAAGAATATTGGCCTTACGTGAAATTTTGTTTTTTAGTAACACTTTTTCATAGTTTTATGGTTCTAATCGCAAATTATTTCAATGGCTTCAAGAATCCAGGTAAACCTCACTCCTGACGTTCAATAAGACACATGTTTCATCATTTTATGATTACCTTGTAAAGATTACCTTGCTGCAAATTGACGCGTAGATTATTTCAGGCTACAGCTCGTCATCTATCGAAAGCTTTTAAGAAAAAGAGTAGGTTTGAAATAGGCATTGCCTCTGAATTACCTGTCGCATACAAGAAATTCTGGCGCGAATGGAAAGTGTTGAAGCCTGCTGCCGTTCACTACATACCCCAGGAAGGGAAATGGAAGCGCGACGACTTAACTGGGGAAATACTGCCAGTACAGAACATCCCTATCCCATTGAAATACCCGGTGGAGATCAATGAGGGGCTGTGGGGTGGCGAGGCTGTAATTAAAGGTAAGATCTATCTATTTTTATATGTAAATAATAGTGTATAGGTTATGTCACGAATTCATGAAGATTAATCATTTTCAGGCTTCCAAAAACGTGATCCGCGGCGACGTAGGGTACCTCATTATTGGGTACCCGTATTGAAGAGGACTGTTGTGAAATCTGAGATCCTGAACACCCATCTGTCAGTAACGGTGACTGACCGTACAATAAGTTTAATCAATGATCATTATGGTTTTGACCATTATTTACTGAAGACACCTGCATGTGACTTAGTGTCCATGTTGGCATTGAAGTTGAAGAAACAAATACTAATTGAATTGATGAATGGATGTACCCGCTATGCTTATGATCCACAGAAACAGAAAGAAGTTTATGAGGAGTACAAAACGTACTTATCATCGGTAAGTCATACTGTGAGATTTAGCTAAAATAATACTAGTTGGAATAAACATCCTTTGCACTTTGTACTTAATACTACAATACTTTGTAGCACAGATTTGGCACAAGAACAGCAATTTGACATGATAATATATTAAATAATTAAATTGACATAATTTTGTTGCTCCAATGATCAAGCATATTCCTGAGCCATTTAGATTGTTATTGATATTTGTGGGCTGGAATCACTCACTATTCTTACATTGTTGATTCATAGATTGGCATGTGGATTCTGTCTGATTAATAAACTTCTGATATTGATATTATCATTCAGTACTTACGGAATGATAATATCAATATCAGAAGTTTGTGTGCTATAAAATGTACAAAAAATGAGTGCATTACTTAGCTGATTATATATGTTGCTGTTTCTAGTATACTCCTGAAGAAATAGAATGGTATGGCCTCACATGGTATGAGGCACTATGCAAGCTAACCAAGCAGAAAGAGGCAGCCAATAAACCCGTTCCTTTAAAAAACATGTACAGAAAGAATCTGGTAGAAAAATTGAAAGCTGCAGGAATTGAGTCAACCAAAACTTCACCTGATGAAATATCGTAAGTACCTACTAGTTGCCTGTATGAAATTTTAGTTAATGTTGGTTACAATGACTATACAAGGTAATACAGGCTGGTGTCCACAACTCAACGTCAATGGCGCGTATTTTGCGTACAGAATGACTATACAATAAAAGATAGGTAGATTGTGTGTTTCAATAAGACAAGGTAAGAACTGGACATTGAAAAAACAAATGCATGGTAGAAATACTGCAGCAAGCCCTAAAAAACTTTGATGAGGGCAGCAGACTGGTGATGATGATGACAGGCTCATGAAGCAGATATGAGAGATAATGTTCATGCCTGATTACAAACTGTTAACTTACTATTTTTATCTATTTATTTATTTAAGGTCTACCAACATGCCTGATAGCGGTGTTTGGTATTTGTTTTTAATATTACTGCACAACCAACAATTACAGGCTACACAACATGTGTTTGACACAAACATTGTGTAGCTGCTTAGTCTAATTTTAAGATTGTAAAAAATCTTCGCTTTCATATCATCATTTGTTCCGTAAAAAGCCATAAACAACCTGTATATCGTACACAATTGACATCGGTTTTCCACAAGCATAAATTTTTGCATTAATATGTCTGTAAAATTCATTTATTAGTCATATAATTTGTTTTTCATCACATTTTCAATGACTATTCAAGAACTATCCCAGTATTCATAAACTCAGATAATTTACATTTGATCTAATTTGAGTAAGTTGCTGATTTTTGAGTGACCATTTTTAACAAAAAGTTTCTAATAAATTTTTGGTTGCAATGGAATTTAAACTTTGTTAAGTGCGACATTCAGTTTATTGTTCCATAATAACTTGAAATTATCTCAAATTCTTAATTGAAATATTATAAATGTATATACAACGTGTAACGTTAAATGCGCAAAACCTCAGACACCCCAACTGATTTTTAACTCAATTGACCTATTTCAGAGAGAAAATAAGTCATTAAAAAAATTGTAAAGGTTTTATGTGCTGTTTTAATTTTACTGGCCATTCTGATCGTTTCTTGCGTCTGCGACGACGCTTTATCGAGGGAGGAGTCGTCACCGGACCGCTGCGCCGCGCTGGCATTGGCTTGCTTGACTTATTAATAAATAGACAAGGCAACGTTTTCAATGAAGATTTTTTGAAAAATGTGACCTATATTAAAAAGTGGTTCAATTAATTCTGCTCGTTATTCTGATCAAACTATTTTCAGGTTTTGCGCATTTAACGTTACACGTTGTATATGTATGTATTATCTATCGTTTGTAGTTTCAAAGTCATTACATCATACTATGATAAACAAAAGAAAGAGGCAATGTTTGTTTTAATAAATCTGTATATGTCTCTATGTCTGTGTGTGTCTCATGATACATTTTCTTTTCTTTTCAGGAACACAACCTCATGGCTATCAAAGATGAATCCCTTTGGTAAAAAAGATGAAGCTTAGTGTTGTATAGACATTTTTATCATTGTTCTTGTGACGATAATCAAAATTATTGAGTTTTTAGCAAAGTGCAACATTTCAAGTAGATGTGATTATTGCCAGAGATAGTCTTTAGAATAAATAGGTGTTACAAATAAAATGTCGTTATTATAAATTTATAACATTCTTGTGCTCCATGTTATTTACATACTTGTGACTAGATAAAGCTTTTCGCTGCAAGTATCTTTTATAATTTATGCAGCAAATCCTATGATTACAAAACTCCACTAATAATAATTGTCCTCCAGACCGTATTTCGGCCATGGCGGTCAATCTCAACGGAGACTAACCTTGGGCGCGGGAGATATAATACACAAGTATGTGCGCAGACACAGACTGATGCACTCTCTTGTACCTCACTCTCATAGACCGCTGGGACGGCAATGCGACACGTCCGGAGAGAGATCAGACGCAGGACCAACGGCTTAATGTGCTTTCTGAGGCACGGGGGTATCACGCCAACTTCTAAACTCCCGGCTGTTACTGAGAAATTCTTAAATCCCCGGATACACTAGGGAACATTTTGTCCCGCAACATGACGCGCAACACAAAATATACGTGACGCTGCAACGTTGCATAGTGTCCCGCAACATGACCCACAACATTTTACGTGACGCGGGACATGTTTCTTGCTCCCGCTCCGAGAGCGAGCGCACGGCGCGACATTCTCTCGGGACATTCACGTAGTTGCCGAGCGCCATGTTTTGTCCCCTAGTGTATCCGTGGCTTAATGGAAAAAACCCAATAACACAGCCCAACCTGGAAACCGAACCCAGGAAGTATGTTCAGCAGTCGCGCTTGCGACCACGAAACCAACGGGGCAGTTAAAACCACACTAGTGTAACCATGCCTATCAGAAGACTAGTTCACTAAAAAGCAATATCACACTCAGAAATAGCAAAAAAACTACTCCTATTGAGCCATACAGGAAAACTTCTTCTTTCTTGGATTATTGTAAAATGAATTTCAAACAAAATGCAGTTCAAATAATTTTAATATCAGAAAATAATCAACATTTCATATTAGGTGTAATACCTATACAAAACCTGTTGTATGGTTGTAGATGACATGATAAAATTCTAATGCCCAAAAATACATTATGGTCACAAAGTGTCACCAGGTTTTGTGACGAAATATAGTAACAATTAGATATCAGAAAATATTCTATTTTTGTCACTTTTTTGGCTTATAAAGTAGGGGTTTGTTGTGTTTAAATACACTTATCAAGATTGTTGTGTTTAAATACACTTATCAAGACTGCCTGAGATTGCGATGCAATATTGCTAAAAAAAAAATAATGGCAAAATGCCACAACCATTTAAATATGGATATTATTAGACGATGCGCACACGAGTTTGTCTATCGAGACGAGACAATGTAACCGTCTCGTGTAGTGTCAATAGGTTCTGTCAATAGATTTACGTCAATTTTGACCGAGTTTTGTTGCAAGTGTATGGCGTCATCGTTGTTTTTATAGAGCGATAGTCTGTCGTCTTTAAGGCAGTTATCCCACTGCCGGCGAGGAAGCGACTAACTATCGGCTATTTTATCGCTCAAGAAACGTAGAATAGATATACATTCCGTGAAAACAAAACAGATGCATATATTAATAGCTATTAAGTGAGTGAAAAAGTAGTGTGCAGAAGAGCAAACGTGCTCTCTTAGGGATCTTGACCATCTTCCGGGCTCTGGGGTTGTTCTGAAAGCTGTGGAATACCTCTCCACTCCTCAAGCACCTCAGGACATGTTGCCCCTTTGTCGCTAAGTCACAATGTGCTAGCGACCGTTTCCGGGGGCCCATTATTGAGTGTGCAAGTCACCCCCTGCCATTTTATCCGTGTATATATAAAACATTGATCAGGCAGGGGCCATAGTTCTTCCATAATTCTTAATAACCATTCCACTTTAACCACCCAAACCCATAGTACAACTTTTTATTTTTCCATATCATGCAACAGTCCTACACTAACCGGGGGTTGTCTCCTTTGGTGCACTTGCATAGTGCATACAGGGATAATCCTCGGTTCGTGCCGCTTTTCATTAAAATTTCCTAAGGGGCCTCTGCGAGTTGGCTTCGGCACCTCGTACGTCGTTCCAAAGGACCCCATGGTCCCGAGATATGTAAACATAATAATAATAATAATATGGAAGTCGAGCGAGCCTGCGATCCAATACCAGAAATGGGGGCTATTACTATCTGCCCCCAAGATGTAGCTCGTGCAGTCCGTCCTTTGCCTAACTGGAAGTCTCCAGGGCCGGACGGGCTGCATAACTTTTGCTCACTCGGTATCTGTTCCAGACAGCTTTGGAGTCTGGTTCGTTAACCCAGTTCCTAACTACAGGAGTTACCCACATGCTCCTTAAATCAGGTAGCACCGCGGAACCCAAAAAATATAGGCCGATCACGTGTTTACCGACGGTCTATAAAGTTCTTTTGAGAGCTAAAATTAACAAACATATAAACACCAACTCCATCATGTCTGCCTCTCAAAATGGATTTAAGAACGGGTCCCGCGGTACTAAGGAGCTACTCCTCATTGATATGGTCACTAGGCAACAGGTTTGTCGTTCCCGAAACCTTCCTGATGTCGTGTATGAGGCAATGGAGGACGGTCCTTCGCTATCCAGGATGTCGAAATATTCAAAAGAATAGCGAACCGATAAGGATCGAGCGAGGCATCATTCAAGGCGATAGTTTCAGTCCACTTTGATTCTGCTTAGCCTTGAGTCCTCTAAGCTCACTGCTGGATGATTCAGGTCTAGGCTATCGGCTGAGGAGAGTTGGTCAAGTTATATCTCACCTCCTCTACATGGATGACCTAAAACTCTTTGCCCCCAACAATTTGCAACTGGTGGAGCTATTGAAAGTAACTGAAACTTTCAGTATCGCCATCAGGATGGAATTTGGTGTGGACAAATGTGCAGTCATGCATGTAAAGCGAGGGGAGATTGTAGAATCCGTGGGAACCCAACTCTCGGATTTCACAAACCTTCGAGCCCTCTCCGCATCCGAAACCTATAAGTATTTGGGTATGTCGGAAGCGTTAGGCATCAATGTTACTGACATGAAGCAATCGTTGAAGGAGCACTTTTTTGGCCACCTGAAAAAAGTATTTAATAGTCTTCTATCAGGCGGAAACAAGGTGCGCGCCTTCAACGGTTGGGTCATGCCGGTTTTGACGTACTCTTTCGGCATACTCAAATGGACTCAGACTGAACTCGATGCCCTGGATAAGAGAGTCCGTACGCTGCTGACTGCAAATCGAATGCATCACCCACGGTCATCGGTAATGAGGCTGTATATCCCGCGAAAGTGTGGAGGTCGAGGCTTTTTAAGACCCTCCACAATCGCGAGATATGCAGTCTCAGGGAATATTTCCTAGAAACCGACGTGGGGATGCATCGAGATGTGGTTGCGTGGGACAAGGGCCTCACCCCGCTCTCATTGGCTAAAGAAAACTGGCGCAAGCCAGTAGTGCTTAACACTAATGATCGCATGAAGGTATAGCAGAGTAAGGAGCTTCACGGACGCTCTTTCCGGGCCCTACATGGAACCGATGTAGATATACTAGCGTCCGTAACCTGGCTGCGTTTCGGTGACCTCTTTGGAGAAACCGAAGGTTTTGTCTGTGCAATTATGGACGAAGTTATGATGACGAACAATTATCGGTCATTTATTGTCAAAGACGGCACTGTTGACATCTGTGGGGCATGCCACCGGCCGGGGAAAACAATCAGGCATGTTACCTCCGGGTGTTCTCGTCTAACACAACACACCACAACCACACAACACACAATAGACACAACCTTGTAGCCAGGATAATCCATCAGCAACTTGCTCTGAAATACAGCTTTGTGGAATCTGAGGTGCCGTACTACAGGTACAGTACTGTGAAAAAATATAGACTCAAATCGTTTTTTCAATATTTCAAAGAATTAACTAAACAAACGTAACTCAAACAAAGTCATCTAATACTAAATATGCCTACATGCGTGGTACGTACAATAGCGTTTGGCTCTGCGTGATCTTGACGTCGAGCGCAACGATTGTTGTCACACGTATCGACTTGCACTGTGAATAATTATTATAAACTCAGTCGCAATTAGAACGTATTAGGGGAAAGTGCCTGCAACTTTTATTTGCTATTATAGAAGTTTATATTCTCGACTTTGTATTTTTTGTGGTGATTATTTTTTAATTCCTTTGGATAATACGTCGTGGTGATATAGAAAAACAAAGAATTATCGATTTGAAAAGCTGTGGTAAAAGTCAAAGACAAATAACCAACATTATTGGTAGATCACATAGTGTGGTAGAGAACTTATTGAAGCTAGGAATTGAAAATTATGGAAAAAGTAAACGATCTGGCCGACCTCCTAAGTTTTCATCTACCGTGAAACGCGCCGTTCTGAGGGAATTGTCGAACACTGGAGCATCATCATCGGCACTGGTGCGCAGATATAACTTAGACTGTGATCCGAGTCTTATTAGGAAGTGGGCAAAAGCACCCGGATATTTTAAATATCGGAAATATCTTAATAAACCTGCCTTGAAAGAGTATCACATTGCAGGCCGACTTAGATTCACAGAAAAATAAAAGAAAAGGGAAAGATTTTTGGCAACATGTTATTTTTTGTGATGAAAAGAAGTTTAATTTTGATGGTCCCAACGGTTTCAAATATTACTATCACGATTTAAGACACGACACAAAGATAATGTCACGTCTAGCATTCGGAAGCGGATCAGTCATGGTATGGGGTGGCATCACTGGCCATCTAAAGACAGAATTGGTGTTTTGTAGTGGTCGAATGAACGCTGCTAAATATCAAGATCTGCTATACGATTACCTTTTACCCTTCATAACACTGATTGAAGACAAAAACATTATTTTTCAACAGGATAACGCTCCGATACATGTTGCTGCAAGTACAAAAAAGTGGTTGCATAACTTTCGTATATCGACATTACAATGGCCAGCATGTAGTCCCTACTTAAATCCGATGGAGAATGTGTGGGGGATTCTAAAAAGGAAAGTTTACAATAAAGAAAAGCCTCCTATAAATAATATTCAACAACTCAAACAAAAACTGCAATCTTCTTGGTCTGAAATTTCACCCACTGTAATTAAGAAATTAATAGATAGCGTACCTAACAGATTAATAGACTTTATTAATAATAAGGGTAAATGGACAAATAATAGCCAAATATAACATGCATTATGTACGCTGAGTTTATAATTTTTCACAACGAACATCAATTGAATTTCTTTATATTCGGTTTTTCTCTTCATTACACAAAAATATAAATATGCTGTATTTATATAAAGAGAGTAATGACTTTGTATCATTTATTGAATGAAACAATATTTAAACATCGGTACTTATTTTAGAATAAAAATTGTAAATCTGTTTGAGTCTATAATTTTTCACAATACTGTATCTGCCCGACCCAGGAAATCTCGAAAATGGAAATATCAAATTGTACTGGGATCGATCCATCATCACTGATAGGACTATTGTTGCCAATAAGCCTGATATAGTGGTGATGGATCGATCAGAGCGGCGCGCAATGATTGTTGACATAGCCGTCCCGCATGATGAGAACCTCATGAAAGCCGAGAAAGACAAACAAATCAAGTATCTTGACTGTCGACATGTGGGATGTGGATTGAGCGATCATTGTACCCATAGTCGCGACAGCCAATGGGTTAATAGCCAAAAACCTCGACTAACACCCGAGGAGGCTCTCGTTGAGCAGCTGGATCCAGGGCTTGATTCAGAAAGCGGTACTTCTGGACACGGCTCGCATTGTCAGGAGGTTCCTCTCTCTGGAGCCCTGACAGCCGGTAGTTTGGACCCTGTTCCCGATACCGGTGGGCTACTATTTAATCGGATCTGGAAATATCGGAATTGCTTTCCGGGAAAATAGCTTATCCATGTTATTCTTTCTGTGGGCATTTATGATACAAGTACCAAAAATCAATCTACCTACTCCGATCACTGATAATGAAAGATGATGATATTGAATGTTGTTGATGTTGGATGTTGTATGATTTATAAAGTGGTGAAACTGTTTCTACCCGCTCCGAGCGAGTGGTGCGAGTAATCTCCCGTCGCACTCGGACACTCGCTGATAGCCCAGCGACAAAACTATCGGAACTACACACTCGCTGCTCGCCAACTCGTTTTCAGTTGCTAGTTCTACTCGCTACTCGTTCATCGCCGGCGGTGGGACAGCTGCCTTAAGACAGTCTCAACTCAGGTGTGCGCACAGCCGTAGAAGATAATATTGACACAATTTCAGTGGTGTTTAGTGAAATTGTATGCATATTACAAAGATCTATCAACGCGAAGAGGAGCAGAAAGTACAAAATGACTATGAGACTAAATATTTCATTATGCTGATGGCAAGTTGGCATTAGGGGGAAGAGATTAGGATACATACACATTATAATGTGCCGCTACCGATTTTTCTAATACGTTATAAATCGGGAGTGAGATTAAGATATTAAACATGTCAAGCAGAGAGACCTACTCTACTCTCTCGCTAGATATTTTTCCCAAAAGAAAAGTCACATCCCTAGCAGGAAAATACCCCGAAATCGTATCGCAATCCCGGAATCGTGGCCGCGCTATCGAGCGTCATTCCTGTTTTCGATAACCATTCTATCTTTACTTATTTATAAAACATAGCTCTTCGATCGGATCTACAGTGCTACAAGGACCATTTTGGCGCTTGAATGACGTTGACAGATAGTGTTGTTGTTAACCATTTGAGAAACTGTTTCGCGAAATGGTATTGAAAACACAAAATGGCGGCGTTAGTTTCCATTTTGGATACGCGCCAAGAGATCCTTGAACAGCTGAACTAGCAGACTAGCCAGACAGACATGGTAGTGCACTTGCTGATCTGTCGTTCCGTGTTCTAAGTGATGGTGCACTCTATAGGTGAATCTAGCGGCATAGTATCAGCTAGAAGAGCGGCAACAGCGCGCGCGAGATACGTCATAGTGCCGTATGAGCCGCTGGGCGCGCTGTCGTACAGGTGCTGGCACACGCCGGCCGCGCCGCCGCACACGAGTGCGCCCGCAGTGCCGCGCGTGCTGTCCTTAGCGCAGCACAGCGTCGCGTCGCCGTTGCAGCGCATCTGTTAACAGCAAAGCCTTATTTTAATAATAACTAGCGACCCAACCCTGCTTCGCACGAGTGCAATGGCGATATGTCACGACAGCGAGATTTCTTTGTTATATCTAATTTAAATATTAATATATCATACACATAAACCTTTCGGAATAAATGCTCTAAATGATGGTGAAAAGCGCATCGAAATCCGTTGCGTATTTTTAAAGAACAGCGCGGTCACAGACCGACACGAATTCATCGAATGAAATCCGTATTAAAGAATTGTATTAAAACGAGCTTTAGTTGACATTTGAGGCCACATTAATTTATTCAAGCAACTCTGCAAACGTGGTTACTAAATTATCGACCATGACAACTGACAGCTTTAGGCTGGTTAGTGTAACAGTCTATAGGATAACTCAAACTATAATGATCAATGTTATGATTATGTAAGCCGACGTTCGCACGGACGTAAAAATATCGCAGCGGGAAGTTATCCCGCACTGGATTTTCAACTCTCGGGTGTAGCAGTGCGTAAAAAATCCAGTGCACGAAAAAATCTCGCAGCGATATTTCTACGTCCGTGCGAACGTCGGCTTAATCAGAAAATACTATAAGCAGCAAGAACAGAATCAAAAAACCACCTCACCTGATCTTCCAAAAATATTTGGTTGGCCCTGTGAACCAGGCTCTCTACTTCTATCGTCCCGCCCAGATGTGCCACAGCCTTATATTCCACTACGAGGGTCAGCACCATGAGAGCTTCGACCACCAGCTGTCGATACTCTGGCTGAGGGATCGAGTTCAGTACTGTTTCCACTGCGAGCGCGAATTTTAGTTCTCCTGATGTCATCTCTTGGGTAAGGTTTGGTTGTAGGATTTTACCTTGAATTACTAGGCCTTGGCACTGGAATAAGAAAAATACTGGTAAGTTGTTAATTAAAGAATCAATCTTATAAAATTACGGGCTAAGGATAGAGAAACGACGACGAAATCTGGTCTCAACACGAAGACCTTAACCTAGAAATAGAAAAGGTATAGAAATCACCAAAAGTTGATAAGAAAAGGATCTTTCGATTCATTTGTTTATACATATGTAATAGAGACCCATCACATAACCACTATTTACGCATCCTGTACATCAAACTAAGTAACATTGCGCAAAGATGATTGCTAGATGACGTCTTTTATTTCTGGTCGACAAAATCGTTGTTTACGGCAGTGCGCACGCAAAACATTGTGCTTATAGGTGCATGCAACGGTACAGCCGGTCGATTCTGGAAAAATCTCACCGTGATAACTAAGGTGAAGTGAGCTGTGAGTCATGCTGATGCTAGGGATTGACACTATTGACGACTCACTCCACGCTCACTTCACCCAAGTTTTCACGGTGAGATGGTTACAGAATCGCACGGCAGGAGAAGTTAAGTTATAACATCTAAAAGTTTATTTCGTGAAAAAAAGTTAAAATTCTGACCTTGAATATCTCAGTAACCAGAACGTATGGTTCCGTACAAAAACTCATCACAGTGAAGGGAGGAATAAGTGACTATCGGCGTCTTAAAGCGTATTTTTACACTCGTTACATTATCTTGATTTGTGTCTTGAACCTAGACACTAATCAAAAGGATTATTCAGAATATTTTTATAAAGACATACCCTTTCCAATACTCCCCATACGCGAGGGTAGAAGTCTCTTGGCACACGGTTGAGGGCACCATCGAGTCGTCGCCGACGCAACCACTGGCCCTGGCGATCCGGTTCCGTTGTAGGTGCTAAATAAACCGAAAAAAAAAGTCTCAATAAGAATATACACAGCCAGGCGGTTAATAAGGCTCATCTACGGTTTTTTTTTTTCATCTCTATCACGGGTATGGATGAAGGTATGATGAAGGATGTGATTATAGGTACTCTTTAAGACAAATACAAGAGAGAGGTTTGAATCATGAAAAATATTTACATAAAAAATGAATATTATAGAATAGAATACTCTTTATTAAGTACACCGCAAATCTTACAGTTATAAATGTAGAAATTTTACAAGGGTTGACACAATGACCGGAAAAAGTATTTTTTAGGACTCGTATGACATAATCATAGTAACATGCAGTGGTCTCGAACCTACCGATTTTTCGGTAGATTTTTTCGGTTGATTGAATATTGTATTTGTTTGTCGGTAGATTTTTTCGGTTGATTGAGTATTATATATTTTTGTCAAATACCTACCGATTTTGGATTCAAATATACCGATTTTAGCTGGCAACTCTACCGATCTCGCTCTACGACGTTCGAGACCACTGGTAACATGAAAAGAAATAAAAAAAACAAAGTCCTGTACGATGCCAAAAGGCACCTGTCTCGGCATGATGCTGCGACATTTGAAAATAAATGTTGTAGCGATACATCGAGACATTATTCAGATATTTAGTCGAAGAGAAGCAAAAGATTATTATGACAATTGAGCTGCACTAAGCTGTAACTTCCTTATCCCTTTGCAACCGGGAGTCAAAAACTCGCATAGATCATTAAAAACTTATTAATCCTTTGGGATGTATTCAGAGGTCTTGGGAAAAATACTGAAAAAAATCTCATGCAAGCTGGTCTTCAGCAGTCAGACCCTCACATACGTGAGGTTCAGGAATAATTTGCTAGTCGCTCGATCGTGCTCAGAATTTTGTAAAGTTGAAACTCACGATCACTTCAATTTGGTTGGAAAGGGTTATTAAAATTAACCCCACCATGAATAAATAAAAAAAAAATGATGGTTGATACTTACACTCTTCAATACCGCCTTGTAGAGTTTGCCCTTCCAAAACAATCTGGGATTTTTTACCATATCTATGAGACTTGTTGCTCACTATGGAGAAGTTACCGCGACCGACTGTAAACAAAATGGAACATTAATTCATAACAGAGCAACATTGGCTTTTCAAACATAAGACTCCGTAGGGTTTAACAGTTAATCGGGGCACAAACATAAATGAATATAAGTAATGGTTGTAATTAATAACGTATTATTTACAGCGAGCTTTTTCACATAAAGGAATAGGCAAAAAAAAAAAACATTTATAAATCCAGTCTCAGACATAACAGTCTTTTTTCTGAAATTTCGATCTGGTAGTGAACCGCATGCATTATGATTTGTGCGCAGTCGCATTGGTTTTGTTGTAGTGCGTTTGAGATAAGTGTGCACGCCCATTTCACAAACGAATTTATACCGTATTGTTAACAGTGTAAAGATCGATATTGCGGGACGTGATCTAAGAACCACAGATGCCAACGGACCTTCGATTTTTACCTTTTTTTTTCTTTGTGGCTTTAGCAATACGGTTGTTTGTGAAATGCAAATACTTTTTCGAAAATCGCGCACCATAAGTACTATCTTTAGTCGGGGAGTGATGTAAAAGTTCGGACACAACATTATTATATTTGAGACCGGCACAGTCACACATTTTGAATAGAAAATCGTGTGCTAAGGGACGTATACACAAGGTTACAACTCTGCAACGGGGTGCATTCAGACATTAACATAAGCAAAAGTCTGCTATCACAGAACCACTCGCCTTTATTCTTACTGAATTTTGCCTTTATTACAACTGTAGGGTTGGCTGCAAAAAGGAAACATTTGTTCAGATAATTACTAGTACTAATAGCGACTAAAATACAGTCAAATTAATTTAGCTAGCGAAACTCCGCAGAGGTGATTGGTATCCATATCTCATGAAATGGCGACAGACCAAAAAATAAAAGGTTTTCTAAATCCATAATTTCAGGTAACTACACTACTACGACTTGACCTAGCTGTAGTTATTCGAAATTAAGACTTAGTTTATTTTTATTCATTTTATGTTGTTTTATTGTATTTAGATATCGATACCCATCACGTCTACGCAGCCCCAACAACACCCTCAACGCATTCCTATACTGAACGCGCAGAGCGCTCTAAGCATTCTGCGTATACCTAACCCACAAACTGCACGAGACGAGACGACGAGTCAAAGATGGATTTAATTATTTTTACTATGGGTGGATTTTTTGTGTAACAGAAGTAGTAAATAAAATAAAGCCTTTATAAATAAAATCACAAAATTTTACCTAAAACACCCTGATTAATTTTAAAATATAATATAATAATATTCCACAACTTTCACACAACGCCATCTAGTCCCAAACTAAGCAGAGCTTGTGCTATGAGTACTAGACAACTGATAAACATAGATATATATTTCTAAATAAATACATATTATAGATAAATTACACCCAGACAAAGAAAAAATTATCGTGCTCATCACACAAACATTTGTCCTAGGTGGGAATCGAACAAATGTATGTAACAAATCAAATGTACCTTTAATCCTCGAGCTGTAAATTTATTACTATTTTACAATGCTTATTTATATCTAGAGACAGATTTTCTTCCTTCTTTCTTCTATTTCTAGATACTAAATTCAAGCTAAACGTGTTTACATGAAACATACTGTTATACGTATAAATATGTGGAGAAATAATATTTACCGCTATTGATAGCAAACTCCTTTCCGCTGAGAATATGGTGCAGCAGATTCTTCATCTCAAAAGGTGACAGGTTCAGTAAATGTTCGGACGCTTCTTCACCATCGCATGATAGTGTTCGTGACAACTCCGTGGCCATTACCTGTACAAAAAGTAATATATTTATATATAATAGTAATAGACAAGTCACTAAATAATAATAATAACCGACGCCTTGGATAGGAGTCCGCACGCTGCTGACTGCAAATCGGATGCATCACCCACGGTCATCGGTAATGAGGCTGTATATCCCGCGAAAGTGTGGAGGTCGAGGCTTTTTAAACGCTAAGACCCTCCACAATCGCGAGTTATGCAGTCTCAGGGAATATTTCCTAGAAACCGACGTGGGGATACATCGACATGTGGTTGCGTGGGACAAGGGCCTCACCCCGCTCTAATTGGCTAATGGCGCAAGCCAGTAGTGCTTGACACTAATGATCGCATGGAGGTATGGCGGAGTAAGGAGCTTCACGGACGCTTTTTCCGGGCCCTGCATGGACCCGATGTAGATATACTAGCGCCCGTAGCCTGGCTGCGTTTAGATGACCTCTTTGAAATTGAAATTGTTTATTGAAATA
Organism: Eremobia ochroleuca; assembly: GCA_949629135.1. Classification (NCBI taxonomy): domain Eukaryota; kingdom Metazoa; phylum Arthropoda; class Insecta; order Lepidoptera; family Noctuidae; genus Eremobia; species Eremobia ochroleuca. The sequence continues at coordinate 13,661,431 of OX451392.1, forward strand.
ATTGATTTACATAAATATTTACAAAATAGGGCCTTAAACTAGAGGTAAGAAATAATTGGATTTTACCTGAATTAGGAATAAACCTGTATCTCAGGTATCTCATTCAAGTGCTTATACATAAGTATTATCTTAAATTCCTACAAATAGTAAATAATTTATCTACTTTAATTATGGTTATATTCAAATTGAGCAAAATAGTATGCTACTTTTTTGCCTCAACGTAAGACATTTTTGCAAGCATATTCTATTATGATTTTTGCAATGTTACATTTTTAATAAGGTCGCGTTTACTCTGTCATACAGAAAAATTTGCCGTGTCAACAAAATGTTAAGATTGTATGTTTTCTTATAATATAAATTGTAAAAAACTAATATTAATTATACGGATTATAACTAGTAAAAGACAAAATAAGAATAATTATATAACATAAAGTAAAAAAGGCTTATAGATAAACGTTGGCAGTCTTACGCGGCGTCATTATGCTCTATAAAATTGATGTATATTGTCTCAGCAATTTTCTTTGCGGGGCATTCTTGATCGCCTGTTTTGTTATTGCTCGGTTTTCAAATCACAAGCATGTTGCACAATGTGACTGTTCAGCATACTTAGTGCACTCATTCGCCTGATGACCCTGTTCCCCACAATGTCCACACGCATAGGTAGCCTCCCGACAAGTATTTGCAACATGTCCATGCTGTTGACATTTAAAGCACCTGGTCACAAGTCTGGAGTCCCTCACTGGGCAGGAAGTCCAATTAACGAACACTCGAGTTTGCCTTATAAGCGCTTTTCTTATGCTAGCAGTAACTTCAAGAATGAAGTTGCACGTAGGTCCCTCTTTTTTACCTGACTTGTGACTTTAATATAAATTTAAGTCGCAAGTCGGGTAAACTTAAATTTATAGAGGCCAAAAAAGAGTCACGGGACAAACTAGGCAGCTTCTCGGCTACATTCTGCTCGTAGATGCAATCATAAAACTTCTTGATCGCTTAAAACGGTCGACGGTCGAAGGTTTTGTCTGTGCAATTATGGGGGGGTCTGAAATCATGTGCTGAATTTATGGTAATAGGTTGCGCGTCGATGTCCCACCACCCCGTAATTTATGAACCTTTTTGTCTGACTCTAGTAGTTGCCTAAAATGGGGACCTACAAAACGGGTGTCACGGTACAATTTCTTTGGAAAGTACTATCCGACTACATTAGATAGTACCAGTTCACATGTGACTGTCAAAGACTATCGCTATCTCATAACTTCATCCTTACACAGTATAAAACAAAGTCGCCGAAATGTCTGTACGCGCATAACTTCCGAATGACTGCACCAAATTGAATAATTCTCTTTTTATTGTGTTTCGTATTGCCAGAACAAGGTTTGTATGAAAGAAAATTTCGAAAATTCGAAAAAACATTGCACCCGTGTGACGCTGGTAGGAGGCAGGTATAAAAGTTAATCTATACAATTAACAAGTCGGAGGAAGACATTCGTCACATCCACGCAAAACGACTATCGCTCAGCATTATGCTACGACTCTATGCGAGACAGAACCCCAGCGCTGGTTTACAGCGGACAGCCGGCGTTGACGTCAACCGCTGCAGCACACGATAACAGAGAAAAAGTATGTGAGGTCTTTAGACAACTCATTCAGAATAGTTGGCTATTTTGTCAAATGAAAAATAATTATCTTTATTATTGGACAGGCAACGATTTCAAACAATAATGGTTATGACGGGCTAACTTTATATTTATTTTTATGAAGTGAAATCCTGCGGTTAGTTTAGATGACTAACAGATTTTTCAATAGTCAGATAACTTATTTCTGAAGAATAATTAATAAGACAGTTACGGTTTTTGCTGTAAAATAAAAACAGTAATATTTATTCCTCAGATAAAGGTTATCTGACTATTGAAAAATCAGTTGTAAATAAATAAATACCTGTATGATGAGTCCGACACGCAGCCGCAACATCTCGAGGAAGAGTTGAGGCTCAGTACGAATGAACATGGCGAGGTAGACCAGCAGCTCCTGAGTCAACATGGCCGTACTCTCGTCGTCGCCGTACGCCTGCGCACAACAACCAACGCATGTATTACCTATGACATTTGTGCAGGAAGCATTTGTGCAAGAACGGGTGTAAAAACACGCTTAACGAAGCCGAAAGTCTTCGAAAAAAGAAATGTTTTTGTATATTGGACCAGACCTCCACCATCACATCCCAATTTTATTTTTTTCATGAAATTTTAAATGTTATACTTAATCCCGCCACAACTCTTGTACTGTTGCATGCACCCATATGCACAATGTTTTGTGTGCATTGCGCGCTTCCGTAAACAGCGATTTTTCAAACAAAAAATAATAGCCGTTTCCAAGCAATAAGTTTTTTTTTTTTCGATTTACATAATGCGTAGGTAACGGCTATGTGACAGGTGTTTTTACACCATGTTTTTTATTTCAGAATCTTTAATAATAAAACTTTGGAGCAACAAACTTAATGTCATACAAGATTAAATTCGATTGCAATCAAAAATTTTTTAGGACTGTTTTATTACAAATGGTTAGTCGAAAATCAACTTACAAAACACAACGCTAAAGCAGGTAGTTGAGCAACTTGCGATGGAATGTAGATTATCTGTGATTATGAATTCAAGTATAGACACTTAATTCTGTGTCAAATTATTATCTGCTCCACCACAATTTCGTTAGAACCTATGTGCACCACCTTTGTTAACTATCCCACTTGTCAACTTACGTGTAACCAGTGCTAGCGGTGTAAACATAATCAGCCTAAAATGTTCCCAGTGCTGGGACACAGGACACAGGCCTCCTCTCTCCGAGAGGGACTGGGCTGTAAACAACAACGCGGGCCCAGTGCGGGCTAACGGTGTAAATCACACATAATTATTAACTTGGTGTTGCTAATCAAACCTATCGTTTACCGCCGATAAGAGAGAATCGTATCGACACAAGTTTATGAGAACAGCTCATGCCGGGCACATTTAAGCCAATCAGCAAGGTACTACCAACCAAGTACAGGTTTTCTAAAAGACCATAAGTAATGCTAACGTATAATCAGCCTTTAATTTTCCCACTGCTGGGACACAGGCCTCCTCACCGTGAGAGGGAGTGGGCCATAATCCACCACGCGGGCCCAGTGCGGGTTGGTGGATCTCACATGTCTTCGAATTTTTGGTTTTAGGTCATTTTCCTCACGATATTTTTCTTCATAATGCTTGCCACAAATACAATAGTTGCTTTTTGGCACTATCACGAGACATCCACATACGAAAAATACGACTCTTGGCAAGATATTGCCAACAGCAATAAACACAATACATGCGACCAATGGAATGCTGAATTATAATTCCGTGAAGGTAATAACACAAAGTAATGAGCGTATACAAAGTTACGATTATAAGAGAAGTAGGTATGGACGTTAGTCATTTTTATATTAACAGTTTTTATTACCTTTTTCTGTTCATTCCCTTGATTTTCATGGCAAAATGACTGCATGCAACAAATATTAAAGCTTTATTACGTCAATATTATAGTTATGGTATGATTAATTCAGACTCAAACACTTATCGTATATCATTCTGCTAAGGAACTGAGATATTTGTATGGAACGGCTCAAATTCGCTGTTTTTATAACATAAATCGAAAATAATGTAATTAATGTAAGCTAACATGAATATACAGCATGTTTTTTTTTACCGTTTCCAAATTTTTACAGGATGATAAAAGTTGTTCATATTCATGGGTTTTCACTAGGGAATCAACTCTGAGATCACGAAAATAAAATCAGCTGTTTCATACATTTTGGTCAAGTAGGTATTGAACTTTTGTATTAAACAGCTGATTTTGTTTTCGTGATTTCAAAGTTAGTCCCATAGTGAAAGTTGTTCATAGTCACTAGTAGAACACCCTGAAAAAATTTGAAGCCTGTAAGAAAAACATCCAGTATATTAAAACGTAAGTCCTGTACTCGTCTGACCAATCTGCTCGATTTGCATCCGATTCTAAATAAATCTACCGACTACCGTGGCTATGTCGCTTTCCAGTCATACAAATATATTTAGTCCCCGAGCTTAAGCAGTACCTGACAAAACCTCCAGATGACAACACAACAGCAACATACCTGATGAATCAACTGCCTAAGTTCATTCTCCGGCAGCGGCGCGGTAATTGTATGCTCATTATTAGGCGGCATGCCCACTGTGATCTGTTTCTGTCGAACCAGCAAGTCTGTGACCGCCTTTGCGAGGTCTTCTACTCTTTTGCCCAGCATGCCGGCCGTGTGACGAACGAGACCCCAAAGTTTTTGGGTGCATGCCTTCTCGTATAGGACTTTTAGTAGATCTTTCACTGTGACCATTTTGCCATTTTCTTGCATTCCTATAGAAAATTATTATTATGAAGAAGAGTTTTCAACTATTTTAGTGATGTTAGAAGAGAAGTCTGTAAGGTTGCCGTATGTGAAGTGCTTAGTTTGCACATGGCGCTTTTATTTAGTTTTCGGCGCTATCGATTAAGTAACTATACGTCTGTACGCGATCATAAGAAGCGAGCTGTTTGTCATATTTTTTTGTTATTTCATGTACAGACGCCAGCACATCAAGCTACTACAATCTGTCAGATTTCTTTAATAGATTTTCAACTTTAGCGCTAAAGCATAAGGTGTGCTGGCGTCTGTACATTTTTGTTTAAACACCAGTCTCTCTATAGATTGGTGCCGATCCCATTGTTCACAAACTAAACTAAATTTAAGTCCAGGTGGTCCCATTTGCATCAGGTCAGTATCTGATGTTGGGATCCTGAAGAAATCGAAGGAACTCTTCAAATACCATAGGCATACCTTTAGCGATTTTGTGTATTTTTATAGTAACTCGTGCATTTGCTCTCGGAAAGCATCATTTTGTGAAGTGGAACTGATGATGAAGACCACAAATGGCCACCGGAACTACTCAATAATAAGTATTTCACGGGTTGAGATTCGATTACTTTAATATGGTTGTTAAGCAATTTATGCTCGTCACAATGCGAATGGTGAAACGGAGCTGATGGTGAAATACCAGGAGAACTCCTCAACAATTACCGTCCCTGCATCGGAAAAGCAATACATATTTTGTAAAAGACATTAAACTATTGTGACTTAGATAAATTATAAACAGACCCACTAAAAATCGAGAAAAAGACTTAAAAAAACCGACTTCCAAAAAAAACACTACAAAGTCAAAAATAACTTTAATTACGGAAGTCGGTAGTAAAAAAACTAATTGTCTCTCTATAGCACCAGAAAATTATGAATTCCATTTTCTAAGAATAACCGCTAACTCCCTCCCCTTCCATCCTCACCCCCCTCACATACAAATCCAAGTCTACCTGTACTAAAGTCAAGTCCATGCGTATCGACGAGGTACTGCAGTATGTCTCCCTGCTCGTCCAGACTCTCAGTCTCTCTCAACATGGCGATTAGTTCGTCAGTCTCCTGTTCAGCGTACACCGAGTTTGACTCAGATGTCGTTCGATTGCGGACGATGCCTGCTAGGTTCTTGTTTATTATTGCTGAAAATATTATGGCAGAGTTAGTAAGTACAAGTGCAGTACTCGAGTACAGGCACACCGAGTTTCAACATAATGTGTAAAAAAAAAACGTGTCCAAATTGTTTAAGAAAAATAACTACAGTGATTCCCATGTTTAAAATTAGGCATTTAGCAGTTTTATTTTATAGGAAAGTACAAAGATGTTATCATTGTAAGCTATTGTAAAGTTCTAAGGAATCGTGCTTACCCTCAGGTGGCGAAGGGGACTTCTCCTTCGTCACTTCAATGGTAGGAGTGTTGGCCAATAAAGATGTAGTGGATGTTCCTCTAAAACATTACAAATAATAAATATGAAATCTATATTAATTAACTAGCTGCGCCCCGCGGTTTCACCCGCATGAGTCTCGATCCCATAGAAATATCCGGATAAAAAGTATTATATGTGTTAATCTGGTTATAAACTATGTGTGTGCCAAATTTCATCAAAATTGACCCAGCCGTTTGAGCGTGAAGAAGTAACATACAGACACACACACAAACTTTAGCCTTTATAATATTAAGTGTAAATAATAAAACTGAAGAGTTTGTTTGAATGCGCTAATCTCTGGAACTACCAGTCGGATTAAATAAAAATCTTTTTGCATTTTATAGCGCAATTCTTGAGGAAAGCTATATTCTATTTAACATCACGCTAGGAGCCTTAAGAGCCGAACAAAAAGAAAAAAATGTCACTAAAAGCTTGAGGGTTTGTCATCCGTTGAGATATCGCGAAACTCGGTGTAGCGTTGCCGCAAAACAGGGAAGCATATTTCAAGAATAACAAAGAGTATGTGTGTAAGTGTATGGTGCGACACAGAGGTTCAATAAAAAAAATATTGGGTAATACAGGGAAGGAGATATTCCATCTGTATAAGGTTTTGCAATAGGTATGGCATGAAGAAGTGCGGATAACCATTTTAAAGTTTTCTAAGCTTCACATCACACGAAGAAGACGTGTATGTGGCGTCATCTACATCGCCACATGCGAAATACGCATCAGACGTCACGAAAAATCCTGCATCGCGCAAGCAGAGCTTACCGCGCAACTAGAATATATAGGGTGACTGGTAATTAGTGACCGATACTTAAGCACATGATTCTACTCATAACAACAAACAACTTTTGCTATCGGACCAAATCCGAAATAGCGAAAAAAAAATCAGCTGTTCCCTACATTTATGTTCGTACGAGTCGTCAAAATGTAGGGAACAGCTGATTTTTTTTCGCGATTTATTTATTTAAACTTCTTGCACAAAAGGTACAAATGCGGACTTAATGCCTTAGGCATTCTCTACCAGTCAACCAAGGGTGATGAAGAGATTAGATGGCAGGTGCTTTGGTTGACACGATGATAAAAAATAAAACACTAGACAAATACATAAATAGGTTATAAACACATACATACGATTTACTATAATATATATTCAATTTCAGATTTGGTCCCATAGTAAAAGTTGTTTGTTGTCATGAGTAGAATGTGTTTAAGTATCGGTCACTAATTACCAGTCACCCTATACAGGGTAATTTGTAAAACACCAAAAACCTCTTAAGAGGTCATTGTACTCATCATTATGAACAACTTTTACTATGGGACCAAATCTGAAATCGCGAAAAAAAAATCAGCTGTTCCCTACATTTTGACGACTCGTACGAACGTAAATGTAGGGAACAGCTGATTTTTTTTTCGCGATTTCAGGTTTGGTCCCATAGTAAAAGTTGTTCATAATGATGAGTACAATGACCTCTTAAGAGGTTTTTGGTGTTTTACAAATAACCCTGTATACAACGTCCTGACATCAATCGTCGGGCAGTAGCCCACCAGACACAACACCCGTCTGGTCGGAAAATCCTCTCTTTTCTGTCGAGGACAAGTAAACTATACATAATGTTCCTCTATACTGGTGACCCCAACGTGATTGTTGTGTATTTGTTTTCCAGTTATGTCGTTTCTTTTTCAATATAAAACGTTACTTACTTAGTAATAGCCCTTCGCTTAGCGTCTTCGGGCGACGGGCTACGGCCGTAGGTAGCAGGGTCTACATCGAGCCAAGACGGCTTGCGTTCCAACGAGCGACCTATTGATTCTCCTTCCATACCCAGTGTTTCGGCTGTAGAACAAAACTTGCATTGTAATCTTATCAATTTTCATTTTTAAGTACTTTAAATTCGCAATTACTTTTTTCGCAACATCAATAATCCAATACTTTGTTGTTCTGACTGGTTTTAAACAGTGTTAAGACTTGAAACAAGTACGTCACACTATTTTAGTGAGCAAACCAAAAAATAAACTTTATTTTTACTAGAATAAGATCTAAGTGTTGCACATCTGCGCGAAAACCAATAAGTGAGCGTGGGTGCAGTTAATTTTCGACTTTATATCAAGAAATACAAAGTTGATTATCCCTAGTAAGCCTTCTGAATACATACAGTCAACATTAATAGACCTCGTCTTCTTGATAGCGCCACGCACTGACATGCGTCGGCGCAACACGCGGGCATTGCGTGCGACCGCCGGACGCGGCAGGAAGCTGATCTTGTTGCTAAACGACTTCAGTAAGTGCTCTTCTAAGTAGCTTTGTACTTCCGGGTTCAATTCTAAAACAAATAACAACGATATTAGATACATTATATTTCGTGCTTAAACATTTTGATTCAATGATTTGTCATAAAGTCGATAACTTTAGTCAAGATCTGTTAATTTTTTTCTGATAGTGACTAAAAGCTACCTACAAAAACCGGCCAAGCGCGTGTCGGACCTCACACAGTGAAGGGTTCCGTAGTTGGAATGAATTTATTCCAAGACCAAACTCAACATGTGTAATACCTTTTTTCTCACTGTCTGTTTATTAAGATGTTCGTGTAACTGTTGGTTTACCCGAATAAAACATAAATAAATAAGAAAGAAAATCTTACTGTCAGGATACCCATCTTCTTGGCTGCCAAGGAAACTCAGGTTCGTAATGGCGGACGTGCTCAAAAACTCTCCAAGGTTCCCAAGAGTAACTCTGGTGCCATTAATATATCCTGACTTGAGCTTCTTCATAGTTGTTATCATCGCCATTGGGATCTTACCTTGATCTGGAAAATGAATGAAATAATGGAGAAAATCCCGTAACAATAAAAGGGGAAAGAAAGTTTCACAGCTCAGAAAGCGTGATTGTGAGAGATGTATTTTGTTAGTAATGAATTTTATTGGTAATTGGATTAGTCAGATATCTAGACAGCACAACCCGTATACTGCTGTCTTTTAATGCGTATACATAAATATAAATAATTTTGAAGATAAACTGGCCACCCGGCCGTCCCCATAAACCATAACAATATTATATTTGTGTGACGTAAGCTTTTGCGGAAAAGACTAACCTTCACCTCGGCTACTCTATATTTAAAAAAAAAAAAACAAAATTTTACGGGTGTCTTAACTATTCATAAAGATGTTTGTGTGTAAATGATGTATGGCGAATTCGTTTATGTTGCCAAGTTAGAAAAAATATGTTGACTTTAACCCTTGAATAGGATTAAACAATGGGTATGACTAAATCAGATGACATAACCATTATAAACCCTAATTTCATTACGCAAAGGCTAATTTTCATTGCATTTTTTTCATTTTCCAATATGCTTTTTGTCGTTTCAAAAACCACTTTATATTCATAATTTTAAAGTTCATATTTATGTGCGTTAGATTGGTTAGGGTAAATCTCACCATACACCAGCACACACACACAAAAAACAAGAAAGAAAACCTTTTCCAGAGACAGACAATAACTATCCTTTACCTAACAAATACTGCGTAGCGAGCAGCGTAATCGTCGGCCGGCCAAGCATTTGTTTCCAGCTCATGCCAAGGAACGCGACGTTAGCCGTAAACGTGCTCGCGAGCAGCGCCGGGTCGCGCGACATGTAGTATTCTTCATAGTCGAAGTTCTAAGACACACCACACCCATGCGAGGTTAATGTTTAATAGGGGGCGTGAGACGTGGGTGTAGCTAGGGTTAAGGGAACCAAAAACTTCGGGAGTCAAAACAGAGCAGCAGTTTACACTGCTTACAAAGAATGCTTAGAACTAAGCCCACGTTCGCACGGACGTAAAAATATCGCGGCGGGATTTTATCGTGCACTGGAATTTCAACTCTCGGTATTGAGCCGAGCGTTGAGAATCCAACAGAGTGCATCGCAGCGCGTCAATTAAACACACTGTTGGATTTTCAACTCTCGGCGCTAAGCAGAGCGTTGCAAAAGAATGCGCCAAAAAAAAAAAAAAACCCGCAGGATAAACGTGCCTGTACGAACCTGGGCTAGCAGCAGATCAAAATGTAATTTATTTATCTTTTTTTAAGCATTATTGTTGTAGCCAAGTTTCGGGAGGGTTACAACCTAGCTACACCCAAGTGGGACCATATTTTAGTCATTTATTACAATTACAAGGGGTCTAGTTGATACAACAGGAGGAGAATCGTTTTCTAGATGGTAACGGACACAACTAGCTCTATGTGTCAAAAAGTTGTAATATTTTTTTTTACTGATAACATAGTTTGACTTATGGCCACATCAAATAATAATAATAATAATAATGCATGATATAAATAATTTTTATACTAGCAAGTAATGAAATATGTCTGTTTGAAAGTCTGCAAACATTCCACATAGTAAAACTAGATTTATATTATGACTTCCACAAAACATGTAATTGCATTCTTAAACCAATACCAATAAATAAATAAACACTTCAACAACCAAACTGACATAACATTCTACAGGGTAAATGTTATTCGTGAAACATTCTAAACATGGATGGGCAAAACCAGCAAGCAAACTATACAAAATAATAAAGAAAAAAAAAACAATACCTAAGTGCATTTGATTCAGGGTCAAGACCACAAGTGGTCGACCAAGGAGGTTTTGCCAAGAGGACTTCAAGAAATTAATTTCAGCTTTTAGAGTGTCAACCATTAGATCGTAGTCAGAGGCGATGTAGAAACGTGTCATATCAGAATACTAGTGAATAAATTAAACACAAAAATTGAGTTAGGAAATGCAATTACTTTCATAAAAAAAGAAAATTTAATATCCATTTCTGCAACATCAGAATTATAGCAAAGTAAAGTCGATATGAAATACTCTAAGGGTCATTACGAAGAATAAGCCTCACTGCGATACCTGGCGGTCGCGGTTTAGCCCGCTACCTCGATGTCACCTCCATGTAAAATAAATGCATGCTAATAGACACACACGCACATGCCAAAAGATACCTCACTGGGATAATTCGCGGGCACTTGGGGGTTTACCTCGATGCCTGGCATGCAAGTGTATTTATAATAATAATAATACATCATTTATTATGGACCAAACACTTTATAAAGTTTCATAAACCCACCATACTGTGTAACAGTTTGTTGGTGGGATTAGCACTCGTCTTGTTTTATTTATTTGGTTCAAATAGTACAACCTAAAAAGTAAAAGCTATATACATCTACACTAATATTATAAAGAGGAAAGATTTGTATCTTTGTCTGTATGTACTTGTACCTAATAAACTTAAAAACTACTAGACCAATTACAAAAAAAAAAAAATCACCCTTAGCGCTCTTACGCACTAGCGGTTAGCCGCCCCCGCGGTTAACCGCTAGTGCGTAAGAGCGCTAAGGGTGATTTTTTTTTTTTTGTAATTGGTCTAGTAGTTTTTAAGTTTATTAGGTACAAGTACATACAGACAAAGATACAAATCTTTCCTCTTTATAATATTAGTGTAGATGTATATAGCTTTTACTTTTTAGGTTGTACTATTTGAACCAAATAAATAAAACAAGACGAGTGCTAATCCCACCAACAAACTGTTACACAGTATGGTGGGTTTATGAAACTTTATAAAGTGTTTGGTCCATAATAAATGATGTATTATTATTATTATAAATACACTTGCATGCCAGGCATCGAGGTAAACCCCCAAGTGCCCGCGAATTATCCCAGTGAGGTATCTTTTGGCATGTGCGTGTGTGTCTATTAGCATGCATTTATTTTACATGGAGGTGACATCGAGGTAGCGAGCTAAACCACGATCGCAAGGCATCGCAATGAAGCATCTTTGGCATGTAATTACCCTTCGTGAAACAGTTTTTGCAATTGCTTAGGTCTAAATTATGATGGATATATGAATTACAATAAATACATTAAATAGGTACCTGTGGCGTGAAGGCAAATATGCGGTCATTCAAAGAGTACAGCTTGCTGGTACTTAGGATACCTACATCACGCGACTTTCTACCAGACAAGCCCAGTTTCTTGTTTCTACCTGAAATTTTATATTATATCACAACTCCATCAGCCTTACTAAAATAGATAGCACAATTCATTGTAAACCCATGGCTTTTAAACAAATCTGAGCTCTATGCTATGGAATTAAAGTGTAATGACACGTCTGTTGAGACAATTAAAGAAGTAAACACTTTAACCCTACAGAGCATGGTGTCTCACATATGGGACATACCGAAAAATGTCTTGTATTTCAAAAATCTATCCAAGTAGCGTATTAGTACCAGATATTTTGGATAGATCTGAATAAACTTTTAACTATTTATGTTTTCTTCAAATCGGTATGTATGTACTTTGAATATGATTAACGAGCGGCGTATAATAATAGCAAAAAAATGATAAAATTGAATCGTTTCAGTGTGGAAATAATTAGTAGAAGTAAGTTCATGTTCATATTTGTCATTTTATGTGTAATCTTGTAATATCATTAATACTAAGTAACACAAATTCACATTATAATGCGTGATATGCCATATACGGGTCATACACAAAAACATATGTTTCTATTGAGTTATGATTTTTAAAAATATTTTAGGGGTAGTACCGTAGTAGGTTTAACATTAGTAGTGCAACAAGGTCAAGTGTTGCTAGTGAGTTGCTGCTGTATATTGTTCATTTCTTTGCATTATGTAATCCTATTGTGTTCAATTATTTACCTAAATATGTGTACAAATGGCTGAGCACCCTAGCTGGTTGAACTTCAATAGGGGCCACCTCACTAATGGTCTGTACATGCAAGTCATACTCCATCAATTTGTCCCTAATTTCATTAGTTTCAGCAAGTATCACTATCTGTACAACCACATCTGGTTTTTTCTCTGAACATAGTCTTCTATTGAGAGGATCCAATTCACCAACAGCTAGGAATCCCTGAAAATAAAACAAAGTATTATTTAAATGTAGTGTGTTATGTTTTTTGTGGTTTTAATAAATATGTCTTTAGGGTATTATGTTATGGGTCATTGTTGCCTGTATTAAATCCTTTATTATTATTTTTTTGGACAAAATAACAATGAATATTAACTGTGAAATTAGAGTTCTATTAGATTTACCTCTTGTAATAACTTCCCAAGAATATACAGTGATTGAGCCCATATGAAAGGGCATCTGCCAAGTGGTATGCGTTCTTGGCTCCCCGGATTCTGCTGTTCCAAATCAGCCTTGTCTGCTGGCACTGAATACAGCTCAGGAACCAACTTGATCCCATCATCTTTCCTCAACATCACCTTTTCTAACATCTGTGTGTACTCCGCAACATTGTTCTTATCACCTTTGAAGCAGTAATCCAATATCAGGTAGCAGAAGAATAGAGGCCACTCACATTCTATGTTTTCAAACATTCTCAGCTCCCAAGGCTCATAGTAAAGCCTGTTGGGATCCTCTCTGGGTGTTTTGTGACCATCCCTTAAGAACCTCTTGCATCCAAATTTTCCTTGCATTTTAGTAACAATAGTGTCTCTGGTTATAGCAATTAACTGTGGATCATCTACTGCAAAAGCTGGGTAGCTTATAATTGAAAGTAGGCCTGAATCTAACTCCTTACTGTTTGATTCTCTTGGTAGCATTGATTGAAGTACAGCTTGACATTTTTGAGCTTCATCAGCCAAAACATGGATTACACTAGATGGACCACCACGAGCACCAAACAGGTCCAATTCATTCATAGCTTCTAGAGCTGCTTTGGCCATACCGATGGAGCTAGCATTTAACTCCGGCAGGCCATGGTTGGTCTTGTCACCTCTTTCCCAAATACCATAATCAGGGGTGCAATAAGCTGATTCAATGTAAAATACTAAATTCTGGATGAATGAAACTTCATCTAAAGAAAATACAATCTGCAGACCAGATGCTGTCATCTGTGCAAGAATGAGGAGATACAAAGAAATGGCATCAATCTGGAGATGTCCCCATTCTGTGTCCTTCACCACAGAGCGGCCGGTGGTGGAGGAGTATTTGGCATGGAGGGAATCCAATGGGTGCTGAGTGCTCTTAAACTTCTCCACTTTGTCTTTTTGTTGCATCATAGCCATGAGCAAACCTGGAGAAACAAAATAAAGTTTATACAAGCTCATGTAGAAACTATTCCTCAAGCAATACTACCTAAACTACAGCCACAGACTTGAGTAGGCAGGTTTCTGAGTACAAAATCACAGTTCCTATCAATAATTACCTCTCATCAGCTTGACGCAACTTTGCTCTAATTCGTATGTTTTGGCACGATCCTCATCTTGATCTGCAATTTTCTTAAACGCCATGGAGAGCCCCCATACGGCCAATATGCAGTACAGGTTGTCTCTAATCCATGCGTGGTCATTGTGTGGGCTTGCAGGAAACAATCCAGTTACAGGCTGCTGGTGATCTAAAATTAACTTGTGCACTACCCGCTGATAATAATCTAAACGCACCCCTGAATTACTACGTGTCCTCATTTTGTTAGTACTTCACACTTCACAACAAAACACATAAAACTTCATTGTAAATAAATTGGTTTCAAGATAAACGCAATACGGAATTCGTTAGTAATATTCGTATTATTTATTATCATTTTTCATGTATCGTTCCCAAAATTAAGTTGTGTCATTTGAAAGTCGCAGCTGTCAAAAAAACAAATGTTGACTCTCGAAGACGTTTATTTTTATGCGAATTCTACTATCAGAATGATCGACTAAGCTTTTGGTTGAAAAACTTTCCCTTCCCTAAAACTCTTTTTTCCCACGTCCACCACACGTCACATCTGACAATGTCATGAACGTCAATTAATTTGCCAATTTGGTAATCTTTCTAATGTTTTTGTGACTTGTGTATGAGTTTATTTCCAAAAATTTTAATTTTCGATAGTTTTCGTTTTATACAAAATGATATTTTATCTGTTATTGTGTCATGTTTTGTTCATTCCGTTTATTAACAGCAGTAACACGACAGTCAGTAAACCGGACATAACAACAAACAAAACTCTATCTGAACCGGAACCTCACAAGGTAAATCAGTCAAATGAAACGAAAGTAACATTGCTAAGCGAAGGCGGTTCCTTATTGCCTGGGACATCGGTTTTGGCTTTACCCAAGGACAAACATACGAGCCTCGACAGTGAATTGATCAAAAATAAAGTAAAACCTGTTGTTGCACGAAAAGGAGTTGTTTATATCGAAGACGATAACGTGAAACCTCAACAAAACAATGTATCAACCAATAATGAAAATCCCACCGTTGCTCCCAAAATACTAGAAAAAACAGAAGCTCTCAAGACAAACATAACTGATTACACAAATAAGTTTAGTGAGTTCAAGGTGAACAGCTCTCTGCTGAACAAATTATCCAGTGGTGTGAAAGATATGAATAAAACTGAAATACACAAGCCCTTACTATTATCTTATGATACTCTTGCAAATATGACAGTTAAGTCTTCACCAGGAACATTGGTGTCAGACCAAATCCAGTCGCCTAACAAAGACTTAAAAGCCTATACAAAGAATGCTAACAGCCATCCCGGAATGATAATGCCTCTTGTTATATCAATTTTGTTAGTTCCTATGTTTGCAGTTCTTGGGTACATGGCCTTGCGACGAGGACAAGAAGCTTGGAAGAACAGGCATTACAAAAGAATGGATTTTTTGCTTGATGGCATGTACAATGACTAGATATTATATGGAAATTTATTCATAATGAATGTTGGGAATTCCTACTTAATGATATTGCAAAGAGATATTAAATTTATAATGTGATAAACATCTGAACGGCCAGTGGTTTTATACTGTTTTTAAGAGAACTACTTTTCTTGAAGTGGTGTCTCTGAATGTTAAATGTTCTTTGTAATTTTTGGCAATAATTTAGATGGTTATGTTAATTAAATCATGTTATATAGTATATTGCATAGCTATTTACATTTGTCAGATAGGGTAGTCTTCAACAAATATTTTGATAAAATGCAGGTTTGATGTGAAGATGACAATAAATTATAATGATGGTGCTTGAAATGTGCCTTACATTAATATTATATTAAAATCAATGTGAAAAAGTTTCCTTAGTAGCATGAAATTTTTTTCAAGTGAATATGTCTTCCTTTTAATGTAAGTTATTTATTAGAATGTTATTGTGATAATTTAAATTAATATTTTATATTTTATACACACCATTGTTGATCTTAAAATGGATGTACTCTGACTATGTTTCATTGTAGTTACCAAATAAATATATTATTAAGTTTATACAGTCTCCGTTGAGTTCGCATTTTGCTTAAATTTATCTCTTTTTTTTTACTAATTTTTGTATAAAAATATTACAGCTTTATCTGATATCTTTCATTACTATTGTCAATTCTTTGATGTTATTTTGATAAACTAATTCAGAAATCAAAGATGGATGATGTTTTAATTACTACTAATTATTTTAGTGATTACTGTCATAGTGTTATAAATAATGTAGTTAGTTGTCATTATGAAGAAAATAATATTTTTTGTAAACTACTTTTCATTAATTAAAATCTATTTTGTTTTTAATAGGTTTGTTCCTTTTTTCTAATGTCCCTAGTTTGTCTCTCTAACACACTAACAACACAAATTACTGGTACAACTGAAAAAATGTTATGGTATCTAAGGTCATACCTAAACCTAAAAATACTTCAAGTACCTAATAGGCTAATATTGCTAGGCTGGAAAATTCGTTTGCTTTAATGACTTACCTACTGACCGCGAGCATTCGCCATGCGAATTCATTTTGCAAACATTAATTCGCGGAACGAACGTTTTGGTGAGTACCTAGTGCCTACTAATATACAGGTTGAAATTGAAAACATGCGACAAATCGAAATGAGAGATTGTACTCATCATTGTGAACAACTTTTACTATAAGATAAAATATGAAATCGCGAAAAAAAAAAAACAGCTGTTCCCTACATTTATGTTCGCATAACTCTTCAAAATGTAGGGAACAGATGATTTTTTTTTCAATTTCAGGTTTGGTCCCATGGTAAAAGTTGTTCATAATGATGAGTACAATCTCCCATTTCGATTTGTCGCATGTTTTCAATTTCACCCTGTATAGTCTAAATATACCTCTGCCTAACCCTTCGGGAAATACATTAAAGATGTGGTTTCTTTTTCCTGTTAGCCTATACTATCCCACTGCTGGGCTACCCTCAAATAATTCCAGGAACCCTTATAGTATAAGGAGAGTTTTGCCCAGCGGTCATCGTGCATGCGGCTGATGTGACCCGCCTAATTCCATTTGAGCCTAGCAGCCTTCTTGCCTACATCCATTATGCCTGTTTTAGAACGTAGTGTGGTATCCTGTCTGTTTGCATGCGTTCTATCGCTCTTTGGCAAACTCCAAGGCGGAACTTTTGCGACTCGGTGAGCGACGGTTAAGACGGGCAGGTTACGCATGTCGATGAGTTTGCGTTTCAGGGGGATAGCCAGATCACCCTTCATTAGCCGTTTCATGGACCAGTAGCTTTTTCAGGCATTTTCAACTGGACGATTGATTTCCCTTTCCTGCCTGTTTTCGAAAGAAACTAATTGGCTCAAGTAGATTATACCTACTCATCGACAAAATATTTCCTGCCGTTTTGGTCATTATCTGATGTTATGTCATTGATGTAGTAGTTACTTAATAATTCCATGGTGATACAAACACGAGGAAAAAATTCTAATCGCTGTGCTCTTTTGCTCGCGAGAGAATTGTTCGTTGCGTATTTTACAAAACCCAATATTTCAAAACTTATTCGTGAAGCGAGTGCTTGCGGTGTCATGTTCCGTCTAATAGTAGTCTTTGATGTTCCGTTGGTTATATGTACCTATGTCTGGTATGTCTCTCATATTCAAATAACATCACGCCTAAAGGAAATAAATCCCCGATGGGTTAGGTAGAAGTGTACTAGACTAGACCTACTGCATACCGTTAGGTTTACATTACATACTCTTTGCTACTACACATCCACATTTCGCCAGTTCTTTATGTTTAAGTTAGGGTTGCCAACTTTTATTAGAAAAAAATAGAGTATATCTGATTTCAAAGGAGGTAACTAAAGAGTACGAACGTTTAAAAAAGAGTATTATTTATTTAAAATGTTTAAAAAGGTATTTTTAGGTACTTTTTGGACAACATAACCATTTTTAATTGTTTTTAAAAGAGTATAATACTCTATTTTAGAGTACGATTGGCAACCCTAGTTTGAGTCCCATGTAATAGGGGCGAGCCTATTTCCATCAACCGGGCACAAATCCAGACTTCAAGCTGCTACTGAGAAATTCTTGATGGAAAAACCTAATAACATTTTGTCCGACCTGGGAAACGAACCCAAGCTCAGCAGTAGCGCTTGCGACCACTAGAATTCAAACAGAATTTTATTGTAAGCAGATAGACTAAATAAAACGTGCGTAAATAAAATATGCGTGTATTCCCAGAAGGGTTCGGCTATGGTGGTGGATATGGGGAGGAGAGCCTATTGCTATTAATCAATCGGGCACAAATCCATAGGTACTTCAGGTTGCTACTGAGAAATTCTTAATGTTAAAACCAAACGTTAGATACTTTGGTCACCCTGAGGATGGAATCACTTTTTCTTCCTAGCTAGATTTAACTGAAAAAAGCCCGCCTCTCATCCATACCAAAACATGTTGAGCATAGGATCGTATAATCTACTTACACTGCGTTTATAATTTGTCATTTTGTTTGTTTTTTAATTTTTTATCCTCATTTTTATAGAACAATCTGCTACAAAAAAAATAAAAAATAAATCATTATTACAATCGAGAAGAATTTTTGCGCTACAAAAATCGACTAAGCGTGCAACTAAATATGGAAATCTGTCATCGATTTACTTCAGCTGAGTTCTACAACATTTTGGACATTTCATGTCATGCGAACATCTCTAGAACGTGTAGTATTGTGTGGATTGGATTGTAATTTTGTGATTTCTTTACCCTTCATTTTGGTGTTTGTGATAAATTATGATAAACTAGTTTTTTCATGAAAGAAAAGTGAACGGGTTATTATTTAAAAAATCGGATATCATTACTTACATAGAATTGATCTTTAATAACCTTGGTCAAAATAAACGTCAAGAATTTCAAGTGAGAATGATTTGGTAAGTAAAAAATCTCATAATTTAACTAAAAATATTGTTTAGTCTCTGCGGTAATTTTAAAGGAATATTAAAAACGTGAATGTTGATCTTTATTAGAATGTGAATGGTGCTAATGAAGTAACTCTTAAGGGTTACATTTCAGAACTTGGTGTTCCTATTTTAATTCAAGCCTTCACTTGAGATAACTGGCATGTATGAAAAAATGCATTTGCTGTTTTCTATGAAATGCTAACTAATTAAAGCTATTCTCTAAATATTGGCATGTCTTCTAATATCTTCTAAGATATAATAAATCAATTTTTTAAATACATATTTAGTTTATCTTTAAAATGAATTTGTTCATACTAGTATCTATGAAATAATATGTATGTATATCATTTAAATATCAATAATTTGGTCATCAGACAAATGATTACATGAATACGTTATAAAAAGGAGCAGTAATCTACAAGCTCACTAGCTGTTTCTGTGAATACTTGTATTAAATTAAATTCATTCTGTCTCACAATACCATCTTTGTACAACTCAATCCACTTGAATCTAGTCTAACACTAATGTTATCTTGATCTCAATAGCTTAGTATATCAGTCATAGATCTTAGTAACACAGTACTCATTCAATAAATGCCACAAAACAAGATCCCATCATACTTTTTTCTCAAAATGGTGTGTTTATCCATAAATGACTGTAAACTTATAAATCCTGTAATTAATATACCTTATATCATCTTTTTATTGTCTCTTTCTGATATGAATCCTCATATTTTCATTTTGAAATGTTGGTTTAGTGAACAGCTGATTCATTTTGTTTATTTATTTGACCAAGGACAATGTTCTACTTTCTTTAAAATTTTATCTTGTTATCAGATATGAATATAAATATATACACAGTATTAAACATGAAAATAGCTTTTGAAATAGAACAAAGAATTAAATGAATCATATTTGCAAAAATAACATTACAATAGCTTGTTTTCCTAAACAGATTCAAATATGGCCAGAGCTGTTATTGCTGTGATTTAACAATGGATAACATGAAATATTTAATTAAAAAATGAATGCTCCAAGTGGGTGTGTCAGCTGCAGTGATGGGTCGCAACAGTTTGATAGCAAACATGATGCGGACTGCTCCGAGGCGGAAGATGCTCAGATCAGACTGGCTCCACATGTGCAAGCTTACCTAGCACGCAACAACCCCACCACCAACTGTTGTGGACTCACCATACCAATCGCCTTCGAGAGGGCTGCTACAGGAACCTGGTGGAATCCGCGATTTGATTCAGAGATACTCGAAGGCCAATACAGAAGTAGTTCCTTTAGACAAATAAGACTAAGATTTAGGTAAGTACTCTGAAAGAATAATTCCAGTTATAAGTGTGTAACATTCATGCATGAATGTCAGTAAATTGATAAATTGCCTGGTGTCACAACTTTATCATTAACTAAACATATTTGATGTTTTTTATTTTCTTTTTTCAGATTTGCACTTTTATACATTTTGATATTTTCTATATCATGGTTTATCTACTTTGTGGCCCTTGGTTTGAATGGCATAACAGTAAAATGGCCATTTTTGTGTTCTATATTTGCTGGGGTCCTATTGATTACATCTGTTATGCTATTTGTAACATTCACAAATATATATAAAGTGTACACTTTCAAGCTCTCCCTGGTCATGGCACTCGCTCTGTGTACCCTCAGCCTGTCTCTGGTGACACTCACCACACGGTTAGACACAGCATTTTCACAGGCTGCCGACATCAGTCAGTCAGGACACTTCACCATGTGCATTGAAATATTGCTGATTATATACACACTAACACCATTACCACTTTATGCCTGTGTTATCATTGGAATTTTATATTCAATAGTGTTTGAAGTACTGAATATTGTGTTACATTTGTCAGAGCAAGAATGGCAATGCCCTGGAATGTTTGTAAGAATTTTACTTCAGCTTTGTGTTCACATAATTGGTGTACATATATACCTAATGACCTTTGTGAGAATGCGTGGCACATTTATGAAAGTAGGGCAAAGCCTGTTAGTAAGAAAGCAGCTGGAAATGGAGAAGCAGCTGAAAGAAAAGATGATACATTCTGTGATGCCACCCAAAGTGGCAAGCTGGTTGTTGGAGGAGCAAGTACTTGACACAGAAGCTAGTTTAAAGCCGCAAAATCCGCTTAAACCGAGACATTCTAACCCCGGCGCGTCTGACATAAAGTCGTTGTTCCGGCCTTTCAACATGAGTTCAATGGACAATGTCAGTATACTGTTTGCTGATATTGTTGGCTTTACTAAGATGTCAAGTAACAAGGGTGCTGAAGAATTAGTAAATATATTAAATGATCTATTTGAGAAGTTTGATGAGTTATGCCAAAATCATGGATGTGAGAAAATTTCTACATTGGGTGATTGTTATTATTGTGTATCTGGCTGCCCTGAGCCCAGACCGGATCATGCTACCTGTTGTGTAGAAATGGGACTGGGTAAGTGCAATTCTAATCAGAATTTAATATGAAGCCACTATCAAGCAGATCAGATAGATAAAACTAGTAAAATTGTGCCCCTGTAGTGACTCAATCGAGCCTTGTATTACGCATTCTAATCTTTCACCAAGGCCAGGCAAACTTTCTGGGCAGACAAATCTACGACGGATCGCGCACTAGAACAAAAGCTAAGATCAAAACTTGATCCGTGTTTAAATTCAGCTTCAAGAAATTTCGCTTCCGCGGTGTACGAATACCATGGCGGCACTAATTCGTGATAAATATTTCAGGAATGATAGACGCTATAAAGGAATTCGATAGAGTTCGCGGCGAAGGAATAAATATGAGAGTAGGGGTTCACACCGGCACCGTTTTGTGCGGTATTGTGGGCACACGCCGTTTTAAATTTGACGTCTGGAGTAATGACGTCAGCTTCGCCAACAAAATGGAGTCCACTGGGAAGCCAGGTCGCGTCCACATATCAGAAGAGACCGCAAAATTTCTTGGAGGTTCCTATATCTTAGAAGAGGGCGATGACGTCTTTGGTGAGTGAATTTAAATAGATTTACGATTGCACGATCATTTGTATTGTGGACACATTCTAAAACCAACCAATTCTGTTTGTTTAGGTCATAAAACCTATTTTATCGAAGGCCGTCAGCTGTACTCCCCTTATAACCATGACAACTGCCTGACTCCCTCCAATCCTATCAACTTACGCCTGATTATATCCCCCGCAGCATCTCCTCAGTCCGTCCTCTCTTGCAATCACTCCCCACTCCCGTTGTCACCTAGAGGCGACGACAGATTAGGATCCAGAAAAGATTCTAAAAACTTCCTCTCTCCAAGTGCATTTTACTTCCGAACAAAAGCCAGTTCATTACCCAGTATATTGGATTCGGACACAGAGTTGGACGAAAAGACCAAGGGATTCCCTGACACTAATGACAGCTCGTCGAAGAGTCCCACTTCTGTAGGTGAGTTTTTTGTTCCCAGTTATTTAAAGCTATATTACAGGTTGGAATGTCAACGAATTTTCCGGATATAAAGGTCACAGAGAGTTATGCCGCTAATTAGGAACATCTTGGCTTTATAAAATTGCTGTTACGTATCACGTACTTGGTGAATTTTTGCTCGTATCTACATTTTCTAACACAACAATGTAGAATTACCAGTTGTACGAACAATTATTTTTAATGAATTTTATATCTGTTCGTATTTTTACTTGGACCCAGTAAAATATTATGAATTGAACCGAAGAAAAGTGTTATTTATCTCAAGAGTAAGACACAAGCTGATAAGATATAGTGACTTCATTACGTGAAGGTGATGCTCTTTGTCGCTCAGATCACGACATGAGTGTGATGACTTGTGTTAGTCACTCTGTCCGATATCTTCCTAAGTTTATTAAAAAAAAAATCTTTACTGGCTGCCGCGTTAAGACTGTTTGCGGGGGAGGCTACCCCGCAAACAGTCTTAACGCAGCAGCGCGATGCGACTAGTAGGTAGAACCATTTCTATGAAAATTTCATCGTTCGCATGCTCTGAATTAATCGACGATACGCATTTCGTATCAGCATTGGCAGTAATATCGTGCTAATAAACTGTAAACATGTAGCAAAATTCGATTTTATAGTCAAGCAATTAAAGTCACTATAGATTTCTCCTGCTTTCATTGCAAACAGAAATAGTAGCGAGTAAACGAGAATGATGTTAATGTTGCTGAGCGATTTGAACATAAATTGCTAGAAATAACAAAAGATATGTCTGAAAACTCAATTGATTTCAGTACTGCGATTATCTTTTATTGTATCTATGATGTCTGGCAACAAAATCTCTTGGTATTTCATCTTCTTATTTATTTAGGATTCTATTACTTTGCGTGGCATCGATTTTTGAGTACATAAGCACTACAATTTTCGAGTACCTATAGGTATGTTTTTCTAGACAAAAAATCATTTTGCATCACGTTCGGATACAATAGCTACAGTACGTTACACTCGTACAATGTTGTGCATGACTATACTACGAAACGTGTAGATCAGTTTATTATAGATGTTTCTAGTATTCTAATAAATAACAAACAATATTATTTTAGGTAGCTACGGCAAATACACTACTAAGCTGAAAAATTGGAAAGTGCCTAGATTTTTACGGAAGCATTCGGATACCCCGCTTCATGAGATGAAAAAGCAGGAGTTGACTGACAAGTCTATACATTTCTTGGAGAGGGGAGACGCCGGGCCTGGGATGCAGTCCAGCAACGGTTACCAGCAAGTGCCTATTGTGATAGAATCTCAAGACAATAAGAGTAGGCCGGCGCAGAGTACCATTAAGCTGAACATCCCACCACGGAGCCATGACATGGCGTCCTTCGAGAGGGAGATCATCGACATACGATCCTACTTGAGCCAGTCCAGGAGTAACATGTCGCCTTTCGCCAGAAGTAGCAGCTACCGTTCTCAATATGGAAGATCGAACAATATAGAGGTAAATATACGTTACTTGAAAACACCTACCCCCCCCCCCCTCCCCCTCCGCTGCTCGCCCCTTATTAAATGGGACATAAAGCGAAATGTGGATGTGCTATGACATCACAAGAAAACCGCTAATCGGCATATGCGGTTTCCTTGTGATGTCACATAACATAAAATTGTTAGAAATGTCCACAATTATTCGCCAGGAAAGGCACCCAACTCTCCGGCTCCGATTTTATTTATTTTAATATATGTTAGAGAGTAGTCTAAAATAACAGACACGTACGTTTTTTTAGCTGCCCAATCTCAAGCTATTGGGAGAAATTGTCCTCCAAAGTACTGAAAAGTGACTAAACTCTCTAACTTCTGTAGAGATAATAACCATCCAATCCAGCCATCCAATCCGAGCCATCTAATCTCTTCACCACCCTTGGTTGACTGGTAGAGAATGCCTATAGAGAATGCCTTCTTTGTACCTTTTAAGTACGAAAAGTTTAAATAAATAAATAATAGTAGAAAATGGGTTATAATCTTCTAGTATATTAAACAAGGTGTAATCATTATGAACAAATTTTACTATGGGACCAAACCTGAAATCCGCGAAAAAAAAAAAACAGCTTTTCCCTACATTTATTTTCGCATAACTCGTCAAAATGTAGGGAACAGCTGATTTTTGTTTCGCGATTTTAAGTTTGGTCCCATAGTAAAAGTTGTTCATAATGATGATTAAAATGACCCCTTATGAAGTTGTGCGTTATTTAAGTTACAGCTTGTATATATTGATTTTATTTTAAGAAATGAGATTATGGACTGTAGTGCCTATGATAAAAAAAAAAACCTAATAAAATAACTATCTTTAACAATGAGAAATATAAAACATTGAAGGGTGTTTTTTTTTAGGAAAATCTGAGTTTGAGGCGATAAAACCAAAACCCGTGCTCATTATTTTTTCATGTTCTAAAACATATCAAACCAGTAATTAACTAGCAATTTGTTTGAACTAAACTCTACAGAAGTTAGAGGGTTTAGTCACTTTTCAGTACTTTCTAGGGCAATTTCTCCCAAGAGGTTGAGGATGGGCAAACAAAAAAAAAAAAGAAAATACGTGTCTCTGTCTGCTATTTTAGACTACGGTCTAACATATATCACAATAAATCAAATCGGAGCCGGACAGTTGGGTACCTTTCCTTGTAAGTAAAAGGTGGAATGTGTCACACTTGAGTGCTTTGTTTCAAGTCACGGATCTTGGTTAAAGTTGCTAACGACTGTAGCGACACTGGCCGTTGGGACACGTCCAAGTCAATACACTTTGATAATACCGATTCTGATAAGAAACGTTTTAAGATGATCTGCATACCAAGGCCGAGTATTAACTGCGCTTCGCTCCGCTACATACAAAATATTAATAGAATTATATTTGAACTATCATGATGTTTGTTTTTATAGCATCTTATCTCTCGGGTTTGTTATATCTTTGGGAGATTATCAAAAGTTTTGGTTACGAAATATAAACTTTATAACCTCGCCCTTGACTCTGGAGCAATGTGAGTCGTGAGCGCAACAGATACTGGCGTTTGCGTAACTCATTTGTAATAATTATTAAGTTATTATCCGTTGGTCGTCACATATTGTAATAATAATTTATTTCCATAATAATAATGATGTGCTGACCAGTCGATGTTTAAAATAATTAAGTCGCCGCCGTCTGCCACACGTATGTAGGAATAGAAAAGAATAGAATACTCTTTATTACGTACACCATATAAATTACAGACATAAATATAGAAATTTTACAAAGGGTGACACAATGGGCGGTCTTATCGCTAAGAGCGATCTTTTAAAGACAACCTTTGAATGGATTGAAAAGGGAAGGAGAGACAAATATTGTAGGGAGTCTGTGGTGTACCATTTACACGATAAAATGAATACATACATAAAGTATATTATACTAATCTAAATAAATATATACATATAACAATAGACATGAAACAGGAGTAAAGAAAATATAATGGTGCTGTTTAAGGAGAGAGGAAGTGATTTTTATCATAACTTTAAAGTGGACAAAGATTGAGCATGTAGGTACAGACATATAACTTTCAGTATTTATACACGGAGAGAAAAATCTTAGAAAAATTACTGTGCTGTTTCATAATCTGAGTGCATTTGAGTGGTAATCGAAAAATTACCATGCTAGCACAGTAAAAAATTCTTATGCTGTACAGTAAAATTTATTGGACAAATAGTGATTTTTTCCCAATCTCACTCATAAAAATTTCTGTAGATGTCACTTGCACTTACTTTACAGTGACGAGCACAGTCATTTTTCTAAGAATTTTCTCTCCGTGTATCTGTAGCATTCTATGTTCTGTGTTTTATTGGTTTGGTTTCCGCGCTTAGTCCTTCAAGTGGATCATTGTGCGTGGGCCATGGCGGCCGGCTTGTTTATCATTTGAATTAGTTTTGTCGTGACCGAGGGTCGCGGAAAACTCCGACTGAACCCCGCATTCAGTTGATTATTTTCTTAAGATTACATAAATATACTGGTATCAAGTTTCCTACTTTGTATATGTATCGACAAGAACTTGATCAACAATTTCTCAACTACCTACACTACACAGCAGTTTTGAGAAGTTATAGACCGTTTATACAAAACAGTTTTAAACTTCCAAAAAACTTCTGTAAGTTCATGAACTTTTTAATTGCGTTGTTTTCATAATAATGATCGCGTTTTTTGTAACGTGTGCCAAGTATTTATCAACCATACAAAATAAGCGAGAAAACTTGTGTACACATACATTTAACACGTGTTAGCTCGTAACGAGGACTCAACAAAGAGCTACCTATTTTCTGGTAAACATTGTTAAAATGTTGTTTTTTATAACATTGTAGGTGCCAGTGTGTCGCGCTCGCAGTTCGACGATCACCACGCAGGACGAGTTGATCCGCCCGAAGGACCGAAGACTGAACTTGCCCCTTCCTTCGCCGCAGACCTCCGTGTGCCGACCTCCTGATGATGTCATCAGCCTCTGTCCCTCAGTGAACAGCCGCAAAGACTCCGGCATCAGAAGCACAAGCCGACGCTCCAGCATACAGCAACAGGTCAACTTTGATGTTCCTATTTTTACTTATAACGTAAGTAAAACATGCTAAATGAATCCCGCATGTATGTATGATGCATGTAGGTATCTACGTCGACGTATTTTTCTTACACATAAATAAACTTGACGCAGATTGAGTTATATCGCGGAGATTTTTCACGAAATGGTAGCGCATCGTAAACATGCTTTCAATAAATTACAAACTAGAGCTGTGTGCTGCAGTCTTAAAGCATGTCTGTCATACCATTGCATTGCAATTTGTAGCAGCTTTCAGCTTTATGTGGAGTCATTAGGGTTTAAATCTGTGTGAACATCTTATTTATGTTCTGTTGGTATGAAAACTTAGAAATGTCTATTTTTTCTTTATTATAAAGTGTCTAACATTGTGTGTTTTTATTTTGTTTGAAACATGAAATATGGTTTAATATTTAGCTAATACACCCACATTTCCATTGCCTAGGAGTTGGGTTACACATAACTTACGATGTCTCAGTGAGTGCCGCTGACGTCATGAACGTATAAACACCGCAAATGTCACATTTCTATGTATCAGGAATGTGACAAAAGTAAAGTTGATAATGGCGCTGATTCCCTTGTTCACAAAATAAACTAAATTTGAGTTCAGTGCATCTTTTTCTTTCTATTTCATTAAGAAAAGGACAGAAGATGAATATTAGATTAGTCCTGTCAAATTAGTCAGCGCCTGACGTAAATTGACCTATTTTTAGTAGCCAACTTTTTGATCACGTCTAAACTAGTCTATGGAGATGATCGATGATAGTCTATGATGATGGTCTTAATTTGACAGGACTAAACTAATATTTATCTTTTGTCCTGTTCTTAATGAAATAGATGCACTGAACTTAAATTTAGTTTATTTTGTGAACAGCGGTGAACAAGAGATTCGGCGCCATTGGCTTTGAAGTTATATACTCTTACTTGCATTTGAGGTTTGCGTCAATGCGCGTTATCAGTGACGTATCGTATGCGACCAACGCGCATTGAAGCGAACCTCAAATACAAGAGGCACCGTAAATACCGTTTTGAATTTTGAATATCAATGTTAGTGTTAATATTTTAATTTTCATTTTAATCTCAATATTTTAATTTTGATTCTAACGATAATTTTGATAAGTACTAATTTCGATTATGATTTTCTTTTTTACGTTATTTGATTCTAATTATCTTTGTTTATAATAATCTTGAGGAAAACTCGTTAATTATATCTCTACTAATGATATCAAGTATAGGCATAGCCAAGTGCTGTTTTTAGTTTATGTCGCCAGATTGTAATGTATATGTTTTTTTACAATGAAATTAATTTTCTTTTCATAACTTTATTTTTATTTTAGAATTTTAAATTAAAAGTTATTTTCTGATTTTTAGTTCGATTTGTTATAAAAGCGTGTTTTTTTTTAGTTTATTTAAACTATATTTTATGTACTTTTTATGTTTTTAAACTATTTTGTTTCTACTTTTTTTAATCAAAATTTTGTACTGTCGTCGGTCGTTGATAAGTCTACAGCATTTAAAGTAAATCTGATCGCTTAAAGTGTACAGACGCCAGCACATCAAGCTACTACAATCTGTCAAATTTCTGTGATAGATTTTCAACTTTACTGCTTGAGCATTAGGTTCAAAGTTGATTGGGAAAAATTGACAGTTTCGGGTAGCTTGATGTGCTGGCGTCTGTACACTAAGAAGCAAATTTGCGTTATTAGTGACATATACGTTCATCGCGCATTAGGCATGACCAAAGACTATTATAACCACTTGACTGCGTATACAGTGCCCCGACGCACGAAAACTATTAGTATTTTGTCGCCTATGTATAGGCTACGGTACTAGTAGCAATTTTAGTTGTGTCCAAGTGTTAGACCTGCGTGCACGCTAAATTAATATATTTTTTTTTTACGTTTATGCAATTATAACGCATCAAAATGCCTTCATGCGCGGTGAAGTGGTGTGGGAAACATTCTTAGACATCTAGTTACAAAAAGGATGACATAACTTTTCATCGGTACATAAACATTACGAAAAATTATTTTTGATTTAATCAGATTATAAGCCACTGCAGGGGTCAATTTAAAATGGTGGCTGGGTAAACGAGCACACTTTTTGAGTCGCGCGTTGATGTCTTTTGGAAAAGTCTCTTTCTTGTATTAGACAATTCTAATGCTTCTATCCCTTTCTTTCCTTTTGTATGTTTATCGTAAAAAATAGTGCTGTTATCTTTAATAGCTGAAAGTTGATATCGAGAAAAATAAAATGAATACATTTTTTATTAAATTCACATACTTTAATAAAATAACTATCTACTATTAACCGACTTCAAAAAAGAAATACCGACGAACTGAGAACCTCCTCGGTTGTCAGTTCGTCGGTTTTTTTTTTTTTTTTGTATAATCCGGGATTTTTTAGTTCTTTCTGTCCCCGACCGGGGCCGATCAGTCCATTTCCGGGATTTTTTTTTGTAATTGATTGATTTTGATTAAATATTATTTCTATGATTTTGATTTAGTATTTATTATAATGTTAAAATCCATTTTATCGATATCGACTATTTTCTCTTAATGAAGTAAAGCAGCCCTAACGATGCAACTTGACCTTGAACTGACCAATTGCAGCCGCGCGTTTTTCCTCATCCCCCGGCCCGCAGTGGTGAGTCGTGTGCTTCGAAGAAATCGGCCCATACGCTCTCTAGTGGTTATATTCTCTATGGGCATGACTGTCCGAATTGGGGAATTACCTCTAAAATTTCAAAACCGACTGGACAGATTACATATCACCAAGCTATTTGAAACAATATACGCATCAGATAATTAGCTACTAGTGTGTCATAGAAAATAATAATTCAGATCTTGATCCACTTTTATAAGTTTTAAAAGCTTTGGTTTATATTTACAGATCTACGCCCTGAACCACATCGCGACGTCACACCCCGATATGATGCAACACCGCGTGTCAGGCTACTACACGTCCAGCCAGTCCTCCCTCAACGAGCACTCGCGCAGCCGCCTGCCCCCCCCTCTCAACGACGAACAAGTCCAGTCCCTTCAGAAACTGCGCAAACAATCCGACCTCCAACTCATTCGCTGCGTACAAGACAACGCGCGCTCTGGCATCAACTACTTCGTACAACCACCCCTCAACAGATTCACGCTCTTCTTCAAATCCTACGAAATTGAAAGACATTACAGAGACAAAGCCCACAGAAGTGACGATTGCGAAGATTTTCCGCCCACGCTCACTACTTCGAGGTTCAACACCGCTTTAGACATTCTAGTCTCGGCCATCATTTTCCTAGCGGTCACAGCTTCAATATTCACGTTATACAGTGACTGGAGATCTTCCATAGGGTGGTTCATATTTTTCATGTTCATAGAAATCGTAGCAATGGCACTCTGTTCCTATAGACATTATCTAAAATGGAAGACGAATCATGAGGCACTCACGGAGTCCATCTCTAGGTCGGTGAGAATATTCAGGAAACTGTCGAACTGGTTTCCGTGGCACCTGTCAGGTGGGTTGCTCATCAGTTTGCCGATATTCGCCGTACTCCTCAACTTTTCCTGTCAAAATACCACCATGACGATCCTGAGAGGTGAACAGTCGTTCTACGTGTACCTGCTGTGTATTAGTGTAGTGCACTTCTGCAACTTCACTCAGATGAACTGGCTTGTGAAAAATACTCTAGTGACGCTGTATGCTGGTTTGTTCCTATTTTTTGCCGTATTAGGTTGTCACGAAGCTAATACTCAATTGCTGTTAGATGCTGATATTAACTCAAGGCTAAGCCCACAAATGTTTGCTCAGAATATATCCGACTACAGCCTCGTAAATAGTTCGATGATCAACTGGGAGGACTTCAACAACGGTACTGTAGGCTTTGATAGGCACCAACACAAGCTACATTTGACAGAGCTTTACTTGGATGTTGCGTTGTTATTGATGCTGGTGTGGTTCTTGAACAGGGAGTTCGAAATAAGTTACCGTTTGAGTTTCTATAGTAACGTGGTGGCCAACCGCGATAAACAGAGAGTACAGAATATGAGGAATCAGGCCGATTGGTTGCTACACAATATAATACCACGACATGTCGCCGACCAGCTCAAGAATACGGCTAAATATTCGGAAAATCACAAAGATGTCGCCATTATATTTGCCAGTATAGTAAACTTTAATGAAATGTACGACGAGTCGTATTTGAAAGGGAAGGAATACCTGCGGGTACTTAACGAGCTGATAGCGGACTTTGATGAGCTGCTAGAGAGGCCAGAGTTCCAGCACGTGGAGAAGATTAAGACTATCGGTAGCACCTTCATGGCGGCCAGCGGCCTGAACCCCGACCTGCGCCACGCGTCGCGCGCCTCACACGACCACCTCTATCAGCTGATGGAGTTCGCGCTAGAGATGCAGAAAGTTGTAGATAACTTCAACGAAGACTTGCTCGAATTCGACTTTATTCTTCGAATCGGGTATAACTTCGGCGATGTTACTGCGGGTGTCATCGGGACCACCAAGCTGTTCTACGACATCTGGGGGGACGCTGTGAACATAGCCTCTCGGATGGACTCGACGGGCGTGCCAAAGAGGATCCAAGTGGGCGAGGCCTGCATTCCGGTTCTGTCGGCTCGCTACGAGTTCGAGCCGCGAGGCAGCGTATACGTAAAAGGCAAAGATAACATGAACGTTTATCTCGTCTTAGGTAGAAAAGATACGTAGATAAAAAAAATATTCATAATGAAATATAGAATCTGTGATTTAATTATTTATATTGGAGATGTGAATATATGAAATTCTTATTTATTGTGTGCAATCCATTGTAAGTGAGATGTAAGAGCTTGAGATAATACTCGGGGTTGCACAAGCTATTAATTTATTGTTATATTAGCTTATGTGATGTGAGAGAGTGAGTGTGGATATTTAATTTGGATGAGTGATCGAAATCTATTAAAATCTCCTTGCCTATACCGAAATATCTGTGACCAGTGTTCTAGTCTTCTAAATTCGATGGGAATGGTCCAGTTTTTATGATGTATTAGTTTATAAATTTGTATAGCACTGACGCATGGCCGTGCTTGGTTGGAGAGAGAGCATTTATTTTGATTGACGGCAGCTGTGTTTTTATTTTAAAAATTGGATCATCTCCATTTATATGACTTGTATATTCAAATTTACCTTCTTTATATTACGGAGAATAAATTTATATTTGTATATAAAAGTGAATATTAACCCACTTGGGCTAGTAAATAAAGTTTTATATTTATATAATTGTAATTGAATCGATGTGTTTAGATTTAAGTAAATGGTACTAATACTTTGTAGTGAGTAGATACGTTTATATTGTGTATGTAGTAGCGCATCGCTTACCGTTATACAACTCTTTTGTCAATTTTATAGATCGGGTTCCGTAGGAGTTAGGGTCCGTTGCAATACATATTCAATATTAATAGTATATTATTGAGCAAGACTATCTCTCAAAATTATTTATAAGATAACACTTTTGCGGTAAGAAAATTGAATATCTGAGCACTTAGTGTGTTGCATTGTATAGATTCAGATAATCGACAACAGATAATCCGATTATCTGTAATCATTGCATGATTCTCGCGGTTATTATAAGCAGTAATCAGTTTCCCAGATTATAATGGTAGACGAACGAAAGCCGCTGATACGTAATGTTCTCAGTATGCTCATAAGGAAAAGTGCAGCTCGAATTTCGGAGGGACGATACGGTAGGGATAAAATTAGCATTCGCGTCTCTCCTATTATATACAACGTGTAACTAAATGCGCAAAACCTGAAAATAGTTTGATCAGAATAACGAGCAGAATTAATTGAACCACTTTTTAATATAGGTCACATTTTTCAAAAAATCTTCATTAAATACGGTGCCGTGTCTATTTATTAATAGGTCAAGCAAGCCAATGTCAGCGCGGCGCAGCGGCCCGGTGACGACTCCTCCCTCGATAAAGCGTCGTCGCAGACGCATGAAACGATCAGAATGGCCAGTAAAACTAAAACAGCACATAAAACCATTACAATTTTTTTAATGACTTATTTTCTCTCTGGAATAGGTCAATTGAATTAAAAATCAGTTGGGGTGTCTGAGGTTTTGCGCATTTAACGTTACACGTTGTATACTATTTACGCACCATCCTATTAAATCCTGTATAGTAAATAAATAAGTACTTACGGGACCTACATACTGTTTGCTCATTACGTGAAGTACCGAATCCATAGCTGATGAATTAATTTCATGTAACTCTCGCTATAAATATCTATTGGTAATATTTGCGGTGCATCTAGCATTATTAGTGAACTATTTTCCTAATAACTTTGTAATGTCCACGCAATATATTCTAAAGTATATATTAATGACTTTACACAATTCAATATTTGCCATGTCATCTTGACGTAGTAGGTAATTTTCATTCTTATGATGAAAGCCTTATAAAGAAACTATACATTCCAATATGTATTTAAACTATATGCCTTCAAAATGTCTATTTTCTACTTTTAAATGGCGTACTAAAAGGTTGGCAGTTTTGCAACGAAGCGAATTAGTATATTTACAGAATGTTGGACCAACAGGAATAGTAGTTAGCCCAAATAGCTCTCTTCGAAATTTACCTCTTCTTGAATACATTTTCAATATAACGACGATTATGATAAACTAATGTATTTGTGATATTTGTTAGAGAAGTGTTATATAATTATGTATACTTAGACAGATATTATACATATAATATTTAACATCGATTGTTCTCTCTATACTAAGATGTTAGGTTACATCGTCCAAATATCATTTATCTGTTTCTTTTATCTGCTGCCGTGTGCAGGTGTCTTGAAAACATTGTATGTATTGTAACCACGTCAGATATATCCGTGCAGCCGATAGAATTTACTAATGTA
The DNA here is from genome assembly GCA_949629135.1 of Eremobia ochroleuca. Lineage (NCBI taxonomy): Eukaryota > Metazoa > Arthropoda > Insecta > Lepidoptera > Noctuidae > Eremobia > Eremobia ochroleuca. Next base: position 13,695,385 of record OX451392.1, read on the forward strand.
ACCGGACATCTTAGGGTAATTACGTGCCGAAGATGCCTCAATGCGATACATCGCGGGCTGTTTGGTGTTTACCTCGATGCCTGTCACGCGAGTGTCTGTTAGCATGCATTTTTTTTACATGGAGGTGACATCGAGGTAGTGGGCTATACCGCGATCGCGAGGCATCGCAGTGAGGCATCTTCGGCATATAATTACCCTAATATTTTCTGCAAACATGCTTATTTTCGCGGTCATCTGATTGGGAACTCCAATATTTGTACACTCACTTTTCGTGGCATGTAATTTGGCGGTCGAAAAGCCAGATTTACATTTTCAATGCGTGATTAGGCAGTTTGTGGTTTCAGGCGACCGCGGAAACTCAGGATGTATGCGGTCGGGGTAATATACCTCGTTGGCAAATTGACTGACGAAATGGCGTAGAAACATCGACATACAATGATACAACATTGTACCACAATATTGCTCAAAGATTTATTAATAAACACCGATTGCCTTTGTGATAGAAAGGTACTTTGAACACATGCTTTTGAAAGTACGGGAGCAGCGCCAGGGTTTCCCGCGAAATTAAAATTTTCCTACGTTTTTTTTTTGCAATTTGCAAGCCTGTGTCAGTCGCTTATGAATCGTGCAAAAATAAATGTCGCAGCGCTGGTATTCTGACAGGGCCCGCTGTAATTTCACGGGCAGTTACAGAAATAAATAAATAATGAAATAGATATATGTAAAGTATTAGCAATTAAAATAAAATATTAATTTAATCCGCGGCAGACGTAAGTTACGGTCGCGAATCGTATTTTGTTCAACAAACAACCCGACACTGAACTTCAAATTGCAAAAAACGTAAGAAAATTTGAATTTGGCGGGATACCGTGGTGCTTCCCTCTTATGTGATTATTATTCTATAGATAAGTGACGACGTTTTCAGCACAAACTTTGTATTTACAGTTGAACCAGGTTTAAAATGTTGCGAGTCGGTGTTTCTATGCTATTTTAGCTATTTATTTGAGTGTAGATAGGTGATTTATGTACTGACCCGAATGAATGATAATTTGTGACCGTCAACGAGGCAGTGCGAAATAAAATTTGCTGTGAATTTTTAGTGACTAGGATAACTTTATTTTAATTAACATTTTTGAAACCTGAGATAAATAATAATGTTACCTTCTTATTCATCAACGGAGAAAAGAGTAGTCCGTAAAAAAGGCGAGGAAATAATGAAATGCTTGATAGACATGCCCTGTCTATTGGTTGTTTAGTCCTGTTTCCTCCGTTTTGGCACCAGCAGCAGCATAGTCCTACTGTATAAATTACGCCTCAAAAGTTTCCTCTAGCACTGAAAATACAGTGTACCTCCGAATAAATATAATAATAGGCCTACCGGCAACATTAGGGAACGTTTTATAGGGAACGTAAACTTCTATATTTTGTAATAAAAATGTAAAAGCATTGTATTGATTATTTGTAAGATCAAAGTGTTCAAGAGATCCGACTTCAACAAAATTCACTATACCTACCTATAATGGCTTTAGTTTGTGACTATAATAAAACACGTGAAATACATTCAGATCTTTTTATTTCTACCTCGGACACATATTGTTATCAATTAAATGATTGTTCTACTATTTTAGACAGTTAACGAGTTACAGAAAGTAGTATCGACATAAATAGTTACTTTTAACAAACAAAAATATGGGTCAAAACAAAATATCTATTAGCTTGATTCTGAAGAAACAAAAACCCAATGTCAAGGTTTTTGGAACGAAGTTCCTTATCGTACGATAAACTCTGTACACTTGGCGAATGAGAGCTAGACGGAAACAAGTGCTTGAAGATTGGATGACAAAGCGAGTAAACGGGGACACCTACAAACGAAGCAAAGTAATACCTATAAAGCTTGTAAAAATAGTAACATATTGACCGTCACCGTAGTCCTGGTATCAGACGTAGGTAACAAAAGAGTCGTGACGGTCAAAATGTTTGTCTAGCTCTCTCATTCGCCACGTGTGCAATTGTGCCAAAGCGAAAAGAACTTCGTTCCAACCGGCACCCTAATTGCGTAACACACAATTTCTGAATAATTTTGAAGGATATTGCTATCCAATTGCTTTATATGTTCGAAAAAATTGTCTGCTCCACAACGTATATAACGCAATGAATGTTGTCGAACTGATTGGTTTACCCTGCGGGTGTCCCGCAACACTTCTAGACAGTTTTTTAAATTTTCGTTGGCATTAGAAACTGCCGCACCACACACGTTATTTGCACCTTGATTCGACATTTCAATACTAAGTAAGAAGACATCAAATACATTTTCAGTAGTATTAGTAAATAACAAGAAAGGACAACAAATAAACAATTGCAAGAATTGTCAGGAAAGTTTATAAATAATTACGATACATTTAACAGCACACGTTAAGTATTTTATTGAAATAATAGGTAAATATGTGGACTTCCTAGCAACTACCTATATTTTGGCACCCTAATACCCTAGTTTTATAAACTAGGTACACTATTAATTTAAATATAAGTACCTACTGTTAATTCTCTAAAAACACTATAAAGCCCCCTGTCGCACGATGAAAGTTTCTTGCCTGTGGCACAATAAAATTGAAGCAACAAATGATTTAAATAATAATACTAATAAAACTTTATTTCAGACTAGGTCCATAATATTGTTAGTATTTTGGTGTTAGTAACAATAATGCTTATTGCCACACTATTTAGACGGTGCAACTTTTATGGTTGCTTCAACGTATGGTAGGTAAGTCACAGGCAATTAAATCGCACCGTGTTAATCAGGCTAGATGAAAGCACCATGGTAGCCCGCGAAATTCAAAATTTCTTAGGTTTTTTTTTTGCAATTTTTAGGTCGGTATTAAGTTCAAAAAAAAATAAAAAAAGATTCTCGACCGTAACAAATATGAAGTTGGGCACAGAATTATTATAATCATTAGAATCATCCATACAAATCTCTAGTTAGAATTGGCCTCAAATGATTATCTTGATCATGATTGATTTCATGAAATATTCGTTAAATAGGGTGGTAATTTGAAGTTTGAACTAAAATAATTGTATGAATATTGATGATTTGAATGATTATAACTTTCTAAATAGGTACATATTTTTTAAGGTTGCAAAAACGTAAGAAAATTTGAATTTCGCGGGCTATCTTAACGCATCCCTTAACCTCTGGTATGTCGGAGCGTAGATCTACGCGCCAAATTTTGTATCCGTAAACTGTCGGAACGTATATCTACGACCAATTTCTGTCAACCAAAAATTGTTTTTATTTCATACTATAAATCGTTCAAATTGCTTTTTATCAGTTTCACGTTAAATCTCTAATGAGACAGCGTGTTCATAGGGTTGTCGCTCCATGCGAAGTCATCACTGGAGAACGCGTAGACCATCCAGTAGAACAAGTTGAGCAGAGCGAAGGACGCGGGGAACATGACACGTGCAGCCCTGTCGATGTGGGACACACTGTTTATGTGGCCTCGCATACCTGTTGAAATAGAAATCGTTTATTTGCAATGTAGGTAGGTATACAGATAAGATGGAACTTTTATAAAATAATCCCTATAGGTACATATCTTACTGCAGGAAAACTTTAAAATAAATATATGCTTTTAAAAGCTGTGTCCATGCGGTGATTTATTAAGAAATCATAGGCCTGCAAGCTCGCAAGTCAGTTGTGTTATAAAGGAGCTAAGATGATGGGTAGCAACTTCCATCTGGGGGAAGATTCGAGGGAGAATCTTCGTAATAAATGTGACAAGATTATAATAATCGAATCTCATTTACCAGCTTCAACCTGCCTCTGCCTCCTGTAGCGGTCGTCGCCGGCGAGACAGTAGAGTAGCTGGCGCCAGCGCGGCACTCGCCTCTCGGTCTGGGTGGTACGTTCCATGGTCAGGCGGACGGCTGTCTGCTCTGCTGGGCCTTCACTCTCCTCGGGGTTGCTTTGTGCAGGTAGCGTGAAGCTCTGGAATGAGGTAGTTTTTGGTTTGCATAAAATGCAATAGCTTTGACAGGTCTGTAGGTGTGCGACAAAAAAGAGAGGTGTGTGTCCAACAATTGGTGAAGTCGAGCCGTGGATGACAGTCGATATGATGGTCATGATGAACCTGGCCAACCATTGTACTAGGTAGGTACAACGCTTGGCCACATCATCACAAATAAAAAAAAAACTGATTTCTGATGACTCGTAGAAATGGTGTCATGCATGTTAACAAAACGGTGGCGGTAGGTACTTACAAAGTTCGTAGTAGAACGAGCTGAGCTGCACCGGCGCACCGCTAGTTGCCGGGCGGCAAAAGCATCACCGCCAACTTCTTCTATCAGCTCCTCCCATTCGGCATCGTCGATCACAATCTCTCCTGAACCGACCTGAAACAATCCATAATCTCACGTCAGCGCAAGGCGTTAAGGTAAAGATCTGTCATAGAAACTTCGAACCCATTCATACCTTAGTAAAATAATGCACGCCAGCAAATTCCAAGAGTGTTGCAATGCAGTAGAAGAAACTCATCAATAAAAACCAGTCGAGAGCAGTTGCGTATCTCACTTTGGGCAAGTCAGTGCGTGAGTCCAAACTTATAGTGGACAAAGTCAACACTGTCGTTATCCCAAGCCCGACACGGTCCGAAGTGGCCTGCAAAGTGCAAAGCGAATGTGTACGACCACTCGATTGTATGGACACTGAATAAATTTAACGTGTTTACATGTTACCTCGCGATGAATCCAAAATGACACCCAGGAAAGGACCACGATGAGTATGCACGGCACGTACACTTGTATGAGGAAATAACCCGTATGTCGCTGAAGATTGAACGATACTTGCAGCACTGAGAATTCACCTGAAAAGATTTTTAGAATTTGTAGAAAATATATGGATGAAACTTGAATGGAATAGTTTGTTACTTTAAGTAGGTAGGATCTATTTCGGTAATACATACTTGTTGGATAAGTAGCAACATATTGAACACTAAAAAGCAACGACCGCTTACATCGTTACATATCTGAAGCCATTTGTGCGAATGTAAATTCCTCGGCGCGTAAAAGCCGATTCGTGTCATTGGTGCGAGGCGCTACAATTCGTTTAACATTATTTTGTATTTGCCTTCGAGACGAAAAAAGCAAATCATATTTACAAAAGAAGCACTTGAGGTCTATTTTGTAAGGCAATTTAAGATAAAAATGCTAAAACGCGACGTGTTCGTAGCATAGAAATTTTTGGTAAACAAGAGACGGTAAAGTCATTTTCGGCTGAGTGAGTTTCCCCGTGAGTGTACCCATGGAGGAATCTCTTTGTAATTTATTTACTTATCGGTATTCACGGACAGACAGATAACGATATGTAGAGTAAGGCTGTGACGGAGTGTCGTCCAAGAACTGTCGAACGTCCGGTTGCAAGATGAGCAGATGACATTGTTGCAATCGCGGACAAAACCTGGATGAGGCTGGCACAGGAGCATAGGGGATTGGCACAAGAAAAAAGAAGCCTGTGCCCAGCAGTGGGTGAAGTCGGGCTTTCGATGCTGATGATTCACGAACATATTCACAAAATAATAATTAATAGAAGATACAGCATGCAGTTCTGTGAGAGCTGCATAACAGAAGTATTAATGAAGTTGCCAGTTTGCCGTGAATATACATACACACCGCGTCACATGAATAGGACCATGATGATGTTCTTGACTGGCCATCGCTTTCCCCTGACTTAAATATCATAGAAAATGAGTGGGGATGGCTGTCACGTGAACTTTATAAGAATGGCAAATAATAACAACAAGCAAGATCTCGAGAAAGGTATGAAAAAGTGTTGGAGCACACTGTCGATTAAATACATAAAAAGTCTTTATGATTCAATGCCATCTCGGATTTTTAATTTAATTCAACAGAAGGGGAAAAAACCTTAATTACTAATCAATTTTTTTTTTAATAATAGTATTCATAACTGAAGTTCTTGTGTTTTATTTAATGGTCTTATTCAAGTGACGCATCATAATTGTCAAAATCGATCACTGAGTATTTAAGAAGTTCGATTGTTTATAGTTAAACTTTTTGTGGCTAAACACGTTTATACTTATCATTCTTATATATTTATTTTGTCTCATATCCTAAATAGCAAAAAAAATATTCTGGTCTCATTCGTGTGGCGCGGTGTGTATATATAAAGTTTAGGAGGTATTTTCCATACCCAAACCCATGTGCGCGGAATCACATTAAGCGGTAAGCGGATATAAATTGCCGGGTCGTGGGAGGTACGCCTGGCGTGATTAGTGGAGATGAAAGCTCCGTTATACGAGGCGAGAGGCGACGCCGGATCGAGAGTTTCCTTTCGATACCTCCAATGTTCATAACGTCAGCACAATTTCAAGTTTCCTCATTACAAATTAATAAAAAAGAGATAATATCGAAACCTCTCATACTTTTCCTCAATATGGTGATATAATCCAACGAGAATATGATGTCTCGCGTGTACAAATACGTTTCTATTTGTATAGGCTGCGTAATAAGGGAGGTTACTCTTGTTTGCGTCGGACAAACTTTCTTCCTAAATGAATAGAAGTTCTTTGTAGATACTTAATCCGTACAGTCACGCGCAAATAACTAAATAATGTTACTATTTTCTACGAACAAGTAATAGACAAAGCAAGAACTTCATAAATGTAATGCATGACCTTGCGTATTTATCATGTACCTACCAACATGTACATATACATTGTTACAAGTAACTACGTCTAGTTTAGTAAGTATTTCTTACCTTCCCGTCGAGTGAACGTGAAGTTTCTGTAAGGGAAACTGATGAGGTCGAACTGTGAGAGGGTCATGCCGGGTACAAAGTTGACGCTTTGAGAGTTTTGCCACTGATACACCAGTTGTTGGTTCGAGTATGCATCTGTAAGAAAGCATATTGAAGCTCAGAGTTACAGGTTATAACAGAAGTTTAAAAATACAAGTCCTGGGTAGGTTTCTATTGTATGGATTTAAGAAAAGTTTTTTTTTTTTAAGAATGAAAATATCTACATTTATTCTCTTTCTTTTTAATATGATAGCACATAGAAATATGAAATTTCTTATGTGATAGCGTTATACTTACAGCTGCCTAGAATAAGTGGACACGATTGTCGGTCCATAGGAAAATTGCGGAGTTCCATAGGGCATTTTGCTTTGATAGTTAATCTGGAAACAATCACAAAATCTATTTTCAAATCACCCTTAACTATGCAGGGTCAAATTAAATCAATACCTAAACTGACCAGAGGGTTGGCTTATTTCTTGGCCAAAGGCTCTTGGGCACTGTTCCTGTTGACAGCGATGCGGACGAATTTTTTGATGCCCAATGAATCTTTTACTAATTTTTTTCATATACATGTACATATTATTATTTTAAATGTTAGCCTATATTATGTAAATAAAATCAATAAAAAGTTATAAGTTGAGGAATTAAATAAATACACAAATCAAAGACATAAATGTTGGGAAAAGAAAAATCTAAACACAACAAAACAAAAACAAAAAAGTTTACAAGTTTTTTGGGGTGTCAACGATTGCTTATAGTGTTGTTACTTGAAGCATGAGCTGAGAAGATCTGTTTTATTGTGTTTAGATATCTATAGGTACTACACTAACTGAGGGGCTTGTGGCTAAGTAATAACAGACGCACGGGTCGATAGTTCAGGTTAAGCTACGCTTGCCGCGGTTGGTCCGTGGATGGGTGACCATCTTCACATACCAAGACCCCTCCGTGCCTCGGAAAGCACGTTAAGCCGTTGGTCCCGGCTGTCATTCGTGGATCTTTGGCAATCGTTACGGGTTGTCAATAGCCCGAAAGTCTGACAACCAGTCTTACCAAGGGGTGTCGTATTATCCAGTAACTGGGTTGTGGAGGTCAGGTAGGCAGTCGCTCCATGTAAAATACTGGTACTCAGCTGTATGCGGTTAGACTGGAAGCCCACCCCAACATAGTTGGGAAAAGGCTAGGCAGATGATGAGGTACTACACTAACTGTGGTCGATGACCCCACAGAAACACATCATCAAATTCATTTCTTTTTTGTTTTAGATATCGATACCCATCAAGTCTGCGGAGTTTTGCTAGCTAATTTAATTTGACCTTACATAACGAAAAAGCTTGGACTATAAAACTGGACGAAAGCTTCATCAGTGTATAATTAAGGATTTACGAAACCGAATGAGGCACGGATACAGAAATGGTCTAGATTTTTGTTAGAAATAGTTCACGTATTTGCAAAGTAGAACGGTAAATAACTGAAAACGTCCGGCACGCTGAACTAAGGCATTAGATTAACCAAAAGGATCCTCAGAGCTTGTGTGTCGCGTTCAACGAAGCAATTCTGATGCCGAATTTCGTCCGAACTAAACCGATTAACGGGTGGACGGTTGCATATTCTCCGAGGAAAATTAGACGAACTTATCCATTCACTTTTATATGGATTATTCACGGCTTTCCTTAAAATATGTAGGTCATTTATAACGCTCAAATAAAGCCATTGTCTAGGATCTTCTTTGTAGGCAATGGCCTAAATAAACCTACATGGCCATCTTTCATCTAGACATCGAAAGCGAGCCAATATTGGTCATTGTGTGAGAAAGCCATACAAAACGTTTTTTGCGAAAAATCTATGTTACCTACATACATACACACGATTTTTTGAGTGGATGTGTGGGTGTGTGACCCACATATCCACCCAAAAATTCGTACCATCTATAGCACCTAAACTTAAAATTCATGTTACCGCATGACTAAACCATAGACAATTTCAAGCGGCCATTGTTATTTACAGCTTTGGTAAATTTTTTTTCACCTTATACGAGTATATACTCGTACCTAGTTATTTTAATTGAAACTACGACCAGAAGATACCGAAAAAGAATCTTGATAAATTCTGACCATATCTCAATGGCGTTTATTTTTAAAAACAAGAATACCCACCGGATTTAACGTTCGATGAAAACTCCACTGAGTAATCGGATCAGGGAGTATTTTTCACTTTGCCAATTAAAAATGTCCGACGCTTTGGTTGTGTAAAGGGTATGAAATTAATTATTCTCAAACGTTAATTGGCATTTTCGTATTTGTGGACGTAAAGTTTGGTACCATAGACTGACGAATTCATGGCTTTGCAGTTCTATAAATCAATGAAGTGAAAAACTAAAATGCCAGTTAACAGACTCGTGTAACTCAGCCATGCCGCAGAAACGGGTTACGAATCCAACCTCTATATGCTCAATTGTTAAATCTACTGTTCTGTGTGAAAAACAGATTCGATTAAATTGGTCATTAATTCATTCATCTTCACTGCTTTCGTGGGTAGGGTAAACCATAATGCTTGCTTACCTCATCGAGTACAATATATCCCCATGCTGACTAATCCTGAGCAACTTATTTGGGACAGTTATAGTGTGGACATAGGAGTGTTTCCCGTTATAGAAATACGTGTCTGGCCGCCAAATCCTTTCTAGCATCTTGATAGAAAGTGACAGCGAGCGGATGGGACCTAGGAACGACAGCCGGGTGTCACGCCAATACTGCCTGAAGTAGCAGTCCATTGAATAATCCTGGTATAGAAAATATTGTGTAAAAATTGTTTGATCATGTGTAGTTTCGTAGCAAAGGCGTAGACCACATTGAAATATGGGTTACGCATTTTTTACGATCTTATTTTTTATGATATTGGTAGGTACACACATAAACATATTATTGCAAACAATGAGAATGCATTCTGTCTTGACCTTTATAGAAAAGCTTCTGCTACGAAATGGTATCGAACCTGCTACGACGTCTACGCGAAAACTAAATGCAATAAAAAAAAAATGTTTGTTATGCATGTTTAACTAATAATATAATCAATATTCAATACATATATTTCACAGTAGAGAACTATACAGTTGTTTATACGACGGACGCAATATACTTTGTTCTACATCAGAAAAAGTCGTAGCAGACTCGTAGCAGATTCGTAGCCAATTCGTAGCAGCAGCTGTTACGTTTGCTACGGATATTCATTTACTTATACTAATTTGCGTTACATTATATTTTATACATATATACTCACCATGTCAAGTTCAGAAACGGGCCCCATGCTTCTTATAAGAATATTAGTTTGTACGACAGTAGGGTACCCTGAAATACATCAAATAAATATATTTTGACGCATATATAAGAGATATATTGCTCTAGTACACAAAGACAAAGACTGACACAACTATGCCAAACATGACTTAATACTTAGTTTGATTAACGTTTTGTCTATAAAAGGAAAAGTTATGATCTACGAGTCACTATTGTTTATTAGAGCGTTTATATGTATATTGTATATTTTTCATTCAAACATACCTTTCCCATGTGTGGGCAGCTGTGAATTTTCGTAATTCTTCAACAAATTTTCTAAAACCGACGTAATATTTTTCGACACTGCATCATTGATGCTTCTCTTAGCGTTTTGTTTCAAGGTAAACGCATTAACTTCATCGTAAGAGCCGTTTATATAATTGGAGAGCAACATTTCCGAGGTATCCCAATAGTCGTGTGTCTCGGAGGTATTGTGCGAGAGATTTCTCGCGGTCGCAGACAAAATGCTTGGAGTGTGTTGCGATGTAGCGTCGTCTGGAGCCTTCAGGGATGTCAGCGATATTGGAAACGTTCCATTTTTAGTCGTCAAGTAGATTGCTCCTTTCGCGTCAACTTGGAAAATGCTGTACACAGAGATTGAAAATGTGATTTAATTTTATAGGGTAGTTAAAAGCGTTTAGATAATGACTGGACTTTTCCTAAATGTGAAGCAATGTTAAAATAATAAGTAAAGGAAAGACTGGAATTATAAATAATTGAATTAAATCTCAAGCACTGTTCTGTTCTCTTCTGATTTATCTATAAATGAGAAAATAATTATAATTATTTTTTGTTTGTCCCTCTCCGATTTGGCCCAGCCAAACATTGTCTGGAAAATATCGCCATTTTCAGTAAAATCATAAACTAATTCTAATATTGTACTTATGCGACTTGAATTTGTTTGCGCTTCTAATTGGCTTACGATAAACTGTTAATCGCTAAACAAATTACCGTCACAAAAATTTTTAAAAGAAAAAGGGTACTTAAAAACATAACATTGTTTGTTAGCAGATATGACACTTTCAGATATCCAAAGTCGTGGTTTAATTGCTTGAATATTAAGTAACACGGGGCCGAGTCAAGACTCTTCACTCAACGCCATTTACTATGGAGAACGGATTTTTCAAGAACGATATCTTGGCATCTAGCCCAGATCACTGTTTTTTGTTTCACTTTATGTTAAAAAGGGTTCCCTAAGCGTCATGATTCTCAACTTGTACACCTGATATTTATTGAGGGACCTCTAGTTTTGTTTTGAAAGGTCGTTTTATGTTTCAGTTTCAGACAGGCATTAGATATCTTCTATAGAAATAAAACAAAGTCGGGTTTGTTACACCATTTATCACTCAAGAACGGCTGTACCGATTTTTATGATCTTTGGTTTGTTCAATTTGTCTCCGCCCTGACTAGCAGAATAACAATAAGAACATGGGAAAAAATCACGAAAAATAAATGACAATAATTCATTTTCTTATACAATGTGTAACTTGATTAACGCACAACCTTTTAAGGGGTCATTGTACTCATCATTATGAACATATTTTACTATGGGGCCAAACACGAAATAGCGAAAAAAAAGTCACCTGTTCCCTACATTTTGACGAGTTATGCGAACATAAATGTAGGGAACAGTTGATTTTTTTTCGTGATTTCGGGTTTGGTCCCATAGTAAAAGTTGTTCATAATGATGAGTATAATGACCCATATTATACACGATATTGTTGTCATAAAACTTTCAATTCAGGTTTACTTCCCGTGTCCTCTTTTCTATGCTAAGTGATGTAATTTGTACTGAACGAAGCAATCGAGGTAAATGCAAGAGGAAGACGCCTTATTTCCCACCCCGTTCAGCATCCGCACTTTCGATATCTCGCATATAAACTAATCTCCAACTAGCACTAAATCTTAGTATTTCCCATGTTCGAAGCAATCAATGGCAGTGTATAGCAGTGACCTAGTCGACGGGATGTATGTGACTCTAATTGCAGCCTGACATGCAATGATTGCTCCTTCTCGTGCTCTGATTTGATTGCCAGTTTGCTGCCTCCATTCCACATTTAGGATTCAATTCAATATGAAGATTGTTTTGAACTTTCGATTTACTTAAAAGCAAAATAATGTATCTTTGTACATATAAAAAAAAAAAACGGATGTTGGTTTATAAGAGATTGATAAACTCCAACACCGTTTGACCATGAAAGTAGGCAAATGTGTGGATTTTTATGGAGGTTAGTTTTTCGACTCCACCCAGCCGAAGTCACGGGCAAAGCTAGTCTACTTTTTTGTTAAATATTAAATCATCACCATCATCATTAGTTTATATTAAACTTACTAACTGACTAACTAACTTATTTATGTCTGTAATTTATATGGCGTACATAATAAACAGTATTCTTTTCTATTCTAGATTTTGCCTGCGGCTTCACGGAAAATACTCCACTATATGTGTTAATCTAGGTTACAAACCATATGTGTGAATTCAACCAAATCCGTTCAGCCGTTTTTGCGCCAATCCGGAACATGCTTATAGACAAACGTACAAAAATTCTAAAAAGTATATTTTCGGCATCAGACTCGTTCCCACATCTCGTAGCAATTCATCATCATCATTTTCGGCCCGGAATCACCTACTGCTGGGCAGTGCTGTCTATAGGCCTCCCTTTTATTTATTTATTAAACCTTTATGCACAAGTAAAAAAAAAAGTACTGTACAAAGGCGGACTTAACTACTTTTTTCAAAAATATTCAATGTACTAGTTTTAACTTCGTTACGATTTTATTATATGTATAGATATAGAAGATATACCATCCGTGTGATTCTGTAACCATCTCACCGTGAAAGCTTGGGTGAAGTGAGCGTGGAGTGAGCTGTCATTCGCTAGGGATTAACACTATTAAGTGCTCACTGCACTTATGATTTCACGGTGACATTTTTACAGAATCGACCGGCATGTTTCTTATTTAAGTATGTACATATTTTTAGCCAAAACTTTTTTTTACTTTTGCTTGTGTTGTGACATTCGTTATAGAATGAAGGCCCATATCTTTCCGATTTCTTTCCAATCATACATTCTACGAGTACTCTGTTCGTTTATCTGATTGATGGATGGCCAAAGTTATAAAGTCAAATTCGATTTAAATATATCATAAATTCATTTCGAGGGGTATTGACATCTTTATTTGAAGTTTTAATTTTAGTCCGTAGGATTGGCTGTAAATTCGTCTTAAGGTGGCACTAGTCAATATTTTTTCCATACAAATTTCCACTCCACTGTTTGACATTGTACATCCAAAGTTTAACATGATATCGTTTTGTCTTATTATTAATTTTGTCAGTACGGAAACAGAATAGTAAAATAAAAAGCTATTAAAAAGTTATGAGCCAACAAAGATTCGTTTTTCTTTCTAATTAACGTAGCTTTGGGTGTAAATAAGTAATAAAAGAAGTATAAAATCTTTAAAACCAAGTCGACACTGCTCAACTATCGAAATGTGAAAACTTTTTTTTGTAATTGATTTATGCAGTCGTTTTTTCGTAAATTTAACTGTATTTTCCTAAGGACTTTTCGTATTTTTTTACGCGCGTGTCTGTTCGGAACAGTGTTTGTGTGCGTGCAAACTAGACTTTGTGCGTGTAGACTAGCGTCTAACTACTCATTACTGATACTATCTCTGTCGATGCTAGGTGAGACAGCGTGCTTTTTGGCCATGCCCACAAGTGAGTTCGAGCTCGCGACTAGTTCCACCTTAACACATTATCTCGGACTTATGTTAATATTATTGTATTAATACATGAAATGAGAAACGTTTTTTTTGTGATTTCCGACTTTTCTAGTATTTAAACATCAGTTTTTTTTCTTAGTTTTTTGATCCTTATAAGAAACAAAATCGATTAGCATCCATTTTTTTTTTGTGAAAATTGCCCTTTTTCTTGCTGACTGCAATTTTTGTCAAAATCTGTGAATGGTGATTAAAAATTCTCAGAAAGTTAAGGACAGTCCTTAGACCATTTTCCTGTAGCTACAGCGGTTAAGTACCTGCCCTTACTGCCCCATCTCAAAAATCCACCCTGTACATATAATTGAATAAGAATATTATTATTACTGAGTTCAGCAGACTAATTAAGATAATAATATTATGAATAGATGGCCTCTATCTTTGAATCTGAGACTCAAAGTAAAGTGGAATTCACAAAGACGATGAAAATACTATCAAGATTAACAAAGAAGTCATACTTTTTACTTGTGTCAGTTTGTAAAAGTTTTAGCAGAACTAGGTAACTAGGTACCTAAGTATTACGTGAAGGGAGTGGTTTTCTAATTTTCTTTGCTCATTTAAGCCGTCAGGTTGGCTGTGTGGCAGTGAGGCGCTTTGAATGGACCAGTAATATTGCCACTGCCGCGCTGCGCTTTCCGTTCAACTGCTCGTGGCATTAATGGTAATTAGTTCTCAGTTTGGTATATACCTGGCAGCATTATTGGAATTTTTGTTAGGTATGACGCACCATTGTAACTCCAATACTTAAATAGAATATTCGTACTACTTAGGTATCGGCCCCGACTTACGAGTTGTAGGTCGTGAGTTCGAACCCAGACAGGATTTTACTTCGTGTATTTGATTTTATAATCACTGCTCTCAAAACGGTGGAGGAAAAATCGTGAGACAACCTGTGATCTCAGAGTTGGTACTATAGTGAAAGTTGCTCATATTCATTTGTAGAACACCCTGTAAAAATTTGGACACGGTAAAAAAAATCATGCAGTATACTAATTAAGTCCCACGTATCGTATACTATTTTTAATTCAATTCAATTCTATCTTTATTGCATCCATAATGTACATACATATGCATGTGGTAAGTGTAAAACAATAGAATCAGCTATGGAACCTGTCGGGCACAGCAATATTTTAATTAAGTATGAGACAGGAAGAGCGCTTTTATGGTTTTCCTTATTATTAAATATTTATTCTATGTCCTTTTACCTGTTTTTAACAATAGCATTTTTGTTTTTATATATTATTTATTACTTATTTATTTATTCTCTGGATATAATTTGTGTAAGTCAATTTATTTACTATTCTTTTTTTAATTAAATTATATATTAATATCGTTTATTTACTTGTTCGCTTGAATATTTTATATAGCACGTGGAGCTCGCGTGACCTAAACCCGCACTTAAGTTATGCTTTTCTGTGTAAAAATTAAACTACGTATGTCACAGAAAAGTGTGTCTGAAGTGCGGGTTTAGGTCACACAGTGCTATAAATAAATAAATAAATAAATAAATCCCTGGACATTTCACACAGCACCATTTGTCCCAAGCTAAGCAACCTAATGCTTGTGTTATGGTAACAAGATGGCTGATAAACTACTTATATACAAGTTTTTTTTTTTGTAAATACATACATATTATAGATAGAAAAACACCCAGACTCGGAACAAATACATGTAGGTCATACAAATATTTGTTCCGTGCGGGAATCGAACCCGCGACATGCAGCGCAGCAGTCAATCGCTTAACCACTGCGCCAACCGTGCCGTCAAAAATAAAAATATATAAATAATCATGCTATAAATATATAAATAATCATGAATTATAGGTACTATTGTTAATAAATAATTATCACACACAACAAGTCTATTCACGCGTACTGTATATACCCACAATTCAAATTGGCACTAACTCTTTGAATACATTTATCAGTGTTGTCGGATTCACGCGTTCACCTCAAAGGGAGACGCGTCAAAGGAAGCGTCTTATCAATGCAGAGGGCTCGATACTCGCGATTGATTGAACAACATATCTACAAGCTCTCACAAGTACCTAACACCACTATGTTGCTGTATCTCTATACTGTAGGTAGCTACATATGTCTAGGATTTCGTTAGTGGAGAAGAAAATTGACACGAGTTTGATAAAGACTAGAGGTCCTTGTGGCACTGATTTCTAAATTTTAGTAAGATAGATGAATGAGAGGAATCATGTACTTACTAAATTAAAAGTAGCATATAAAACGCTTAAGACATCTTCAGCCTATCCTTTTTCCCCAATC
The DNA here is from genome assembly GCA_949629135.1 of Eremobia ochroleuca. Classification (NCBI taxonomy): domain Eukaryota; kingdom Metazoa; phylum Arthropoda; class Insecta; order Lepidoptera; family Noctuidae; genus Eremobia; species Eremobia ochroleuca. Next base: position 13,711,578 of record OX451392.1, read on the forward strand.
ATGTCGAGGTCGGCTTACAGTCTAACCGGAAGCCGCTGAATACACTTAAGTATTTTCTTATAATATCGTCAACACCTAAGAGAAATTTTCATCGTGAGTTCAATCACCAAATGACAGAATGAACATTCCATTCTGATTTTTAACTCTCAACCATTAATATCTCTAAAAGCTTCTTCTCAAATATCCTGCTTCAAGTTCGCAGCCAGCCGGTCGATTCTATATAATTTTAGTTGTAAAAACCCCACAAAATAGTAATATTTTGACGACTAAAATACTAGCTTTGAAACTATATAAAACGATCAATAGAATTAGCATACAAAATATTATTAAAATCTCGATTATGACTCTAAATGTACTCATGGTCAATTCCTAGTATCAGGTGGGATGACGCTGACAGCTCACTCCACGCTCACTTCACCTAAGTTTTCACGGTGAGATGGTTACAGAATCACACTGCAGTTCTATAATCATAATGTATCGAGTCAAAACTTAGGTAGTGTCGACTCATGCTCTGTAACATCGAGTTAGGACGACAGTGATGGCGGCCGACCGTCGCTAATACAAAAATACGAGAAAAACTGTCATTAGGGGGGGCAGGCGGGAGCGCAGAAAACTCACCAAGTTCTTGTTTTATAACTGTATTTTGTGTAGTTTTTCTTGCAGTTCCAGTACTTAGGAGTACCTATGAGTAGGTGGTGATTCCCACGAATTTTCGCAGTTGGTGTATTGTGTCTAATCTGTTTCATAGTTTTTTGCTATCGTTACGAGAAGTTAGACACAGTTACTGGACTTAGTTTTTGAGACTTGGTAGTCTATTAGGACAGAAGGCAAAGAGACTTCTGTCCTAATAATTTGATGAAAAAATAAAAACAATATATGTAAAGATGCACAAAATAATATAACATATTAATAGAACGGAATATTTCTTAGATACAAGCCGTCTGCCTATATTTCATACTAACTTCAAAAAACCATTTAAAACCTTGAAGAGATGAATATTAATAAATGCTTTCTTAGTGCGCACCTTCGTTATATCATTTCATACTTACATTGTCTCTCAGTGAATTAATTTATGAGTTTTGTTAAATGTATATTATTGAACGAACACCTTTTTGTCATGTAAGAAAGACTGTATTTAAAAAAAAAAAAGCTTAGGTACATAGCAACATCAAGAGTAGGCATCAAAATAACCTTTAAAACATAAAATGTTTAGCTTCAATAAAATAACGACCTGTTTCACATCAAGTGACCTTCAATAATTATTTTTTCTTTGTTGCAGCGATAAAAAGTGGTTGCGAGGCGTCATTGGAGGCCAGGAGGGCACTCAAAGGATGGAGGACACTCGACGCGGTATACAAAATGTGCCAAATTGACAACTCAGGACGCGAATACGCGATCGCACTTCGGATATTGCAGTGAACTTCGCCCTTTGATTATTATTTGCCGTTTCTATGGATTTTAGGTATTTTTATATGCCGGAAAGCTACTTTCGACTTTGAAATAAAACCTTTGTAGGAAAATAAATAAGAAAAAGGTGTTAAAGAACCGGTTTATGTCACCTTATGTAACTCTCAAAACTTCTTATTTGTAATGCTTATTATGGTATAATAAAGATTATTCTGTCTTCCTTTTCAACTAACCCATAGTTAAGTATGTCCATTCCCTAAGATTTGTTATTGATTATTTCTCATACCTCTCCATTCTTTAGCTCACATAAGTCGTTATTCCACCGGGATCTCGGTTTGAATGGGTCTGTTAGCTTGTTTCGAAATCGCTCGTTCGACACAAAGCGATACTGAAGCCTTCATACATTTGCGATAAGCTTCACTTAAAGCCTTACATCGCTTGTCCTAATGGCAGATGTTCTGTCTGCATGAGTAGGAATGTTCTGTCTGAGTAATGACAATAGGCCACTTTTTGTACAATTTAAAATTAGTGATAAGGAAATCAGCCGTGCGATTCTGTAACCATCTCACCGTGAAAGCTTGGGTGAAGTGAGCGTAGAGTGAGCTGTCATTCGCTAGGGATTAACACTATTAAGTGCTCACTTCACTTATGATTTCACAGTGAGATTTTTACAGAATCGACCGGCAGTAGTGGGAGCGTGTTTTTCCTTGGTGTAAAGTAGGTACAATTTATTTGAAAAATGAAGTTTGAACAAAGGATGATTTATTACATGAAATTATTTTGAGAATCTGTTATTAACCAAACAGCCAAAATATTTTTGCTCTTCCTGTTTAATTAAGTTTACTTTTTGTTTTAGTTTCAAAATCCTTATTAAGTGTACTATAAGAGACCAACTTCGCTGTTGGCAGTTTGCTTAGTCAGCCCCGAGGAAGAATTTTAATTTTCTTATGCCAACATTATCACGTAACCAATTAAAATTCTGTTATAATACCTAAACCCTTTTTCATTAATTACCCGTTGCAAGAGGATTATTTATTACTTTATAATTCGTTATACGCCGAACCTTGCCCCTCAACTTTATTTTACGCCAACATCAATTTACTCACGAGATGTTAATAGCAACACCATTTCGAAGGTCAAACACAAAACTCAAACTCAAAGCATTTATTTCAAATAAACCAATTACAGGCACTTTTGAATTGCCAAGGGGTCGGTTAGTTGAAAGATGAAGCTAGTTGCCCATTCCAAAGCGTAGTAGGTACCTACCTGTGCAGAAGAACGGGCAAGAAACTCCACGTACCCTCTTTTGAATCATAAAATTATTACAAAATATGGGTTAAATACATCATTCATGTTGAAATTATACATGTGAGAACGATGTAGAAAGACGTGCACGTTAAAAGCGTCAATACTAAAAAAAAAAAAAACAAAAATGAAAATAAATGAAAATAAGCCGGAGGTAAAGTTTTTATTAATGTTTATAGTTTAACAGGTAGTAACGGTCAGTTTAAAACCCTATCAAGCTGTTGTCTCGTCATAATCCAATTCAAGTAATGAGTAAATCATAAAGAAATACAAGGATGTACAAGGATGTTGCACGCTAAAAATATAATATATATATATATATATATAGACAGGCCTGTTGGTCTAGTGGTCAGTGGCCCTGACTGCTATGCCCAAGGTTGTGGGTTCGATTCCCACCTAGGACAAATGTTTGTGTGATAATGTGTGGTGTAATTTATCTATAATATGTATGTATTTAGAAATATATATGTATGTTTATCAGTTGTCTAGTACTCATAGCACAAGCTCTGCTTAGTTTGGGACTAGATGGCGTCGTGTGAAAGTTGTGGAATATTATTATTATATTATTATTATATTATATAATATTGACAGCAGCCTGGCATGGTCGGCCGCGTGCGAGTGTGCCCGGGGTCGTCAGTACTAGCAGGTTGCCCATCAGCACCATAGCGCTCGGCAAAGGAGGCCGGAAATAATCGAACTGTTCAAGTATATGGGTCAAACACAAAAACGCGTGAAAAAGTGTTCAGGTTACATAAATTCCAGGTGTACATTATTAGAGCATGTTTGTGTTTTTATTACTTAAGATTAAGTTGTCGGCATACTATATTTGATCTTATTTTATTTATAAGAATAAATTTATTAATTTTCTGCTTTCGTTTATAGCAAAATGTCTCCTACTGTAGACTGTTCGGATGCTTAGCACCTCAATTTGATAGATGTTTAAAAATATTTCAGGAACAATAAATACATTCTTTTAATGTGAATGTACGTAAAAAATAAACAACTTTTCATATTAGCGTAGATAAAAAAATCAGCAATCCATATTTACGAATAAAAACATATAAACATATTGTTCTAATATTTGTAGTCTTCTACTGTAGACACGTAAAACTCACACAATTTTAAATATTTCGAACACACCTAATATATTTTTTGGGTTATGTTGGCATCACTGCTTCAAATGTCGCTCATTCGTTCGTAATTTTCTTAAATGGCGTCTGCGTCGGTGAAAAAATACTGCTAATAAAGGATACACAAGATTTTGGTCGTGTTTTGAAGATCTTTTCTGTGTTACGTATATATTGGTAAGTAGATAATTAAAAATTATAAAAATCGTAAGCGTTTATGTGCATTAGGGATAGGTTTGCAAAATCCAACATGCTTTCATTCTAACCTCAAAATATTTTAAGACATCTTTTTTATTTTACATTATTTCTTTCCTGTAGACATCTTTCCTGTAGATGCATGTGTGTAAAATAAGTTTCACTCTGGCTGAAACATCTTTTTTTCTGTAAAAGACATTCGTGTGACTGGAAGCATGGATCCTTAAAATGTATGGAAATGATGTAAATATTGTTACAGTTACGATGCCACGGGCAAGTACAAATAGGATTCAGCTTTCTGAGGAAGACAAAAAAAGGCGCAGGCGTCATCAAAAGAAGCTCGGTATACGTCTTGTACATGCCAAAATGGATGAAGCAGCATTAGAAGAAAGAAGAAGACAGGATAGGGAAAGATATCGACGAAAAAAGAACAAGGCAAAATTAAAACTATTAAAGACTGCACCCCTAGAGAACAACGACAAATCAGAAAAATATGGAAGGAAAAGACCAAATTAAGACGTCAGAAGGAAAAAAATAGTAAAAATGCTTTGCATTTCGCTGAGCAGAATACTCCACCGTCGAGTCCTTCATCTTTGCGTGTTAATGTTGGGAATGCTATTGTGAAACGCAACGCGTGAAAATTAAGAATCGAAAATAAGTACCTAAAAAAAAATACTTGTGATTGAAACTAAATTGGCAAAGTACCGTATGAGAGCTATTCGATCTTGTAATAGAGAAAACAAAGAAAATAAAGTTTCTCAAAGGAAGTTTAAGAAGGCGCAAGAAAGTATAATTTATTGGAATTTCTACAGGAAAGATGTCCGTTCTGTGGGCAATTTTTTATCATTTCTTATTTTCTAAAATAGTTGAATTTTCAAACTTTATTCTGTCATGTAACGAACGTGTTTTTATTTTGATCATTATAAATTAAGTTCTGTAAACAAATCATAAAACGTGATGACATACTAAGGTTTATGTTCTTATCTGTAGACAATTAGGTCTTTTCTGTGGCCTTATAAAAATGAAAATTGTTATTTTTCGAAAGAATATGTAAGAATGATCTATATCGATATTATTAAGAATTATAAGAGACTGTTACACGAATAAAGGTTGATTTTCAAACTCATATGTGAGGTTTTATTTTTTGGAAATGATGAATTACATATTTTGTGTTTGACCCATATACCCTATAGCCATAAAAATGTGCCCAATAGGTACATGGAATATAAATTTCAATAGAATCCAGCAACATTTGAAAAAGACTTTCTACGTCATTGTGTATTGTGAAGCATCATACAGGTCCTGGTATCCTTCGATGATGGAGAGATTATTTGTATTAACGTAGAAACGACTCACACCATAATTGTGGCGCAACTGTCTGAGGTAGAGCAAGTCTGCGATAGCCTCGTGTGCGTCCGATGATAGCGTGACTAGGAACTGCCCCGATAGTATGAGCACACTAGCCACGAGGAACGAGTTGTAGTTTTCAAAGTATATTTGACTTATTAGGTATCCAAGCAGCAGCAAGCAATTTCCGGCTAATGAAAGGTTGGATTCTATAGCTGACGTGAAAAATCTGATAGCTGAAGCTCGGCAGTGTTCAATCGTACGGTGGCATTTTGTGAGTAATTCTTTCGGAATGATGTTCATAACTACTGGTGTACGCCCATTGGAATAACAGATGGTTTCCGATACGTTTTAAGATTTTTCCTTTACAGTATGGCTCCAATTAGTTATTGTCTAATTCCCAGTCTATTTTACAAAGCGGTCGTTTCTCTTTCAATTCATTTTCCGCCTGCGCCTCATGGATATTGGCTATATTACTATTTATCTGGATGCAAGGTAGGTTGAATTGTTTTTTAGGTTATTTTGACAGTCTCAATACCTATAACACTTGACTTTCCCATTGATAAAGATATAGAAGTACATAGTACTTACTAGTTCCATGGATAAAAATGGAAAGACAATATTTAATTCTACAAATAGAAAAAAATACCTATATCGAATATTCTCGGGACCTCTGCAGTCATCGTTGGCAAATATTATTGGAATATTATACATTTGTGGCGGCAGGTAGAGTAGATAGTGCTCATAGTTATTTGTTTTCAGTGAAGAAAAGGGTAGATTCGTCGGGGAGCCGAGTGTCTCACGCGGTCTCACATATAAAACGAGGTGCACACACGTGGGACAGTATTGGTTCTTAAAATAAATAATATTTTAGACTACAGGTATACCACACTGGTCACCACTGGTATAAAAGTATTTATTTAATTGACATTATAAAAGTTATCGTTGAAGGCTTCCTCGACTGAACAACGGTACTGAAATTTTGAATGGCATGTTTTTAATCGAACCTCAAGTAAGTCCCATTTTGCGCTCCTTTAAATATTATTGAACTCTTTAATTGCGCCTCTTTTTGAGAACCTCTAATAATTCTTATTTTGAGGACTTAAAAATACTCAATAGCTAAGTAGCTGCGACAAACTTGGATGTAGCACTCGCAGGCCGCCTCCGCGGCACCGCACCTTTTTTGACAGTTCTAACCTTTTTTCCGGGGTGGAAAAAACACGATTGAGTATGAGTGAACTTCACACTCTGTTCCTCATACCACTATACCATTATTAATGATGATAAAGAACACTACAACAACAAGAGCAGTACTTAGTTAGTAGGTACTAAATTATAAACGCTATAGGGTATACAAAATTTGAGCCAATTAATTAAACACATATTCGCACTTGACTCCAATCATTTCATGATTAAATTATGTCTTTATACATTAAAGACGCAATCGCTCTGAACAAAATCTCTAAACGAATTATACTCTCGAGACACCTTCTATTTTATCAAATTATAAGGGTTGAATTGCAAATAGGCTGAAAATTCGTCTTTGTCTGATGAAGGAAAAAAATATTTTTCTTTTCCGAGGTTACTGAATTTTTTTAATATAAATTAATATAATAGTCGTGACCTTCATTTTGGATGTGCAAGATTTTCATGAATCTAATTTAAATGATTCTTTGCAATCTTATAACTGACGTGGTTCCCTTCGATTCCGAAGACAAGTACTTACTACAGGACAGCACAAAGTCAAGCTAGTGCAAAGTAACATAGAGAAGTCCTACTAACATAGTTTTAAGCAATATTTATTAGCTCAAGTTTTTTTATACTTTATAACAGCTTTTGTTCACGAAATTTCAATAATAATTTTAAAAGTCTACGTGAATTTTCTTGTTCCCTCGACCATTGCATCGCCTGCTATAACTTCATTTACGCTTATAAAAAAAAAAAGAGTTTAATTCAAGTAACAAGACTCATATACAAACAGACACTTAAAGGGATACAGACAGGATAAAAAGCATAGACATAGACTACCTAACACTCACAAGGTAACAATATGTCTACTGCAGCATTGCCGGATTTAAGTGCAAACCAGTCTGTTGGCGATCATCGCCAGAACGGTCACTTAGCGTTCTCCCAGACTTTTTGCTAATCTTCTAAGGGTCCTAGCGTGATGTTAGCCTCAAGAATTAGGCTTTCAAGTGCAAAAAGATTATTAAATTCAACTGGTACTTCCAGAGATTAGCATGTTCAAACAAACATACTCTGCAGCTTTATTATTAGTATATAGATATGTTAGTTTGAAATAACTTTATTCTTAGTATAAACAAAAGCATGCTTTGGTTGTAGCAAACTATTTTACTTATAATTTGCCAGAATCGGACTAGAGTTTTAATGATTTCGTAGCAAGGCAGGATGTCTAGGCTTAGTATTATATTATAGATCTAAATTACGTTACAATTTAGATATTAGCAGTTAATTTTTCGTTTTTGTATTTTTGTCTTTTTTTTATAAGTACATTTTAGTAGTTTTTTTTTTTTCATGTTTTTCTCTATAGTACGTACAACTTCCGTTTTGCATGCGGAGTTTACCTGTAAGTGATTGTACACTATTGTTTATCTGTTTTTGCTTGCTTTTTATACCCTTAACTAGTGTAAACAATCGTTGGTGAACCAATAAATAAATAAAATAAAAATAAAAATAAAATAAATAAATATTAGTACACTAGCATCCGCCCTCAACTTCGTTTGCGTAGAATTCGGAATTCCCGCCGTTTAAAAATATGTTGCTTAAATAATGTGGTTAATGTAATTGATTTATATATGTATAGAAAGATAGAGTAGGTAGGCTTAATATATTCGTGTCTGTGAAACCATGAAAATACGCATACAAAATTTCAACCCAATCGGTCAAGCCGTTTAGTAGTTGACATACCGAGAGCAGCGCCACCTACCGGGTCCAATTGTATTTTTAAAATAGTCCAGGAAACCATCGAAATACCCATATAAAATTTCAACCCAGTCGGTTCAGCCGTTTAGAAGTTATGTGAAAAAGGATAATTTATTCATAATTAGGATAATTCGTACTACCCGTTGTCCTATTACCCGTTTTCCCGTAGGAATAAAGCATTTTCCCGCGGTAAAAAGTAACCTGTGTTCATCAGGGATAATGTCGGCATCTAATGGTGAAACAATTTTTCAAATTGGTCCAGTAGTTTCGGAGCCTATTCAATACAAACAAACAATCAAATCTTTCCACTTTATAATATTAGTGTAGATTATCCAATAATTTTCAAGTTCTATTTAATCGACTGCCGCTTAGATACAATTACGTGATAGCTTGCACCACAAACATTATTACTTTGATTGAATACTAACAAAACGCAGATTTTTATTTCGATTAAAATACTTCGTTGAAAACGTGCTTTGTCGATTTTTAAAGATTTTTGTTGTATACTCTATAATTTGGCAACCTGCCATAAAATACCGCGGTTTAATAAACTTTGCGCACAATATTTAAGCCAAACGTGGTTTTAACTAGTGCTTCAGCACTTATGTTCTTCACAATTGCTGGATTGAGTACTGACCGAAAATAATACCCGGATATTTTGTAGAGACTGCTCCGTTGGTCTAGTGGTCGCAGACGCTACTGCATCATGAGATGATGATGATGATCGCTGCAGCATGAGGTCCTGGGTTCGATCCCCGGGTCGGGCAAAGTGTTATTGGGTTTTTCCATCTGGAATTTCTCAGTAGCATCCCGGAGTCTGGATTTATGCCCGGTTGATGGCAATTCGGTCCCCTTACATGGGACTAAAATAGGTGCAGGTCTGCCTATCCCTTTGCGGAATATATGCGTGATATTATGTCATGTTATGCAACCTAAGGTTGAGATGTTGCCTAATATGGAATGCGCTTTTGTATCGAAAAATCCCGCGGTTCCGGGATCGTCTAATTTAGGTTTCTGATTATAGAATCGGATGTATATTTACTTACTTTCAAACATTGGTTTACATGGAATTCACTTTTGTATCGATCGTGAAAATCCCGCAATTCCGAAATTTTGTGTTTTTTTCTGACTATAGAATCGGATGCATATCTACCATATCTATCTATCTAATAGTTTATATTTAGTAGGTACTCAATTTAATAAAAATAATTATTGTAATTTATGTTTTTTTTTTTGCTTGTTTTAACTAACACACACCACTCGTCCTATTACACCCTACATAAACATATTTGCATCGGGGGTTAAACATTAATTTAAATAAATATGCATCTAAATAATTATGCAAACCTAACCTAACAATAACACAAACAAAATCCCTGGGTTCATATCCCGGGTTTTTTATTTATAAATATTTTTTTGAAGTCGCTTCCATATTATACAACCGACTTGTTATGCATTCCCGGTATTCCTGGCATCCTGGGATTTTTTTACGCAAAAATATTTTAAGAAGCCGCGTGCATACTTTCAGAGAAAAAATCACTTTAGATAAATATGCGTCCGAATATCCGATCACTAGTTATTATGTAGAAAAAAATCGTAAAAAGTTTTGCAGACAGGCACCTCGAACCTTGACACACTGTTCACTAATAAGATGGATGAAGGGCATCCACCATATTTTCATGTTTAGAGGAAGATATAAAGGCCATCGCTCATGGCTAGATAATTTGCAAGTTGGTTGTTGTCGCGTAACGTTTGACTGATCGCTTCTTCACTTCTTTTTATGCCATTACAGTTTTTTTGGAGATTACGTGGTAGGTCAATGATTTGCTAAACTGTAGAAAATGAATTTATCTTCCCTGTATATTAGAAACGTCATAATAGTACCATCGCCAAGAAAATATACAACGTTTAACGTTAAATGCGCAAAACTTGAAAATAGTTTGATCAGAATAACGAGCAGAATTAATTGAACCACTTTTTAATATAGGTCACATTTTTCAAAAAATCTTCATTATTAACGTTGCCGTGTCTATTTATTAATAGGTCAAGTAAGCCAAAGTCAGCGCGGCGCATCGGCCCGGGGTAAGCGTCGTCGCAGACGCAAGAAACGATCAGAATGGCCAGTAAAACTAAAACAGTACATAAAACCTTTACAATTTTTTCAATGACTTAATTTCTGTCTGAAATAGGTCAATTGAATTAATTAAAAATGAGTTGGGGTGTCTGAGGTTTTGCGCATTTGACGTTACATGTTGTATAGGAAATGTTGTCTTTTTGTTTTGTTCTAACATTACGTTATAATTAGTTTTTCACTATTTTTCCACTATAGACAAACTTTTCATCAGGCGAGGGTATGATCAACAGGAAAACTAAACGTGCAACTATGACGCTACAATCTAAACACATTTTAAAACTCTCTCCATCTTTCCATTTTACACAATATTACGGTAAACTTTATTTTCTTCACAAAGGACGAGGCAGGTTGTAGGAAAAGTATGAAAAATGCAGTTGGGGGTTAGGTGAGGGGGTGTAAGATTCATTTCCTGTACTTAAATAAGCGGTGTGGTGCATTCTGGTCGAGCCGTGAGGTGTTAACTCGTGCGGGAGTTTCTCGAGAGCAGTTCAACAAGCTTTCCCTCGTTAGAGCGCCATCGCGATCGGATTTATAAGAGATTTTAAAGTCCTTGAATTATACTAAATGCTGTTCGATGGAGATCAGTTATCTCGACTCGATGTTTCTGGTGTCGGATTTGCGTTTGGATTTGTTTTAACGAATAGTGAAAATGTTAAGTACTTTTTGGTTGAGCGGTGGTATTAAAAAATAATAGATCATAATTTCACGTTGTCAATCCTCAGCCAGGAAGTTGATTCAGCTCACTAGATAAATAGGTTCTTGTGCTTTTTTGATTTAGAACAAAAATGTAAGTGGTAAGGCTTCAATGCATTTTATGCCGATTCATGATCCCGGTTTTGGGAAGATAAGTTCTTACTTGAACATTGCGAAAGTTCCATAAACCCTCAATTGATAGGTAATCCTCACCATCTACGGTTGAGCGAATTCACACACGGGGCATCTCCTCAAAATGCACTGTAGTAGGGTCTGTTAGAAGACCCAAGATGTGAAATGGATGTATCAAGACTTGTGGAACTACTTATAGAAAGAAGCAAATCAATAATTTAAAAATAGTGGCTAAGCAGTTTAAAGTCTGCTAAGTGATAATGAAACGTTAGGAGTGCTTGTTGACTTTGACTAACATCATCTCATAGGTCGATAGTTGGCAGTCTGTCAAGTTTGCGTCGAGTCGGCGTGCCCTTGCGAGAAACAGCGAAACCTCGTCATGACACGTTACCTTTGCGAGTATAAGAGGAGCATATTTCTAATACATTATCTCGTCGTTGGCATATGATGTACTACATTTTATGTTACACTGTCAGCTTGGCTTGATGGTTTAATGCATTCTATGTAGTACGGATGTGACATAGTACTTAAGCGGTGACTCTTACGTAAAACTAGTATTTTGATATCCGTGTTATAGTCTCAGTAGTTCCATGAAGAACTGGATGTGGAAAAAGAGATCGAGAGGGTTGTTCAAGTAACAACCCTACAAATACAGAAAACTAGGATTAAGGACTATCCTTGTAATGGTACCTACTGTTTGTCGATCCTGTAAAAGTCTCAACGTGAAAACTTGCGCGGAGTGAGCTGTCAGTGTCATCCCACTGATGCTAGGGATTGACTAAGCAAACATTTACAATCATAATCGAGATTTTAATAATTCATTTTTTTTTATGCTAATTCTATTGATAATTTTATATAATTTCAAAATTAGGATTTTAGTTGTCAAAACTACTATCTTGTGGGGGTTTAATATAAAATAGCAAAACAGAAACTTAGTCAGAATATCAATTTTGTTTTTTTCCTTTGTTTTCCTAGACTAGTCTCTAGAAATGATATAAAATGATCAATAGATATAGTATAAAAAAATATTATTAAAATTTCGATTATGATTGTAAATGTATGCTTGGTCAATCCCTAGTATCAGGTGGGATGACATTGACAGCTCACTCCACGCTCACTTCACCTAAGTTTTCACGGTAAGATGGTTACAGAATCGCAATTCTGCAGTGCTATTCTGTAAAAATCTCACCATGAGAACTTAGGTGAAGTGAGCGGGAAGTGAGCTGTCATTCATTCCTAATGCTAGGGATTAACACTATTAAGTGCTCACTTCACTGATGATTTCACGGTGAGATTTTTACAGAATCGACCGGCAGTACCTACTTATTCCTTACATATCCAGAATCATTACTAAGCAACATAAGGACCCCAAACGACCTTGTCTCAAAGATCTCACTCAATAAAGGCGACCGGTGTCCATTGGTGTTTATTGAACGACCTATATTTAAGTCGTCTGAAGATTTCCTGTTCGTCATCGACTAAGCAGGTATCGAAAGGGCACTCGTAAATCTCCAGGCTCTTAAATATGTAAGTTGGAACTTGAAAGGACCTTTCGACACGCATCGCCGGTCGCGATAAGCACGTTGGGATACGATATTCTCTGCTAACGCGTTGCTGAGGGAAGATATCGCTTTATTGAATTCGTATGCAGCGCTATAAGCGTAAGCGTCAGCGAATTGGTCAATTTTTATTTGTGGTTCTTACAATTGATTTGGTCAATTTTTATTTGTGGTTCTTGCAATTGATTTGGTCAATTTTTATTTGTGGTTTTGGTGTGTTCTTGCAGGAAAGATTAAGGATTCCCATAAAAGGAATTTTGAGGGGTCGTGGAGTCAGTTACCTAGAGGTAACGGTCGCGACTTACTAGTTGTAGGTCGTAGGTTCGAACATAGACAGACGCTTTACTTTGTGTTAATTATTTCATCACCACTGCTCTCAAAACGGTGAAGGAAAACATCGTCAGAAAACCGGCATATCCTAGAACAAAAAATTCGAAGACATATGACATCTTCGTAGATGTCATATGTCTTCGAATTTTTGGTGCAGGTTGCTACCCGCATTGGCCCCTTGTGGTGGGTTAGGGTAGCTCCCTTTCATCGAGAAGGCCTGTGTCCCAGCAGTGGGAACATTATAGGCTCATTATTTTTTGGTACGGATTGCTACCCGCAATTTATTTATTTATTTATTAAAACTTTATGCACAAGCAAAAAAAGTACTGTACAGACGCCAGCACATCAAGCTACCCGAAACTGTCACATTTTCCCAATCAACTTTGAACCTTATGCTTTAGCGATAAAGTTGAAAATCTATTAAAGAAATCTGGCAGATTTTAGTAGCTTGATGTGCTGGCGTCTGTACAAAGGCGGATTTAATGCCTGTAGCATTTTCTACCAGTCAACCTTAGGGTGATGCAGAGACAAAATATGGTAGGTGCAACATACTTATTTATTTATTTATTTATTTATCCTCCTACTGGAACGCCATACAGCAATTACACCAACGGAGCAAAAAAATTACTTAATGTGCTGCTTCCCATCCATCCTGTGCGCGGTGGACATCGAACGGGCGGCGATGGAACACGCACGCTCACACAGCGTCAGCTCAATAGTGCCATTACTCCATCCAAATTGCGCACATTCTTTCCGATTTTTTGAGACACTATTAATTTTTCAAAATAAATGCATTCAAATTGTAAAAACGGAAAATTTTGATATGTCGTCCTGATTGACAGATGTCAGATTAATGACATTTTTGTGCCATTTTTTATTTATTCTTAGTTTAGAACTGAAGGTTATTTAGATCATTTGAGATATCCATTTTATGTATATCTCAAATGATAATAACTGTTGTTCTCGAATTTTCTGATAATCTTGAACTTTTTCATCACCTGCGTTTTTTTTTCTAACTTATCCTAACATAGTTTTCGAACGTTTATTTCATTTCAATGCGCAATCAAAAAAGCTAACTATCACAAAGCTCACTACTTAACTTCATCGAAAGATATAGAAAAAATATAATTAAAAGCAAATCTGTTAGGATTTCCGCTCTATTAATTTTAAAGCCGGTATCCCTGAGTGCCGCAAGGAGGATTCCAGGACAACGTTCATCCCGCGGCGACGTTCGTACACAAGCCCCGTAGGTACTTACACTCCTCTGTGCCACTCTAAAGCCTGTATTGACTCAGTTTGTAATTCAAACGTAGCTCCATTTTGAGAAGCTTTATTTCATTCCTCTATTCATGTTGCCTAGCTGGAAAATCTGACTGGACTTATTGCTAAAATTTAGGTGTATCTGGCCTATATAAGAAAAAAAAAAACAGAAAAATTGTGAAACAAGATTAAAAGTTTTCAGTTCAGGAGCTCAGGACCCACACTCCGAGTTTTCCTATAAACATCACTGCCTTCTGACAGCGGAGCAATCAACAACAAGTAATGAAATAACAAATTACGTAATCATAAATCACGAACCGACGTATAAGATATACATAACTTATAGCAGGATGTGTGCCTGTACGTTTGGGTAATGTTATTTCCCAACCTATCACAAGTATTGTGTTCGATGGGGGAACAGCCCTGTGCGGGGAGCGGGAACACGGCGTTGTTCGACATTCGAAAATGAGTGATGTATGACATAAGCCAGATTTTGGCGGCAATTATTATGTATCGATTCAAGCGATTCAAGTTTATTTCGAATAAAGCTGAAGAGTTTTTTTTATTGTTTGAACGCGCTAATCTCTGGAACTACCATTCGGATTTGAAAAATCCATTTGGTAGCCCAATTCTTGAAAGAAGAGGGAAGGCTATAGGCTCCAACATCACGCTAGGACCCTTAGGAACCGAACAAAAAGAAAAGAAATCAAAAATAATTCCAAGCGAAAACGAAGTACCTAATAGTGCGGGCGGGCGATGCGATGCGATGTGTGGACGAAGTCGCGGGCAGAAGGCGTTCATAAATAGAATCGCTTTGTGAACCTATCATTTATTATTAAAAAAAATATTAAAAAAATGTGTTTTAACCATGTTTATAAAACAAACATAGCTTGTTATAAGTTCGATGTCATAAGAAATTACACACAATGATTTGACGGCACGAATTAGTGCTGTATGGAGTAAGAACAAAATCAAAACGTGAGTTCAATGAATTACTTAGAATTTCAAAAGTTTAGCTTGCAACGATGACACTCTGTTAGTAAGATCTATGGCTTGTGTCTTTATGTAAAATAGGTTAATTAAACTTGGACGTTTGTGATGTAGCCGAAATATAATTCTACATTACATTTTGCACATGGATGTCATCATCATCTGCTTGGCCTTTTCTCAATTATGTTGGGGTCGGCTTCTAGTCTCACCAGATGCAGCTGAATACCAATAGGTACTTTACATGAAGCGACTGCCTATCTGACCTTCACAACCCAGTTACTGTGTAATATGATACCCGTCCAACCAGTCGGTTGTCAGACTTTCGAGCTACATATGGACATACATATTAATATATATTTCTGGGATACCAATTTCCGTTCAACGCGTCTAATAGGTAGGTACCTACCTACATACGTTTTTTTATCACTGACAACGAATCGAAATAACTTTTTTCTCTGGTAAGCGGATATTGTAACATCTGGAAACGTGATGTTATTGAAGTAAAAAGGGCATTGAAGATCCTTGGCATAGCTACTCCGTCCGCCATTTAGTTTTCATTTCAAAATGGCGGCCACGCATATATCTTATATAAATCGATAGCTGACATCAATACAAACAGAAATATAATAAGACCATGCCCCGTAAAGTGTCACGTTTCCGAGATATTAACGTTCAAAGTTTATCACGTGATATCCATATTTTTTCCATTTACTTGGTTAGGTACATGTTGTTGCATAGATGTTTCATTAATTTGAACTTTCAGTGATTATTTCAAAAAATCTTAAAACAACAAGATGTAAGTAAATTACAAAAATACGGATGGCACGTGATCTACTTTGAACGTTAATATCATATTAATATTTTGAAAAAAAATTAAAAGAAAAAAACAAAAAACAAAAAAAAAACAGAATGGCGCGACACTAGGTATGCCAGGCTCCCTTTTAAAATGTCCAATCCCCTTTATCGACATTTAGGAAATAAGTAGATTTCCATACTCTCGGGTAGTTACAGTGGATAAAGTTAAGTACTCAACTACTCATACGTAGAATCTTAAAAAAGCATTGTATAAAATCCAGTAAGTATTATAGTAGGCAGCGTCAAGATTATTATGCAATTATGTTCCCTCAGAGCTGAGGATTAAGGAGCATCGTTATTAAATTGCTTCGCTAACGGCAAGTAAACGGATTAGGGGGTTTGTATCATTAAACAGACGCTTAGCATAATAGCCGGTCGTGCGACCCGGGGTTTAGATAGACGTACAGCAAGTGTGAACGCAGCCTATGTAGGACGTATATGTAGACTCCTCCTAGGTTTAAATGAAGCTATTGGCAGATATACCGAACGGGCTACATAATCCGGGTTCATAACCGACAAGTCATTTTCAGTAAATACAAGGTGTAACAGAATAAACGCAAGACCTGAGTTTGTTCAGAATCGCCTTCTAAATTAATTTCCGTCATTATTTATTTATTAGTCTTTTCAACAATGAGTACACTGCAGCGCGATTCTGTAACCATCTCACCGTGAATACTTAAGTGACGTGAGCGTGGAGTGAGCTGTCAGTGTCATCCCAGGTGATACTAGGGATTGACCAAGCATATATTTACTTAATAATATTTTTTATAGTAATTCTATTGATCATTTTATATAATTTCAAAGCTAGTATTTTAATTGTGTAAACATTACTATTTTGTGGGGTTACATGATATGGCCGCGTAGGTATGGAAGTTTTTTATGAAGCAGCTTTATTTTTGATACCTGGAAAAAAAATCAACGCTGGGAGGTTCAAACTCATGTACTGAATCCATGGTAGCAGTTTGCGCGTCGATGGATGCCACACTGTATAAGTTTATTTATTTATTTATTTAATACTTCAAGCACATAAATGTACAGAGGTGGGCTTAATGCCATAGGCATTTTCTACCAGTCAACCTTTGGGTGATGCAGAGACAAACAGTAGTAGGTGCAATCATGAAAATTGAGGAATAAATATTTTAAATAAGTTCCTTAATAATCTCCAGTTCTTCGGAAATATACTTTTCCATGACTTGAACGCGTTACCTACTGTCGGTATAATAATTGAGCTGTCAATATCTTACGTGAGTACGTGACAGATGATACACGTTATCGCAGTTTCCGGGACATTACACACATTCACTTTAAAGTTTGTAAGCATGGTCGTAAAAATATTTTTAAAGTGCAGATTGAACGTAACGTGATCCACAATGTATTTCAGCTTAACGCAAGACATAAAGTGAGTTTTACAATTTACATATATCGATTTAAAATGTATCGGTATATACCGGAGATGGAATTTTCAAACTATCTAAAGTTCCTACTACTAAAATATTATCGGTGTTTAGATTTACCTAAACTTGAAATTACATGTCAAACTGCTCAACTACATCAGGTTCAAAATTAATTTCTATTGTAAAAACATCACATTTCGTCAAATATGTTTAAGTCCCATGTAGGTTAATCCCAATGCAAACCACAGCTAAGTCAAGATCAAAACACACGCAAGTTTCAAACTGTCCATAAATAGTCCGCCGGGCTCGGCTGCTTGCAGCGTATTGTACAGACGCCAGCACATCAAGCTACTACAATCTGTCAAATTTCTTTAATAGATTTCCAACTTTAAAGTATTAGGTTCAAAATTGATTGGGGAAACTTGACAGTTTCGGGTAGCTTGATGTGCTGGTGTCTGTACATACGATGATATTATAGTGCATGGATTAATAATGTATTAAAAAAAATATGAAAATATGGTGCAACGTGGAAGGCAGGCATCGTTTAAAACATGTTTTTGTTTTGACTCGTTTCGAAGAATTTCTTTGTTTACATAACCATTTATGTATTTATCAGTATTTGTTAATTTTTTTTTGCAACGTTACTCAATATAAAGAAGGTAGCTGGGGTAGACTGGATGCGAAGGCGGAGGACAGGGTGTTGTGGCGCAGTCCGGGAGAGGCCTATGTCCAGCAGTGGACTGCGATAGGATGAGTTGGTTGATTGAGTCAATATAGCACTATTTATACATATTCATTACTGTTTTTATTTGACACACATTTATTTTATTTATTGAAGTATGCATACACACGTCACGTTCCAGTATAAAACTGATTTACATCCGTTACCTCACACATCTGGTCCAGTTGAAAACCAGCATCAGGCACCAGTTGTCTGGCATTTTTTTTGCTGAACTGGGCCTTTTTGGCGCAGCCGTGAGGCACACTTTCCTGCTTAATTACTTACATCGGACTTTACTCGTTTTTATTTGTATTTTATTTGTTTTTTATCTGATGTATGTCTCAGGCTGTGTATTTTATAGTCTGAGCTAAATAAATGTATTTTCTTTCTTTCTTTCTTTAATAGGGCCTTTTTTTTAGGAGCTTTTTGCAATCAACCGGGCAGAAATCCAGACTACGGGCAGCTACTGAGAAATTTCAGATGGGTAAAACCCAATAAAACTTAGTTCGACCCCGGAATCGAACCCAGGATCTCATCATAGCGTTTGCGACCACTAGACCACCCAGGCAGTAAAAGAAATATTCGAAGCGAAAGATAAAATTGGAATCTATTATATTACTTTAGGCCAGCTGACAGTTAAAAGAACATTAACGAGAAGAAAAATATATTCTAAATGCGAAAATGATGTTTGCTAATTACATCGAGTTTTTTTTTCCCTTACAATTATTCTAGAATCATTTTTAATAAAACTTGGGGTGGAAGACAGTAGAATGTTCGACATCGTTGTTTACGACAATAAGGTCCATACGAGCGTTATATCGGTCAAACGATGATGCATGTTGATAGATGACTTCCGATGGATGGCCACAGTTTTGACCGACGGAATTTCGCGACCAACAGTTTACCTTACCGCGTTTGAACAATTTAGCAGTTCCGTAATGCAAGCTTTATCTCAGTCACAGTATTTTCCTGCTATATTTGTAGTTTTTGTTTTATCCAGAACTGGGAGCTACAGTTTTGTTTACGAGCACGTCAATATATTTTGATTTGTTCATAATACGTGGAATTCTTCGATTATAGCTTTTGAGAAACCCAGTTTTTTTACAAAAACTATAAATCAATGCCTAATACATTTAAAGGGGCTGCAACTCCACGTTGCGGACACCAGCCCGTATTATCTATCTATCTAAGTATTAGGTATGTAACAAAAAGTTTACTTTAGATGTAAGACACGAGTTTCTTAAACAATGATATCACTAATTTAGCTGAGATCGGTTTAAAGCAGCCTAATATATAAGGTCAGAGATTTTTTTTTTACAGAAACCTGATATTTAATTCATTTAATACACATTATTTATAAAATTATGTATAAATACATAATTTTCACGGTTAAGAGATGGTATCCAGTTGCAGGGTCGAGTCCCCGAGGATATTCATTACTTGAAATGGTATCATTTCACTCTTGACTCTACTTTTAGACTTATTTAAATCTTATATAATATCTATCTTCTAATCTTATATCTTATTCTAGGACAAATGTTTGTGTGATGAGCACGATCATTTGTTCTTTGTCTGGGTGTAATTTATCTATAATATGTATGTATTTAGAAATATATATGTATGTTTATCAGTAGTCTAGTACTCATAGGACAAGCTCTGCTTGGTTTGGGACTAGATGGCGTTGTGTGAAAGTTGTGGAATATTATTATTATTATTATGCTATTTTTTTGTACCATGTTTATTTATTTAAATGATGACTGATCGGTATTTCGTTTTCAAAAGTTCCAAGCCTCAACATTGTTGAGGATGAGTTAAGTAAGTAACTTTATTACGTTTATTCTACAAATGTAGTTTAGCATCGAAATGAGAAAAAAGACACGTCTTAAACCCTTGGAAAAGTAGGAATAAGAAGAAAACATGACGGTTTTAGGTTAACAAATAAAACACAGTATTTAGATACAGATAAAACTTAAATATCGAGGCTGTATCCAAGTAGGCTACAACGCCTGAATAAACAAAATAAACGGCGGGCAACGAACTGCTGACTGTTAACAAATAAATAAATACAACGAACGGGAAATCAAAATCAGCCAGTAGTCTAGCAGATAATAAATCTGCAAACACTTTCATACCTCCTATTTCTGTTTTTTTGTACATAAACCAAGGTTTTTAGCGATCTACGAAGAGATATCAAGATAAATCAGCGCTGTGCTATGGGTCACCCCTATAGCACTGCATCACGCTGAGTGGAAGCCTTCTTGCCACAGTTATGACATGTAGCCGTCGACTATTTCTGCTTTGTGCTCGTGATTGTAGATATATTTTGTTTTTATTTTTCCTTATTATTGGAATTAATTATCTTTTTGTAAGCATGTGTTTCTGTGTCAAGTAAACCTATTTTTCTTTCAGATGTTCAGGAAAACGGGCAAAGAATTTTATCAAATTATCTTGATCGTCTTGTCCGCTTCAAAATAAAAAGCTGGAATTCTCTGTGTCGTTCATATCAAAGGAAACATTTAATAACATGTAGCTTTGCCCACAAACACATTTAACTATCTACACTACACAATGAGCAGCTGTCTAACACAGCTATTTAGTAAGAAACATAACGTACACATATAATAACGTCACGCGTGTATTCCCCAAAGGATTAGGCAGAGATGTACAGTCAGTTATAGTAATTATCTGACCTACCTTTGCATAAATGGTTGAGATTTTTTAGAATAAGAATCGATAGAACTTTATAATTCTTTTTTATTTTATTTATTCAAAGAAAGCAAATAAAATATAAAAGAATTATATCGATTCGTAGTTTAGATTTTTTAGAATACGAATCGATAGAATTTTGTTTACTTTGCTTGAATAAATAAAATATGAAATAATTATAAAATTATATCGAATCGTATTCGTGGGTTAGCTAATTGCTATAACTGACTGCACTTAAAGAACAGCCACATTTCGCCAGTAATCGTGATATTTTTGTAAGAAAACATCCGTCTTTCTTCATACAATTCTCACTATCTTGAGTTAAATGTAACAGATACGCGTAGAGGCATAGTTATCACATGTTTTTTCTAGTTTTCTCTGTCCCTAAGTTATTATAATACTGTACTTTATTTACCGTTCTTATAAAGTAGTTTGGTCACGCCTGGGTATTGCCTCTATCGTATTTTTGATATTTTATAAACCTTTAAATTGTAAAGGCCCTCACGTCCTATCAGTAATGTGTTGAATTCAAAGATCGGTGTATAATAATACCTATTTTATTCTGTAGTCCTCACAATAGACTATCAGGCTACTTGCTACACTTACTTGTACCACACTGTCGGTAGCAATGGGTTTCATTTTGACAGTTCAACAACATTCATTGCGTTATTTACGAGTACGTTGTTTAGCAGACACATTTTTCGAATACATGGAGCAATGGATTAGCAATATACTTCAAAATGATTCAAATTGAGAATAATAGTGTGTTACGCAATTAGGGTGCGTGTTATAAAGTGCTGAAGAATAGTTCTACGATTTATTTATGAAACTAGCTTCTGCCTGCGAATTCGTCAACGTAAAATTTCTCTTGTTCCCCCGACTCGCCCCGTCGCATTGCATCGTCTGCCTGCGCTATAACTTCGTTATAGCTTAGCGTTCTTTCTTACTTTTTGCTCCGCTCCTAAGAGTCTTAGCGTGATGCTAAGTAGCGTTTCTCAAGAAATGGGCTATTAATGCAAAAAATATTTGTTCAAATCCGACTGGTAGTTCCAGATATTAGTGCGTTCAAACAAACAAACAGTCTTCAGCTTTACTGTAGTAAAGTATAGGTAATTTTTAAGGAAAATGTGGGTATGCTATAATATACCGCTACCGACTCCTTTTGAGAATACAGCAGTAATTTAATTTATTGCTATATAGGTATATATGTACCGCCGACCTATGGATGGATACAAACCGTCAATGTCTGGTTAGTACAAATATTTCCAAAAGCGTTCCAGCTCCGTTGTTAGAATAGTTTAACAATAATTTTGGACTTTAAAAGTGAAGGATACAAGCAAATAGCTTGACGGGCTAAGGCCGGCATTTCAAGTATCCGTCGTCAATGATATTACAGAGAGGCGACTAGGTTATCACATTAAATAGTACAGTGGTTATTAAAAGTCTGTTAAAATAACAAAATAAACAATTTTACTAAATATAGAAAACTGAATTTTTCAAACAAAATAAATAGCGTAAAAATTGCCACGAAATAAACTACTCTCGATAATAAGGCGCTAGGAACGCGCGGGGCGATGGTGCTCGTATCAACAATTCAACACAAACTTTATGGTATTGTTACCAAATAATCACAAAAGTTTATCATCATCTGCCTAGCCTTTTCCCAACTATGTTGCGGGGTCGGCTTCCAGTCTAACCGGAGGCAGCTAAATACCAGTATTTTACATGGAGCGACTGCCTATCTGACTTCCACACCCCAGTTACTGGGTAATACGATACCCCTTGGTAAGACTGGTTGTCAGACTTTCAGTCTTCTGACTACCCGTAACGACCGTCAAAGATCCACAAATGACAGCCGGGACCAACGGCTTAACGTGCTTTCCGAGGCACTCAGGGTCTCGGTATGGTCACTAATCCACAGACCAACCGCGGCAAGCGTAGCGTAACCTGATTGATCGACCTGTGCGGCTGTTATTATTTAGCCACGGGCCCCTCAAAAATTTAGTCTAATGCTGTTAAATACGAAAAAAAAACCAAAAAAAGTCCCACGGCTAGAATGTTAGTTGTTATTAATTAATTTAAGTATGTATGTTTAAAATACGTAATGTAGAATACATAACATAATCGCCACACTGTATGAATTCTTAGCTAAGAGCAAGAGAACCAAAAAACCTTGAAATGTTTTCTCAAACGAATATTGCCCAATTCCCTTTTATACCTTGACTTGTAATGAAGCAAAAATGGAGTTCTCTCGTGTATATAACACACAAAAATAAAAATTTGTATTGTTCAAGTAATTTATATTACAAATGAAAATGTATGAATAATTTTGGTTTTCAATGAATCATTTACAGATTTATTAGCAACCGAGTCTGTCATACCAATAGGTAAGCAAGACGGGGCGGATGACAGAAACATACATTTTTTTGGTGAGTTATGGCTTCCTTTTACTGAATTTTACCCAGCGACGAAGAAAAGAAAGCATTCTCAGATCCACCGTACAATTAACATCTTAGTTCTCCACGTACAAACTATTAACCACAGTGCAACTGCCTCTTATTTAAATTAATTGAACCATAATGAATTTAGACGAGAATAAAAGCGGTGGAGTGAAGCAACTGGCTTAAATTAGTTTATGTGCATATTAACAGCCTAGTCGCGTAGGTGAAAGAGGTAATTTGAATGAAAGCGGAGCTTCTATTCAGGATAATCATAACTTAGCAAATCAGCTTTTATAAATGTCCATTGACGAATATGAATGTCCTGACAACTAGTACTCGATACTTATTGCTCGTTTTACCACCTCCGAATAACGTGCAGGTAAGTTAACTGACGGATAAATTGATTTACTTTATGTTCTATTTTGCGTTCCTGGTTGCTAGTGTGTTTTCCGATTACTGTTAAACACGCCCTTATATTTATAAAGTACTAAAGTCAAATAATTAATTTTCAAGTCGGCCATTAACATTACGTAAGTCTTAGCAATAAAATTTTTGTTTAAGCAAAACTGTACTAATTTTCATGCCTTATAATTTTTGAATAAATATATTATTATCATTATATTATTATTATTAAAAGGCACTTTTGAACGTCAAAATTTACAAGAAAATAAAACTAATTCTAGAAGCTCCTTCGATAAGAGTGGCAAAGAAACTCCATAGGGAGGGCACCCACTCAGCAACTAATTTGTCTCTCACATCAAGTCTATGAATGTCCAGTCTTTCTCGCGTCGCTATATTATGCGCGCACTTTCATACAAACCCGTAGGCAATGTCATATCAGGCTGTCAATGCGTTAAGCTTTATCAGTGTTACCTATTAAACTATAGTTAACAAATCCGCTTGTTCGAGCGAAAAGATAGGCCGTTAATTATTGTTACCAAGAAGCAATTAAAAGTTTATCCGTCGCTCAGTAAAGCATACCTGAGCTGAGCGGATCGGCTTCAAGACAAGTAGCCTTCAAATAACTTCTAACATAGTTAGTGTTCATGTCTAGGCATAGGACCTTTGTGTTCGATTCGTGTTAATTTGTCTTATGTGGACATCACTAGAATAATCTGTTACCTACAAAAGCATTGTTACTTTAGTCAATTTGATATTATGTTCCGGCTATTTGAATATTTTCGAACGTAATTGGGCTTCGTTCATAGCTTATTTTTTTTTTTTTTATAAATAGGTATAGCATAATGACAGTATTGAAATAAAAGAAAGACATCGTATTATTGTGACTCGTACAGGTAGATCACAAACTAAAATAAACACAATCATAAATAAAAAATAAAATTTGTTATAAAATAGTGGGGGCTTGTAGCCAAGTAATAACAGCCGCACAGGTCGCTCGAACAGGTTAAGCTATGCTTGCCGCGGTTGGTCTGTGGATGGGTGACCATCTTTACATACCAAGATCCCTCCGTGCCTCAGAAAGCACGTTAAGCTGTTGGTCCCGGCTATCATTCGTAGATCTTTGACAGTCGTTACGAGTCGTCAGAAGCCCGAAAGTCTGACAACCAGTCTTACCAAGGGGTATCATATCACCCAGTAACTAGGTTGTGGAGGTCAGATAGGCAGTCGCTCCATGTAAAATACTGGTATTCAGCTGCATCCGGTTAGACTGGAAGCCGACCCCAACATAGTTGGGAAAAGGCTAGGCAGATGATGATGATGATGAAATAAAAAATAAAATTATATAAAAAGCACCAGCATTATCCCTCACTCTGACAGAGCTCTAAATAAATGTGTTTATTTCCTTACTTAAAGTTGCTTTCACTCTTAAAATAATCGCTATAATGCATGTTCATGTGTATTTTACAATAGGAGAATAAGGAAATTACATTTTGTTTGTTATGTAGGTAATTAGCTGTTGCCTTCTGCTATTCAGTATCAAAATAAACAACACAGTAACAAGAATTTTAGTTATTAGTTTAATGAACGTGAAAACGAACGTGCTTAGAGCGACACTTGACGAGGGTTGTTCGTTAAAAAAAGACAATCTGAATCTTCTGCATTCAGTACACGGTATAAACAGCTTGTATAACCGTTTACTGATTTATTTTACTCTAATTACTTATACTTCACTTATTATTTATACTTCACAGTGTCAACCGGATTACACATAAATATATACTAATAATGTATCTATCAAAAAGTATCAATATTTTATTAATTACATGACGCAGAAAAAGTAAACAAAACACAAGAAGAACTTAAAAAGAACTTTGCAAGTAAATTGTGTGGTCACTCACCTGACGGTAAGGACGACGACATAGGTGATCAGCATTCTTGCAGGATGTATATCTCCTTAGTCACGGTTTATTTTTCTTGTATATGTTTCTAAGCGTATGTGTTTGCGCGCACGGCGTGCGACGGAGAGCGGGAGCGTTTGTTGGCGGTTCGCGCGCCATCAACCCGCGGTCGCAACAGCCGCCTGGAGCCTGCGCGCATGCGTGCTCGCAGATACCCAACAGAAGCCTAACCACGCGAAATAACTTTTGATTTTTGGGAATCTGTTATAAATTGGTAATGTTTGTGGTAAGGAGTTTTTGTTTTGAATGTTTGTAAAGTCTGTAAACATAATATGTAAATTCAGAGCAAATAGTTCAATGTCAGGCGCCGGAGAGACACTAAAAACAGCTATTTTTTTCGAACATGATTAGCTTATTTTATTGTAACTTATAGTGTTTGTTTTTATAACCTTAGTTTAATGAAGAGAGATTACAATAACTAATCCTTTTTCTTAGATAACCAATGCTAGTAACATCGCCTAATTTAATTATTGAAAAACAATCTGCAGTGCTATTCTGTAACAATCTCACCGTGAGAATTTAGGTGAAGTGAGCGGGAAGTGAGCTGTCATATAGGATTAACACTATTGACACTGCTCACTTCAAGCTCACTTCGCGTATGATTTCACGGTGAGATTTTTACAGAATCGACTGGCTGCTCGTTGTTGTTGAATTAGGCGATGCCGGATGAATTGTTCAAATTACTTCCAAACTTGTTAAATTGGAACATATAACCGATTGAACACCGCCAATAACTCAATAACATAGGCGGTCAGATATCTAAAATGCAAAACGTTCTTGTCTGCAGAACAATGGCTTCCAAATGGGCCGATCCCTAAGGCTCTGGCTGATTGCTCCGACGCTGGTCTACGACGTAGCTTTACCACTCTTGGCGCTTCCACCTAATAGGAATTCTCAATCCGCTGAGCGATGCCTTGCTATTAAGAAAAGCCTCCGTTTGGTATGAGCAGTGGAATCGAATGTGTTGAAAAACCGAACATTTGATTCAGACAGTGCAGTGTTTCAATTTTTCTTTGTGATTTTATTTGGATGGGTGCCATATTGAGTTTAAAATTATAGGAAATGAAAAAGTTCTTGAATTAAGGTAAAACGTGTCGGAAAATGGACAAATTGGTTTTGTGAGAAGTTTTAATGTCCAATGTAACAGATCTATTATCAAAGTCGCCAGTCTCTTGGGTACATTACCAGTCGACAGCGGTGCGAAGGAATATTTCGATACAATATTTTAGTTTTTTTAATAGTTTTAGTTAGGTTAGGATATTATATTTTTATTTTAATAATTCCTAGTTTATTTAGTACTAGCTGCGCCGCGCGGTTTCACCCGCATAAGTGTTGATCCTGTGGGAATATCGGGACAAAAAGTCTAAATTCTATGTGTTGATCCCGGTTATACACTATCTGTGTACCAAATTTCATCCAAATCCGTTCAGCCGTTGCGTGAAGAAGTAACAAACATACAAACACACACTCACAAACTTTCGCCTTTATAATATTAGTGTGATTAGAAATTTGTATTAGATTTTCCAGATACCTGATCCCCTAAATAAAAACAGACTCTTATCAAAGTTAAACTACATTAATGCTTTTAACATGAAATAAATACTTACTCTACTTAATCAAGTTCAATCGTAAAACAAAACATTTTACAGTTCAATTCATTTGTGAAGATTGATTGAATCCGATTTTTTATTACATTGTCTGTTCGAACGTATTCATAATTAATTAGTTTTTATAATTTTTGCATACGTTTGACCGAGTCACTCGTAATATTCGTCGGTATTCGTCGTGTGTAAACAAAACCAACAAAGCTTAACCTGCGAAAACCAAACAGCTTTGGTAAATAATATTATGGGTATATAGGTAGATATTAAAATATATACATACAGTGAAGATTTTATTTAAAAGAAATCTAGTAATAGGACAATCAAGAAGTTTTCTATGCGTTTATTTCATAAATCATATTTTATTTATTTGCAAACATGGGTAAGAGATACATAGATTTTTTTTTCTTATAATAAGGTCCTCCATATTTTACCAATAAATGGGTATGCAAATAGTGTTATACTCGTACAATTGAAAGCTATCAATAATGCCAACTAAATTCAATAAATCACAATTCTAAAACACAATAAAATAAATGTACAATAAATCAATAATATCTAAATTAAATAATAACAAATAGATAATTAACAATTAAAATCAGAATAATCAATATTAAATAGGTTCAAAAAGAATAAATAACAAATGATTTCTCCTAACATAATAAATCAGATCATCTTTCATATAATATAATATGATAATAACATTTCGCAACTAAAAATTTGTGTATTTTGGTTTTAAATAGATCTTTAATCTATTTCGTAACTAAAAATAATTTTACGATCGACTCAGATTATGTTACTCCATCCAGAGTTTCCACTAGCGATCGCTGTCCAGAGATGAAAACAACTGAACAATAATGGCGCCGACTCTGTTGTTCACAAACTAAACTAAATTTAAGTTCAGTGCATCTTTTTCTTTATATTTCATTAAAAAAAGGATAGAATATACATTTTTGTTTAGTCCTGTCAAATTAATCAGCGCCTGACGTAAATTGGTGTGATTTTAGTAGACAAGTTTCACGTCTAATCTTGTATGGAGTAGTGTCAGGCGCTGATTAATATTACAGGACTAAACTTAAATGTATCTTCTGTCCTTTTCTTAATAAAATAGAAATAAAAATATGCATTGAACTTAAATTTAGTTTAGTTTGTGAACAAGAAAATCGGCAGCAATGTCTATTTTATAACGATTTAGTTTGTTTTATAACTTCACCTATTTAAAATAACTTACTCGTACTCTTAGGAGTCAATATATTTTGATTGCGTAAGGTATGCAAAAACACATAATGTCATATCGAGCTGAATGAAATATTCGATTAATTCAATAATAATAAATTTTATTAAACTTACGTAATCTGTCCGCACCGTAGCAGCCGTGCTACGCGCTGCTACGCGAGTGCTACGAGAGATCTCTACGATAGCAAATAATGCATCCTTAGTAAGAATGCATTATTTTCGTATGGATAAAGTATATCTTACAAAATACTATTTTAAACATACCTATATGTTAAAACTGTAGTAAGTTCAACAAACTACAATGTTTATTGTGAATTCTCTTCTATAAATTTCCATTAATTCGCACTCGATAGTTTTTCGCACGAATATATTTATGAGGCTAGAATCTCAGGCCTCAAAGGTATCGGCAAATGGTTGAAACGGCAGCTATCGACACGTGACCTCAGAAATAATACACGGTGGGTCGAAGTGACGGCGATTTCAAACAAAGCCAGCACATCTCAAACTGTAATGTGTGCCGAGAGACTAACCAGGGTACTACGAAATATCGAAGTATCATCGATAATTTCCAATAACATTGGGACACAAGGATTTCTTGGAAAGGACGATTAATTGAAATTGAATCAATTACATTTGAGATACAATAAACGTTAATTGGAAAGCGACCTTTGGTAATAAACGATTCATATTAGTTAATGTATATGGGAAGATTTTGTTAAGCTTGATGTAAAATATTATCTATGTTTTCATATTGTTTTATGTTAACTTATTTTATATTTAGCCGAAAAAAATTAGGAAAGACTTATTCAGTACAATCTCAAAAAAGGGACACTATTCGTATCCACATCTACTGTAGCTTAAGCTACAAATGTATCAACTGTGAAAGCCTGATTTCTCCAAGGGTTTTACAGCAGCCATTCTACATAAAACAGAAACTAGCCATATCATGAATAAATTACTCGTCTTATCAATGTACGACCGTAAAGCTACAGCGTGCCTTCAGCGAGGAGAATAGCAAGATGATAAAGACTTGTTATAAATAGAACATCCATATTTTATACGCAGGTTTGACGTCGTTTGGCTCAGTATCGAGATGTTAAGAAAATTTTGCTCATACTATATAGGTACATAGCGTCATTTTCAAATAAGCGTGTACGGTCGGGGGGCCCCCGTCAGGAACGAAGTTCCTTACGCGATACTCGCACGCACACACACTAGCATATATTATAATAGAAAGAGACAGAGAGAGAGAGAGAGAAAGTGTGAATTGAAAACGCGTTTTTATTAAAGAGCCATCTAGTATAAGTTTTAAGAAGCTCTCATAAAGTTGCCGCCGTCTTGGATTTTCATTTTGACTCACTATTCGTTTTAGCACCCTCGAAAACCACGAAAACGACACCCATGATGAAATATTTAAGAGTTTTCGCAGCCACCATCTTTGATTTTAATTTTGACCTCAATATCAGCTTTTAGCACCCTCGAAAGCCACGAAAACGACACCCATGAGGAAAAAAAATTAAATTTTACTAGCCGCCATCTTGAATTTTCATATTAACCTGACTAACGGCTTTAGCACCATCGAAAACCACGAAAATGACACTCATGACGAAAAATGTTAAAAATTTACTAGCCGTCATCTTGAATTTTCATATTACCCTCACTAACGGCTTTCGCACCCTCGAAAACCACGAAAACGACACCCATGACTAAAAAAATTTTAAAATTTTATTAGCCGCCATCTTGAATTTTCATATTAACCTCTCTAACGGCATTAGCACCCTCGAAAACCACGAAACGACCCCATGACGAAAATTTTTAAAATTTTAGTAGCCGCCATTTTGGATTTGGCGTTCAACTCGACAAGTGCATAATTACGAGAATTTTATTATTTTTCTAGAAACGTTAGTAGTGGTCTGACAGTGTGGCTGTATGGGGCACGTCCTTGTTAAATCACCACTATTACGTCACCGAATCGCGCGGCTCAAAAAACCACTACATTCAAACATTTTTCAATCCTCACAAATGGAAGGTGTTGCTCATATCTTAGAGGTCACGTGCTTGGGAAACTTTTTGGAGATACATGGTTCAGGTGTTTCTTTATACCTAGCATAGACCTAATATTTTACCAAACAGCTAAGAATACCTACGTACATCTATATCTATACAAATAAATACAATTGATGTTTCTGTTTGTAATGTCAAAATAACAATTTTTTAAATTAATGCACATGAAAGTACGTATATACGGTACTTATAACAAAAAAAGTATTTTTAAAATTTTTGTCTGTTCTGGCTAATCTCCGAAACGGCTAATGATGTTATAAAGGATAACTTAGGGCACTTTTAGCTTTTATTATAGAAAAAGAATTAGGGTTGATGCCAAAATGCACACCCAGGAAGTCCCGGGCACAGCTAGCAAAAATATGAAACTGAAAGAAGACAGCCCATTCTTAAAATGCAGGTGATAAAATACTTATGTTAATCCCTTCATTTTGATGATTGGCAGTGATACAGTGAAACCTGTTTAAGTGGGCCCTGGATATGTGAGAAATCTCTGTTATTGATAATTGCAATGAGGTCCCGACACTTTTGCATTGAAATACTTCTGTTACTGGGAATTTTTAAAACTCGTTATATGAGATTAGATTTCATAGATTTTTTCGATTTTCACCTCTATAATTCGGACTTCGTAGCTCAATAACCCGTATAAGTGAGACAATTTATTAGGTTTAGACAAGTTATGACACGTTCGTTTACAAACAGTCTAATTTCTTCTACACTTGCTTTGTTTATCAGTACTATCTAAGGGTTTGTTTTTCTCTATAAATAAGACAACTGTGATGTTAACATATTTGGGATACTGGGTAAATAAGAAGCCTCTATAAGTGAGAAAAAACTCTAGGTCCCTAGAGATCCCAGTTAACCAGGTTTCACAGTAAATATAACACTTATGAATCATTGTTATTAAGTGGCCAATGAAGATTTGCAGTTTTAAAACATTTTTGGCACTCGTAGCACTTCGTAGCAACAACGTAGCACTCCTTTTAATTGCGAGCGGACTTTATAGAAGCCAGTTCTAATTTAATACAACTCCCTTGAGTAATTCATGTATGTTTTGCTAAAGAAAAGCTTTAGCACTCATCATTATTACAATGGTCCATGAAGATTAGTGCTTGACAAGCAGACGTAGAACACTTTCGCCGATCGTAGCACTTCGTAGCAAGTTCGTAGCACTCTCTTAGCACTCCTTTTAATTGCGCGTGGACTCTAGAAGTCGGTTCTCATTAAGTACAACAGTCATCATCATTTTGGAAACGACAATAGCTAAACAAAGGGTTAAAATACTTCGTAATCACTAGATACCGCAACACCTATTTAGCTATATTATACGTATGTCCTTTCTACTTATTATTATTATTTTTTTTAATTCACTAATAGCCAACGCACAGCCTAAACCACTGTGTCTAGAAGCGTGGAGTTTTGCACATAGGGAACTATTTCTTATATAATGAAAGTGAGTAATAAAAAATGTAGAAAATTCATCCCCTAAAGGGCTTCAATAGTAGATAAAAGTTTGTATGGAAGTCCGTCATTTTTGCCGATAGGAAATCCAATCGAGCACACGGCTTATAAAGCTATACGATTACCGACATTAAAAAACATCTCGGTAAATACCGTCTACATACGTAATCCATGATATCCCTTATTCGTGTACTTATTGGACTGAAAAAAGATGAGATCAAACGAGATTGGGACACGAATACCTTTAGCAATGACGTAATATGAAAAATACTCGATATTTTAATATGTGTTTGCTTCATAAGCGTTCGTGAGAATGTGGTTGCTAAGTTGTTTTGAGCAATCATTTACGTTGGATGTATTCGTGGAGAGGATGTTATGTAATTTTTTTTTCGTTTGTTGTAATTTTGTTAGTAAAACTCATGTACAAAGTTGATTTATTTTTGTTTTATTTTGTTCAGCCGAAATATTTTTAGGAATCTCAAAAATATGTGTATGTAAAACATCAATCCCAACATCGAACTTCCTTACATTTTCAGCCACTTAACATTTGATTTATTTACCTTATCTAGATAATATTTACATAATATAAGCTAACATTTGAAATAATAATAAGTATATGAAAAAAATAAGCAAAAGATATGATTCTTTTGCCGGGTTTTTTCTTTTGCTGGGATGGGCATCAAAAAATTCGTCCACATTGCTGTCAACAGGAACAGTGCCCAAAAGGCTGGCAGCATTGCCACATTGTATGGCGATGCTAATTCTTTGGCCAAGAAATAGGCAAGCACTCTGGTCACGTGAAGAGTCGACTAACCGCTTGGCGATATCTTGAAAAACGAAGTGGGCACTCGGACCCCATGGCCCTAGTGTTTCAACCCCAAACAGCTCGAACATATAACTCCCAATCAGGTTGGAATGTTTTCGCCGTTTGAGGTTTTCTGCACCTGCAGTAGCCGTATAAGCACAGCCCACCGTGCTAAGAAGATGGGATGGCGCAAGGGTGTCGACACATGTTGCATCCCACGCCAAAGGTCTGCTTAACTTCCAGGGCATTATGGTCATTCCTTCTGGTCTCTTCCCATTGTCGTGTGCCAAGCCATTGGGTTCTAAAACAGCTGGCACCCTGGCGGAGACAAGAGTACGACACGAAATGGTTGTTAATGTGATGCGAATAGTTTGGTCAATTTTGTCCAACAGCTTTCATAAAAGGGAAGAACGTAGAAAATATGTAAAATTTGGGCCTAAATAACAGTATCTAATCAGGGTAAATGCCGAATGTAAATTAATTTTGGAGAGTCTGTCCGTTGTCCATTTCGTTGATATTTTTAATTTTTTTGTCGATGAAAGGGATATTGGGGAACCTAGGAGATGCAGTGAACTTTTGTCTAAAATTTTAATTTGTGCGGGGAGCTATAGCATTAAATTTATCCAGAGTCAGTCTGTCGGTAATGTCAGAAAGGTAAAGTTCACATTTTGAGGGATTAAGGTCCCAGCCAATAGATTGAAATTCCTGTTTGCGGAGTTGTAGATCTTACAGAACAGTATCTACATCACCTCCTAGCGTTTCGTCGTCTAAATACCACCCGTTAAATTATGAATTTAGTTTCTGTATAATTGGATAAATAGCCAAACTGAAAATGAATGTCCCGAGAGGGTCACCTTGTTGGCATCCAACTGCAGATTAAAAAACATTGTCCTTGTATAATAATTTGAGACGGTACCTGTAACATTGGCACATAAAACCATAAATTTCGGGTAGTACCTTTTTGACTTCAGCCAACATTTGAAAACTTAAGAATCGTTTCAGTAACAATATTTTCTTTAGGCACATATTCTATTCTGAAGTACCATTGCGAACATGATCCTAACAAATATAATGTACAGTGAACGTCAAAGTGTTTATCGTACTCGGGTGGCGGCGTGTGCCGTGTAATCTGCAAGCGGACGCGGCGGGCCGGCCTCGCCAAATAACTTCCTGCACACCACCTGCGATGCTGACACCGTGTGCCACTTTCTGCATCAGCTGTACCTACGTGTGCGCGTGTTCCCTTGTCTCTAGGTAAGCACGCGTGACAATACTACTGCGGTACGTATGTATGCTAGTGTGGAGGCTGTGTTCTATGTATGTATATTTGTATTTTGTTTGAAATTAATGAATATATAAAAAAAAATACTTTGGCTTCAATGTTTATTTTTATTTTTATGTACGTACATGAATAATTTGTAAAGAACATGTTGATAGAGTGCTAAAAATTCTTACTATCAAAGAAAACGCACGTCATCGTATATGAGTCTTTAGAGACATCTAAAATTTATCAGAAAAAGAGTCCCGTAGCATATTTATTCTTTGCTTAGGTAAAAATTGGAAATAATTAATTATTATATTTGTATATTGATGAGATTGATGGATACAAAAAGTTCCAGCATGCATGTCGGAAACGGCAAGGACTGTCACGGGCGCGCAGGCACCAAGCGAAGTGAAAAAGGTTGCATCGAAACGCGGGTTCCAACAACAAGCTGGGAAGAGACAATAGATAGAAGACAACAATTATAAGTACATATTTTTGTTGTTTCATGTTAGAATAGTTTGTGGCAAAAAGCTCCAAGTTGCGAAGTAATTCGCGCCAATGGCGAGTATGTAGTCGCTGCGGGTAGCGCACGCGCGACGCCACTCCGTACGCCGCCATCGCCGCGGCCTCACGCCACACGAACACATCGCAGATCGCGATCGCGATACCTCGCTACTTTAGAAAACATTGTTCTACTTAACAATGCTAAGTTTAAGGGAAATATGTGGGTAGTAAGGTGTGTGAGTGTGAGGGCGGCGCGTGCCGGGCGAGTGCGGTGAGCGCGCGATGCGCGTGGCTCGCGTGCCCGCGTCCCCGCCGCGCGATGAGCCCGTCCCGCACGACGCGCTGGCTGCACGCGCACGCGTTTTTTCTACTGTTGCTACAAGTTTTGCCGTTTGCCGTTACACAGTGAGTATTATTTGCAAACAGCACTTAGTCTTCATGACGAAAGTTTTGTGAAGTCACAAAAGTATGTTTCATAATGTAAATAGGTAATGTTCATTATAATATCAGTCAGCATAATATTTATTTAAAAAGAACCTCAATAAACAATCTTAACTTAATCTAGAATCATTAAAAATAATAAAAACGAAAGACGATGTCTCATTATTCGTTACCTAAGAGCGGCTGAAAGTTGTAAAAGTATCATAAACGCCGCCACAACCATGTTTTAATTTAACATCATAATAGAAAAGCCACAAACTAGGAAATGACTGGAACAAAGGCATTCCACAGCCGTCGGCCGCATCTCCCGTGCACGGTTGCTCATATTTACTTTGCTTGATTGCAAAATTTATTTTTCTTTTCAAAACAACGAGGTTATAACTTTGTGAGATTTTTAAGCATACGTACATACCCTTATAGATAGATACATCGGGACACATAATCATAATTATGATTGGCCAGGGATTAAATTAAGTCACTAAATATCATTACGTTCTTTTTAGTTAATAATTAAAATATGAGAATCATTAAGTAGCTGATATTGAAAAAGTTAAACTCGCTTCTTTAATTACTTTATAAAAACACTTCGCTACAAACAGTGACTATGTTTATTCGTTTGTAACTAAAATATGCACCAAACTAAAAACAGTTCTTTAGTATTTATACAGAATTAATTTAATGCCGGGTTCGTCCGACCCCCGTACTAAATGCCAATTCAGTTTAAACCCCTCTCACAAATCTCATTTAGATTGCCTTAGTGTCCGTAATTTCATGCAGATAGGCAAATGTTTTAGCAATGTAAATATCTGGAAGATGGTGAGACCCTTCGTATGGTTCTACGAGTATATATATGTAAATTAAAATTAAGTGACAAAAAAGATAATTACTTTTTTTAGCTACTAACTTATTCGAGGTGATATTATGCTAATCCCTGAGGTCTATGCATCATTTTAAGAGTAGGTAGTCAGAAGCCCGAAAGTCTGACTATCCGTCTTACCTAGGGGTGTCGTATTACCCAGTAACTGGGTTGTGGAGGTCAGATAGGCAGTCGCTCCATGTAAAATACTGGTATTCAGCTGCATCCGGTTAGGCTGGAAGCCGATCCCAACATAGTTGGGAAAAGGCTAGGCAGATGATGAACCGGTTGAATGCCGTAATTACAGACACTTAAAAAGCCAGTGTATCGCGCGTGGATCCACGTTCGAAAGGTTAAAATAGAGGGGATCATAATATTGATATCTACGTTTTGTAGTATAGAGCCGGTGTAGAAATTAAGTCTGCTTCCTTTTAGAGTTAGGGATTATCGATAGCTTTGCCCTTACCTCTCTAAAGTGCTGAAGTATTTGAAATTTGAGAATTTTTGGATCATTATCTTGTGGTCGATAAGGACGACCGTGAATCTTCAGTCATTAGGGAACGCTGCAAATGGTCTCTTTGACAAAACTACGATATCACTGATTAAAATTTGATATTCTTGGGTTGGAAAATGTTTTTTACATTATTACGAGTACAGCCGGTCGCTTCTGTAAAAATCTCACCGTGAAATCATAAGTGAAGTGAGCACTTAATAGTGTTAATCCCTAGCGAATGACAGCTCACCCCACGCTCACTTCACCCAAGCTTTCACGGTGAGATGGTTACAGAATCGCACGGCTGTTATAAAGCCCTAAACGCCAAGCTGTGTTAAATGTATTTTCAACGTTTTATTTGTGTTTTTCTAACCTTATTTGAAAATTATGAGCTTCAGGCACTTTCTCCGCAATCCTCTTCTTGGTTAGACAGAATAACGTGTCAAAGTTGTAGATAGTTAAATATATCGTAACAATTGCGTTTGTAACATAGACTGAAATCACAGCTGTAATTAGCAGTCAGTTCACAATAACCCCTTTATTCATACATCATCTGCCTAGCCTTCTCCCAACTATGTTGGGGTTGGCTTCCAGTCTAACCGGATGCAGCTGAATACCAGTATTTTACATGGAGCGACTGCCTATCTGACCTCCACAACCCAGTTACTGGGTAATGCGATACCTCTAGGTAAGACTGGTTGTCAGACTTTCGGGCTGACTTTCGTGTCTGTGGACCCGTAACGACTGTCAAAGATCTACGAATGACAGCCGGGACCAACGGATTAAAGTGCTTTCCGAGGCACGGGTCTCAGTATGTAAAGATGGTCACCCATCCACAGACCAACCGCGGCAAGTGTAGCTTAACCTGATCGACCGACATGTGCGGCTGTTATTATTTAGCCACGGGCCCCTCTGTTCATACACCCCTTTATTCATACACGATGCTTAAAATTAAGAAGTGATTGGCGACTGCTTAACCATAAATTTTTTGACGTAATTAATTTTAAACATCGTTTATAAAGAAACCCCAAAATGTTAAATGGAAGCCCGCCTCCGATTTGAACATTAGCGACGAAGAAAATTGAAAAATTTTCTTTAGTGCAGTTATTTCTTGATAAAATATCTATTGTGCCTTTTTCAATCTTAACATCAGTTGCTTGTCTTCTGTCAGGAACGAGCGTACCACCATTGACCGACTGGAGAATGTAACGCATACCGTCACACGGATTCTTGACGGTTACGACATACGACTGAGACCCAATTTCGGTGGTAAGAATACTAGCTTATAAAAAATTAGGACATCAATCCTAATTCTGTGTATGTTTGATTGTGTTCACTTTATAATTATAATACTGCGGCCGAACCCAATAAATAACCTATTGACAGATCGCTACTGATGATAGCCAGTACAAATTATAACTGCCAGTATAATAGGTATAATCATACAGATCGCCACTGTATGTCGATTCTGTAAAAATATCACCGTGAAAACCTTGGTGGAGTGAGCTGTCAGTGTCATCCCACTGATGCTAGGGTTTGACTAAGCAAACATTTACAATCATAATCGAGATTTTAATAATATTTTTTTATGCTAATTCTATTGATCATTTTACCAATTATAATTTCAAAACTAGTATTTTAGTTGTCAAAACATATTTTCTTTTATTAAAATAAAATAGCAAAACAGAAACTTAGTCAGAATATAATTTTTTTTTCCTAGATTAAAACCCCACAAAATAGTAACGTTTTGACAATTAAAATACTAGCTTTGTAATTATATAAAATGATCAATAGAATTAGCATAAAAATATTATTAAAATCTCGATTATGATTGTAAATGTATTCTTAGTCAAACCCTAGTATCAGGTGAGATGACACTGACAGCTCACTTCACCTGAGTTTTCACGGTGAGATGGATACAGAATTGCACTGCTGATATAGATTATTGGGACGTTAAAACCAGCCGTGCGATTCTGTAACCATCTCACCGTGAAAGCTTGGGTGAGGTGAGCGTGGCGTGAGCTGTCATTCCCTAGGGATGAACACTATTAAGTGCTCACTTCACTTATGATTTCACGGTGAGATTTTTACAGAATCGACCAGCTGAGATAGATAGGTTTCTCTACCTCCAGTATGCCAAAACTGGTGATAGATAGGTAATTGGATTCGGCCGTTAGTCTGTTACATATTAGATTATTGTACATATTAAATGTATGTTAAAAAAAATTTGTCTATGTTAGATTATTCTTTTTATTTTCTTAGCTATTATTGTGGTACTGAGCCCAACTCATTTAATAATTTACCATCGACTCGAAAAGAAGACGATATTATTGTAAATCCAAGGGGCGCTCATAGATAAGGGTTATCTAGGTATGCTGCTGAGACACTTTTTTCCTCATTTTGACCAGCTTTATTTATAAATACCTGCATAGCAACAATAAGTAATACTTTATTATATTCTAAGAAAGTGTTCGATAAATCTTTGTGTTTATTTTATAATCATATCATCATGATTGAGTCGTGATTGAGTCGTCACTGGGGACCCTCTTTAATAGAGAGATTACGTGATCATATTTGCACATGACCTAGCTACTCGTATGAGCATAAGGACCGTCATGCAATTTGGAACGTGCAGTTAATAATATACATAGTGTGTATAATGCATATGTTATAAGGAGACATGCGCTCTGCGACTGCAAGATATTAAGAGTACTGGACCATAATATTCCATATAATATTGAATTTGCTCGGTAAAGACGAGACGACTTGATTTGTCAGCGGTTTCCGCCGCATCAGTGTGTTGGTTCGTTGCATAAATGTTATTGCTTTTCAGGAGACCCGCTGTATGTTGGGATGGACCTAACTATTGCTAGTTTTGACGCAATATCAGAAGTGAATATGGTAAGTTTGGCTCTGAGGATTTTGGATCGAACAGCTAAAATGTAAGGCCATTTAAAATCTACATTATTTCCTTGTCACTTAGTTAAATGACTCCGTGTTTATTCATATCGTGTTCACACATGCATTAAATCTATCAGATGACCGAACACACAGCTCTATTCACGATTTTACTTATGTAATCCGACGTGACCAGATTGATTGATAACGCTATCCACTCGAGGATTGGCTGTGGCAGACGTTCACCTCACCAAACGACGACCTTGTCTACACTGCTTCAGTTTCGCTGAGGATGTTTTTTGGGTCGTATCAAGGACTTGTCTCTCGAGGAGGTTGTCCATCGTAATTCATTAAGCTTTTAATAGCTGCGGAAAGGGAGCAAGGCCGCGGTCACTTGACACACATCGAGGGTCGCCGGTGGCCGAGGGGCGGAGTGCTGCCTCACCCAATCGATGCTCGTCTTTACTTTCTACCGCCACTCGCCGCCTGCCGACGCAGAGGTCACCGCCCACTCACCACTATCTTATACATACATCTCCCATTTTATCACCACACTTAGACAAAAAGAATGTCAGCTTATGTGCTAAATCACCTTATGTGTTCACACTTCAATTCTCTGCTTCGATCCTGTCAGCGGCCGGATAACTGATGAGCAATTCTCGTGATTAAGAACGTTCATAGTCTGATCTCGGTCTCAATCTGTCAAAAATACCTCTAGTTTCTCTACATTTTCGACTAATCTTTCAACGTTTATAATTACGGGAATTATATTTATTTTTTTA
Source organism: Eremobia ochroleuca (assembly GCA_949629135.1). NCBI lineage: Eukaryota > Metazoa > Arthropoda > Insecta > Lepidoptera > Noctuidae > Eremobia > Eremobia ochroleuca. Next base: position 13,751,879 of record OX451392.1, read on the forward strand.
TTTTATTTATTCCTTTATTTCAGGCAACTAGGGCCCATAAATAAAAACAATACATACTACTACAAACATAAGAATACTTATAAACTAATACATAAAAAAGTATCCATAATACAATACTATAATATTATAACTTAAAAATAATATAAATACATAAAACATAACAAACTAAAACTATTTAGCCTTCTGAAGTTGAATGTGGAAGACATCTGCCTTCTTAACAATAAACTATAAACTGGACTTTTGTATTTGCAGACAATGCTGATCGAAAACTATTATTATTGTATTAACTTTGTATCTGTGACATTGAACTTTAAAATTTACAAATAATTATTATTTTGCATGCAATTGATACATATCTTGTATAGCTAAACACGCGGACTTTAGGTTAATATCTGACTGTAATAAGTTTATACCATGTTTAAGGCAAATAAAGACTTATCTTATCTTATTCTCAGTTAGAAATCCACTATCATTACCTCATTTCAAAAGGACAGACATAAATCGACAGCCGTAAAGTATTATCAAACAATTAAGAATTCTACTTGGAACAAAATAGGTTCTGCCTTTCACAAAAACTATGTACTTTGCGGCCATCGAAATATTCTTGTGGTCGACACTGTAAGTACAATAGATACCATGTAAGGGTTGTAATATACCTTATCTAAAAGGGATTCCCAAACACTTCCAGGATTACACAATAACCCTTTATCTGAATCAATACTGGAAGGATGAAAGGCTGGCCTTCGGTCTTCCGGACGAAGTCTTGACGCTGTCGGGAGATTTCGCCGATAAGATTTGGGTGCCCGATACGTTTTTCGCTAATGACAAGAATAGGTAAGGACTCAAGATATTATTATGTTTTATATCGCCACACGTGTCTCGATTTTATGTAACTTTTGAATGATTTTCGTCTAACCTTCAACCCTTTTGGATTTTACAAATTCTTAGCTTTACTCATACTTGTATAATGGCCTGTGTTCACTTAAAAACCGTCATTAATCGTTGAAATATTAGCATAAAATTATGCAGTCACTGTTTCTATTACTAGGTCAAGACTTTTCCGAACGTCACCCACGTTGGTCGCAGATGCCTTGACCTAATCATCTCGGAACCAGATTTTATACCAAACTAGAACTGCAGTGCGATTCTGTAACCATCTCACCGTGAAAACTTATGTGAAGTGAGCGTGGAGTGAGCTGTCAGTGTCATCCCACCTGATACTAGGGATTGACCAAGCATACATTTACAATCATAATCGAGATTTTAATAATATTTTTCGTGCTAATTCTATTGATCATTTTATATAATTTCAAAGCTAGTATTTTAATTGCCAATACTATTTTGTGGGGTTTTAAAATAAAATAACAAAACCGAAACTTAGAATCTCAATGTTGTTTTTTTTTTCCTATACTAACCCTTATTATAGCGATGTTTTGGCAACTAAAATGCTAGCATTGAAATTATATAAAATGATCAATAGAATTATCATTAACAAAATATTACTAAAATCTCAATTATGATTGTAAATGTTTGCTTGGTCAGTCCCTAGCATCATGTTTTCACTGTGAGGTTTTTACAGAATCGACATGCTTATTGCCTAAATATGGTGAATGGTAAAGTGGAGAAGAACACATTAGCTCAAAAGAGCAGTACACCTGCGGGGTGATTGCGCAACACACTATGGCTGAGGCTATAGTAGGCAGCGATTTGCGATGCGACTGGAAGGGTGAAACGATAAACATGCTATGGCTACATTATAAACGAAAATCCGGCGTATATTGGCGATGACGTGGGTACAGTACAGTATAACAGTACACATGCTACACAACGAATTAGCAAGAGGGACGCATGCGGCGACTCCGTGTCTAATGTAGCTGCTATCATAACAAAGACTCAATTTGAATCGGTCGTTTCCTTAGAATGCGATCAAATCATCCATCGCGGTTTACTATACGCATAATGTAATGTAGCCCCACGCATATTTAGTAGCACGATTGAACTAGTCGTGCAAGTGAGAAATTTTCTAATAAATTCGCTTCAATTTCGCTGATATGTTGATGTAGCCGATGCCGTGATCGTTAGTAATATTTGATGTACGGTGTAGCCATATACGTGAGCATTCGTGCGACGCAGGTCGCGTCGCCGCCTAATGTAGCCTCAGCCTAACAGTAGCAATGGCTTTCATTTTGACAGTTCGACAACATTCATTAATCAATCAATTCATCATTTTTAGTAATTAATTAATTTTTTTGCGTTATTTACATTGTTAAGCAGACAAATTTTTAGAACATATGAAGAAATGGATTAGCAATATCCTTCAAAATAATTCAGATTGTAATTGATTGTGTGTTAAAATCACAATACAAAATGTAGATGTGATCACGTTCCTGCGTTCTTAATGATATGAATTGTAAGACGACCACTTGCCAACATAGACCTTTGATTTAACAACTTCTAACGACCTTCACTAGATCAAGAGATATTTGTCGAATTATGTGTAACTCATAACAACTTATGCCACGCTCACAATTACTGCTGCAGCAGAAAGTACAGGCTGTTTGCTGTCCCTCCATCTCGCATCGTTGCGCGTGCTAATTCCCCTCGCCTCGCACTCTTCTCTTGGATTTCAATCCACCAAACGATCTGTTTGCTTGTTGTTGAATGGACGAAATTTTTATTGGCACGTCAGAAGTGCTGTGAGAGGGATTCATGAAAGTATATTTAAACGTCAACTATATAACTTTTTATCTTCACTTTAATTTGTATGTGCCTTTAACCCTTAAATGCATGATTTATTTTATCGTATTCCAAAACATGCTATTGTATAGGTATTTATCTATAGAATTTAGATAGTAAATATATAATAATTATACAATAATATTAATATTCATGGAGTATATATTATATTGTTTTGACAAAAAGAGGTGCGTTCAGAAACTCACAGCTATCACATTCTTAAAAAAATTAAATGACGTACTTTGTTGCCATATGGCAACATTATGCATTTAAGGGTTAATTGTTGTAATTGGTTTTTAAGCGTTTAATTAAAGTTAATAAATACCTAAATGTCTGCAGTTTCCTGCACGACGTGACGGAACGCAACAAGCTGGTGCGTCTCGGCGGCGACGGCAGCATCACGTACGGCATGCGGTTCACCGCCACGCTCGCCTGCATGATGGACCTGCACTACTACCCGCTCGACAGCCAGAACTGCACCGTCGAGATTGAAAGCTGTGTGACTCATACACTTGTAATACATCACCAGGCTGAGCTTGCTGCTTCGTGCTCGACCCGAACATCTTCGTCCCACATTCGTGTCTTTCCGCAGACATTCGTCATAACTCCTTCGTCTTTGTACATAGATACATGCTCAAGCTTTGTACAGCCTTTAGCCAATTTTCATTAAACATTTTGTGGTAAAACATATATAACAACAAACCACAGCTGAATTCTCCTTGCTCATTCAAATCCTACTCCCTGGCGATGCAATACATTTTATTACTAATCTTTGGCAAAATTATTGTATGATTCCATTGGCAATTACGAAAACCGCTACGGATACGGTAACAATCACTTTGAATGGTCTGTTTAGGCCTAATCACACTTGTCAGCATTATTTAGGAACTTCCAGTGCAGACTAACTGCATACATCATGGTTGTAAGGTAACCGCAGAGAAAAACTGAAACAAAAAAACTAAAACTAAAACTTATTTTTTTCAAAAAAAAAAAAATATGCTGTATATAGCATATACATTGGATGAGTTGCGGTTGGCATCGGTATGAAATTTTAAAATAATGTATTTTCTCGTATTCTTACACTCACTTAAAAACCTATACTAAGTATGAGTGAGTTGCTGACAGGTGTGATAAGTCGCCGTAAGACAGACCTATCCGGGGCAGCATGCTAACATATACTTCTCCATGCAGATGGGTACACGGTATCAGATGTGGTGATGTACTGGAAAGAAACGCCAGTCAGAGGCGTGGAGGATGCTGAGTTGCCACAGTTCACTATACTTGGACACGAAACTAATGACAGAAAGGTAAAATAACTTTTTACGCGGAGGCGCAGAAATATACAATTTTGAAGTAGAACCTGACGCGTGAAAATACATATAAATACGACTCTTGAAATAAAACTTGATAATATTATTGTGTTTGATCCACGGAGTTCTAAACCAGTTGTGAGGGGCACTTGCGTCACATCTTGAAAAAATCAGAATCAGAATACATTTAAAAATATGCTCATACTGATTTCTCTGAGAATTTCACTCCAGAAACAATACCAATATACGTAATTAATACATAGTTACATGGATAAGTGGAAATCTCAATGGAGCTAGGATTATTTATCACACATAGAGGCTTCTCATTTACCTAGTGTCCCAAAAATCAAGTTTAAAATGACAGTTGTCTTATTTACAGAGGCCCCCGCTAAGGCAGGTCGAAATGTACCGTAACAACATAAGAAACCATCTTTGTGGGACAAAAATATTTCAAAGTTCTTCGTAATGAAAGTAAAATTAAATAAAACAATTCAGCTAACCAAATAAACCAGTACACAAACTTGAAACTGAAACAAGTTGTTACCGTTAGTATCTCAACGCATCCCCGAACAATGCCAAACTTGCATTAAGGTAACCACGTAACCGCTAAAGTTGGGACATTCCAGGAGAAGTTGGCGACGGGCATCTACCAGCGGTTGTCGCTCAGTTTCAAACTGCGCAGGAATATCGGCTACTTCGTGTTCCAGACCTACCTGCCCAGTATACTTATTGTAATGCTGTCCTGGGTCTCGTTTTGGATTAATCATGAAGCTACGTCTGCGAGAGTGGCGCTAGGTATGGTATTTTTATATATTCGTGTATAATGTCAAATAGAAAAAATCTGGCCAGACTACTATTATGTTTAGTGAAGTATGTAAGTAAGAGAAAATGATGTAATCACAATGACTTTTTGATTGACAGTTGGCAACTAAACATTACATATTACGGCATCTTCTTCATCTTCTTCGGCATCGTCTTGTATTATTTTTATTTTATTTTTTTAATTTAAACCCTGTATTGTATTAACCATGTTTTTTTCAACTCGAGTAACACACATGAGTCAAAACCAATTTAACATATTTCAACGTACGCTTTTTGTTTTCCAAACTGTTCAGGCATCACGACGGTACTCACGATGACTACGATAAGCACGGGCGTGCGAAGCAGTCTGCCGCGCATCTCCTACGTCAAAGCCATCGACATATATCTAGTGATGTGCTTCGTGTTCGTGTTCGCGGCACTACTCGAGTACGCAGCTGTCAACTACACGTACTGGGGCGCACGCGCAAGGAAACGAGCTAAATTAAAGAACAGAGACCAGCTATCAACTAGCGCCAGTGTTGAGAAGGAATTGAAATGTTCAGGTAGGACGCAAGAGTCTGTAAAAGACGTTGGTGTAGTCACAATAATAAACCAAATAAACGAATAGGAATAGAATGACATTTTAAATCCACCTGTCAAGTGAAAAGATACTCTTAGGAAGGCAACCCAAAACGGCAATAGAAACTATAATAAACAATGTAAAGAGAATAATAAAAGAGACAGTTATTATATTTTCCAAATAAACGCAAGGGTAGGTTTTGTGGGACACGTGGGAAATTGAAGTAGCCCCACACAACCCAATACAAGTAATTAAAGATTTACCTCTGCTACGATCCAATAATTGCAACAAGTTCTAAAAAAGAGTCCATTATCCGCAGCAAAATAGACTACTTAATATTTTACAGGTCCGCGATCCCCCGAGGAGATAATAGCACTTCGAGAATGCGCGACCAGCACAGGGCGCGTGTCTCCGCTCCTAGGGCTGCGGTCTAAGCCACTGCCGGCCGCCACTGGAGCCCCGCCGTCCCTACGACTACAACGCGATCACACCCAGCTGCGATACAGAACTAGGCCACATTCTAGGAACTCCAGAAGTTAGTATTGTCAAAGAAAATGTAACTTTACTCCTACTTTACTTACTTTCTGTCGCGGAACTTCTATTACAAAAAGGACTTTCCATGGTAATTACTTGTAACTTAAACAAAACATAATAAACTTACTTAAGCAAGCAAGAGACAAAAAAAAACTTCTACATAAGCTTTCGCTAGTAGATTTGTAAATATTATAGTAATTATAACAATCTTCGCATTCAATTAATAAATCTTTGAGCAATACATGCGTGATTTCATGTTATGTTTAAGTTATAATACAAGTCATTAAAAAAAAAAAAACATGAAAACTCCTTTTCGAGAAAGAAGTCCTGCGGCAGTTAGAGGAACTGATACGATATACAGAAATAAATAATTAGACTCCATGCACTGGCCACGTTACCAGTCTGTCGTCACGTCTGTTGTTCTCTGTATCCAGGACCAAGGTCAACCATTCTATACACTAAATATTTTCAAGTAATGCGCAAACTGTAACCATGAATTTAGCATATGATTCTAGACCCCATAGCGTAGAAATTTTTCGCCGCTTATTAAAAAAATCTGCACTTACCATAGAAAAGTGAAATACCTACGCGGACAAAACTGCTTTTTTTTTATAACTGACAAAAAAAATATCAAGAGGGTTCAGAATCATCTACTGAATTCATTGTTACAGTTTGCGCACTGGTTAAAAAAATATCCTGTATAAGACACGTTCTGGTAAGTTCGATGCCAGGAGTTTTCCTCCTCGCGTCGTTAACGTGACCGCAGTCATGTAGGTATGCGATAACGTGATCAGATTCTAGGAACCCTAGATCATATCCGTCGCCAACCTTGAATGCAATCTCTCGTGACAAATTGTTAAAGATTGTTTGAAATGATGACTTCCTGTACAAGTGTCAAGCAAAATTACTGTGCATTGAATTGGCGCGAGCGATCTGACAATAGTTTATTTACGAACAGGGGAGCTAACTGAGCGGTTATATTGAAATGTATTCGGGTCATTGTCATTTTACGGTCATTGTAAGTGAAAAATAAAAATTTATTAGATTCTAAAATTTTTATTATTTTTCTGAAGGGTTATCATGCAATTATCTTAAATTAATACCTGAATGAGATAGACCTTTCATATCAAAGACATTATGCACAAAAATGTTTTTTTTTGTGGCCACCGAAAATACTACTTGACCACCAAAAAGAACGAAATCTCAAAATTTACCAAATTGGAGTAAAGTCTGTTACAACATTATCAATAAGCAGCCTACCAATAAACTTTCTCATCAGATCAACCGGTTTTAATTCTAAAAGTAATGGTCTTATGAACAAAAATAAAAGACACACTTTTATGTTGTCATTTTAATAAGTAAAAATGTCACTGTCGTCGCCATCTGAATCACTCCAGAAATCTCGTAAAACGTTTGGATGAAAAGTTTCTTCGCGATCTTCGAGATCTATCTGATGGCTAGCCTCACCTTCAGATTTTCGGTGAGCTAATGTTGCCAAAGGAATATTGTCTTTGGAAGAATCGGAATAAACATCCTCATATCTCCAAAGTATTTTATGTTGTGATGGAGATGGCACATCTACATAGTTTTCATCCATTCTATCATATTCGTTATACCGTGTAGATTTCATTGGAATCTGCCCTATTTCGTAATGAGGACACACAACATCTGCTGGACAGACTGCACAGCTCAATCTTCTGGCATGTAAAATACGAGGGTTGCTTCTGTGCCATGTGATCTGGTGGATTTTCAATGTGCCATTGAATGGTCGGACTTTAGCATTTTTGATCCTATTCTCTATTTCTCCTAAATATGTGTCGTCAACAGGAATCACAGTGGTAGCTTTAACATTTTCTTGTAAAGAACTGATCAAGCTTCCCATATTTGATATGTCACGACCTAAGCCAACTTGACGATCTGCTGCTCGTTTTATACAGCCCCCCACTCCATCTGGAGCACCTTTTCCGTGCCCACATTGACTATAATGCCAATATATTTCACCTGCACCTAACTCTATGTAACAACTCTATCTAACCCGACTGTTTTTATCATCATTTAAAAAGTCGTGAACTAATTTTTGGGTCCTTGCCTTTCTGGTAAGATGTTTACTAGCTGATATTTTGATACTTTCTTTGTTGTGCTCGGACGTTTCATTAGATTTGTTTTTAGATATTTTAACTTGCATTCTGTATTCCTTAATTTCGTACTTTGCTAATTTATTCTCTAAGGCTTATCTTAAGTACGTATTTTCAGATTTGAGAATTCTTCTGTTTCTAGCTGCAATAGTTTTACCCAAAGTCTTTCTTGATGTTGATGGCTGAGGAGGTAATAAAGAAGAAGTAGACACAGGGGTACCAGGAGGTACGGGAAAAGCTGGTGGTGTACCTTCTCTAATAATTTAATCAGTACGGCGCTGTATTTTTCTAATTTCCCGTCGCTTTCTTGCATCTTCCCTCCATTTCTTTCTGAGATTTCGTTGATCCCTAGCATTAAAATCCTTTATTGTTTCAATTTCTCTCTTAGTTTCCGCATAGTCAGCTTTTTCTGCTCTCGCCTCCGAATTGTCTTTTCTTCATCGGTTAGTTTTTTTCTTGTTTTCGCCATCTTTTTAATCTATTAAAGCAAGAAAGCACCGTCATAACAAAAAATATGCTTAGCATTAAGAGTTTATTATGATTTAAAACCCAAATCCGACAGTAGCATCTTTTCGGTAGTCAGCTGACTTTTCGGTGGTCACCAGTGACCACCGAAAAGATGACCACCGAATGGACATTTTTTACTAAACATGAATGACAATGCAATATTTTGAGGTTATGAAAAAAGTAGCATGCCATTTACAATAAAATCCTTGTTATGAGATAAGCCAACCGATTGTTTGGTTAAAATACCTGTAGCTTACCAATTTAATAGCGTAACCGGAAAGATCTTGTGAGGTTTGACCAAAAAACACTTATTGGTAAACGAAACATTGTTTTCCCTTCAAGCGCAAGGCACAGACTAAAGATGGCCGACGGATTGTGTTCGAAATCTTATTAGCTACTGTATTTTTTTTCATTGAGTTGAAAATTTTAAATTACGCCCTGATATTATGTGTGATTTATTGACCACCGAAAAGACTTCGTGACTTTGTAACAAGTGACAATGAGTAATATTCTTACCAGATAGGACATTGTCAATCCAATCATATTAAAAAACTCGTTGTCATGATACAAAGAACAATTTTAGCTGTGACACCATTAAATAATGCAGTATTTTTTTAAATTTCGTAAGTCGAAATTTATGTCGACCGATTCTGAACTGACCAACGAAACGGACTTTTTTGCTTAAAAAAATTCCGTATATTTTAAATATTTACTTTTCATTATTTTTTCTCATTTTATCCTTTAAAGCTAAAGTTGATGTTCACAACATATAAAATTTGTAATCAAATTAATGAATAATTATATTTTTTTTCTTTACTGAACTAATTTTGTACATGTTTTGACAATGACCCATTCCGGCTATACGTGCTTTAAAGATCACTGCAGTATTTAGGAAAACTTGTCAATTTCCATTTTAATGAAATAAACATGCAGAAGAATACCTATCACACCATTGTGACTCCTTATGTAAATTTTCTACAGGGCTTGTGGCCAAGTAATAACAGTCGCACGAGTCGATGGATCAGATTAAGCTACGCTTGCCACGGTTGGTCCGTGGATGGTTAACTATCTTTACTTACTAAGACCCCTCCGTGCCTCGAAATGCACGCTAAGCAGTTGGTCCCGGCTGACATTCGTAGATCTTTGACAGTTTTTACGGGTCATCAGAAGTCCGAATGTCTGACAACCAGTCTTACCACGGGGTGTCGTATTACGCAGTGTTGTGGAGGTCAGATAGGCAGTCGCTCCATGTAAAATTCTGGTACTTAGCTGCATAAGATTAGACTGGAAGCCGACTTCAAGGTAGTTAAAAAAGAGTAGGTAGATGATGATGTACGTTTTCTACATGTAGAGACGCCAGCACACCAAGCTACTGGAATCTGTCAAATTTCTTCAATAGATTTTCAAATTTAACGCTAAATCATAAGGTTCAGGAATGATTGGGAAAATTTTACAGTTTCGGGTACCTTGGCGTCTGTACAGACGCCAGCACATCAAGCTACTACAATCTGTCAGATTTCTTTAATAGATTTTCAACTTTATCGCTAAAGTATAAGGTTTAAAGTTGATTGGGAAAATCTGACAATTTCGGTTAGCTTGATGTGCTGGCGTCTGTACATTTGTAATTTATATGGTGTACACAATAAAGAGTGTGATCTATGTACCTAAAATCAGTGTTTCCTTGCAGACGGATCAACAGGGAAGCCCAAAGTGATGCACGCTCTACGACGCGGCGCCACCGTCATCAAGGCCTCCATGCCCAAGATTCGTGACGTCAATGTCATAGACACGTACTCGCGGGTCATCTTCCCCGTCTGCTTCCTACTCTTCAACGCCGTCTACTGGGTCTTTTATATTTTCGATTGAATTAAAAAAAAAAACCTAGTGTTTTATCTTTTAAAGATATTGTCACCCTACTCGTAATTAATCTAACGAATTTATGCGATATGAAATTATTAATTTTACATGAGAAAACAAATTGCTTATAAATAAGTGAATGAATGGTAATGTTTTTGAAAGTCTATTATTTTTTTTTATTATATTGTAACATCAAAAACTATAAACAGATTTTAGTTTGAGTTAAAAGGACGTGAAATTTTGACATTGTCGTCTGTAGTTTCAGTGTCGTATCTAAATGGACTCTGGCAACAAGCCGCGCTACGCTAGGAAGAAGAAGACCTACAATGAGACCTAGATCTTCAAAACAAATATTTACATACAGTGGCCTCCAAAAGTTAGTTGACATTTTTCCACTTCAGCTTTGACAAACCACATTATGATTTAAAGTTCTAGTGATCCAAATGTTTTAACTGCAATTACGTTTTTATTGACTAATTCAACTATCATAAATTGACTTATCATAAAAAAATAATCAAGAAATCCCTTAAGAGTCTGATTATATTTTAATTTTAAATTATAATGTGGCATCACAGCTGAAATGGAAGAATGTCAACTAACTTTTGGACGCCACTGTAGGTCTGGCCAAATATGTAACTTAAACTACTTAGAGTTCTTAGCAAACTCAGCTTTGCCAGGGCAGTGTCGATTTTGCGGAACTTACGTTTGTTTTAATCGTTTTCCTTTTGTTTTTAAATAATCATGTACGAATGTTGATATGCAGTGATTTGAAAATAATAAAATAGTAGTTTTGAATGTAACTAGATAAATAGAATATCGCATTTTATTATAATGAAACTGCCAATATTTTATGTCTCTAAGAAAATACGATTGTCTTTGTTGATTGTTTTAACTTTTCTCACAAGAACAACAATATAATTAATAAATGCCAGTGCCAAAACAGTAAAAAAAAAATGACGTTTATGATGTCAACTTAGATAAGTCAACGCATTATCAACGTCACTTCCTATCTTCAATTCTTTTCTATTAGGATAATAAATGTAAAATAGCCATTTTCAGATCGTTGTAAATAAATTAATTATAGAATGAACATGGTAAATTATATAGTAGTAACATTGATGTTTATGTTAGAAGGAGATAGAAAGTTATAGCTTATTTAAGATAATGTTGTAAAATAAAATTTATTAAAAAAATATATTTTATTTCACGTAACCTAAGGCCGTTTATCCCGCGCCACGTCAACGGGATAGCAACGAGAACGAGATGACGGCGCCGAAGTAGCGATACATACAATTACTATGGCCGCGTGTCCACCGCACGCCGTCATTGGGACGTCACGCTGGGTTCGAATATTCTCGATTCCCGTTGTCGTACCGTTGGGGGTGGCGGGTGGACAAACGATGTAACCCTAGTCTATTTTAACTTTCTAGAAACCTCTCTTTAACCATAAATTCCAAATAAAACATGGTTATAAAAAGAATCGTCCAAATTGGACTACTCTGCAAAAAGTGAGGCGTGGTACATGAAAAAAAATATAAATATGTATATAAAAATATGTATACAACGTGTAACGTTAAATGCGCAAAACCTGAAAATAGTTTGATCAGAATAAGGAGCAGAATTAACTGAACCACTTTTTAATATAGGTCACATTTTTCAAAAAATCTTCTTTAAAAACGTTGCCGTGTCTATTTATTAATAGGTCAAGCAAGCCAATCTCAGCGCGGCGCAGCGGCCCGGTGACGACTCCTCCCTCGATAAAGTGACGTCGCAGACGCAAGAAATGATCAGAATGGCCAGTAAAACTAAAACAGCACATAAAACCTTTACAATTTTTTTAATGACTTATTTTCTCTCTGAAATAGATCAATTGAATTAAAAATCAGTTGAGGTGTCTGAGGTTTTGCGCATTTAACGTTACACGTTGTATATACTCGTCGAATTGAGAACCTCGTCGGTTAAAAACACTTAATACAAATGAAAGTAAATCACAATAACCCCACCAATCGCACCAATCGTTCCTCTATCTGACTGAAATTCCAACGAATCAATCTTAAGCAGTACTGGCTATTCTATTAAAAAATCAACTAAAAAACAAAAATACTTCCTTTTCCAACTACCGACATAAAGCATTTATCTAAGATTCATTTCCAATATAAACCATGGCGTCACCGAGCTCAGATCTGCATGTTATGGTCACTGCAGGTCTAAACTGGTACTGCCGGACTAGCCGTTTCGTACGACGGAGCTCACCGTTGCGAGCCGGATCGACTGGGACGCCATCTTCCTGTTTTTCGCGTTACAAATTGCAAAAGCTCCAAGGCTAGGTTTTTGAGTCCTGTCGCCATCTAACGTGGAGCTTTCAAAAGCTTTTGGTGTTACATAAAGCTCTTTGCTTCAAGATGCAAAAGGCCGAGTGTGGATGTCACTACGGTTACCACCTGTGAACTAGAATGATAGAACTACTTTAGAAGCGAAGTTAGATTTGTGTAAGTATTGAGTTTGTGCATAGAGGTCATACCTATTAATGTATAACAGTAGGAATTATTCATATTCAGTAAGAAAAATTAATAATAAATAAACAAATAAATAAAAATCGTTTATTTTGGAACAAAAACAGACACAATCATAAAAGTAGTGAAACGATGATAACTGCAAAAGTTAGTAACTGTGGCGCAGCTGAGCAATTAAAAAAAAAATGTACCCCCCGTCTTTGCCTTGTCCCTCGACTTTGTTCATTTATTTGTATGTGATAAATGGCTTCAAGCAAAATATATTCATTATAAGTAAAACCAACATGTATTTAAATACATTTATAAATTGTTGTTTTGTTCTTATTTGACTAAATATAAAACTTACGAATTTTTTAAAATACTGAAGACCATCGAATTTACCTGTCCCCTTCCCGACTAGGGTCAGAAAATGTTTGAATTCAAAACTTTCGCGTATTGGGAGTAGTTTATAAATGTAATTTGAATTCTTAGAAGTCGAATTGATCAGTTACAAGTATCAATAATATTGTTTTTTACATAATTTCTATTAAAAATAAATATAAATTAAAATCGAAAATATTAGCCAACCGGAACATTCCGTATTGTGACTGCTCGTTTTAGCAAAAAATCTAATAATCGTGGAAAGTATTCGGCAGAAATCGCAAAACAACATATCGTCTTTCATCGAGAGGCGCTATTTTGCTTTCATTGACAATTGCTAAAGTACTGTGTTTCAATTTCTTCGCTCAGGTATGTGACCAAGTTTTACTATTGTAGATCAATTTTCTTTAATTATTGTTATTATTGTGAAATTGCAAAATCTATATAGTATTTGATACCAAAAAGTTCGTAGTGCTAAGTACGATGGGCAATTTTTAAATAATTTAAAACTACAAATAGGTTGCATTATGTGACCTCCATTTTGTGACTTATACTACGGTCACATTTAACGGAACGGTAAGTCACAACAGGTCGGAATGCATAAAGCTTGGTTCATATTGCGAATCCTTACTGACCGGGTGAATGAACTTAAATTACTTATTATTAAGTTTTCAATTTCCAATTTACAGATTGAAGTTTGCTGACGACAGTTTTAGGTATGATTTTCTTAACTTAAAATAAGTATTGTTTTTCTGATGATAACACTGTAGGTATTATTTTTCATTCTTAAATTCTAATGAGACCCGCGTAAAACTTAGTAGGTAGTAATACGAATAGGTACCTTGTAGTTAACTATTTAATTAACACTTCTTGCTCGTAAAGTGAATTTCTTATACCTATACACATCTTTCATTGATTTATACATAGAATTCTTAAAATGTTGCAAGCTATTTACGTATATAATGAGCTTTTGTTTGGCTCTGTTATAAACTCTAACAGTTGTATTTAAACATCGCTTTCTTGTATCAGAAACTACTTACGACTTAGTAGTACAAACAAGATCAAACTGTTTTATATTCAAAGTATTATCATTAAAATAATGTGTTATTTCATTATTCAAAGTATTATCATTAAAATAATGTGTTATTTCGTTATATCATAAAGATGTTCCTCACTTCCAAGCATAAAATATTTAATTGTAAATTTTTATTTTCGACAATTTATCAGGCTTTAACTACAATTCTACTTTTACTTTTAATTTAATTATTTTTTTAACTTTAAATAATAATATATTCTGCCACTGGCTTTAATAATGGGCAAGCATTATAATAGTATAACCAAAGACAACTTAGCATCTAAATATTTTGCGTATACTATGTCAACTTTTACGTCTACCAACAACTTACCAAAAATCGAGTTAACTATTTTGTGTTTGCCAACCCTCTAGCTTAAGTTTTGTCTCTACCTTTGTTTTGTTCACCTAAAACTCTTTAACCTATTAAAATGATTATTTTGTCACAAGTACGCTACTATAAATACATACAATCACAGAGAGCGAGGAAAACTGTTCCACCGTAATACAGTTTTTACTAGTACGGGGAACAGAGTGAATCAATTCTGTTAACAACCAAAATAAGTACCGACACATAGCAAACAAAAAGTATAACTAAGTTAAATACATTACTTGTAACATTATGAGCCGTACAAGGTTGTTATTTTGTTTTGGTAAATAAAGAAGTTTTTTTTTTTTTTTAATAAAATAAAATTGATTTTGGATAATTTTTAGAATTGCTAATATAAAAGACATAATAATTATCTAAAAACGATAATTCGATGATAGCTAAAAGGTGTAATTTAATTGAAGAATTAAGAAAAACAGGAAGACTGATTAAACTCATTGATTTTATTAGGTTTTATTTTAAGTTTGTGATATTGTGATTATGTATGAATGAATACTTACTCTGTGACATGAAAGGAATATTATTGTCTTATTTGTTTTCTAATTTTAATTTGTTATGACTTTAGATAACTTTATTTGAATACGCGGCGGCGTTAGGTCTACTTTGAGTATGGCCTTAATTTTCTAATACCTAGTGATCTCAAATATTTGTATAATATAAGTATTAAGGTGAAAGTATTATAATATTTAAAATAATTGTATTATTTATTACCTACATACTTACTCTGTTCTTCGATTTTTCAGTACTTACCCAATTATTTTCTTTTCACAGAAAAAATATAAGACTAAGTAGTTCCAATATGAAAAGTAGGTCTAACAGTGTTTAGATTATCATTGGTTATAATAACTTAGGGTACTACGTACGCCGTACGTATTATTTAGGCAATTTATAAATCAAGTGAACACAGCTTTATGTTTTTAGGACTTCCAATTTGTCACTGTCCCTTCAAGAGTATGAACTTAAATCTATGAAATCAGATGTTTTTTTTCCTTTTAAATAGTTGCGGCTACAAATATGTTTACAGTAAATGTATTATTTTACAAAAAAGGTACACATATTGAGTAAAACATTATGTTATTAGAGTAAAATTAAAAAATAACCAAGTAAAAAGCGACAGAGTCACAAAACCAAGTAAAAATCAATCATTTTTTCTAAATCCTTGAAGCTAAGGCTATTTTCATTGATTAGTCAATGAATAACATATATTATCAATTTAGATGAATTAAAAAAAACCTTATTAATTTCATACTTTCCTTTAATTTTGCTTTTAAATCTAATCACACAACGGAACTAGTTCCGCCTCAAAATCGGTTTTGTTTCGATATTATCGGGAAAATGCCTCGAATTCCGCGTTCCTTTTTGTTTTTCTGTATAATAAACTATATAATTTCGTAATATTATAATAGACAAATGAAAAAAAAGCAACCTAAAAATAAAATCGAATTTTGTAGCAGGGTACACTTTATTTCGAAATTGCTCAGCTATCAACGCCCGGCTCCTAGTGAGAGGGTAGTTCGTTCCAGAGAAAAACATATTTTAAACTATAATATGTAAGTAGTTAAAAATAAAAAGGAAAAAGAAAAAAACACGACAGTAAAATTACGGTCTAAGTGTAGTGTAAGTGAGGGTGTGTGTATGTGTGTGTGAGGGTGTGTTAGCGTGTGTGTGTGAATGTGTTACACTTCCACAAGTTTTTCAGTTGCAGTAAGCGATTTTAGTCAAGTATCAGCCTTTTCTTGAATTTATTTTTGGTGAAAGAAATGTTGATCGTTTTGTTAATTCTATTGCATAATTTTGAGCTTATGTAGGTATAATGACGACGTGCTGCTACATTTGTACAAGGTTTTATTAATTATTTATTTAAACTTTTCGTGCACAAAAAGGTATAAAGGCGGACTTAATGCCGCTGCCTGCTTATGTTTTACTTCGCATACTCGATCTGAACGGTGTCTACTGTTACATCGGGCTAGTTCATAGGGAAGCTGGGAATGTTTACGTAGCACTGCCTGAGAAACAAACAGCTGTCTGACTGTTAGGACCTGGCAGAGAGAATACAGGGAGATTGTAGGAAAGCGTATAGGTTTCCTCGCAAGGACTTTCAGAACTGCTCTTTGAGCTCTCTCAATGCGTAACATAGAAGTCTTATTAGCGCCACCCCACACTGTTAAGCAATATCCCATCACTGACTGAGCCAGTGCAAAACATACATTAGTTAAAGTCCCAAAGTCTGCCGCAGATCTAAGTTTCTTAAAAATATATAAAAGCTTCCTGAGGCGTGTCACGACTGAGTCAATTTGTTGGTGCCATTTAAGGTGACTATCAAGTACAATACCAAGATATTTAATAGTTGCAGCACCTACTATTTGAGGGCAGTCACAAATAGTCTCAGAACTGGGGTTTGTACAAGTATGGGCTTGGAGAGCAAAAGGAGTCTGGGGTTGACCTGTCTTATTTAAAGAAAAAGTAATGAACTTAGTTTTATCAATATTTTAAGTTAACAGATTTGTAGATAACCATTTCATGACAATACTTAGGACTAGCTCAGCATTTCTACAAGTTTCACTCCAATTGTGGCCATGAATTATTAGAGCTGTGTCGTATTAATACATGCTTAGAATAAAGCTATGGTTTTCTAGAGGAGCGATGGCCGTCGTATCATAACGGCCGTCATGAAAATCTGTCAGTTTCACCAGAATTTGACGTTAAAGTGTCAAAAAACGTAATGTATTTGGACAGCCGTTATTGTGTGACTGTTCAACGCTTTTTTAAGAAACCAAAACTTCAGAAGTAGATTTTACAAATTACGTGTGGAATACATCATAATCAGCCTGTAGCGATCCCACTGCTGAGACACAGGCCCCTCGATGCGAGGGAGTGGGCCGTGATCCACCAAGCGGGCCCATTGCGGGTTGGTAGATGTCACATGGAAAAGCGCGGGTAACGTCGAAATGGTGGACGCGTCCTTTAAGAAAAAAAATGAAAACATTGTTATACTCGTATAAGGATGAAAACGTGACACTGGCTGAATGCACAAACCGTGCGAAGCCAAAAGGAAAAAAAAAGATGTCACATGTCTTAAAATTTTTGGTTCTAAGACATGGTGGAATATATATTAAAAACTCTTTAATCATTAAAAAAAACTGGCTGTAATTTATAAGTAAAATAAAATGTAACAAATTGACAGCTCATATAAAATTGGCGGGAAGTTGGAATTATTACTTGTGTGAAAAAGATATTTCGTATTATGTTTCAGGATACTTAGCTAAGTTATAAAAGTTCAAAGTTTCATAACATGGACAATAATTATAACGTTGCGGAAGTAAACAAATAATTGCATAACACCGTTATAGGAGATTTTGTCGTCATCGTCTAAAACCTATATCACGGTAAGTTTTTAAAATGGTTTTTTTTTTTGGTAAAACTAAATATTATTTCATATTGAAACCCATTCCTACTTTTAAAGTAAAGGACACAGTCAAACTTTGATATTCAGAGAAAGCTCCTGCCGTACGAAACCTTCAATTAATCAATCAAACTAATCAGCCTATCGCAGTCCACTGTTGGACATAGCCCTCTCCCAGGCTGCGCCACAACACCCTGTCCTCCGCCTTCCGCATCCAGTGTACCCCAGCTACCTTCTTTAGGTCGTCCGTCCATCTAGCTGGGGGGCGTCCCACGCTACGCTTGCCGATACGCGGTCTCCACTCCAGGACTCGTCTGCTCCACCGGCCATCGGCCCTTCGACAGACATGGCCAGCCCACTGCCACCTCAGTTTGCTTACTCTGCAAGCTATGTCGGTTACTCCGGTTCTTATCCGGATAATTTCATTCCTGATTTTATCCTTCAAAGAAACTCCGAACATAGCTCGCTCCATAGCGCGCTGAGCGACCTTGAATTTGTGGACCAGCCCAACCAAACCAAATCAAAAATATTTATTTGCTAGAATATGGTACTTATACAAGGTGTTTCAGATAATCATCATCATCATTTTAGGCGAAACACGTCCACTGCTGGACATGGGCGTCCCCCAAGCTCCAACGCTACGTCTTTCGGTACGCGGTCGCCACTCCAGAACCTATCGGCCATCTGTTTAGACTTGATTCCAACTTTCAGATAATGCACCTATTTATATTGAAGTTAAAATCTAAAATCCTTTCCTGTTTAACTGAATGAACGACAGAAATAGTTTTCCTAGTTCCTATATTTATGATTTTCACTATGAGATGCAATCTCGTGTGGAGCGCTATTTCCGTGATATCGATCGTGAGCTTGAATAGCAATCCAATCTGATACTACGAGTATGATGCAACGTTTTGTATCTGTGAATGCGATTTCATATTAGTCGAAAGAGCAATTTTTAACATGAGGATTACAAAAAAAAAAATCGACAGTTATTATTCTCAGGCTTTTCAAGTAAAATTATTGTGACTACTTGCTACTTGTCATGAGGTTTGAAAATCATGTTGGACTTTGAGCTTTCGCGATTTTTATTCTGTCAAAAACATGGGGAGTCGTTGTTGATTTATAATACTCTGAATGCGTGATGAGAAAAACAAAATCGCTTTAATCATTTATTGGATGTTTTTTGAATGGTACCTATTTCAGACGGTCGATTCTGTAAAAATCTCACCGTGAAAACATAAGTGAAGTGAGCACTTAATAGTATTAATACCTAGCGAATGACAGCTCACTCCACACTCACTTCACCCAAGCTTTCACGGTGAGATGGTTACAGAATCGCACGGCTGTTACACAAAATTCAATGTGTAAGTAAGTTGCTGAAACGTATTTAATTAGGTTGACTTTGAGCAGTGTTTTGAGACAAATACTGAAAACCTTAAAAATAGATTCGTGCAACACTTTTTCGTCTGCATTTAACCTTGCTAAATTGAGTCAAGATAAAAGCCCAAAACGGGTTAGCAAAAAAACTTTGCCGGTGATGAAATTACCAACTATATTTATAAGCACTTTATTTTCATAGAGCTTTATTCACAGTGGGCGATACAATACAAATGTAGGGGAGCGTTGAAAGAGATTTTATACAGGCAAGGTAGCAAGGGGCGGCGGGTTCCATTCATCGACGAAGCGCAGACTGCGCGGGGCGCCAGCGCGGGCCGCGGGGACAAGGGGACGAGGCTCCAGATCACCTAGTACCTATCCCAGTCGCGCGTCGAGAGCACATCTGGAGGGAGGTCCGCGTATCAAAAGGAAAATCCAAAAATAAAAACAATTTAGTGGTTCTGATTCCTGTGTTGTGATTGTGCGTATCCTTGGTTTAGAACTGTGATATACCTAGTGACAACGGTTGCTCTTCTTTCGGGATATGTCACATCCTTATACGTTTTAAGGTACCCAGGTTTTTTTTAAATTTCATATTTACTGTATATATAAGAGATATTTATACTTGATGGGTTCAATAGGGTTGGATTTGTTGACTGTGGTGTAGTTAAAGCGTTAGCAAAAGCTTTATTTTAGAAATAGAAGCTTTTGCGTATAACACTGTTGTTATTCCACGTATGTTTAATGTTCAGTTCCTTGGACAGGACGCCCAAGGGTGTGTCTGTGAAATTGGATGTATCTAAGGGATTTTCATGGAATTCAGCATTTGACGTCGTAGCCTGTAGTTTCATGGTCAGACCCGTGGGCGGTCGGAGGTGTTGAGTTTCGAGCTCTCAGAGGGCGCGGGGGAGGTGCGCGGCGCGGGGGCGGGTGTGGGCACAAGCCTCCGCGCATTTCACCCCCTCCCCTGTATTGATCGCTCAATTTTCAAACGTATTTCCTAAATATTGTCAGTATAAAACATTAATATCTATGAATTGCAACTACGCTGGAGAATAGACCTGGTGGCGAAGGTTTAACTGCAAGGAAAGGTAGGTGGTTGTGTTTGTGTCTTATGCACGACGTGTTCGCTAGAAAACAGTAACTTTTGACAAGAGAGCTGTAATGGCGAGATATCTCGCCTAGAATAGAACGTTTTGATTCAGTAGCTTTCGATAATGACCTGAAATTGAAGGTTGTTTTTAGTGAATATGATTGATAAGTACAACAAGCGCTTTAGTTTTTTCCCACGATTTAGATGTCACCATAAGTTAGAGTGCCGGATAACGTGTCAGCTATTAAACACACACCCTTAGAACCTATTCATAGATCCAATGCGATTAAATTTAATTAATCTAGTTAATGGAAATAGCTTACATTTCTTTTTCGATGCCTACATTTTTTTGACCTTCGATGTTTTAGGGGTGTCATTGATTAGTAAATCTGCGTGGGTTGTGTATATGTGACGTTAGTGTCATTGCTTTTTTTATTTAATTTTGAGCTGTCTTGAAGATGTTAGAACTAGCTATAGATGTTCGCTTTCCATAAGACATTAAAAAAAAAAAAATGTGCGATTCCTTTAGTGACCTATGGCGTATATTCCTACTGGATCTCAGTCTGAAAAAACGATAGCAAATGAAAAGTTAGGCATTGAGGGAGCTCACAACAAAGCCCAGGACATCCTAACTGCGTAGAATGCGCGGTTTCGTGCGTCGTGAATGAAAACCAGATCAACAAGTAGCTAGTAACATTGGCTTTCTAACGCGCATGCGTGTCATAAAATCTTAACAATTTCCAATATGGCCGCTTTATGGGCTATGACTTAATTCTTACAGCGCCATCATATGAAAACAGAAATGTTTTTCTAAGGTTACCTAGGTTAGCCAAAACTACTAAAAACATAAATTTGAATCAAATAATGAGTCTCAATGCTACGATTAAAACTTTATTAAAAGCTACGCGCACTACGTAGATCTAGGTATGCTTTCGGAGGCGGTACGCCCGCGCCCTTAACATGAGATTACGTTTAAAGTACTAGAAAAGTACAATATGTTTTTGAAGTCTTAATACTTTCACTGTCCAGTGCTATACATATAAAAGGTAATAAATTGCACGACGATTGTTGAATTATTATGTCTACTTTACGGAAAGTTAACGTGTAAAGTGGAGCAATATTTCTCAATAAAAAAATGGCTTATGAAGTACCTTGTATACCTATCTTTAACTTTTTACGTAGAAATTTCTACTTATAATAATGTATACGATATCAGTCAATCCTTGATACAGATGTTACGTTGCGTTGTGTTGTTATCGAAGAGACAAAGATACAATATAAGCGAAGCGGGCGCTTAGTTTGTGGGCAAATTTGGCTTAACTGTATTATTACTCTTTGATTAATTATATTTGAACCAACAATTCGAAGACATGTGACATCTACCAACCCGCACTGGGCCCGCGTGGGGGATTAAGGCCCCCTCCCTCTCACCGAGAGGAGGTCTGTGTCCCACCAGAGGGAATGCTGATTATGCTACTCTATGATTAATAAACTTTATTATATTATTATAAATTATCGTGTTTGCTATTAAGACATCCGTGTTTCCAGACCGCGATAATGATTCATGTGACCTGATATCTGAGAGTTAGGGTAGTCCATACAAAAATAGATATACTATTTATTTTATATCGTCAGGGTCACACAGGTTGATATAATAAAGACTGAAATACACAGTCTATTAAAAAATATTCCTTATTTTTTTCTGAAGCAGATATCAGATGCTTCACTTTTTAATTCAGCATCTTTTACTTGAAGTGAAACGTTTCAAATCAAAACGATGCAACACTGAAAAAAAAAATCGTTAATGAACCGATTCGATGATAATGTATTTTTGCACTCGGCATCTTTCACGCGCCTACAGAATGATCGAAAAATGAAATGAAAGGAGAAGATATTTGTCGGTGTCGTATGAACGTGGAATGAAACAAAAATATACATTCCCTCGAGTGAAGCGTCTGATATCAGCTTTAAGGTTATGTGCTCATAGAATAACGTTTATTGTGACCAGTATTAAAACCAGCAGTGCTATTCTGTAAAAATCTCACCATGAGAACTTAGGTGAAGTGAGCGGGAAGTGAGCTGTCATTAGGGATTAACACTATTGACACTGCTCACTTCAAGCTCACTTCACTTGATTTCACGGTGAGATTTTTACAGAATCGACCGGCAGTAGTAGTAGGTACATACAAAAAACTGTGACACCAGAAGCAAAAGATTTAAGCGTCAGTATTATGCTTACATTCCCTAGCGGGTTGCTACACGCTGGTTTTCAGACTTTTTTGACTCTTGTTTAAAAAAAAATGAGCATACTCTCCTTGGGTGTACAATAATACTCATAACTACTCTTTTCATACACATGAACATGCTAATGACGTAACACATGGCATGCCTTCGTGTTAGGTACCACATAGTATGCGTAGGTACCCCAGTATCAATATCAACGTGATATAATAATTACGGATTATTTCAGTAATAGTTTTCAGATAAACAAAATTCAATAATGCTATTACTTGCAAGTTGCCACCAAAATACATAAACACATGGTCTGTTCCAAAAGTATCTTATGAAAATGTTAACAAATGGATCAGAAAACGTACCTGTGGATGACAATAATTGTAGTGCCACTTACAAGTTGAGTGGTTTGATTTGATTATTTGAAAACCTAAGCCCAAAATTATTTTAAATCAAATCAAAAGTAATTCATTCAAATTAGCCTGAGAATTAGCACGTTTCGAACGTCAAAATTACAAAAGACAGTCCGCCAAAACGCCCGCCCTTCACCTTAAAGATTTTATTTGATTTGACAATTGAGGTTAATTATATAACCTAAATTTCCGTCATTGAATTTTGAAATACTTTTTAATAATGTTATTTAAAAAATAATAAGTGGATAACGTGGTGAGATATATAGTTGCAACCTTTTAAATACAGATTAATGTGTAACTTCCCCTTATTGAGTGATCGCGTAAGAATTTAACCTGGACAGGGTTTGTTTACACTTTCATTCATACTTTTGGAACAAGCTATAGCTACGTTAAAGACTAGTCTATGCCATTGTGCATTTATGTTTAACGACTTCTCCATATCATAATTATAGTTAAATATAAACAGCCGTGCGATTCTGTAACCATCTCACCGTGAAAGCTTGGGTGAAGTGAGCGTGTAGTGAGCTGTCATTCGCTAGGGATTAACACTATTAAGTGCTCACTTCACTTATGATTTCACGGTGAGATTTTTACAGAATCGAGCGGCAGCTATCAGAGTTAAACTGTTAGTAATGCCCCAATGACAAAACTTATAACTGCCTATCTCCGATCCCTCTTACAGCCGGTTGATTCTGTAAAAATCTCACCGTGAAATCATAAGTGAAGTGAGCTTGAAGTGAGCAGTGGCAATAGTGTTAATCCCTAATGACAGCTCACTCCACGCTCACTTCACCCAAGTTTTCACGGTGAGATGGTTACAGAATCGTACGGCAGGTCTGTGAACACCGGGGATAGATGTAGTGTTCTTGAAACGCAAAAACCTTTGAATTGAAAGATCAACACTCGAATCCCAGTTCTGTCAAAATTATAAAAAGATATTTATTGAGATTGGTACATAAACCTATCATTTTTATTGTAAGCAACATATGTCCCTCTAAATGGCGATACTCTTAGTATAATTTGAAAATAACTAAGTTGAAATTAATCTAACCTGACAAATTAGCCAACAGTAGCTACGCGTCCATAAAAAATGGGAAACCAAATATTTAAAAAAAAAGTTGGTTTTGTACCTACGAGTTGTCTTTCCCACATGGGATTGTTATTTTCACAGTCGTGATTTCCACCAAGTGAAACTGAAACTGAAACCCAATCGTTGCATCACGCATTGACATGGACACATTCCTATTACAAGTATAACTGAGCGTAGTTAGAGGGAAAACTAGTACCAAATGTGTAACCTGCAACCCACATGGTTAGTACTATTTATGGCAAATTCCGACAATTTTTATACCCAGAATGTTTTACCTTGAGCATATTTTTTTTTTTTTTAATTCTTGTCAGTTTTTTAATACTAGTACTGTCAGATGTCAATTTTCATCCTCGGACAAAAGATATCTGACTTTTTTAACATCTCAGTGCCCCTCAGTAGCTTTTTTGACCATTCTAAACTTAAATGCTTCACTTGATGGTGTAGCAAAGTCCTCTCCCCGCTACTGAATAAATTATACGTTTGCTTTTTCTTTCAGTTTGTCTGTTTACTTTCTTCTCGGTCTTCCTCTTTGTATCTTTTAACTTTCTCCAATTCTTTTTCGTTTTGTTTGTATTGTATGGTTGACGGCTTCAACTATTCTTACTTACTGAAGATGGTAATTCAATAAGTTAAGAATAGTTGAAGCCGCTGATACTCGTATTACTGGTAGGTAATTAGTTACACGCAGCAACTTTGATCGCCCGGTAATTCCAAAATCTCACGTCCACACAAAGATTTCTGATTTTGACAACCGATTAATTTAATTAGCTAGCGATGTAAAATCAGTGGTTGCGTTTGTACCAAGCACTAGATGTTAGTTCTAGGAGGAGGTACTGATAAATATTGTAGCTACATATAATAATATGCATAACTGCATACTTATAATAATACAGCATGCTTTTTTTACCGGCTCCAAATTTTTACAGGTTGTTCTACCCATGAATATGAATAACTTTCACTATGGAACTAACTCTGAGATCACGAACAAAAAAAATCAGCTGTTTCATACATATTGGTCAAGTAGGTATTGAACTTTTGTATTAAACAGCTGATTTTGTTTTCGTGATTTCAGAGTTGGTCCCATAGTGAAGGTTGTTCATATTCATGAGTAGAACAACCTGTAAAAATTTGGAGCCTGAAAAAAAAACCATCCAGTATAATAACATGAACTGCATGTCGATTCTGTAAAAATCTCACCGTGAAAACTTGCGTGGAGTGAGCTGCCAGTGTCATCCCACTGATGCTAGGGATTGACTAAGCAAACATTTACAATCATATTCGAGATTTAGAGTAGGTAATTGCTAATTGCATTCATAGATTTTGAAATAATGGTACAGTCAGTCACAGTAATAAAATACACAAGGACAACAACAATAAAAAACACACAAGGATTTAATGTAAAGGAAAAATAACTTATGTACTGCATTAAAAAATACTGTCGCCTATTTGAAACGATTTACCGGAAAATGGAAAATTGAAACAAAAACTTAAATTAAATAAGGTTGTCATTTTGTGTTTAAGTATATAATTTTGTTTTTAGTGTAATTATTAACCTGGCGAAAAGATACGGTTTTAAGTAAATAGTAAAGGTGGTGTCATTAGTTTGAAAAAGTAATTTCATAAAGGCCCCAAAACCTTATAGGGCCGTCTCCATTAGGTTTAGGGGCCGATATGAAATCCGTATTTAGGATCATCCACAACTAAAAAAAAAATAGTCAGCTGCAAGGAAGTGGGGGGAATGTAATGTCAGTCGCGTAAATGAACATGATTGTTGCGTTGGAACATCAGGGCTAAATTCGAAACAATGGGTAGTACGGCAAAGTGGTCACAGGAAGTATGACTTCAATTTTGAAGGAAAATAAAACAGCATTTTTTGTTTTTTGAAAAATCTTCAGCCTGAACCGGGAATCGATCGAAAATGCTCGAAAAATTGTCAAGTGATTGACTTGAATCGTGTACCATTCTTGGTATTTAGTTAGTGCAATAATTTGACTTCCCTTTTAAGTAGTTAGTCAAAATCGAATCATTAATTTCAAATAAGTAGGAGATTTAAAAGTACCTTTAATTGGCCTATTTAAAATGAGTGATAAACGTCAAAATTTACAAGAAAATAGGATTGATTCTAGTTGCCTCTTCTAAAAGATAGTATATGTACGGAGAAGAATAGGCAAAAAACTCCACAGTTTTGATCTTTGGTAGTTATATACGAGCGGGGTGACGATTCATGACTAATTTCTTGATGCAGGATACCTGCGTGGTGTCTGCACGACATGGTGGCCCCGTCGCGGGTGACGGGCCGCGCGGCCAACCAAGTCACCTAAACGAGTCAGGTTAACCAACCGACGCCCCCGCCATGCCAGCGCCGCTCTTCGTGTACATCACTTACTACGCCTGCTTCACCCTCATCTGGCTATGTGGTACGTATCCAAGAGCTATCCATGTTAATAATTCCGTGGCTTATAATTCTCGTAATTTAAAACGTTCAAAATCTAGTCACAGTCTTAGCTCGGCGATAAACGAATGTCAAAAACTTGTCAATATGTAAGGAAATTAGAGGTATTTTTGACAGATTGAGACTGAGATGAAACTGTGAACGTTCTTAATATTACGAGAATTGCCCCTCTGATGTTTTCGTGTATATGTGTGTACGCATCCGGTCAACCCGAACTGCCACATATTCGTCTGTGCAGATTGATGTCTCTACGTTTAGTCTTAACGTAAGTGTTGTTAATATGAACCCAAAGGTGCCAAACGAGATCAGAGTCACCACCAAAAGCATTGGAATGTTAAATTGCAAACTTTTTAAACAAGAATGATAGGCTCGTTTACTCTGTTGTCTACCTTAGGGCTCTTTCCCACGGCAAGATCCCGTTTTTTGCAGGTACGGTTTTTCGCAGGATTCCGTTTAGTTGTGTACGTGTTTAAATAAATTACTATGGCGAGATTTATGCTTGTGTGTATATATATTATATATACACACAAGCATAAATCTTGCCATGGGAAAGAGGCCTTACCGTCTTTGCCCTTACTATAAACATCATCAAGATCATTTACATTCCATGATTCAACAGTAGAAGCGGATGATACATTGCCGGCGCTGAGGGGTGCGCGGCCGGCCAATGGAACCGCAGAGCCCCCCGACCTGCGCTCTATGGGCCGGGTGCCGGTCTACCAGCCACCAGCAATGGGGCCCGGGGGCCTGGCCCCACCGCAGACCTTTTGGCCCCATAACCCACATACACGCGTCGAAGATTGGCGTCGTAAGTTGACCTTTTTCTAGGGTTCCATAGCCTGGACCTTGTGAATAAGCCTACGCTGTCTGATTGTCTGTTAATCACGGGGTATGATGAATTAGTTTGATTCACATTCATTTTATTAGAACTTTAGTACCGTATGATAAAATCTAGCTTTTTTTCTCAATAAGTGCACGCGCCGAGTGAGTCAAGACTTGCACACTAAGTATAATAGCAATATACTACGTGCTGACATGAAGTAAACGGGAAATTGTTATATATACCGAACATTATCAAAATAGATAACGATGATGATGAGTTCGAAGGTCAACTTGGATGACTGGTGCTCAACTTAATTATTATTGAAATTAAAGAAATTTACATCGATTTATTCATGTCAATTTGACAAAGGAAGAGGAGTGTAGGTGGGTCTTTAACAAGAAATAGATCTTCTTAACGTTATTTTTACAAAGCAAATGGAATTAGAGGCACAACAAGAAATATTCAACTACATGAACTGTTTTACTGTCAAAATAAAGATCAAGCTAAAACACTGTTTTTAAATCATAGAGCTAACGATATCATGGTGTCCACAGATCGTCCCGCATTCAAACATATACACACGGTATCCCACACAAACCCTGGAGAAGAAGAAGTGGCTGGATGCCTCCAACCTTGTGCTAATCAACAATTCTCATGTCAGGTAGGGAAATCATTTTTTATCAAAACCAATGCTGCATAATTATATAGGAAACGCCACTTTTTTAACAGTTACATCTCCCTTACTCGAGTAATCATATATTTTTGTCAGATTTTGAAGGTTTTTTTTTTTTCAAAACTTCCGCCTCCTATACTTTTCTTACCAGAATTCACCCAGAATTATTATTATAAATATAACTATAAGTCTGGTAGCCTTGTTTCTATAAATCAACTTTCTGACAGAAATCATGTACCTGCATACCAATGGCAAACCGATGCGATGGCAAAGTGGAGTGTGCTGAAGCAGAAGACGAGAAGAACTGCATACCAGCGTGTGATGAAAAACAAAACAGAACACTCTGCCATAGCACCAGTGTCTGCATCAAGCTCGAGTGGTTCTGCGACGGAGATAACGACTGCGGCGACTATTCCGATGAAACTCGTTGCGGTAAGTTAGCCCGTTATCCTTGAACATAATAACCCTACAGCCAGAAGAGGGGTGAGAGGTCGTGAATCTGAACACCACCCGTTCCATTATCCTGATAGCGACTGCTAACTGCAACCTCAGACTAAAGGGTTATATGGAGCTGCACTAGCAATTTTCAGTCTTTAGGGACTGTCTATATATAGTATAGTCTCTATAGTGGTATATAGTATAGTAGTATAGTCTTTGGGGTCGAACATGCCGATGGTTACCTCACTGCACATCGCGGGCTGTTTGGGACCCCCAAACAGCCCGCGAGGCCTGGCGTGCATGTCTATTAGCAGACGTTTGTTTTACGTGGAGGTGATATCGAGGCAGCGAGCATCTTCGGCATATAATTACCCTTATCGGTATAGTACTTCTATCCAGTGACCTGTTATCGTAAGCCCATGAAAACACAAGAACCACAAGCAATTTTCTGGTTCGTTTGTTACCACCTAAGTGTTCACGGTGAGAATTTTTACAGAATACATCGGCAGAAAACAAACGTACCTACAGTGTTCGACCAGATGTGGATACTTTTCCTACAAAACCTTAAAAGCTTTCTTTCAAAGTCACAATCTTAAAGTCTCGTCTATTCTATCAGGTGGTACAGTAAACTGTACAACAGAGCAGTTCACATGCGCCAACGGACTGTGTATCCATAAGGACTGGGTGTGCGACGGCGACAACGACTGCCGAGACAACTCCGATGAATCCAGCTGCACCAAGGGCAAGTAAGTCAAGTGAACTTAATCACCACGATTCAATACGCTTCTAGGTCAATCAACCAACGAATCAAAATCAATCACCCCGGAAATTTTGTCAGTTTAAATTAAACGATGACCTCTATTCTTCCAACAGCTACCTATCAGCTATCGGGAGCAATGCCAATCAGACAATTTTCGGCACGACAGCCAGTCGAATGGAATAGCAATGCTAATGACAGTTATTTTGGTTCAAACATGTTATTGTTACCAGCTACAGGTGGCAATTACAATTCCTGAAAGGAAAAAAAAATTTTAGCTTAGCAAGATTTTATCCATAGCAGCCGGTCGATTCTGGAAAAATCTCACCGTGATAACTAAGGTGAAGTGAGCTTAGTGACCTGTGAGTAATGCGGATGCTAGGGATTGAAACTATTGACGACTCACTCCACGCTCACTTCACCCAAGTTTTCACGATGAGATGGTTACAAAATCGCAGGGCAGCAACGTAATTGTATCGATCGTTGCAATAGTGCTGGGCGATATACAGGATAATTTTTTAACCAGTGCGTAAACTGTCACCATGAATTCAGTAGGTACATGATTATGTAGATTTAAAAAAAAATTAGCTCTGCCATACATTTTGACCGCGTAGGTATTGCACTTTTTTATGAAAAAGCTGTTTTTTTTTTATAACCGACGAAAAAGGGTCTTACCGGGGTTCCATATGAAATCTGCAGTGGCGGATTTTTTTAACATTAGTGCCTTTCTTAAGTTAATAAAACCTAATTTTTTTTAAAAAAATTTTTGTTGCCCTATAGTTGTTCGGAAAATTATGAAAAAAATTTATAACGTGAACCTAATTAGTAGTTTTATTGTCGCTTTGGTTTCATTCGAATATCTATTATAGTTTAGTAGAAAAATTATTTCGGAGTTAGGGGTTGCAACCCCTATTTTCCAAAAACGAATAAAGGGGTTTCAAAATTGGCCTAAAATTATTTTGAACAACTAGCAACCTTAGAAAGGCACTAATGTCAAAAAAGACGCCAGTGCAGATTTCATATGGAGACCCGGCGAGACCCTTTCTACCCTAGGAAGTTAGAATCATGTGCTGAATTCATGGTTAGCTTTTCCACACATGGACCACGAGCGCGTTGCTCCATCGAGCCATTTTCTCGTATTATTTACTATCCCCTAACCCTAGAGTCACAGAAAAAAAAGACTTAATATATCATGCCTGTACATCCCGAAGGATTGAGCAAAGTTGTGTATGTGTGTGGGAGATGGAGGTGTGAGCTAAAAAAGAGATACCTGTCATACAATTCAAACTGAATTACTACACGAAACGAAACCATTTTGGTGTAAGTTCTATCAACAGTAGTGGCACGCAATTAGGTATGCAGTAGAGTGGTAATTACAAACTTCCGCATAAGGCTGCAATTTAACCGCGTAATTATTTCTGTAGGGTAGGAACTTACATAGGTAATTAATATGTGTGTGTTTGTATGTGCGTGTGTGTGTGTGTGTATGGGTGTGTTATTCTCAATACTAATATTAGCCAGTCAAATGCAATTACATTCTGTTCGTATTGACAACGTCAATTAACTACGCTGCAAACTACGTCATAACACTCGTGTCCCTATTCAAGCCATTATGTCTCTGTTATCGAACATAAAAGTGAGTCAGAGTGAGCTGATGTATTTTATTCTTCCATTCATAGCTTCGTATTGAAACTTCCTGTATCGTGAATACCAATGCAAATAAATTTACTGAACCTACTCTGACGCTCGATCGCATTTTGTGGCTACACGAACATCACACATAAACATTATATATACATAGATTCACACTTATAGAGGTACGCAGAAACAACAGGCCACATGCTACAATCCTTCGCTTACTTCATTTCCCTCATCCACGTGAATAAATCTGAGGGGCAATTTCCGTATTTATAAGAACGTTCGCATTCTAATCTGTCAAAAATACATCTAATTTCCCTACACTTTTGCCCAATTTTTGACATTTATTTGCACTGAGATGAGATTGTGACTACATTTTCAACGTTAATAATAATAATAAAATTTAATTACGAGAATTGGCCTTCTGGCGTGGCTCTTGCATATCGATCTCTTACTGCCCAGAGCTCCATGGCCTTTTTTGCTGGCTATTTGTACCCGACAAATACATCGGACACCGTCAGAGCCGCCACAATCTGTTCGAACAACTGCCATTTAAAACTGTAGCCAGAGCTGAATCCCCAGTCTGTCTTACTCTAAAGATGGTAAATGCCCTTCTGACTGCCAACCCTGAATGTGCTATGTTTGTGGAGAAATGGAGTAAAATCTGGTGTTCTGTGAGAGAAAGTATGCACGGGAGTGAACTGTGCCATGTTATTTTTAAATTAAACTATATTTGACATAATTATTGTCAACGTAAATACTGTTATATGCTAATTAATGTAATTGGTGCTGTGCCGTTTTAATTAACTATAAATAAATAAATAATATACTTCCTTTTGCCCGGCTTTCCACTGAAGCTGATTGTTCTAAATTCGTATTTAAGATCAAACCCTTTGTAACATAATCATCCTGCAATTTCTCTATGAAGTATACGGTCACTAAAAAGCGGTAGTAAACTTCTATGGCTATGGCATCCCTTACTGACAAATGACGTCACTTCGTATAATCGCCAGATTAACTGCGTCATTGGCGTTTACATAGAGAAGACGTGACTTTCTGGAGCAACGCAACTGCGCATCTTAGAAAACGATTAATTATAATGCATAAATAAAACGTTTCATTTACGAAAGCGAACTAATGTACCTAATATTGGTAGGAGTATTTTTTTCAATTGAATAAATGTTACACATACTCAGTTTGGAAGCTTTAGCCTGAAATGGTATCATAGAATAATTCTTAAAGAAATAAGTATACGAATCCAAGTACGTTTAGTAGGTTTTTACCAAACAACAACAGTCAGATTCTTTAACAAAATATAAAAATACTAAGTATATTTATAACCTAATTAGAGGCCGTTCATTGGCGGAAGTGTAGTTAGCTTTTAACCAACTCATAGAACGGTAGAACTTTTGGTAGGTATAAGTAGCCAAGTATATACTTCGCTGTGCTACCTACGTATTATATTTATAGATCTTGATTGGTTCGCAGCCCACACGGGTAGGGTCGACAAAGCTGATGCATTGAACTTAATATTAGTTGATAATGCCACGTTCGTAACGTGACGTCATTCAGACTTCGGGTTTCGAGAAATGGAGACTGTACTACGTTCAACTGTTGTATATTCTAATTTGGGACCAAAGACTGCATTATACGTATACTATACCAAAGTCTATGGATTCGAGATTTCGGGAACAGTCGTTAGTAGACCTCGGTTAGTGCTTGCCAGCCTGGTTGCAAAGTGTGTGTCCAGGGCTGGAAATAGAGCGTGCCCTATTTTATCCCCACATGAGTAAATGAAGACACAATCGGCATTTAGTTGCTGTTATGTGGGAGCAAAACATCACCATCTGCGTTCTGTTTTTACTGATTGTGTTTTATTTAATGTCAGCTCAGCTTTTTCCCTTATCTGGCAAAGACGATGGAAGTGTTACAGTTATGTCACATCCTTATGATAGTGACTCTTAATAAATAGCCTAATATCTAATTATGTATCGGTACGGGATATACATATTTAAGCTACTTAATAATACCTAATTATTGTCACTACATATATTTGTTACGACGGAGTAATATAAAAACCTACAACTGGCGTACATATACTGTCCATTTTAAATGTGATAAGTATAATAAAATAATCTACTGGGTTTATTATGAGGTCTTACGTTACTTCGGGTATGCTTCTAAACATAGATGACTATACAAAACCTTAGTCCAGAGCACTCCCATAGAACCATTTAAAAAGTTTAGGCGGGACTTTCGGGATTTTATTTTACCCTGCGTGGTACGGGCTGTAGCGGTCGGTAGATCAATACGTCGGGGTGGGCGGGGCGCAGGGGGCTACGGGGTGCGGGGTCGCGGGGCCGGGAGCAGGTTGCCATGGCTACGCGCCTACGCTCCCTGTGTCCCTAGAAGGAGACTCGCCCGATATATCCCAGTTCCGTGGGCGGGCTCATTATAGAACAAAATCATCGACGTGATTAACATTACTGGTACACCTACAGCAACTTAGTGACGCTAATGTGACGTATGAACGAGAACCTCTTTTTAGTTGTTGACAACGACGTAACTATGTCGTTTAATGTTTATTAAGTACGGTTAGCAGATATGTATATCGTTATGAATGATAATATTAATACAAATATTTGTAAGTCTATTTATAAATTCGATAACATTAATTGCACTTTGAGAAATCGAATCACTTGATGATTCGAGTTTTATTGGGTGGATATGATTTGAATATCCAGAGACGGACTTGAATTTGTGCTTGAGAAAATAAAAACGGAAATCTGGAAGGATCGATCAATCTATTTTTTCTTCTAGTATTTTCGGCATTTCGTTACGTACTCTAATTTGCTACTGATTGTACGAATACGAATGTTACGACTTTGGATGCTACAACTCGACTACCAATGCTACGATACCACTACAAATGCTACAAAACGACTACAAATGCTACGAAACGACTACGAATGCTACGAAGCGACTACGAATGCTACGAAGCGACTACGAATGCTACGAACGCTACGACACGACTATGAATGTTACGATATGAATCGACCACGATATGAATTGACATTTTGTAGCACACAAAATGCTCCGACTACGAGCTTAGGAATGCTGCCGCTGAATTTAGGTTTAGCTTCAAGCTACGCGGCATACGCCGTAGCCAGCACGACGTATTATGGAATATTATAATGATTATGTATGTCTAAATTTTTTTTTTTTTTATTGATGGTGACGATTTTTGTATTTTATAACCAGATCTTGAGTGATGCATTTCCATTGTGGCTTCGGAAAGTCACAAATCGGTAACAACATTACTATAATATGACGCTTGAGGAAATTGCACATTGAGACAAGGTTTTGTCTTCAATTTCGTATTCAGTGGTACTGTACAGTTCTTGTTCTGCGCAGATGTCGAGAGCACCAGTTTATGTGCGCAATTGGCGAATGCATATCGAAGCACTGGCGCTGCGACAAGGAAGCTGACTGTCCTGATAGCTCCGACGAGGCTGATTGTCGTGAGTATACACTCTTCATAAACTCTTCGACTTTAATACTTTGTATAATATACAGATATTTTCTGACTTCAATCCTAGTGTATTAACGCTCTCTTGATTGTAGGATCAATCAAAAAAATCATGCTCGTAATACACAGATTAGTAAGAAAGAAATAAGGAAAAAAAATATTGTCACAGAAACATATGCACATGAAAAAAGACAAGATTGATTGATGTAAATAGATACCGTAAAACGTGGTGAATAGGAAATGCAAAGTTGAATCGGGATGAAACTTTTAAATCGATTTTAACGTTTTTTGTTGCCAACAAGGACACTTAATCATTAATTATAATATAGTAAACACATTAGAGACCTTTTGACAAGAAACGATATTACTTCAATGTTAAAATCCATTCTAAAGAAGCTGTTTACCACTTTTCTATTTTACTTTTACACTCTAAATACACTTCTGGTGACGCCTGCCATTTTTAGGGTTCCGTACCCAAAGGGTGAAAAGAAACCTATTACTCCCGCTCCGCTGTCCGTTCGTCCGTCTGTCACCAGGCTGTATCTCATGAACCGTGATAGTTAGACAGTTGAAATTTTCACAGATGGTGTATTTATGTTGCCACTATAACAACAAATACTAAAAAAACAGAATAAAATAAATATTTAAGGGGGCTCCCATACAAGAAACATGTTTTTTTCTTTGCCGTTTTTATAAATAACGGTACGGAACCCTTCGTGCGCGAGTCCGACTCGCACTTGGCCGGTTTTTTTTTCTTGTAATTTACGTGTTTTATAATCAACTTCTCTTATTAGCGGTGGACCTACTCCGTTGTGGCGAGAACGAATTTCAATGTGACAACAAACGATGCATTCGCAAGGACTTCCAATGTGATGGTGATAATGACTGCGGAGACTGGACTGATGAAGACACGTGTCCTATGCTGCCGGGGAGCTGCAATGCTGGAGAATTCAGGTATGTTTACCTTTTGACTTACTCAACAATAATAAAGTAAGTTTAGGTATAGAGTACCTACATATAAGTAGGTACTGCTCGATAGGTCTCGTTGTATGAGCCTGAAGAAATCGTTAGCAGTTCTTCTTTTTATCGTGTCAATGGCAAGCTGAATGGACTCGGCCCGAAATCCGTCTGAGTGTTTGGCGCCATCACTAGTGTCCATCAGTTCCCGTAACGTGCAGCTGACAGGATACGCAGGACATGATATTAAGTGTCCCATCGTTTGTGGAACAGCACCACATTTACACTCCAAGGCGGAGTCGTCTATGAATTTTTACCTGGACAGGTTTTCCTTGCTTCGGCCAACCTGGGTCCGGAGTTTGCAGCTCAGGGGTGTACATACACACATAGAACATGTGCTTTTGAAAAAAAAAAGTGAACGTTGTCAGATTTCATTCTGATTGATAGTCTGCTATCCTCTAAATATGATATATACATATATACAGTGTGTCCGGACATGGACTAGCGATATTCTAAATACTTAAATATAAGCTATTTTAAAGTACTATTACACTATAGGCTTGGGTCCAATACACTTCCCCGCTATGTGGCAGCCATTTTGTTTTTTTTGTTGAAATATGCTCTATGCGAGTACAAAAAAAATCATATATCTCAAAGTTTTAGTCATACTGAGATAAAAATAGGCTTATTCGGAAGGCAATAATATTGTCTACCGTCTGCATTACAAAGCAATGTGTTCACAATTCCATAACTTTTGAAAAAAAATGTGAAAGTCGAAAAAAAAATCAAAAAATTATGCAATTCAACCAATAATGGTTAATTACTACAAAAACAACCCCGAGAACTTTTTTATTTTTTATACTAGATCGACAGTTTTTGAGCTACGCTACAATGCAACATAAAATTCACAACTGTATGTTTAATACTTTAAGAGTTATTGTTGTTTGAACATAGCGTATGCGCAAGCACAAAACGTCTTTGTTAACCGCCAGAGTGTCATTTATGGCATTCACTGTATTCCATCTGAGAGCAGGCGAGAAATACTGTTCGTTACTACCGTGAGTAAGCGAGATAGAACGTATTAGTCCACTACCTGAAACAAAATCAGTTTTAAGGACAAATTATTAGTTGGGTTAGTTTAGTTGTCCCTCGCCCTGCGTTGTGATCGCTATCGCTACTTTCACTTACCGTCCGTGCTGTTTACGTGCTGCGTTAGTGTTTTGTATTTAAAAGTGTGATAAAGTATGGCACAGCGTCAATATTCATCGCAACATATTGCTGACATACACTTTGTGTATGGCTTTTGCAATGGAAGTGCAAATTTGGCTGTACAAGAATATCGACGAAGGTACCCTAACAGGCCTACACCGAGTCGCCAAACTTTTATCGACGTGCATTCAAGATTAGCGGAAAGAGGTATTCAAAGAGCTGTTAATGAACGCAATCGCTTGGTATCGCCCGAAGATGAAGAAGAAGTGCTTAGACTAATAACCAATGATCCTAGACTAAGCGTTAGACGGATTTCAGTGCAACTTCGAATGTCTAAGTGGCATGTATGGAGAATTTTGAAAAGAGAAGGGTTACACCCTTATCATTTTCGACGGGTTCAAGACGTGATCGAACCAGATTTTGCTGCGAGATCTGTGTTTTGTTCGTGGATAAATAGAAATTTGAGACAGAACCGTAATTTTTTACAAAGAATACTGTGGACTGATGAAGCCAAATTTACAAGAGCTGGGATTACAAACCACAGAAACGACCATCTCTGGTGCTCCGCAAATCCAAGGGCGGTGCGCCCAAGCTCATTTCAACATGAATTCTCAGTAAATGTGTGGGCCGGCATAATCAACGATAGGCTGATAGGGCCATTGGAATTGCCACCTACATTAAACGGCGCTAGATTTTTAGAATTCTTACAGACACAGTTTGCGGACAGCCTCATGGACCTACCTCTATCATACCGTCGGCGTATGTGGTTCCAGCTCGATGGTGCACCCGCGCATTTTTCTCGAGCAGTGAGAGAATATTTAAATAATAATCTACAGCCGTGGATCGGTCGTGGTGGTGTAGTAGCGTGGCCGCCTCGCTCACCCGATTTGACACCCTTGGATTATTTTTTGTGGGGTCATATGAAACAAAAAGTATACGCTACAGTTCCAAATACCAGGGAAGAACTCGTCGCAAAAATTATGGCAGCCGCCGAAGAAATTAGATCTGATTTGGATTTAATTAGGCGCTCATCAACCCAGGTGGCACAGAGAGCCGTAGTGTGTCTACAAGCTGGAGGTGGCCACTTTGAGCAACTGCTTTAGATATTTTAATCTTCATTTAATATTGGAAAAAAACATTAAATAAAATTCAATATGAATGTTATGTTTTTTTAATGATTTCCTGTTTAGGGTTCCGACAAAGGCCTTTTGTGCTTGCGCATACGCTATGTTCATACAACAATAACTCTTAAAGTATTAGACATACAGTTGTGAATTTTATGTTGTATTGTAGCTTAGCTCAAAAACTGTCGATCTAGTATAAAAAATAAAAAAGCTCTCGGGGTTGTTTTTGTAGTAATTAACAATTATTGGTTGAATTGCATAATTTTTTGTTTTTTTTTTCGACTTTCACATTTTTTTTCAAAAGTTATGGAATTGTGAACATATTGCTTTGTAGTGCAGACGGTAGACAATATTATTGCCTTTCGAATAAGCCTATTTTTATCTCAGTATGACTAAAACTTTGAGATATATGATTTTTTTTGTACTCGCATAGAGCATACTTCAACAAAAAAAACAAAATGGCTGCCACATAGCGGGGAAGTATATTGGACCTAAGCCTATAGTGTAATTGTACTTTAAAATAGCTTATATTTAAGTATTTAGAATATCGCTAGTCCATGTCCGGACACACTGTATAACGTGTAACGTTAAATGCGCAAAACCTCAGACACCTGACACCCCAACTGATGTTTAATTCAATTGACCTATTTCAGAGTGAAAATAAGTCATTAAAAAAAATTGTAAAGGTTTTATGTGCTGTTTTAGTTTTACTGCCCATTCTGATCGTTTCTTGCGTCTGCGACGACGCTTTATCGAGAGAGGAGTCGCCGGCCGGGCCGCTGCGCCGCGCTGACATTGGGTTGCTTGACCTATTAATAAATAGACACGGCAACGTTTTCAATGAAGATTTTTTAAAAAAATGTGACCTATGTTAAAAAAATGGTTCAATGAATTCTGCTCGTAATTCTGATCAAACTATTTTCAGGTTTTGCGCATTTAACGTTACACGTTGTATATATTATCGTTTAATTATTAAATAATACAAATACCAGCCGGTCTATTCTGTAAAAATCTCACCGTGAAATCATAAGTGAAGTGAGCTTGAAGTGAGCAGTGTCAATAGTGTTAATCCCTAATGACAGCTCACTCCACGCTCACTACACCCAAGTTTTCACGGTGAGATGGTTACAGAATCGCACGGCTGTTGTGGAAAACCGATAAAAGAACAGTAAGTCAATAATAATAATATCTTGTGAAATAGATGCAGCGATGGCAAATGCATTCCGGATCGCTGGCGGTGTGACACCGAAAGAGATTGCGCAGATAGCGGGGACGAACTCAACTGTGAACCCAACTCCATGCGGAACTGTACTGATGACGAGTTCACTTGTGCTGACAGACGATGCATTCTGGTAAGCGAGCATAACATCACGCCTACATTTCCCGTAGGAGTAAGCAGACTATAGGTACACTACCTCTACTCGGTAGTGTTCCCTACATTTTTCTAGTTCTACAGGCTTACTTGTAATTCGACCTATATCCGTGAGGAGCTGATAGGGGGCCAAACTGCAACAAATTTAACCCCCCATATGTATGGCCGAAATTCAATAGTTTTGAGATATACTGTGTAATATTATCAACTGCTTCCGGTTGGACTGGACGCCGACTCCAAAATAGTTGTAAAGGGCTGATATAACATGACATCATCATTTGCCTAGAATGATGATGTCATGTTATATCAGCAGCATCGAAGAAGAACGCGCATAGTTCGTTTACTATCCCTGATTTTAAGTGCAGGGGTCGCAACGTCACCCCTCTGGAAAATAATCCATATCTTAAATGTTAATGTCTCTATTAACCTTTGGGTGTTCGTTCATACTATTTGATCAACGAGGTAAGACGACAAAGTAAATTATTGTGAATATTTCCCGGTTCTAACTAGTTTCTTTTGTACAGAAAACCTGGCTCTGCGATGCAGTCCGAGATTGCACGAACGGCGAA
Organism: Eremobia ochroleuca; assembly: GCA_949629135.1. Classification (NCBI taxonomy): domain Eukaryota; kingdom Metazoa; phylum Arthropoda; class Insecta; order Lepidoptera; family Noctuidae; genus Eremobia; species Eremobia ochroleuca. The sequence goes on from OX451392.1 coordinate 13,791,821, forward strand.
GACGAAATGAACTGCGAAGTCCATTGCGAAGAAGACCAATACACTTGCAAAACTCAAGACCACCTCATCAGCAATGCCTTCAGAAACTGTGTGAACAGGAAACACGTTTGTGACGGCATGAAGGACTGCCCCGAAGGAGATGATGAAGACAGATGCCCAGTCAAGAGGAAGTGCTCTTTCGAAGATAAATGTGACCCTGAAATGTGTATTACGACATACGAGGGACAGCAGGCCTGCACCTGCCCTTTGGGATTCCTTTTGGACTTCAATAATCACACGTAAGTATAACATAATATGTATAACTTATCTTACCCAATATGTCTCATTAACTGAATTGAAGTCTTTGAACTTGAATATTAATTCAATTGTTTTCGTTCTCAGGTGCCGCGACATTGATGAATGCATGTACGAACAAGACCCCGTTTGTTCTCAAACTTGCTCAAACACGGTTGGAAGTTTCAAGTGCGGCTGTATGACTGGATACGTTCTAAGACCTGATGGACGATCTTGCAAACCTACCGGAGAATCACCTACATTGCTGTTCTCAAACCGCGTTGGCATACGACAGGTAAGACAGAAGTCTGGAAAAGATTCAAACAATTATGAAGTTTTTGTTTGACTACTTGCAAAATACATATATGTAATAATAGAACAAACAGAACCTAACTTATGATCCAAATATAATGTCAGTATCAGTAACAATGAAGCCTACTTAACTAATTCACATGATTATTCATACAGGTTTGGCTTACTGGAGACAACTACATGCCAGTTGTAAAAGGTCTGCACAATGCTGTCGCCTTGGATTATCACTACGAGAAACAGCTTGTTTTCTGGACTGAGAACAATCTCAGAGTCATCAGAGTAGCTCAAATGAACAACAACAATTTGACAGGTGAGAATCATAATGGATTTTAAGTCAACGGTCTTTTGATTTTAACTAAAGAATTTCAAGAACATAATGCAACTTGTTTGTTCTGTTGAATATAACATTGTACTACATTGCCAGTTTCTTTCATAGATGTAATAAGGTGGGGTCTAGAAACGCCAAGTGGAGTGGCAGTGGATTGGATACATGATCTACTTTTTTGGACGGATTCTGGTACTCGTCGCGTAGAAGTTACTACGCTTGAGGGAAATCAGAGAGCGGTCATAGCTGCCAACGATCTGGACAAACCAAGGGCTATAGCAGTACATCCTGGCGATGCTCTGGTCTTTTGGACTGATTGGGGTAAGAGTAGGACTGAATATGGATGAGTTCAGGGTTTGAGAGTCGTATTCTATTAAGGATTTCAAGATTAATCTCTGGTATAAATTCTAGGTCCCAATCCGAAGATAGAACGCGCAGATATGGATGGCAGCAGACGAAAGAGCATCATAGTCGATAAGATCTTCTGGCCCAATGGTTTAACCATCGACTATACGGAATCTAAGATATACTGGGCGGATGCCAAACACCACGTCATTGAGAAATCTTCCTTTGATGGACGAGATCGGAAGAAGGTATGTACTTACAAGTTTTTACTAAGATAAGAAAATAACCTAAGAATCTCGGTATTGGTGCAACAAGGTTAGGCAGAAACTGATCTCCAGCTGCTACAACCATCTGAATCTCTTGAGTTACTACAAAATATTTGTATGTTAGCCCATACATAACATTGTGCTTGTATATCCAACAAACTGTCTCTATCTCATCTCTATGCATCTGTTACCTCGCAAATAGTCATGAAGTGGCCATTCTACCTCATACTTAATGGTTCTTATTTGCGTCTTCTCATTTTCATATGACTATGCCCCTAGGTTACTACCAAAGGCCTTCCTCACCCATTTGCGCTGACACTGTTCGAAGACGCTATCTACTGGACGGACTGGCACACCAAGAGCATTTCTACTGTCAACAAGAACACCGGCATGGGGATACAGACTGTCCATGCTGGGTTGAATGTTCCTATGGATATTCATAGGTAAGTTATCGTCATGGATTATAATATGTTTGTTTGACTGTACTACGAGTACTGCTTCCCAGTGTGAAATATTGAAACTTCTTTGAGATCTGTATATAGCACTGATCTTCATCATTCATCACTAGTGACCGTTTCCATCATACAACTCTGGGAACACAGTGGATTAGATTATATTGGTGAATTTAACTTGTATGTCATTTGATATGGTAGATTTTGAAACGTCTCCTACACACTTAGTGATATTCATTCATCAGCCCTTTACTTAAAATTCTTGTCTTCCAACAGCTACCACCCGCTGAGGCAGATACAATCCTACAAGAACCGGTGTGGTACCAACAACGGAGGTTGTTCTCACTTCTGTCTTCCGAACAGCAATGATCACACTTGTCGATGCCCTGTTGGATTCAACCTGAACTCAGATAGGTATGTAGTAACATATTGCATATTTGAATTTAAACAGGCTTCCCTGATCAACATTTTTATAGTCACGCGTCATAATTCCTCGATTTAACTTTGAGGCTTTTAAAACAAACAAAAACAATAAATAAATCGTGGTTATCTTCAAACTTACAAAGAAATATTTTTTCAATGTCATTTTTTATTCCAGCCGTTCATGTGAACAAACACCAGAGAAGCTGCTCCTCTATGCTCGCAAGAAGGACATCAGATTGAAACAACTGAATCCTAGGAAACAAACTGATTCTTTGGACATGGTAAGTTAAATCCAATCTGTTATCTTTTTATTTGGGTAGCTCCTACAAGTATATAACAAATTTGATCTGCTTACTTATTAACAGATGGATTGACGATGTTAATTGCCAGAGCGTGGGTAACGAGACAAATAGTTTTTGGCTGATTGTAAGGACACAGGCATTGACACATATACTAAAAGTCAGCCACCAGCTGTTAGCCAAGTGCCTCCACGCCCCTTCCTGTTCTAACTTAGTCCAACAGCTTTGTAAACATATTTAACATAATATACTACAAAGTATTCCATACTAATGTTTCTGGTGATATTTAGGTGATACCAGTGGAGACGATAAAGTCAGCGGTGGCTTTGGACTGGGATCATAACACCAACTCAATATTCTGGACAGATGTCGACAAGGACACCATCAACCATGCTTACTTGAACGGATCACAGCAACGCGTTATCGTGGGATCGAATTTGAGTATGTATTTAAACATTTTTCTTTTGTTTTTTTTTTTTTTGTTTTTTTGTCAGATGTAATAATTATCATGTGCGAAACTTCATGCACAAAAACGCTCAATATATGTTGGTTTATCGTAAGTAATTTTTTTTTTTTATTTATTTTATTAATGCGATACACGTTGACATGCGTTATGAAATATTACAATAAAATATTCCCTTTCAGTATGGCCCGCTGGTTTAGCATACGATTGGTTGACTGACAAACTGTACTGGACTGACGCTGGTACTAACAGGATTGAAGTGGCCAACGTGGATGGCAGCATGAGAACCTTGCTAGCATGGGACAATATTGACAAGCCAAGGGACATCGTTGTGGATCCTAAAGGTTAGTAAAACAATAGAGTATTGTGTAACATCAAAAAAGCCATTCCAACCAGTAAAGGTAAAGAAAAAATCGATAGTTGGAATTCTATTCGATCCTTTTTTTTGTACTGAATTCATTAGCAATGAAAACATATCATTTGCTATCTTATCGAATAAAAAAGGATGGAAAACAAGTAATTTTAAAGTTACCTATCAATTTCGTAGGTGGTGTAATGTACTGGTCAGATTGGGGTACCTCCCCATGCATTGAACGCGCAGACATGGACGGAGGGAACAGACGACGGCTTATATTTGGCAACATGACCTGGCCCAATGGACTGGCATTAGACCTCAAGTACAATCGCATCTACTGGACTGATGGAGGGAACCAGACCATTGAGTATGCCAACTTAGATGGTACAGGAAGAACTATTCTGATAGGTACGTAAAATATGAAATTCATTTAAATAAACACCTAGGTACATAATATGTAGATTGCACCTAAGACAGTTAAGTGCCGAAATTTTAAAGAGGAAATAGAAGACAGAAGAAGAAGAAGTTATTCTATAAAAGCCCAAACTACTTGAAGTAGTATGAAAAAAAAAAAAAAATAGCAAGCAAGCTATTCGAAGTCTGTCGAAGAGCAGTGATGGCCCAGTGATAACGGCCCTGACTTACCGAGTTGTAGGACGTAAGTTCGAACCCAGGCAGGCGCTTTACTTTGCATAATTTATATCATCACCACTGCTCTTAAAACTGTGAAGGAAAACATCGTGAGGAAACCGGCATGTCCCAGAATCAAAAATTCAAAGACATGTGACATTTACTAATCTGCACTGGGCTTACGTGATAGATTACAGTCCAATCCCTCTCACGGAGAGGAGGCAAGGAGGCCTGTGACCCGGCAGTGTCACCTGTGAGTGGGAACGTTATAGGCTGAACATGCCAATGCCTGTCAAGTTGTTCACACATGTTTGCAATATGTGCGAACAACTTGACAGGCATTGGCAATTCAATCAAACGATATTATTATTTACATTAGAAGCTAGTAACAGTTTTAAGTGTATATTTAACCTTCTACCACTGCTTCCTTTTAAGGATGCGTTTCTACAGAAGCGGCGCTGGGCGGAGTGGAGCGGAGACGTGTAGGAATCGTCCAATCACAGACGAGACGAGTGACGCGATGAGGATTTCAACCATTGTGATTAGTCGATTCCTGGACGTCTCTGATCCGCTTTGCCCAGCTCCGCTCCTGTGGAAACGCAACCTTAGACTAGGAACAGCACAAATTCAAAACACATTAACTATTTTCTACAGGTCAACACCTCCCCCACCCGTTCGGACTTGATCTATTCGGCGACGAAGTATTCTGGACGGATTGGGATACTCAGTCCATCCAAGCAGCCAACAAGTATACCGGCAAGAACAGACGCACACTTGGTGCTGGCGTGGCTGGACTTATGGATGTGAGGGTATTCCACAAGGAACGAGTGTTCGGAGTCAATCGGTAAGGATTATGTAGATTTAAATACACACATCACAAAAATTTAATTGATCCTTCTCTACGAATTAATGAAAATCAAACGCTCGTAAATTGACAAGACGTACCTTTGATACGAAAGAAGAACGAGGTTTTATATTTTTTGGGTAAAGTTGGACTTGGCCCATATTTATAAAGACAAGACATCTACAAATAGATTAGGTATTAAGATTTTTATATGCACAAATTGCCTCTCGTGAACTAATCACACAATTATCTAAAACAGATGCGGCAAGAATAATGGTGGATGCTCACATCTTTGCTTGTTAAAACCTATGGGAAAATCGTGTGCTTGTCCTATTGGAATCAAGATCGGCGTAAGTACTAATTTATATGTTCTATCTTAAAATCTCTATGGCCCGTGGACTATTATAGTTAAATGGACTTAGAATATGACACATATGATTAATAATATAAGAGACTGTGTTTTTCGTATACAACAGTTTATTGATGCTAAAGCTATGTACGCAAAATACGCGCTTGGACGTGGGATTGCGGATACCAGCCCGTTATAGAATACAATATCGTTTTTTTTTTTTTTTTCAACTAACATTTTCATGTTTACCATTCACAGAAGGGCGGCAAAACATGCGCCAGCGGTCCCGTGAACTACTTGATATTCGCACACCGCGTGGATATTCGAGTAGTCTCTCTGGACGTGCCCTATCTTATTGACGTGCCACTGCCGCTGCCCATACTCAAGAATGCTTTCGGAGTTGATGTAGATCATAAAACAAGTAAGTTTTCAACAACTATAATTTAATGAGACTTTATGATTGACTAGCTGCGCCCCGCGGTTTCACCCGCATAAGTCTCGATCCCGTAGGAATATCGGGATAAGAAGTATTCTATGTGTTAATCCTGGTTATAAACTATCTGTGTGCCAAATTTCATCAAAATTGGTTCAGCCGTTGGAGCATGAAGGAGTAACAAAGATACATATCTTTGTTACTCCTTCACACTCACAAACTTTCGTCTTTATAATATTAGTGTGATTATTAAGGGCCGAAGGCAGATAGAGCGTATGCAGCAGACTTAAGATATTTCATCAATAGCAGCAGATCTAAAGATTTAATAAAGAAGATCCGAATTTTATGTAGTCTTTCAATTGTTGAACTATTGCAAACTATAACGAACCTCTCTTCTCCCTAAAAGAAAAATATTCTTACTAATAAAGATACCCATTTTAGGTCTCATCTACTGGACGGATACTGGTGAAAGGAAGATTCAAAGAGCTAACAGGAGCGGCAAAGAAATCGAGACTATCATCGGAAAGGGCTTACATACTGTTGACGGGATTGTGATTGACTCTACTGGTCGTAAGGTTTGTTGATCCATTTTATTTTCTCGAGATTTTTGGGCTTTGTGGTTATTTTATGCTTCGTATAGTTCTGTAACCATAATCATGAGAGTTTTATTGTGCAGATTTACTGGACAGACGGCGGAAGGAATAGCGTTGAAGTAGCTGAACTTGATGGCACTAACAGAAAAGTACTTGTATGGACCGGCTTAGGTGAGCGAAAAAGACTATCGAATATTATTTCACATCGGATTACTTTAACACTAAATTATATTGCTCTGAATTATCTTATTAACAACTTGTATGCTTGCAGATTCTCCTCGCGCCATTGCACTGCACTATGAATATGGGTACATGTTCTGGTCGGATTGGGGAACATCAGCCAAGATCGAACGAGCCGATATGGACGGAAAGAACAGGTACCTACATAAGACACGTCTTAGCTGATGAAACGTAATATAGCTTATCCAGAATGTCAAATGTCTAATTCGGTGTTTGTTTTTCAGGCGTGTCATAGTTGAGAATAACATCAAGTGGCCCAACGGTCTTGCTATCGACAAAATCGAAGGTCGTCTTTACTGGAACGATGCTAAAGTTCTCTCCATCGAAAGTTCTGATTTCAATGGCCACGATCGCCGGACAATTCTCAGCAATGTTCCCTACCCATACGGTATTGTTATTGTGGGTCAACACGTTTACTGGACTGATTGGAGGACTCAAGCACTGCACAGGGCTGACAAGGTCAATGGCAAGAACTCCATCATTATCAGGAAGAACTTGGAAGGTCTTATGGACATTCGCGCCGTCCAGGTATGTAGACTGAACAACCTGGAGTTATGTGGTGGCATTTTGACTTAAGGCCAGTCTTCGAAGTTAAGGCAGGACGAGTTAATTTAACGCTTTCGGTTGTTTTCACAGAGCGAACCGGAATTAGAAAACGCTTGCGGCACTAACAACGGTGGATGCTCCCACTTATGTCTTCGATCACCTCAAGGCTACTCGTGTGCTTGTCCCACTGGCTTGCTCTTCAACGCTAGTGATCCCAACCCCAAAACTTGCAGAAAATACCCTGAAAGCTTCCTGTTTTTCGCTACAAAGACCAGCATTGCACTCATCTCGTTTGATACTCCAGAACAATGGGACGTCGCCTTTCCCATTAAGGTTCAAAATGCTGTGGCTGTAGACTTCCATTGGGAACGCAAGATCTTGTTCTACACTGATGTCGATATGGATGTTATCAGGTATGAAGGGTCTTTACATTCAAGTACATTTAGCTTCAACATATAACATTATTCTACATTCGAAAGTACCTTTGAACTGCTACGATCCAGAGATTAAAAATATATATTAATTACAGGTCGATCAACATGATGAACATGAGTGATACGAAGGACGTCATAAAAGGTAACATGGGCATCCCTAACGGTTTGGGAGTCGATTGGATCGCGAATAACATTTACTGGACTGACAACGAATACAAGGTACATAATAACAATGAAGGTAAACTTTACACTATAATGCACCTCCTATAAATATGTTGTAATGTTTGGTTGTAGGTCATAGAAGTTGCTCGTTTAGATGGATCTTCTAGAAAAACTTTGCTCAGCAATCTAAGTGAACCCAGAGCACTAGCATTGTTTCCAGCTAAAGGGTACGTATCCATTAAATAAAAGAAATAAACTATAGACGTACGGAAGTCAATTCCTTATTGAAAACACGAATAACTAATTCCCATTTTTATGTTTTAGATACCTTTACTGGAGCGATTGGGGTCAAACTCCATGTATTGAGCGAGCATTCCTAGACGGCAGCCAACGGCAAGTTATCGTGATCCAAGACGTCGGGTTCCCCAACGGAATAACTATCGACTACAAAGACAGGAGGCTGTACTGGACCGATGCTTTGAGGCATAGGATCGATACTTCCGACTTAAATGGGCAACATCGAGTACAGCTTATCCCAGAAGCTAAGAATCCTTTCGGGATGACACAGGTACTCTCTCCCTTTCACCCACAATACACGTCTCCCTTATAACCACAATACGACATTTAACCCCACCACCAGGTGTGTCAACAAAGGATTGCGACTTTACAAAAGTAGCCAAGGATTTTCTACGAAAACCAAAACCACCAATACTATTTCACCCTTCCATTCTCAGATCATCATCAAAATGCTTCAAACTGAAATAGCACACGTAGTATGTATCATTCTTCGTCCCGGTCGAGATAGGGTACTTTCTGCAGGGTAATTGCGTAACACACTATCAGTACCAATGGGTTTCATTTTGACAGTTCAACAACATTCATTGCGTTATTTACTTACGTTGTTGAGCAGACACATTTTTCGAACATAATATGGAGCAATGGATTATCAATATGCTTCAAAATGATTCAAATTGAGAGTAATAGTGTGTTACGCAATGAGGGTGCTGCTTGTATTTTTCCGTACCTAGTTTTTTTTTTTTTCAGTTCAACGATTACATCTATTGGACGGATTGGTACAAGAAGGCAGTAATGAGAGCGGATAAGAAAACTGGCAAGAATGTGACAGCATTGAGGACTGACTTGGAGATGACCATGGAGATAAAAGCCGTGTCGTCTGAAAAGCAGCACGGTTGGAACCCTTGCAAGGAAGATAATGGCGGATGCTCTCATCTCTGCTTCTTTAGGGAACATGACTATATATGCGCATGCCCGGATAACCCTGATCCGACACCTTGTTCCACTGGTAAGCATTGTCGTTGTTACCAGAAATTCAGTAATCGATTTGGCAAATGCCAGGATATAAGACGCTGGAGATTTAAACAAAACTGAAATGTTAACATGATATTTTCCTTCCAGTGCCAAAGATCCGCATAGACAACAAAATGCCGGCGCACTACCCTCCGTTCTACGATTACACTGACATACAGGAAGACAACGGTTTGCCGCCGCCACCGACTGCCGTACCGGACACCAGCACCGGCGCCATCATAATTATGATAGCGATCATGTGCTTCATCATACTCGGCATTGTCGTCATTGCATTCGTTTGCGGTAAGTCGATATTGAGAGGTGACGTCCAAATATGAGTTGATAAATATCAAACGCCAATATGTCCATAATAAGTGAAAAGGAGATATCATAGTATTTTCATTTGCAGGTGCTGATAACGTTATTTTTTGCCTAATGTTTTTGTAGTAAATAATTGTACATATTAGAATTTGTAAAATTCAGAAATATATATATATTTTTCTCTATACGTTGATGTAAAAAAGTATTTTTTTGTCTGTGGTGGACATATTGGCGTTTGATATTCATCAACTCATATATACTCTTTCTAAAACTCAACGTTATTTACTTTGGGTCAAGTCTTTCTGTAGGAAAACAACCCTACTCATCAATGGGCTTATTCCGAGGCGCGAAATCGCTGGTTTTGTTTTTACAGAAAAACATAAATTCAACAAATTCAGTATTTTACCTACTAAAGAACATTGGACATCAAAGACGTTACATACACTTTCCACCTTTTCCTGTCCCATCATTATATTTAATTTAACTAGATATTGTGTACACTGATGGACACAGTGAACCCTGTTAACGCCATATCTACCTAAACAAAGAACTAGAAACAAATAAGTCCCTTTTCCAGTGAAAATGAGTCGAGATCGCGACGGTGACCTGAAGGAGAACTACCGCGACTCGGGCGGACACATATCGTTCCACAACCCCAACTACAGCTGCAACACCGGCGCAAGCAGCGGCAGCGCCGAGCCCATCGAACGTCGCACTAATAGGTTTCAGGGCATCTTCAAATACGACAAGAATCAGGTAACCTGAGGACAATTTTGAACAATATTTTCATTTAAAAGAGTGTCCATGTAGTTTCTTGTCCGTTCTTCTCGATAGGAACCTACTACGCTTTGGAATGCAACTAGCTGCAAGTTTTTGACTGACATACTCCTTGAAAACTCAAAAGTGCCTGTTTTTGGTTTAATTGAAATAAATGGTCTGAGTTGAGCTTGACCTTCTGCATTGTTTAATCCTGATTTGTTTAGGTCTTGAGTGGAAACATATAAAGGGGTTTGAAGATTTTTATGTGGAGCCTGGCATAGTAATTTATGTCACGTTTTCGAGACTTGATCACGTGACTCAATCATCAACTTTGAACGTTAACATCTCAGAAACGTGACACTACGGAATTCGGTCTTATAATGTTTTCTGTTTAAATTCATGTCAGCTATCGATTTATATAGGTATCATGCGTGGCCGCCATTTTGAAAATGGCGCGAAAGTAGGTGTGCCACGGATCTTCAAATCCCTTATATATTAGCAAAACCATTATAATTTGTGTTTCCAATCAAAGTGAAGTCTCGTTTGCTATCAGACCTGGCAGTCACGGCTTCTGCCGCTAAGTTTTGTAATGTTAAGAGACAAGATGTTAATAAAGGAGTGTTCCCAGGAGCGTGTGACCAACGTGTACATACCGGAGGGCACAAGCCTGCTTCCGCCGCCCCCGCCGCCGCCGCGCCCCGCCACGCACGACGACTTCGAGCCCGTCACGCTACACTCGTACGCTTAGATCGGACCTCCCGCGACTACAATACTAGCGGACACGACTAACTAATAAAGATGATATCATCTGCGATTGTTCAACATTTCACGGAGCCGCGGTACTAACACCAGCTATTACGACTATTACTAGAATGCTACTTAGCAGTCGTTTTCTAATCATGCGTTCCGGATTGTGCGATGTCGACGCAAGTCGATTTTCGAAGCGCAAGCTTAGAAAATAACTCTACGAGACATTCTATACCGTCACCGTAATTACAGTAGCGTACACCCGCGCGTCTCCGTTCCAAAGTTGGGTACGAAATTAGACATATAACGTAAGGTGCGTCAATATCCACATACCATCAATTTGTGCCATCAGGTTCGTCGATTGGATTACGCTGTTGGATGAAATGAACTCCACATGTGACAATCCTACGCTGTAAATACTGTGGCTGCCGGCATTAGAGTGCTAGAACTATGACAATCTGATACCAAATTGATGGTATCGCGATTTGTTGCTTCATGTGCTTTTTAAACACTTGTAGTAAATACAAAGAGTGCTCCAAATACTAAGATTATTGTACACCTAAACGCATAATACAATGGTGGATATGCAAATACAAAAACGATTCTAAGACTACGACATTATTGATCTATGCGACAGCATTAGGTTAGGAACATGATATTTGCAAACAAAGCACCTAACCCAAGCCATTAAAAAAAAATATATATATTTTGATTTTTCATTCATGATTCACATACATATATTTGTCAATTTACAGCTTATTATGAATCGACTTCAACTACGTATCATAAGATCATTAAGTAGGACAACTACTACATTGGAAGCTGGGCTATTTTTAATGATTATGATTATAAATACGTATCTATATCTAGATTATATTATACGTACTAGATGGTTCATGTGTCAAGTAAGTATATTCCATGTCAGCTACATTGCGGACGTTCGATTTATTAATCCGTCAGATCAGTCATCATGATTCTTGAATGTTCTAAAATAAGAAGTTATTCATACCTACTACAATATTTATATAAAATATGATTATTGTTATAGTTGATAGAGATAGGAAAATGTTTAGACGCATAGCAGGTCTGGACGATTTCATTTAACGTGTAAATATATGTCTACTTGTAATAAATTAAAAGGGAAATTCCCTAGGTAATGTATCGCTGGTAAATATATGTATCTACTTGTAATAAATTAAAAGGGAAGTTCCCTAGGTAATGTATCGCTGGACACCACCCAAAGGGTGAATGTAAAGTGAGAGAACTGCGATAGCATGCTGCCGGCTCGTGCCGCCCTCGACAGCGCTCACCTTCACAGCAGGGAGTGTTGTACACAACGCGGGTAGGATCTAATCTCAGCATGATATCGAAGTGAAAGAGGAAAGATAATAAATTCATTAATATTTATTATTTTTGTACAAGTCAACTGTCGCTCGTTTCCTGCGGCTCACGGGGAAGATCGATAGTGACTTTTATACTATAGAACAGAGTTATATCTAGATACATCGTAAGGTTACACCGAGGTTTGGGATCATCTGCACGTCCGCGTTGCTTATAAACGATATCCTAACAAAGAGTGTCCACTTTATCATGTCCACGTTATCATTTATAATGTATGTACTTTAATGTCGTCAATGCATACGTTTATAAGTAACAGGACACGACCGAAAGTTTCTTTAAAGCGAGGGACTGATTGCTGTGAAATGGTATCCCGACCTCGTTTAAGTTGGGGGCTATAATAGTTACCAGTATGTAAAATAAATACCTAGTATTTGACACAGCGCACCTATAGGTACTATCAAAGAAAGAAATTCATATTTATAAATCCAGTTTTTATTACTCTCTAACACAATCCGATTTTAGAGTAAACTCACCACGTTTATAATGGTGACAATAAAATATCAGTGTAAATAGTTAGGTTTAATTACCAATTGTCTTGACCGACCGAAATTAAATTGTAAATAATAGTTTATTTATTCTTTGTACGTTATATAAAATGAAGCTGATTTTATGTTGAATGATCGCCGGTTGACGGGCGGGCTCGCCTCCTACATGTTACATGTTCGTCTCATATCAGAGAAATTCATTTAGTACCTAATTAGAATTAATTATTGATTAAATGCTTTTAATTTACTCTGATCATCTAACATCGATAATAACGAATCTTGAAAGGCACTCTATTTACACGGATTAGTACTAACTACGTATATTTTATTCCGTTTCTTACCTGGCAGAAAGAGGACATAGACCCACTAACTGGAAAGTATTAAAGTTTCACAGGGTGTTTTAATCTAAGGTAGAATTAGGACGGACGTCAGCGGACACAGCTCCGGTGAAAACAAATTACAAATCTTTATATTATTCTATAATTATATGATTTATTATAACTTAAAACACCAAAACGGACTACTCATGCAAAACTATTTAACGGCGGTTCAAATACACAGCATTTGTGGTAATTGAAAACTAAGATATGTATAACGAAAGTTCCTTTTCTGATATTTAACGACAGTCGAATGCATTTAATTAAAAATACTTTTAGTAACAAACATGTATTCAATTTGATATAGAATATTTATATTATTTATTAAGTATACGTCTGTATGTGTTGTTATAAAATGTCCAAGACTAATCAAACAATAATAAAATATAATATGTTTAATATTTCTTATGGGTACTACTAACTGCAGATAAAGGAGTTATCTTAAAAACAATCCGGCCTGATCCAAGTTACTAGATTACCGCGGCATACAATGTGTACTACTTAAACTCTCTTTGTGACTCTTGCAATCCTCCTTTTCGTCGGTTGGTTTTTTACTATTTTATAAATTTCCAATTATGTCTAGATGGAGACGATAAATATCCATTCCAATTTCTTGAACGAATTAAAGAGGCTTGAAAGAATTATTTCAGATTCTTCATACCTAATGTTCATTATAGTTTTAAGATATATTTTATGTACATTGTTTTGTTACATAGCTTGTAAGGGATGGGAAAGTAATATAGTGAGTGCTGTGATACCGGATGCTTTGAAAGTTGTAGTGTGGGTAATCAGCGATGGGTATAATATTGTATACATATACATATAATTATTATAGATTATTTTACGTTACGATATCCTGTCGTTTACTTTAACGCCATTGTTATACATATAACACGAACAACAAGACACCAATAAAATCCAACTGGAAGAAAAATTACTGGCCATGAAAATACTAACATTTTATCGTGTATTCTAAAATTTGTAAAGAAGTGCAACGTGTGCCAAATTAGAATATCCAGTATTTTAACAGACACGATTGATTCGGGAATAATTATAATTAAATTAATAGTTAATTAATTAAACAGCTTTTACACCTTTGAAGCCTCCTTTTATAGAGGTGTTAAAACTGTTGTCAAATTTATTATTGTACTGACTTAAAGAATAGAAATTATCCCAATAATATTCGTGTTTCATTTACCTAAGCCCGTGCCATACATTACATGTCTAGTCTGACGCTAGAACCAACGTAAACACATATCATCTGGCAATAAATATGTTTGGTAAATTATTAAATAAAAATACAGAATATAAAATACATGTACTAGTTTATTTCATTTTAACAGTACAGTTGCATACATACTCGTCGTTACACTTAGTCAACAACAGGTAATATAACACTTAATATATATAGACAAAAGTTTCACAGGTTACACGAGAAAGTTGTTTCTCTGACGTCATCGCAGGTAAGGGGAAGGCCACAAAAGGTGACAAGCTAGCAACATTATGACTTTAGCAATACAATGACGACTTTTGGAAAGTGACCTCAGAAAAACAAAATTCTCCACATAAAAAGGTATTAAAAATAGTCAGTTTTACATAACATTAATGCCTTATATGAAGTAGGTTTATAATTCCCCGAAAAAATCTTAGAAAATGACAGTTTTCAAGTTGTTTTATTTGCTGACAAACCAAAGAAGCGATTTACTAAAACTATTAAGAGTTATGCCATCATAATACTTATCTATTAAAACTCTTAATTTCTCCATCCTAAAAATATTTTTTTGGTAACGTATTCGATAAATGAATTTTAATTTTGTGATGAAGTATATTTACAAATTAATAAGATCTACCCCTCTCACTTATTAATAAATTCATAATTATCATAATTATTTTTGTCATTCGATATACTCTTATAATTTTGAATACTTTTATGGTCACAATTTATTAAGCTAGTCAAAGTTTAAAACATAATAAAAAGGCAAATTTTTTAAATTCAATCTTTTTTTATATCTTGACCAATATTTTCATGCATTAGTTTCCGCATACCTATTACCCGTTCTTAACATAATGTAAGTAGTAACCCAAGTTTTAGACCAACTCCTTTTAATAAGGAAACGCATAAACAATAGAAAAACGTTTATTAAAAGGTGCGTTCGTAATAAATGCTTGGTGCAATACGTTTCACTGAAGAAGGCAAGCACTGAACCATTTTTTTACTCTACAATATCTACTATATTAAGTTTATCTACACATCTCAACTGGATTATGACATTATCATATTTAGATGAAAATATAAAAGTAGGACTAGAAGGGTGGGAGGCAATGGAGACATTTTGAATGTTTGATCGATAAAGCAATGCAATAAATACCATTATCACCTCAATATTATATATGAGGAAGATTCAAGGTTATTCATAGGTGGTAGGCGTATCAGGTTAGTCTGTTCTATTCTATTAGCGAACAGATCAATTTTATAAGATCAGAGTTTGTGGTGTGGTTTTGGAGTGGTCATGGTGATTGCGGTGTGGTTGTGGTGTAGTTGTGGTACGAGTGATCGGGCACTTACTGTTTCAGAAAACGGGTCTTTGACCGTAGAATGTTTTCGGAAATAGATTAAGTAAAGTACCTACATCTGCTCGATTTCTAAAAGTATTTTGAATAATTTAAATGGGGAAAAGACTATTTTATAGTCTCTCCAGCACTGCCCCTTTTTTCGTCGATTACTAAAACTAATGTGTGCGAGCTATACGTTATAACACTATAATCAACGATAGAGCAAAGTAGACAGGAAAACAGGGGCCAACCCTAGTGTATCACGCGGTTTGGAATGCAAAGTCTAAGGATCTTCTTTCTTCTTATTTCTTCTTTTTAAAAAAAACGTTGCCCCACACTAGGAATTTCTCCTGTGTTGCGGGTGCGTTTACAAACATTTAAAGTCACATACACAAACAGCCAGACCCGGAACAACTACTTGTAGGCAACAACTATCTGTTACGGGTGTCAAAAGAACTCGAAGAGTGATAGAAAATTTTCAAGCAGAATGACTATTGCTGTAACTATTGATAAGATGAAGATATTATGCTAATATTAATACAAATAGATTCTGCGTAATGTCATGGTTCTACGAGGACGCTCGATAAGTTTTGTTGTATTTCTTGTTCGTTAATAGCACAAAGAGTACCCTCTTTTTAGCGACCAACATTCAGGTACATATAATTCTTATAAAGTTAACAGATTTGGAACATTGACATTATTTAAGTAGATATTTATAGTTCGATGCAACGAACTTATAATAACGCGTCAAACTTGCATTCTTTGGCACAACACTAATAAACAACGTAACATTCACAAACATATGAACTTTTTAAATGTATTATATTAGCAATAAGCTTTCTTATTTTAAAGCTAAACTATACTATAATTTCATATTTGCATCATAGCACTAGGCGTGTAAAAACTGAATATTTTTATCTGTACGTCACTGGAAATGTTTAAGCTATTGATAAATAAATTATAGAATGAAAAAAAGATCGATGTACGAGCGAGTTAGAAAGAATAATACGAAAACGAAAGAGGAAGATATTACCACCGCGTTATCTTTATGTTAAACAAGGTTTAAGAACATAAACATGAGATCAATAAATTATTACTATCTACTAAACTTATAGTTATCATTATAATACGTCAAATATATATCTACCTCAAAATTACCAAGGGCTACCTAGTGGCATTTAAATTTTTATTACAAAAGTCAAAACCCTTTTATTTTAAAATGTAACAACATTAATTGCACAAGTACAAAGAGTTAATTTACTGTAAGACCATCCAAAAAGTTTAAATATATTATCATATTATTTGCATCTGTTTTGAGTTTCGTGTTTTTTAAACAATTCAAGTAATGTTGTTGCATAAAAAATATAATGTAGAGAGCAAAATTGTCAGATCCATAAAGTTTTAAAACTGGCTTTCGAGATTTTAAAAGGTGATATACGTTTAAAAAGATATGTGCAGTCATTTTGAAGTATCCAATATGGTAAAGACCGATTTAAACGTAAAGGAATGTCTCTTTAAAGAGTATTTTCTTCTTATATTTTCCCGAGTAAGTGTCCTTTGGATATGATCCCTGTAAGATTACAACTATACTTTGATTATATCTATTGTCATGGCTTGCCTTACCTAGAGAGTTATTGGTATCGTTTGAGCTCAGGGAACACTTCCAGAAGTACCAGTTCGAACAGCTCCTGAAAATAACAAACGTATCTAGTTTAGGGAGTTGACTAGTTAATTAGGCAGTCTTGCGTAATCTAGTCAACATACAAACAGTAAATCTTGTACTTTTTTTTAAGTGGCTAGATGGACCGAGGACCTTAAAAAGTTGGCTGAGACAGACTGCATATGGAAGGCGAAGGACAAGGTGTTTTGGGAGAAGCCTATGTCCAGCCGGTCGATTCTGTAAAAATCTCACCGTGAAATCATAAGTGAAGTGAGCTTGAAGTGAGCAGTCAATAGTGTTAATCCCTAATAAAAGCTCACTTCACCTAAGTTCTCACGGTGAGAATTTTATAGAATAGCACTACAGTAGTGGACTGCGATAGGTTATGTTGATTGAACCTGAAATCGCGAAAAAAAAATCAGCTGTTCCCTACATTTATGTTCGCATAACTCGTCAAAATGTAGGGAACAGCTGATTTTTTTTTCGCGATTTCCGGTATGGTCCCATAGTAAAAGTTGTTCATAATGATGAGTACAATGACCCCTTAAGAGGTTTTGCGCGTTTAACCCATTCCCTGTCCCATGAATCACATATGATTCATGTTCATTGTTTAACTATTGTGTCTACTTTGTGGACAGGGAACCTGTTAACGTTACACGTTGTATAAATAAATTAATTACATTAACCAAATTATTTAAGCAACATATTTAGTTTATAACCAGGATTAACACATATTACACATAGTATACTTTTTTCCCCGATATTGTCACGGGATCGACATTTATGCGGGTGAAACCGCGGGGCGATGCTAGTTAAAAAATAAAATTAGCTCTGCCGTACATTTTGACCGCGTAGGTATTGCACTTTTCTATGAAACAGCTGTTTTGTTTTGATAACCCACGACAAATTTCTACGCTAGGGTTCTAGAATCATGTGCTGAATTCAAGGTTACAGTTTGCGCACTGGTTAAAAATGTATCCTTTATTGTATCTGTTAATAATTTGCAGATTTTCAAGATTTTTCCTTAACCCCTAAAAAATCGTGAACAATGCAAAGCATGATATATATCTGTGAATAAACCGATAAACAATTATTTCAACCATAATTTGGACAAAGATCGTCGAATCACATAAACTCCTATGAGACGGGCGACACGCGGAGGCCACGTCTTCCGCACAGTTGTCGCGCCAATTCACATATATCAACTACAACCGGCGACATTTTTAGCGGGGAAGACGCGCTTTTAGCTACAAAATGACACGCCAACAATTTTAGATCGCGAGGTATTCGTATGATACGGAGGCGTAACACGTTGGGCTGGGTGTAGACTGTATGTCAGTATTATCAGTTGCGGTCTGCAAGCCTGTTGCGAAGCGTTGACGTTAACGCCGGCTTTTTCTAATTATATCGGCCTACAATGAAGATTTTATTTGTGAATAATGAAAATATGGTCACTGATAGAACAAAATAAGTATTGACATTTTTATAAACAATCATTGAATAAAGTTTAACGTGTTTTTGAAAAGATATTTAAGTGCAGTGAAAACCTTGATACCGGCGGGAATTTTTGAATTCGGTCAAAATGCCAATAGTATTCAGTGCTGTAGCTTCAGACAGAAACATAGTGTCTAACTTCGCATCCTGCGATGGGAACTTCACGGAGATTGCTGAGCAAGTCCTGTCCAAGTTACCGCCCTGTAAAAACAAGATGACGTACTCACATGGAATATATTTACTACACTACATCGCTGAAGATGACTATTTGTATTTTTGTATAACAGACAAAGTAAGTACACTTAGTAAGTTCGCTGAAATCCGAAACGGAAATTATGGGAGAACATGCTTGAAGCTATAAAAAAATTAAAGACATTGGCGCCGATGCTCTTGTTCACAAAATAAACTAAATTTGAGTTCAGTGCATCTTTTTCTTTCTATTTCATTAAGAAAAGGACAGAAGATAAATATTAGTTTAGTCCTGTCAAATTAGTCAGCGCCTGACGTAAATTGACGTATTTTTAGTAGTCAATTTTTTAATCACGTCGAAACTTGTCTGTGAAGTGTCTTAACCCTTAAATGCATGATTTATTTTATCGCATTGTAAAAAATGCTATTGTATAGGTATTTATCTATAGAATTTAGATAATAAATATATAATAATTATACAATAATATTAATATTCATAGAGTTTAGATATTGTTTTGACAAAAAGAGGTGCGTTCAGAAACTCACAGCTATCACATTCTTAAAAAAATTAAATGACGTATGTACTTTGTTGCCATATGGCAACATTATGCATTTAAGGGTTAATTTGACAGGACTAAACTAAAATTTATCTTCTGTCCTTTTCTTAATGAAATAGAAAGAAAAAGATGCACCGAACTTAAACTTAGTTGAGTTTGTGAACAACAAAATCGGCACCAGTGGACAACTAAAATACAATATAAATTCTAGTCCCTAACAAAAACATAGTATGTTATTAAAATGACATAATGTTACATAGATGTTGATAATCCGACAGTATTTAATCATTTAGACTAGCCAAATGCTGCCAATGAACTTTATGATGTGTGAGATAGATTTAAAGACACTTATGTCCGTTCATAACTATCATGACATAATTAATTTTGTTTATCATCAAACACCCACCCATAATTTCATAAAAACACTCACGACTATTTCTGTCTTAGAAAGAGTGATTTTAAATATAGCTTCAGTAATTTATCATCTACTAGCAGGGCCCCGCGGTTTCACCCGCATAAGTTTCGATCCCGTGGGAATATCTGGATAAAAATAATCATATGTGTTACTCCTAGTTATAAACTATCAGTGTACCAAATTTTATCCAAATCCGTTCAGTAGTTTTTGCGTGATTGAGTAACAAATATCCAAACATCTTCACAAACTTTCACATCACTACATAGTATAAAACAAAGTCGCTTCCCTGTCTGTCTGTCCCTATATATGCTTAGATCTTTAAAACTACGCAACGGATTTTGATGCGGTTTTTATTAATAGATAGAGTGATTCAAGAGGAAGGTTTATATGTATAATACATGCATAATATATTAGAGAAACACTGATAATTTTAGAGATTTCTAATGTGATGTCGTAAATAAACACATTTTTTTGCGCTTACATTGTAAACGCTGGCTGAACCCGTCGAGATAGATCAAAATAATGTACTACAGTATTGTAAACCTTAAACAGGTCTACAAAAAAGTCCGCGATGGTATATGTCTATCTTTTAGGGATAACCCACAATAAACATTTTTGATCCTATACTTTTTACGAGAAATAATGGCTCTAAAGTTTATCAGTGTTTCTCCATTGCACCCGTGCGAAGCCGGGGCGGGTCGCTAGTTTATAATATTAGTAGGAAGTAGGATGAATAGTCTATATATTTCGAGTTAAATATTTCCCGAGTAGTCGCTTTTACAAAATACTTCTATCGGAGCATGTTACATACTTTTTCGAGCTCATTGCATTGATTTACGGCATTCCGAAAATACATGCTAGGCAGAAAAAAGAATGTGAAAATAAGTTTTATACTATTTTGATTACAACGCGTCAGTATAGTGTTTCGCTTCAGACCGGCTGTAAAGGTGCTCCCTCACCTGGAACGTTCGCCTGTAATGTAACATTAGGTTCGATTTTGAGCATTTAGTTGATTCAGTATCAAAATATTACATATTGTATCATCATGTTGCGCACTGTAATGCTCGGTTCTCCTCCCTCACTGATGTAATGCTCGACTCTGTAACGTTACATTACAGGCGAATGCTCCAAGTGAAGGAGCACCTTAAAAAAAACAACAATATGTTTACCGAATAAAAGAAACTACTTTTTTTGTATGTAATATATATGTACTTCTAATAACTAGAACATAACAACACGCTTGTAAACCCCGAAGGGTTAGACAGAAGTGAACACCGATATTTGGCCAATTATGTTTAATTTCCCACGTAATAGGGGGTTAGCCAATTGCCATCAAGCGAGCATAATCTAGACTCCTGGCTGCCAAAAATCCAATAACACTTTGCCCGATCTGGGAATCGAACCCAGGACCCCACGCTCACCAGTAGCCTTGCGACCACTAGACCAAAGAGTAACGTCAGCCATAAACTAGCAAAGTAGAACATATAAGAAAATTTTCGATTTTCCTGCCATAACGAACTATTCTGTGTTAACTCTTCGTCCATCAGGTAGACAAGAAACAATTTAAATCAAGAGATAAAAGAAAGCCTGAAATAATTAGTGTATAGTTAATTTCTAGAGACACTCCCAACAACACGTGCCAAATATTTGCAATTATCTTGTCACCTGTCATTCGCGGTATAGTACGCTAATGTCGATCTAAAAGACAGCTGTCGATTCTAGGCCCAGCGGAGCGAAACTTGTGCGTGTCATGTTTACAATGTTACACAGGAACTTCAGTTCCTAAATGAGTAATAATAATAATAATGCTTTATTGAAAACAAAGTAAGTACACAATTACATAAGCGCACTGCCTCCCGAACTAGGTTGTTAGCCTGTATCTCAGGAGACAGTTCCCTTCCAGTTTACATAATTACTAGATTCTTACAGCGTTCTCAAGTAGCTGAAACTAAACACAAAAAGGTAAATTTAAATAAAAGAATAGGAGGCTACTACAAAATAATCTGGGCTAAATCTGTAATATCTGCTGCAGCTAGGTAGGGGGACAAAGTTCGCGCGGTGCCTCGTAGGGAAAAACATTTTCTCACCAAATAAAAGCTTATAAAATTCTCTACCATTTTTATACATGCAATTTTTCCGAATTTTCAACCGTTTTGGAACTACACGTGGGAAAATTATGCCGCCTCCTTCCACTCCGGCTCACCTCATACACGTCAGGACTTTTAGTATGTTACTCCTTAAGTAAACTGAACGAGTTTCTGAAGAAATCAGTTAGGTCCCTGCTCACTCACCCTACACCCCCTTTTGGGCCATTCATTGACTGAACTTGAATGGAAAATTAATATTAAATAATTAAATATATAAAATCATATACGTGTGCAAATATCGCTTAAAATACCAAGTAATTAGTTGTGGTTTGCGACCCTGGTAAAAAATACGGGCCGAAAATACGCCGAAAACAGGCCGAGGTAGTGAACAAAACGCCGAAAACACGCCGACACGCCGAAAACAGGCCGAAAACACGCCGACACACGCCGAAAATACGCCGACAAACTCCAAAAACACGCCGAAATGAGGCCGAAATCACACCGAAAATCATTTGTACCCGGGTATACATCACTTAACAGCAAATTAAAATCCATACACAATTAATTTCATTTTTAGGAGCTTGTGGCTTAGTAATAACAGCCGCACGGGTCGATCGATCAGGTTAAGCTATTCTTGCCGCGGCTGGTCCGTGGATGGGTGACTATCTTTACATACCAAGACCCCTCCGTGCCTCGGAAACCACGTTAAGCCATTGTTCCGGCTGTCATTCATGGATTTTTGACAGTCGTTACGGGTCGTCAGTAGCCCGAAAATCTGACAACCAGTATTACCAAGAGGTATCGTATTACCCAGGGTTGTGGAAGGCAGATAGGCAGTCGCTCCATGTAAAATACTAGTATTCAGCTGCATCCGGTTAGACTGGAAGCCGACCCCAAAATAGTTGGGAAAAGGCTAGGCAGATGATGATGACACAATTAATTTCATTTTGCAATCAATAAGCATCTGTTTAGGGCAGAAGATACGACGCGATGTACCTAATGCAATTATATTATTGATCTTCAGCTATGCCAGCGATCCAGAGCATTTCTCTTTCTCAACGAGATACAACGGAGGTTCATCACAAGCAAGCAAACTGACGACTTCACGACAATACTAGCAGCTGAGATGTATCGATACAGTGAAGACTACAGCACTATTGAGATAAGGAAGGGAGAGTTGGACGAACTGAATAGTATAGGAGTCGGTTGGAGTGGTGAGAGTACTTATAATCTGCGACCTAATTGCGTAACACGCTACTCGTATCAATCTCAATCTGAATAATTTTCAAGCATGTTGCTAATCCATTGCTTCATATGATCGAAAAATGTGTCTGCTCAACAACGTAAATAACGCAATGAATGTTGTCGAAATGTCAAAATGAAAGCCATTGCTACTGTTAGTGCGTTATGCAATTACCCCGCTGGAACTATGCTCGAATTTCTTTCCAGTAGAGGATAGAGGGCGTCAAAATTAAAATAATTTTTGTTTTACAGAAAGTTTACTTGGTGAGAAGATCCTATACATAAATAATCCAGATGTTATCTCATACAGTGTAAGTATTGCACTTATTAACTATAATTAGTATTATAAAAAAATATATATAAGGCCACATCGAAGTCTATATTTGAGATAACCCTGATCATTTATCTTTGCAGACTATATCACACGTGACCGCCTCTCCAGGACTTGTATCGGTGTCCGGAGTGTGTTCAACACCGGAAGAATTATGTGTCGCGAGGCCCACAACAGAGGCAATAGCGGTCTTAAGTCCAACTGCACAAAGAATATTAGTCGCAAGACCGACTCTAGAAAGAGTATCAGCCAACAACACGACTGTGGAAAGTATATTACTCTCGGCGGCAACTTCAGAAGAAATAAATATCATAGACCCAAAATCACAGAATATACCTGTCGGCTGTCCTCCCGACAAATTATCAACTTTAAAACAGACTTCGGAAAACGTATTGGTCGATTCAAAACCTGAAAGAAAGAGTCCAACATCCGATAGAATACCAGCAGTGTCTCCAAATCAGGCAAGGTTATCGTCAGTGAGTCCGATAACGGACAGTTTACCAGAGATAAGCCCAAGACTGTACATAGTAATTGTAGGCATGATCATACTGGTGATAGCTATGTCTGTGTACGCTTTAGGACCAGTATCGTGTGTAGTTGTGACAGGTATTGGAATATATTCGCTCTTACGATCTTATATGGGTACTAAAGATAAATCAGATTAGCACAGAGGATTGACGAAACGAGGGAAACGACTCGCATAGCATTTAGTTCTTAAAATAATACACTTTTGTAGTATGAAGCACTTTTTTTCTTAAGATTTGAGTTTTTGTTTGACTGGGTTCTCTTTTTTAGAATTAAGTCAATTATGGGAACTCCGATTGCCTTTGATTTTAATAAATCCTTAGGCTATGTTTTATGGTGTATGCGGTAAAAAATATTATTTTAGTATCGTATGCAGATACTTATACGCAAAAATAAATGGTGTTGTTGAAGAGATGCAGTTTCTTTTCTTATTGTAACTCAAATTATATTGTTCTACAAACTTTTTTTAGAAATCTAGGAATACATAAAGTGCGTTGGTATTTAGACTAATAATCGTAGAATTATTCGCGTGTAAAGTTGCCAAACGTTCCGGCTTAAGTCGGTCACATTAGACGTATACCTGTCATGCTAAAAATATCGAAATGCCTTTGTTGTTTCGCCGTCTGACATTTGTATGATTAATCTTACTCAAATTCGAGGTGCCTCATGGCACACGTCTCCAAGGATCCTTGCAGTTTTGAGTACTGGCTTTAGTTATGTGTTAAAAATGTGTTTTGGACTACTTAAATCACTCGAAAATGAGAATTACACGACGCAGCGCGCGGTAGTTCGTGGTATCAGATGGGAACACCGCGCGCCTACTAGCTACTCATTTCTCGTTTCATATGTACTCCTCTTCATGCATCTTGGGACCTGCTGGTCGATTCTGTAAAAATTTCACCGTGAAATCATAAGTAAAGTGAGCTTGAAGTGAGCATTGTTAATAGTGTTAATCCCTAATGGCAGCTCACTTCCCGCTCACTTCACCTAAGTTCTCACGGTGAGATTTTTACAGAATAGCACTGCAGTTCCCCCTACCATTATCATTATAACTATAACCAATCATCCCACATCCCACTGGACTATGAGAGAAGGAACAGAGAGTGCGCTTTGCAATACCATATCTCCTTCGTATTTTATCCAGTTGGGAGAATATGATTAACCAATCAGTAAGTAGTACACACGCCACCAGCGTCAACAGCGCGTCCAGCACGCTCTCGCTCAGCCGCTGCAGCGCTACACAGTGAGTACTCACGTAGAACAGCTGCTTGTTGTGCGTGGTGTTCTGCAGCGTGTGGAACAGCTTGTGCGCACCGCGCGCCGCGGCCTGCGCGCCCACCAGCGACGACAGCGCGTCCAGCACGCTCTCGCTCAGCTGTTGTAGCGCTAATGTACGCGTATGCTCTAGGTAATGAAAAAATAAATCCAGTATCAATCATTATTTTCTACATTGAAAACAGAACTCAAGGGTCATTTTTCACTGAGACGCAACGTTGCGCGCAGGTATCTTTAGTTAAAAATATGTTTTCTAAACTCTTAATATTAAGTACCTAACTTAAAATAAGAAGTTTACAAATTATATGCCTTTTTTTTTTGTTTACCCATAACGGTTGTGAAGTTTCGCAAGCTAATTTAATTTGACCTTGTATAATACAAACATAACAAAACAGTTACCAATCTTACCTTTATCTTGGAAGTTTCTATTGGAAGTGTTCTCAGACAGGGTCCCGCCCGGCCACCATGACTTGAGAACAACGCTGATGTAGTAGTGCAACATTTGTTCAGAGAATATCCACGAGACGGTCTCTTTGACTTGCCTGCAAATTACGATTACCATAGAAGAAATTCTGTGAGAAAGGGAGAGGGAGGGGGTTTCGCCCTGCAGTGGGACAATACGGCCAGTTAGATTAAATTAGATAAAACAAATATGGACATACGGCTTTCCAAAGAAAAGTATTTTTGTAGTACCGGGCTTTGTGGTTGTGCACGTATTGTTGCGCGTTTGTATGAAATTTTCTCTCTATAGGGTTACCTACTCTGGTCTCAGTTCTCTCTTCTGCCATACTTACTGTTTTTAATTATTTATAATATAAATAGGTACTAACATTGTTTTTTTTTTTTCAATCAATAATATTAAAGATCTAACAAGGCCACAAAATGGAAAACACGAAGGGAAATATAAACTTTGCTTATCGTAAAAAAGAAAACAACTTTTTATTGTCACGCTAAACATTTATGATTTGACAATAGTACACTAATTTAAGACCGATATTAAACAAGTCGAAAACCGCTAATTTAGCATATTATTCACTACCCACGTACCTGTTAATAGTCCTGCCGTACGTGATCTGCACGAAGGTGACTAACGTTTTCCTGAGCCATCGGAACATACCGCGCATGTCGAACACTTCACTTAGCAACGCGTACAGAGGTTCCGCTATACTATCCCTTTCTTCCGCTATGGCGCCTGCGCCTGATAACATGGAAGATTTGTCTGAGACGTCTTTATCATAATCACAAGAGTGAGTATTAGCAGGCTTTCATAATGTAGCCAGTTTTCGCAAACAAGTATAATATTTGGATTTGTGTAGGCTTATCAACTAGAATGAAGTTACCGGAAAAATTGAAGTGGACAAAAACATTATAGGAAATGTTCTTATTTCGCGTGATTGGATTATAACCAAAAAAATACCAACACGCTGAAGGAAAAAATCGTGAGGAGACCAAAACCTAGAACATAAAGCTCAAAAACATGTGACTTCACCAACCCTAGCTGGACCCGCGTGGATCACGGCTCATTCCCTCTCACAGAGTGGATACCTGAGTCCTAGCACTAGGAACATTGTTAGATGATGGTAGATCTTCTTCTAAGCGAGTCGATGGCATATATTGTTCGAAAAGAGTTTACATTTTTTGTTTGATGCTGTATTTAGCAACGCTAACGCCATTTGATGACGCAGACAATTAGGTCCTCGCGTAAACAGGTGAAAGGACATGTGGTGCAAGACGAATGGTGGGCCATTGTCTCCGGAGAGACGCCGCATATACATTGAAGATCGGAACCATCCGAGAAACCCCATTTCTGGGAATTATCTTGCAGTCGACGATAGGTTTTATGGTGAGCTCCTTAAGTTCTGAGTTGAGCTGCGTGATTACTGACAATTGCGTGCACTGACTAGACAGGTCCACTCAATCTGTGTGGTTCCTTCCTTAAAAGACCGTTACAAACACCAATCTACATGGTCTGCATGCTACTTTAAAAGAAACCGAGTTTGTTTCGGCCTTTCTCCTCAGAGTACAGTAATACCCCGCTTTACGCGATCCCGTTATGCGCGGCTTCACTATGACGCGAATTTCAAATAGAAGAGAGAGTTTTATCTTCAAGCGTAATACAAAATGCTCTTTCAAAAATGTATTCAGGTTTGGACATATTGCTGAGTATAGACAATGATGATGACCGTGTTTTGACCGTGTGTCAAACAATTAAAAACAGTGTTGGGTGTTATGAACGTATTTTACAAGAACGTAAATGAAACGCTACCCAAAAGACAATAGATTTATTTTTCAGTAAAAATAACATGTAATACTGCATAAAGTGCTCTTAAAATTAAAGTGATTGATTCAAATGATTTGTATTTTTTTATATTAAGTTTTGACTATGTATGTTTAATCGTAAACTCCGATATACGCGAATTTCACCTAACACCGACCTCATCTAGTTTTTTAAATATGATTGTCGTGTAAAAGTGTTTGTACAAACCGACTTATAGAAATAAAATCATTTAGTGTTCCACTTACCACGCAAAGAGCTGGTCATAGCCTTGCTAGCGTTATCAGCTCCGTTCCCGTCTAGATATAATGATATCTCGTCTTCGTCTGCAGATAAATGCGTAAACTGTTCCTTTTCCTGCGATGATCTAGTCGTTGCTTCACTACTCGTGCTGTAAAGATTGAAATATGTTTAAGATAATTAGGACCTTATTTATCAAGTGATAAATTTCTTTTCAGTTTGATATTTCTAGCACCATAATAATAATTAAATAATAATTGGCAGAATAAATTGGGCCATTTTAAAATGAACAGAAAAAAACTTAAAAGTTAAGTACAGCATACAAATATAAAATAAGAAAGAATCACCATTACCTCTTAAATAAAGTTGAAAAGGAGAATTTGTTTTTCTTTGGTAAGTCACCCTGCTTCAAATACTCCGAGCTGGGATTGAGGAATGTGTATAAAGCCTCGCTTTGGTTTAGTCTGTCATCTTCTAAAACAAACTGAAAATAAATCGATTCGACTATATTCATTACTGCAAAAAGTTACCAAAATCTGTAAGTAATAATTTTTTTTTTTAATATAAAATTGTTTAAAAAATTATCAATACGTTTGGCTATTTAGCGGTTGGCGTTGCAAACCAGTGGGCTTAAAATGTCGGAGTGAGATGCGCTATATTTCGTCAAAAAGGTAAAAGAGACAAAGTATAATCTGTATGTAAGTGCCATCACTACATTTAATTGACCCTTAAGAGCTATAAATAAACTTACTTCTAAGTATTTCTGTATTAAAATTTTCGCTTTTTCTAAAGAGTTTTTGTCGTTCTTTCCAAATAGAAACTTGAACGAATTCGTTGGTAGCTCTAAATTCTTCAATTCTGCACACATAGGCCGTAACTTTCGATGTAATTCCTGAAAATCAACAGTTCATTAGATTAATCACATTGACATAATTATTTGGGAAAAGTGTCATGCAAAAACTTTTTCTGTCTTATTAAAGAAAAAAAGAAAATAAGTTTATTTGACCCAGGTTTAGCAAGGCTAACAATATTCACCAAAAAAATAATAATTAATACAAGTGCTTCACTGCTGCGCCAAATGGGCCCAGTTCAACATAAATGTCAGACAACTAATGCCTGACGCTGGTTTTCAACTGAACCCTAACACAAAACGTGTTCTAACTTTAGACCTAGGGTAAACCTTCTAACCAGTTACTGTTTTTTTTACTTTATTCCGACAAACGTAAAGTTCCTAATGCAAGCTTGAAAATTTAGACTCGGATTTAGCGTCAGTTTTTGTAAAAGAACTTTAACTTTGTCGGATTATAGTTCGAAATTTAAAAATGGCGCGATGGTTTAAACCTGGGTCTAAAGATAAACCTTGATTTGTGATAAAGCCGTTTGAGTTTAATTTGACTGAGTGAAGTAAAAACTTTTGTAATAATAGCTCGCCTGTGTCATTTGCCCGCTCCGGGCGCGTACACAGATTACCGCGTCTGTGTCCCGCCCGGAGCGGGCGGTTAATCACTGTCATAAAAACTGTATCTACCTCGCTCACACGGACACAGACGCGGTAATCTGTGTACTCGCCCGGAGCGGGCGAGTGACATAGATGAAGGGCTATAGCGAAAAAAGGTGTCCACATAACATTAAACCATAATGAAAGGGGGAGGTCATACCTGAAATTCGTTCAAGGTCCTAAGCAGCACCCATCCTGTAGTTATTTGCTCTGGCCTATCATCTTCGCTCATAGATTCTTGCTCCGCCATATGTACTACTATCACAAACTGGGGCGGTTTTGATTCATCTATTACCTAAAATAATAAAAATAAATAATTAGTTGTTGTAATGAATGTCAGTATTGTTCAATTTGTCTATTATCCTCACCTTTTGTGCTAGCTAGAACCAGAAAGTTGATGTTTATTTTAGGTTATAGGAATAAAAATCTTCTACAACTACTACTGATAAATAAACATCGCTCTATCCTAATCAAATAGTGTGCAAGAGATAATTCGCAACTCAATTTTAAGACTTCGTTAAAGTCTATTTTTGTCTGCAATTTTCTTTCAAATATTTCACAAGGACAGTAACGCTTTAATGAACGTCTTAAATATAAGTTTCCTTTGAGGATTTTAGTATTAATAATAATAATAAAACTTTATTTCGGACTACAGTATCCATAGTTTTGTTAGTATTTTAGTGTTAGTAACAATGATGATGCTTAGGTATTAGATTAGGTATTAAGTAATAACAATATAACGTCATTTATTTACTATAAGATTACTGTAATATGTCCCGAGTTCAATTTCATACAAAACTGTTTCGTCATACCTCAGCGCTATGTACGGAAGCCCGCCACCGCCCCAGGTGTTCCGCCCAAGTGTCTGTCCTAGCTAGGTGTGCCTCCAGTCGCATCTGTTCTCCTGCTAATTTCTCTACTTCATTGGCTAACATGGACAATGCAGGTGATTCTGGTTTTAAAGATGCACGGAGAGCTGCTAACGCCTGTAACACAAACATATTGATGACTAACTGCGTTCCGCGGTTTCACTCGACCCCGTGAAAGTATCGGCATAAACAGTATCATATTTCCTATTCGACGTCATGGTCTACCCATGTGCCAAATTTCATCCAAATCTGCTCCGTCATTTTAGCGTGAAAGCTTAACAATCAAACACACAAAAAATGTAATATTTTCTCTTTGTAATAATTATTGTTATTAGTTTAGAAATGCAATTCAATTGCTTGATGAGATTATAGGTAACGTCACGTAAACGGAGTGATTTCTTGAGATAAAATAACAAACCCAAAACGGAAACTGCAGTTAGAAATAAAACCAATGATGCAAATAAATCATTTCTTAGCAAAAATAACTACACTCTGTTTTACTATACTGAGCAACAGAGCAACTAAGGGTCGAATTCTTTGTGTTCCACGCGCGCCTCAAAGAGATGTCAGCAGTAACTGACGGGGTCCGCTAGGGAGGATGCTCGCCAGGGTCGCAGGTTGTGAAAGAGTTACCGTGGCCCTTGGCACAGGCAATTGAAGGAACACGGGTGGGTTTTAGTCAGTAAAAGCTCCGCCCAGAGCGGGAGAAGTTATTTGATAATTTCCCACCCAAAAAAAAAAACGTCGAATCCTGAAGTTTTCTATTTTTCTGGGATCCACAGTGATAATTTGTGCTAATTCCGGAAACAGAAATCAAACAAATAATAATAATAATAGTATCATAATCAAACTATATTGTTCCCATTGCTGGGAAACAGGCCTCCTCTCTGTGAGCAGGAGTGTACCATAATTCACCACGCGGGCCCATTGCGGATTGGTGGATGTCACATGTCTTCGAATTTTTGGTTCTAGGACATGCCGGTTTCCTCACGATGTTTTCCTTCACTATTTTGAGAGCAGTGGTGATGAAATTTAATACATAAAGTAAAATGCCTGCCTGGGTTGGAACTCACGACCTACAGCTCGTAAGTCGGGGCCGATAATACTGGGCCACCACTGGTGTACTAAATCCTACTAATATTATTATTATTACGAAAGTTTGTGAAGATATTTGGATGTTTGTTACTCAGTCACGCATAAACTACTTAAGGGATTTGGATAAAATTTGGTACACAGATCGTTTATAACCAGGATTAACACATAGAATAGAATAAAATAGAATACACTTTATTATGTACAGACGCCAGCACATCAAGCTACTACAATCTGTCAGATTTCTTTAATAGATTTTCAACTTTAGTGCTAAAGCATAAGGTTCAAGTTGATTGCGAAAATCTGACAGTTTCGGGTAGCTTGATGTGCTGGCGTCTGTACACATAGGATTTTATTAACACATACTTTTTATCCCGATATTCCCACGGGATCGAAACTTATGCGGGTGAAACCGCGGGACGCTGCTAGTAAATAATAATAATACTTGATGGCAAAGTAAAAAATTCGACGTCTAGTAGAATCAATAAAAGCATACTTGTATTTTATTATTATGTCGCTCCTGCAACTCGTCTAGTTTCCGTCTCGCGTACGTAGAATGCTCTGTGAGGTGTATAGTACCCGCCACGCTCTCCGCAGACGATACTGATTCGTTTGATAACTGACGGTCTTCTATTGGCGATCTGTCTGACGTAATGTCTGAAAGGAAGAACTTAACTTTAAAACCCTCAAGTACTGTTAAAATACGCGCGAAACTCCGTGAAATACCGTTACTGCCACTAACACTGGGCCGCAGCGCGCTTCGTGAAGCCTTGCCGTCGCCTAGAGGCGTCCACTCTCTAAGGCTGGCTGTCCATTGGCACGGAGCGAGGCTGCGGAGCGGAGAAAAGGAGAAATATTAACCAATAGGATTGCATAAAATCTCAATGTCATTTTTCTATTGGTTAATATTTCTCCGTTTCTTCGCTCCGCAGCCTCGCTCCGCGTCAATGGACAGGCAGCCTTAGGCTTCACGGAGAGCGCGGTAACCGACCCCTGACAGCAGCACAGTAGAGGTTAAGGCAATATGCGGATAAGAAAAGTGAAATTAAAAAAGAAGTTTTTTTTTTTACAAATAGTACCTTTATTGGCTTCCTCAGTTGCGAGTTCGGCGATCAACGCCGTATACTGGTCGCTCAGTAGGAAAGAGTGATAATATTTCTCCTGTATTGTGTCCACTACGGTGTCTTGAACTTCATAGAATACTTCTGGACCCTTATCTCCTAGTAAAAATGATTCCATTCTTTTTCTGGTATCCTGAAGCAATACATAAAGAAACATAACAATCTAGAAGTTGTTTGGGATTTCTTGGAATTGAGAAGCTTAGAAAAAATAACAACTTTATACTAAAGGATAGATTCGAAAAGGCTGTGTTAGTTTTACTGTACAGTGAGTTTTATATCGTAGCAGTAAGGGCGCTTTTCGTAGTGCAATTGTTACCACTGATGTGCATACTTATATCAATTAAACAGCCCGATTCAAACATTATGGCGGCTCGGAACATGAGGCGAGTCACTGCGCAGTAACAAATTCACGAGCGAGGGGGAGTGGTGACGTACTTCGCAGCAAGTAGTGCGCTTCAGAACCGCCATAATGTCTGAATCGGGCTGTACCATCGGGTTGTCATTTTTGGGAATGGGTAAACCCATCGGGCACACGGCTTGTAAAATATAATTTACTGTACCTTATCAACTTTTATCTCAGCGCTAGGAGACCTAATATAGGTATAAAATATTTCCGCGCCGAGCTGGTGCCAGCTACTCCTGGGACTGTGCCGCAACTCCTCGACAGCCATCCAGAAGCCGACCAGACCCTGGGAGCACATCGTCTCCAGGAACATCGAGAGGTATCGCCGCCCTGTCACGCTCTCCATTATTTTGTGTAGCGGTAGAGTCTGTAATAGAATTGACAGCATATTCAAACAAATGCGTATCGAAGCAGTAATACTAGCTACATGTAAGTAAGCCCACGTCCCGCAGACCCAAAAATATCGCGGCGGGATTTTATCTCGCACTGGGTTTTCAACTTTCGGTGCTAAGAAGCGCGTTGAAAATCCAGTGCGCGAAGAAAACTCGTTGCGGGAAAACGCGCCCGTGCAAACCTGGGGTTAGGGCCGGGACACATAAACACGATACGACGTCGCGTCGTGCTACGACGCGGCATCGTTTCGTCCACGGAGTAAAATCATATACCATCCAGTCCATCACATACCATCATATACGTCGTAGAACGACGCGACGTCGTATCGTGTTTATGTGTCCCGGCCCTAAGGGCTCGTACACATAAACACGATACGACGTCGCGTCGTGCTGCGACGCGGCATCGTTTCGTCGTTTGAATGATACGTCACCACAATCATATACCATCATATACGTCGTAGCACGACGCGAAGTCGTATCGTGTTTATGTGTAAGAGCCCTAATGCAAAAAGTATATTGATAATTGTGTCCACGGCAATATGGATGGCACATGTTTTGTCTCTGTATCACCCTGAAGTTGACTGGTCGAAAATGCCTCAGGCATTAGGTCCGCCGTTGTAAAATAAATCTTTAATAAATATATATTTACATGTTTAATTCTACAGTCGTGCTTTATACATTTATACAGCCGATCGAACGTGGCGGCAGCTGGTCGCATGCTTGCGCATTCCTCAGTGTGATTAGAGAGTATGTACGAGCACAGGTGCGCAAGAGTTTTAGACCGGACCTCGCGGAATCTGCTCTCATAATTACTATAATCTACGTTCTACACACCATCAGGTGTGAGGGTGAATCACGCTTAACACATAATCTGAATGTAATAAAGCTTTAATGAAATATCGAGACATCTTTATGAGTCATAGGTTTAATATATTATTACTGTGTGGATCATAGATTTTTGAAAAATCTAAATCAAATCAAACTACGCTGAGAACCAGCACTTTTTGAACGTCAAAATAAAATAAAAAAATAAATGTTAGCAAAACAAAAAGCAAAGGTACAGTATTTTTATCGCACGAAGCGACACGCGCTTTAATTTTGGTTGCCAAGTGTACGTACAAACACGTTGTGAATGTGCGTGTGAAGCGCAGGGGCTATGTGAATGTGCGTGTGAAGCGCAGGGGCTATGGGTACCGTCCGAGACAATGGCGAAGTCGGAAGTGCGTGTGCGTGTGTGCGTGTGTGTGCAGTGTTATGAGCTGGCGCTACTCGTCTTCACGCACACATTCACTGCGTTTTTGTACAATTGGTTACTACAAGTAAAGCGATAAAAAATAAAAATACTATTCCAATGAGTACCTAATCAAGTCTTATCACGTTGGGTTTAGCTTCAATTTTGCGAACGTTTAATTTTTTTTTAATTAACGTTCTAAAAGTGCTGATTCTCAACCTAGTTTGATTACTTAAATGACTTTTGATTTGATACTGATTTTTCAAAATTATATCGTATTAGTTGCAAAACAAGTAACCGAGAATTCACCTTTACACACAGTTTACCTCAAGAGTTGCGCTTCATTCGACATCTTATCTTTATTAACTAGATAAATAGTATGAAATGTGATAATACTACCTTGCTATCAGACTCCACCGTAGGAAAAGCTCCATCCCACCCAAGCTTTCTAAGGGCGGTTTCACACTCAGCTTTGGCAATAGTTAGCTGATTTATATATCTCTTTAGTTTCTTAGCATCTGCTACTTGTTGTCGACTTATATTTTGAGAACCACTTTTTTCTATAACCTCTATGTCTACACCCTTAGCTCGTTTCACGTTTTGTAGGGTAGTAGCTTGCATAATTTGGGTGACGATGTCATATCTGCAATGGGAAATGGAAGTTGTTTTATACCAGGCGCCTAGTGAACGCATTCTTCGGTACATTAGACGAAAAGTAGGTTAAATAACTCTCACGTTATCGTTGGGTCTTCGAAATTCAAAAGAGAGCATTTGTAGCAGTTATGTATAAGTATAAAGAAAAATTAAAAGAGAGAACGGCTGGACTGTTTTTTTTTTCTATATGAATTGTGGACAGGACAACGTCTATCGGGTCAGCTAGTTCAAAATAAGTGTGAAGTTGCGTCTTCTGTACGCTACTGAATCTTCATTTAATACGTAGCTTAATCAGTCTACACTGTTCCCACTGCGGGGACACAGACCTCCTCTCTTCGAGAGGGAGTGGGCTATAATCACCCACGGGGGCCCAGTGCGGATTGGTAGATGTCACATGTCTTCGAATTTTTAGTTCTAGGACATGCCGGTTTACTCACGATGTTTTCCTTCACCGTTTTGAGAGCAGTGGGGATGAAATTATTTACAAAATTTAATACGCGCTTATCGCAAATCAAAACCGTCGTCATTAGCATCAATTTCGATTAACAACGCCGGCAAAATTACTGGTTTCAATTAGTAGAAAAAATACCAAACTCCAAAACGGGTTTCGATTCGTTACATAAACGGTAACTAAGCATAAGGTTAAAACGCAAGAATGCGTTTACGTGAATAAATTATAATAATTATAAATATTTTGTTTTAAATTCAAGGCACCCGTGTCTGCTGGCTGTTGATGTTAAACGTAAATATATTTTATTTAATGAGGTCGATTTATGCAGATAATGCTGGAATAAGGAAGTTGAAATTTTAAATCATAACGAGAGAGGATAAGGGCTCCCGCAGATAAGCGCGACGCGACGGTTCGACACGATTCTGGTAGAACGAATTCCACGAAGTTTTCATAGAAATTGTTCTACTAGTGTCGCGTCGCGCTGTCGCGTCGCGCTTGTCTGCGGGAGCCGTAATATAGTTACATCATCTCTACCTATTTTACTAACAAAAAACCATTGCTATATTTATAGGGATAGCCGAAAACAATAATATTAGGATCTGTTTGCTTCTATCATTCACAATCAGCCTATAATATTCCCACTTCTGGGACATAGGCCTCCTCCCTGAGAGGAAGTAGGCCATAATCCACCACGCGGGCCCAGTGCGCGTTGGTGATGTCACATGTCTTCGAATCTTTGGTTCTAGGACATGCCGATTGCCTCACAATGTTTTCCTTCACCGTTTTGAGAGCAGTGAAGATGAAATGAAATACACAAAGTAAAGTGCCCGCCTGAGTTCGAACTCACGACCTAACTCATAAGTCGGTGCCGATACCACTGAACCACCACTGCTCTCCATAATTCGTTCCATCTTTATCATTACGTTATTTCGTGAAAAAGGGTAGTTAAAGTAAATATACATCTAAAAACAATTAGAGACAAAAACAATCCTAGAATAAAGTACGTGATGTAACTTGTTGCATGAGGTTATTACAATATTACTTTAGTATACTTACCTACCATTTGGATGGCATGCAAATACGCCAAGGGTAATACTGTTCTGTAGCTTTTAATTAACGGAAAAAACGAAGTGCATACGTCGAAAAATACCTACATATTATCAGTTTTTTTTTTTTTTTTTCAATCATTCTTTATGACAATTATTTTTATCAAACACTCATATCACAGGAGAGTCCTTGACACACATAAGTAATTGGTCAGTGAAAGTAATAAACAACATTATCAGTGTGCACTAACCGCAACCGTTTCAGCGTGTCGACATTGTTACAGCTATTGATCAGACGTATGTAGTCTTCAAATGTTTTGGCGTATTCGTGGGTCCTAACGTGCATTGCGTCCACCTCCTTCTGAGCTTCTAAATACTGGATTATCTTCTGGTTTATGTAGTCTGGTTCCGTTACTAAGTCTATTGCTGGCTGTAAAACTAGAATTAAAGAAGAAAATATGTAACACAGATCATCATCTGCTTAGCTGTTTCCCAACTATGTAGGGGTGGGTGAGCTGAATATCAATATTTTACATAGAGCGGCTGCCTATCTGTCCTCCACAACCCAGTAACTGGGTAATACGATACCTCTTGGTAAGACTGGTTGTCAGACTTTCGGGCTTCTGGCTACCCGTAACGACTGTCAAAGATCAACAAATGTAAACCGGGATCAACGGCTTAACTTGCATTCCGAGGCACGGAGGGGTCTCGATATGTTCATCCGCAGACCAACCTGGGCAACCGTAGCTTAACCGTCAATCGACCCGTGCAACTATTGTAATTGCAATTCTTTTAATTCTTCTATCATTTGAAAGTTTTGGTAATGTAGAAAGTGTCTATGTAAATGCAAGATGCGCTATTTGATCGATTGCGCGCAAATTGGATTGAGTCTAGGGACACATCAGCGGAGAAATATGCAACGGAAAGACGGGTGTGCTTGCATCTGCAATGCTTTATAAATAAGAAATAAACTAGCTTACGCCCCAGACTTCATCAGAATGAAATTTCTTGTTCCCCTGACCTAACCTGTCCCATCGCATCGCCCGCCCTCGCTATTACCTCGTTATCTTTCTGACTTTTCGCTCGGCTTGTAAAGCCTTCCTTAAAAATATTTTTTTGAATCCGTCTGGTAGTTCCAGAGATTAGCGCGTTGAAACAAACAAACAAAATGTTCAAAAGTCACCACTGTGTGGCTTGCCCGGAGGATACGGCGCACACATTGGAGGAGTGCCTAGCTTGGGCAGGGCTGCGCCGTAACCTCATTGCGGAAATAGGCGGGAGCGATCTCTCGCTCCCAGCCGTCGTTCAATCGATGGTCGAGAGCGGGAGCGCATGGGACAGGATTGCCTCCTTTTGCGAGGATGTCATGTCTGCAAAGGAGGCGGCTGAGCGGGAGAGAGAAGCCGCATCCTCTCTCCCCTCCCTCTGGAGACGCACCGGGCGCCTGAGAACAGCGCAAAACTATCTGCGACCTCCGTGAGAGGTGGCCTGCAGGCGGCGGACTAGTGGCATCCTTCGTGCGACCAGACAGGCCCGAGTTAGTCCCGGAATGTTCCACGCGCGCCACTCTAGAGTGGGTGCGGCCACTATGGGAATGGCCGCACGGGGAGGTGGCACCTGCTGAGGAACAGCGGGTCGAGGCCTGTCGGGGGAGCCGTGAATGTTTATGCGAATCCCGCACCCGCAGCCATAGGCAGAGGTGGAACACCGCGGTGGTTTTAGCCGGTAAGAGTCCAGCACGTCCCTCTGTCACGTCACCCCCACGATGGAGGAAGTCCAAGAGGATTTAAATAAAAAGGTATGGGAGGACAGTGTAGGCCTGTCAACAAGTACTAACAAAATAGAAAAAGGTAAACAGACCTACAGTCTACAAGCTTACACAGTGTCATTTTCACACAATATAAAAGAATCTTTTTAAAAGACAAATCCTACTATCCTACTAATATTATAAATGTGAAATTTGCAAAAACTACTGAACGGATTTTGACAAAACTTTACAGTAATATAGCTTATACATCAAAATAACATATATGATACCTATTTATGTATCCCGGATATTTGTATCCTAATATTCCCACAGGAACAAGACTTATGCGGGTGAACCCGTGGAGCGCAGGAAGAAAAATAATAAAAATAAAAACCTATTTAAACCAGATGACATGATTGCCATTACAACATTGTGGTGATTAACATACCTTTACATGCCAGGATTTCTCTCATGAGGTGTGAAGCAGGTGCCAACGAGTAGCACCGAGGCATAAGAAACATTATGACCAGCTCACTGATCTGTCTCAAGTAGTGTAGTTCTGTGTCAAAGGACATCAAGTGTGGAGCCAGGGCAAATACTGGTGGTTGATTCAGTTCCAATCTGCAATGTTCAGAGTTTATTATACCATTTCAGACACCAATCTACATTGTCTTCGTATGATCTGACCAAGATTATGTCTAGACTTTAAATGTGACTGTGACCTCTGAGTTTGTTTCGGCCTTTCTTCTCAGAGTAGTCAGATGGGAAACGCCAACATCATCTAGTTTTAAAAAATATGATTCACATGAAAAAGTGTTTGTACAAACTTACTTACAGAAATAAATCATTTATCATGTATTAATTTGTGAAAAAAATATACTATAATACTTGTCAAAATGTCTTTGCTGTAAAGCTGTTTTAATAACAACTTCTCAACCTAGCCTTTACTCAAGACTGGCCAAATAAATAGCACAATCAAAAAATCAAAATTATAATAAAATGTAACTTACGCACAACTCCTAGCAATTCTTATTCTTTCAAAATGCTGTGTGATCTTAGTGACCATGTCGCTGGCCAGCAGCTTCTCAGCATCAACACGTAACAGTCTCTCATATAAGTTCTGTACTCCGCCCCACACATGCTCCTTGAACTTATCTATCACTGGCTCTGGCTTGTGAGACAACTCCTTCAGCCAACGGGCCACAAAGTCTCGGAGAACATAGTCAATTAACAGCTGTAACTGGCTGTCTACAGTACGCCCAAATATGACAGGCAAATGAGACTTTTTTGTTGCATGAGGCCAATTTGACTGATCCTCCTGCACACAGAAATACAAAAGTTAAAATTACTGTGATTGAGTCTGATAAAAAATGCATGAAATAAATATGTCTTACCTTTAAGGTCTCCTCTATTTGTCGAACATCTTTTTCGAGTTTATCCAATAAAAACAAGGATGTTTGGTGTGGAGAAGATAACGATACATGACCCCAAAGCGTCAAAACGAAAACTGCTATCACTATGAATAAACTAAGAAATAATAAATAGAATAAGCTCCATATAAATGGAAAATACCACACTATAGATAAACACAAAGGTGCTATGCAAACTGAGATCCACTTATACATGATTTTCGCTAATTTAAATAAACATTATTTTTGGAAAAATAGTAAACAAATATGATTAATCGGGAATGTAGGGTTCAAAATGCTGAGGCTTGCTTCAGATATTTACGCTCGTGTAACACTGTCTGTAATACATGTTTCTTTTTAATTTATTTTAAATGTGTTTAACGAGATTTGTGTATAGTTTTTCCCGTAAAACTATCTCCCTCGTCCATTTGCTCCCCCTTTCGTTCATTAGCTCGCTGTCAAGTCAATAAGAAATTTTATTTCGATTCAAACTCATTATCAGAACGAGATGCAAGACTATCATACTGGTGGACCAACGTGAGTGAAAGAGCCCACCAAAACTTGGCAACTACACACAGATGTCACATTGACATAATGAGTATCAGGCTGGTATTGGATGACACTAGTGTTGTTCCTCTTATGGACCATAAGGAACAGACTACGAATGTATCTCAGCCCATCAAGCTACCTGCTGATAGCTGTCAATTTTTTCCAATCATTCTTGAGCATCTATAAAAGAGACGGACTGTAGTAGCTGGCGTCTGTAAATAAACATAAACTCACGCCTTCTTCCCATGAAGGTAGGCAGAAACTACAGAACGCCACCTGCTACGATCCTTACATATCCTTTTGATATACGCACGCCGGTTGCAAGTACTACATACCTGACCTTTCTGAAGAACATCACCAATAGGTAAGGTAAACTCAAATTTAAAGCATTTATTTCAATCAAACAGGCACTTCAATCGACAAGAAGTTGGTCAGTCGGTCAGTTCAAAATATGAAGCTAGTTTCCCATTTCAAAGCGTAGTAGGTACCTATGGAGAAGAACGGGCAAGAAACTCCATGGACACTCTTTTAAATCATATTTTTACAAAATTAATATTAATTACATCATTCATGTTTTTATAATTAATAATAATAATAATAATTTATTTGTTCAATAATATACACACTTTAAATAATATGGTGATACACTATAATACACTTTAATTCTATGTTCAGATATATATCGGGTCGCTAGTAATATAATTATATATTACTAGCGACCCGCCCCGGCTTTACATGGGTGCAATGGAGAAACACTGATAATTTTAGAGCCATTATTTCTCGTAAAAAGTATAGGATAAAAAATGGTTATTGTGGGTTATCCCTAAGAGATAGACATATACCATTCCGGACTTTTTTGTAGACCTTTTTAAGGTGTACAATACTGTAGTACATTATTTTGATCTATCTCGACGGGTTCAGCCAGCGTTTACAATGTAAGCGCAAAAAAATGTGTTTATTTACGACATCACATTAGGAACCTCTAAAATTATCAGTGTTTCTCTACTATATTATACATGTATTATAAGTACATATAAACCTTCCTTTTGAATCACTCTATCTATTAAAAAAAACCGCATCAAAATCCGTTGCGTAGTTTTAAAGATCTAAGCATATATAGGGACAGACAGACAGGGAATCGACTTTGTTTTATACTATGTAGTGATGTGAAAACGATGTAAGAAAAGACATACGCGTTAAAAGCGTCTAGAGTACAGCAAATAGTAACGAAACAATAATCAAAAAATAAAATAATTAAAAATAAGCCGAGGCAGCTAAGTGATGACCAGCCTCAATATTGACGGCACCCGTTCACGAGCATGATGCATGGATCAGCACCATTCAGCTCAACCATTTTGAAGGGAGCTAAATGATCCAACATGGATCCAACACACACGCCACCGTCAGCGAGACATTTGAGTGAGCATGAAATACATAAGTACTATCAGCCGCCAGGGCACATTCAAATCAATGAAAGGACATAATTACCCGGTAAATGGTAACTCTATAGATATAACACATCTGTGCTATGTAATTATGCAATACAAAGGAAATTGAGTTTATACAATGCAAAGACAGTCTTACAATCTTCACCAGCTCCAACAGTATTTTCAAGTGTAGTTTTAATTAGTTGTGGTTGTGGAGCAGGATCAGCATTGAGCCAAGCATTTTTATCAGCGATGTAATCCCCTAACAAGTTATGATAGCCTGCCAGCGTAGTGTGCGTTTTTTACAAGACTTGAATTTTGTCTCATTCAGTTGAAGAAGAGTTCAGGTAACTAACTATATTTTATGTCCTTTAAGGGCGACCACTCAAGGCCTTTTCACTAACATATGCCTTGTATGTTCCTTTTATTACCAGCCTTTCATTCATCCTCTTAACATGACAAAATCATCATCCAAACCATCAGCAATGCAGCAAGCATATTCTTTTCAATTCTTATCACAACATCTTCTTTTAAACCGTTACGTTGCCTTATCACAATCACATCATTCCTCAGAGTTACCCCACACATGCTACACTAACATATTTCCACAGTATTTAATCTCAATTGAATGCCTCTTTTGCCCTTGCAGATGCTCTTTTGGGTGCAGCAACCCAACATCTATTTCCACACATAACCGTAGCACCGGAGGGGCTTCTGGCTAAGTAATAACAGCCGCACGGGTCGATCGATCAGGTTAAGCTACGCTTGCCACGTTGGTCCGTGGATGTGTGACCATCTTCACATTCCAAGACCCCTCCGTGCCTCGGAAAGCACGTTAAGCCATTGGTCCCAGTTGTCATTCGTGGAAGTCGTTACGAGTCGTCAGAAGCCTGAAAGTCTGAAGGGGTATCGTATTACTCAGTAACTGGGTTATAGAGGTCAGATAGGCAGTCATTCCATGTAAAATACTGGTATTTAGTTGCATTCGGTTAGACTGGAAGCCAATCCTAACATAGTTGGGAAAAGGCTAGGCAGATGATGAAGCGTAGCACCAGCACACTATTGTGAACCCCCAGTCGACCCTTTTTGGACTTCGACTGGTCGGTCACAATCGCAATGTATAGTGCCATTCTATGATATCACCATTCAGTCTATTTGCTGAATTCACTATTCTTTGCACTTTTTCTACATCTTCATCAATGGATGTTTTATTCGATTATTGGATAGAGACAGATTGAAAAAAAAAAAAAATCTTGTCTTTTCTATGGTGTATGTCTATGTGTCATCCATCATTCATGTCAATGTCAATGTCAGTAAAGAATTCTCAGATCACGGATGTGGTCGTAGTTAAAATAATGAAAGACGGAACATTATTTTCTTATAATTTATAGTTTCTGATTGGGTTTTTGTGAAAAACAACACGTACCCAAAAGGTGTGTGTGCATTACAAGACATTGCGTGATTTATTATTTCTGCGAAATAAGTGCAAAGCGATCTGAAATCAATTATGTGCATCTCAACTAAGTAGACTTGCAGTCATGATATTCCACCACAGCTTTTAGTACGAAACTATCATCGTGTGGATCTTAGTGTCCTTCTTATTGATATAATTATTGTTTTAATTAAATTACTATAATGTCTGACATAGAGGCTACTTATCTAGTTGTTGGCGGAGGAATTGCCGGCGTTACTTGTGTTGAAACACTAGCAATCTTACATCCCGAGGAAACACTTGCAATAGTCACAGCTTCTTCTGTAGTGAAAAACGTAAGCAATGTGAGTTTTTATGCTAAAACAATTGTAAAATTTGATGTAAACGAAACAGAAGCAAGCTCTTTGATGAGAATTCATCCAAATCTGAAAATTGTTTATGATTCTCTGCAACATGTTGATACAAAAACACAAATAGCATATACTCATGCGGGTGATAAAATTAAGTACAGGGTCATGTGTATTTGTACTGGTGGAATACCGAGACT
Organism: Eremobia ochroleuca; assembly: GCA_949629135.1. Lineage (NCBI taxonomy): Eukaryota > Metazoa > Arthropoda > Insecta > Lepidoptera > Noctuidae > Eremobia > Eremobia ochroleuca. Next base: position 13,835,674 of record OX451392.1, read on the forward strand.
AATCAGAGATTCCCATAAAAGTAAGAGAATACTTGGAATAAGAGATACAGAATCAGTGAAAGAATTTCAGGAAAAACTTAAAATGGGACGCAGGATGGTTATAGTTGGTAATGGGGGTATAGCATCAGAAATTGTGCATGCCACAACTGGAATACAGAAGATATGGGTCATTAGAGATGACTATATTTCTGCTACATTCATTGATCCTGGAGCAGCAGAATTTTTCCAGAACACATTTAAAAATAAAGAATTACAGCCTACTCAAAAGACTGTTTTACGAAGACATGTTTTCTCAGAGGAAGACCAAGTTGTTTCTTTAAATAAAGATTTAAAATCTGCTGCATTAGGTCCAGATTGGTTCCGAAAACTGGAAGGTATAAAAGATGACAATGGCATACAGGAACTTGAGATTATTTATAAGGTTGAAATAAACTCAGTAGAAGAGACAAGTGACAAGGAGTACCCCCTTGAAGTAGTACTTTCAAATGGTAGAATTATTGAATGTGATTTTGTTGTGTCTGCAACTGGTGTCGAACCTGCTGTAAATTTCTCATGGGATAAAGAACCAGTGAAGGGGCCAGAAGGTGGTTTAGCTGTTAATGAATTTCAAGAGACATCAATAAAAAATGTGTTCGCAGCTGGTGATGTTGCTCATGCGGCTTGGGATCATGCTCCACATTGGTTCCAGCTGAGGCTATGGACACAAGCTAGACAAATGGCAGGAATGGCTGCTAAAGCCATGCATGGGAAAATTATGAATGAACAAGTGTTACAAGACTTCTGTTTCGAACTTTTCACACATTGCACTACACTGTTTGGTTATCAAGTTATTTTATTGGGAAAGTATAATGCACAAGGATTAGGAAAAGATTATGAAATTTTACTACGTATGACTGCTAATAAAGAATATATAAAGCTTGTACTACAAAATGGTAAGCTACAAGGTGCAATATTAATTGGAGAAACAGATTTAGAAGAGATGTGTGAGAATTTGATTCTTGATCAGTTAGATTTGACACCTCTTGCTGATCAAATTTTGGATCCAGATATTGACATTGATGATTATTTTGATTAAGAAAAAAAAATAACTGATCCTCTAAACACAAAATAATACTTTTTTAAGTAAATTATCTACTTAAAAAGTGTAAGTAAGTGTAAAGTAAGTGTACTTGTAAATACATGAATTTTATAAATAGATTGTTATGATGTTCATTGATGGCCTTTCATTTCCCTGGAAAATTAACTAAGTTAGCCACAGGTGCATGAGACAAGAAGTTCGCTCTACCTACTACCCAATGTACACGGGTCCATCCATGCGGGAGTCCTCATTCACTGATTCAGCCATGGGACTCGTCAATTATGGGTCCATTCACTGATTCAGCCATGGGACTCGTCAATAATGGGTGTATTCACTGATTCAGCCATGGGACTCGTCAATTATTGGTACGTTCCGAGTTGCGATGTAATCGAGTTGAGCGTACTTTTCCCCGTTCCGAATTAGCGTGAGCACGATAACGATGTCCCGTGAATCGTCATAAATGATGTCAAGACATGCGCTATCTTGTGATAACGCCGACCATGCCACAAACAATATCACCGTGAGCGCTGTCTGTTGTCTGTGTGTTATGCTGTTTTGTTTTGAGTTGCATCAAATCTTTAAACTAACATGGCATTTCCAAAATTAAGCTACTGGCTACAGTCGCCACCTATCCAAAGAAGAAGAAGAAATGTGATCTATAAATAAATAAATAATTATACACACAAATAAATACTATATTCCAAAATGTATTCAAGTGAATATAGTTTTGACGTTGAGCGAACACTGTGAGCGCAAGCATGAGCGTTCCGAGTTGTTGACAGCTCTCAGCAATAATCGTGATATCTAAATCGGAACGCAGTGTTGATGTGAGCGCTGTGAGCGATTATGGCATAATTCGGAATGCAGCCTAAGTTGTCAATAGTTGCCAATGTTTTAGGTTTTAGTCTCGCTCGGACTGTCAGTGTCAGACCGATGACTGTCAAAATAAAATGATCGAATAGTGATGTAAATTGAAATTCATATAGTCGAATGACATCTTGACCGGTAAGAATAAAACTAGGTTATAAAATTCTCACCATCATTGATACACATATTTAAAAATAAAACTAAGGCGTGGTGTAAATGGAAGGTGTATCAAAATCTATCAGATTACGAACATTTTTCACTATTTAGGTCTAGGTTTCATACTGAAGCTAAAACTTGTTATTGCCAATATATAAAGTCAGTTGAGGACAGCATAAAAGTTAACACTAAATATTTCTGGACTTTTATATCTAACCGTAAATCCATAGCGTCCATTCCTTCAACTATGCATTACAAGGGACAGTCGTCCAACAATCCAGATGAAATCTGTAATCTCTTTTTAAACTTCTTCCATTCTGTTTATGAGCCTTCCACTTTCAACGATGTGCAGCAGCAGACCTTCGACGATGCTAAGAATAGTCGTCTCGTTAGCAATCTTGTGATCAGTATTGAACAGGTACACAGTGCTTTGAAATCCTTAGATTGTTCTAAAGGCCCAGGACCGGATGGTATCCCGCCACTCTTCCTTAAAAATACCGCTGACACTTTAAGTCTCCCACTATATATTATTTATAATAGATGTCTCAGCCAAGGAACTTTCCCAGAAGTATGGAAACGAGCCAATATCACCCCCGTCCATAAATCTGGTCCAAAATATGAAGTTGAGAACTACCGTCCTATTTCCATTTTGTCGATCTTGTCAAAGCTTTTCGAGAGGCTTGTCCACAATCAGCTGTATCCAATTATTCATGATCAGATTATTAAGCAACAGCATGGGTTCGTCAAGAAAAGATCTACAACTACTAATTTGATTGAATACACTGATTATTTGTTCAATAACTTAGACACACGTATACAGGTGGACTCTATTTATACTGATTTCCGTAAAGCCTTTGACAAGGTCGATCATAAATTACTTTTGAGCAAATTAGCATTTAACAGCATTCGTGGGGACTTATTTCGTTGGTTTACTTCCTATGTTACAAATAGAACGCAAAAAGTAGTAGTTAATGGTTTCCATTCCAACTCCATAACTGTTTCATCAGGGGTGCCTCAAGGCTCGATACTGGGCCCTTTATTATTTATTATATTTGTAAATGATATTGACATGTGCTTTCTAAATTCTAAATTCTTACTTTATGCAGATGATCTTAAAGTATTTAGACCCATCAAAACTATGCTTGACTGTCAACTGCTTCAACAAGACCTCAATCGTCTTGCAGATTATTGCACAAAAAACCAGCTCCAACTTAGTATCTCTAAATGTTGTTGTAGCTTTACAAAAAATAAAAATATATTTAAATATCCCTATGCAATTCACAGTGAAACTCTGGCAAGGGAGAGTTTGATCCGCGACCTGGGAATATTACTTGATGATAAACTGCATTTAGACGCACATGTTAATAAAATTGTTAATAATGCTTATCGCATGTACGGCTTGGTAATGAGATTAACAACAGAATTTAAGTACCCCAATACATATTTATATCTCTATCGATCACTAGTTAGGTCTCAATTAGAATATGCAGTTCCTGTGTGGAACCCCTACTACAATAAATACATTGAGTGTATAGAAAGCATACAACGAAAATTTTTGAAGTCTATGCATTATCGCTGCTTAAAAAGTTGTTATCTCTCTTATTGTGAGTTACTTAAAAAATATAATCTGCTTTCTTTGAGTTCAAGGCGTACTTTTCTTGAAACTACTTTTTTATATGATTTATGCAATAACTCGTATGATTGCTTAGACATTAGTAACAAGTTGTGTTATATAGTTCCCAGAACATGCCAGGGACGCGAGGTGCGCGCACGACCTGTATTCGCCACTACTACCAGTCGTACAAATGCCGGCTTGCGTGCACCTCTTCGTCGCCTTACGAGCAATTTTAACAAGAATTTCTGCAGTTTGGATCTGTTTGCTTTACCGCAAGGAAAGTTTAGACTCATGTTACTTAACATATTGAAAAATTAATGTGGCACTGTTGTTGTTCCACTTTTGCGGCACTTTTATCAGTTTGTTTTGTTGATACTTTACTATTAATATCCGTCTTTTTTATTGTTTACAACGTTAATCTTTTTACCAAATTGTCTCATTGTGTATCTGTGGAGAACGTGGTTGATTTCACATTTGTTTCATTTCTGTATTCTATCTTTTTGTAATTCTTAATGTGTAATTGTTTGTTTTCCCGAATAAATAAAATAAAATAAAATAAAGAAAACATCATGATATGACGGCTGTAAACTCGGAAGGGTTAGGCAGAGGTGTACATAGTATACACACATGGCATCAGTTATGTTTCAGTTCCACGTAATAGGGGACGAGCCTTCAACCGGGTACAGATCCAGACCCCGGGCTGTTACTGAGAAATTCCTGATCGAAAAACTCAAAAACACTACCCGACCTGGGAATCAAAATCCAGGACGTCATGCTCTTGCGACCACTAGACCAACGAGGCAGTCGTGGGAAAGATTTATAACACCATTGACTTAGTGTACACGCGTATTATCGGGAATCGAGGACATATCAGTCTGTCCAGGCTACTCGATACTACTGATTCCTTAAAGAAAACCTATAACAAAATCTATAAACCTAACATTGCTCGACTGCTCGAGGTTAACTCTTTGACTTCCCAGGCATCACTGCAACGACCGGTTCTTCCTATGTGTGTCCTGTGTTGTCCAAATCTATGCAGTGCGAATCTATAATAAAATTAATTATTGGCTTCCGTACTTTAGCAAATAAATAAAAATGCATACATTTGTCTCAATTGCTTTATCGTCTAAATAATATTATGTATGTCAAATCTTGCATCGATTCTAATAGTATCACGTGGATGTGTCCCATCACTAATATCGTCACTGAAAAGGTATAGAGATTGGGAGATTTGACGTGTTCTGTGTTTGATGCGCGCATTGTTTTTGTCGACTTTACATTTGTAATTATTTGTTCTAATTCATATAATTGACTTGCCAAGTTTTCTTAGTCTTTCACCGTTTATAAAGCAAGCATTTCCATCGTGGTATTTGATTGTATCATTAAGTGTGTGAAAGTTTCTGTACCCTGTTGTGTTCTCCTTTGTTTCTTTCCAATTCATCGACGTAATTGTCCAAAATGCCTATATTATTTAGTGTTGTGGCCAGAGGCACAGTGGTTTTAGCTAAATACGCAACATGTGCGGGAAATTTTACGGAAGTTACAGAACAACTACTATCGAAGATACCGCCCCACGATGATAAGTTGACGTACTCTCATGGAAATTATTTGTTTCATTATATTGCGGAAAACAAATTAGTTTATTTCTGCATTACCGATGATGTGAGTACAGCTGGTTTATTTACATACAACCTTGAATATAATATACTTACTATTATACTTAACAAATATAATAAAATACTTAACAATAATGTACATTTTCTTATTATGCTAATGACTTTTGTTTCAGAAATTCCAACGTTCTAGAGCATTCTTATTCCTCAATGAGATCAAGAGAAGATTTTCGACAGCATTCGGTGACACGGCCCAGACTGCTATACCTTATGCTATGAATGGAGAATTTGCCCGAGTGCTAGCCACGGAGATGAAACATTACAGTGATTCCAAAGACCTTGACACCATATCTAGAGTCCACGGCGAGTTGGATGAACTCAAGAATATTATGGTTAAAAATATTGGTGAGTTACCTAAAGTACTTTCTGCAACCTTTATGTTAATATTAACTTAGATCTTTTTTGGAACTGTAATATTTTCTAAAATTTACTGGGCAAATGTTTATTTTAATTGGTACACATAAAACAGATTGCTTGTTATTGACACTTACTGATGATAACAAGTCATGGCTCCATTGCCTGTTTACACTTCAATCAATCTACAATTAATATAAGAAATATTTCCAATACTACTGTTATTTATAAATGTACCGACGCCAGCATATCAAGCTACCTGAAACTGTAAAATTTTCCTAATTAATTTTGAATCTAATTCTAATAATCTAGAGATAAAGTTGAAAATTTATTAAAGACATTTGACAGATTGTAGTAGCTTGATGTGCTGGGGTCTGTACATGTTCCCCAGTCAACTTATAAACTACATTGATAACACTCTAAACACTAGCCATCTTATTACACAATGAGTTATAAACCTTTGAGCCAGTTACTGTATTTTAAACTTTATTCCAATAAAAGTAAAGTTTTTAATGCAAAATTGATAACTTAGACTCGGGTTTAATGTCAGTTTTGCAATAAGAAGTTTAAGATTGTTGGATTATAGTTTTATATTTAAAAATGGCATGGTGGTTTAAACCTGGGTCTAATGATAAACCTCGTTTTTTTAATAAGGCTACAAATGTTAACAAAAAATCTGTTAAGCCTCTGTTTGAATAGTATTGTAGCAGAACCATGAATAACATCTTAAAGTTACTTGGTGTTATTGACATCCATAAATGTATTGAATAAACCCTCATCAAGTCATCATTTTCCTCTTAAAAGTATTGGAATGAGGATCAGTTAAATATTGCAATAAACCATGAGGATTGTGGTCACACACATTTTAATGACTATAATAATCCTGTTATGGAGTACCACTAATTAATTGGTTTGACTTATAATAACCAATGACCCTAATTTGTATGTACATATAATTGATTGTTTTGTACGGTCACCAAAGGAGATAAGTAACCAGGGTCGTTGAATACAGTTGAAGTTTAGTAAGAAACCGATGGATGTTTTCAAATAAAATGTTATTTAATTAATAGAAAACAAGCAGTTCCTTTATCAAATTAAATTTAATTCCAAAACATCCATCGGTTTCTTCTAAACTTCAATTATATCTGACGACCCTGGTTACTTATCTCTTTTGGTGACCGTACAAAACAATCAATTATTTTTCTTCTGGTTTTGATAGCATATTGTTTCATATAAATAATACTTATCAGCCCTTATCTTTGTTTTGCATACAAACTGCATTATATACTGCTAGCTATGTATGTGTCATTGACTGTGTATGCTATGGAGACGCTTATTTACTTGTAAAAGTGATGGATTTAATCTTTTTTGTAAACAATTAACCTTTTGAACGCCAATCACTTTTGTAATACGAACTTGTATACAAGTGATTGGCATTCAAAAGGTTAATAAAAGAAATAAAAGTAAACAATTAATGACTAATATGCTAATGACATATTAGTCATTAATTGTTTACTTTTCATGGCAGGCTAATGATATAGTTCCCTATGAAATATTAATTATACTTAGATGTATAAATCATTTCATTGGAATTTTATGATTTTTGCATGTCAAATACTTTTCAATGAATTAAATTTTTTCTTTAGGTTTTATTTGAATGAAATATACTTTTGTTTGTGAAACCTGCATATATTGGTTTATTGCAAGAAATTGTCATGCATTTAAGGATTTCGCATAGGTAAAAGTTGTTGGTTAAATAGTAATATTTGACCCACTTTCTCCTATCAGTCGAATTCTAGTTAAAAATTATCTAATTTCTTCATTCACCTTACAAAAAATTATGTTAGAGAAGTAGGTATTATTATTCAGCAATATCTCATAAAGTTATGAGTACCTATGAATGTAGTGCCCCTATGTAAACAAGCCATTTTTAATGAACCATGCATATTATTCTAGTTTAACAATATACTAGTAGAGTTTGCCACATTTTACTGCATACTGTAAAGCCTTGATAATGTTTTATATTATACACTCAATGCATTGGTACCTCCTTACTAGGCCTTACAATAATTTCATATAATGATTGACTCATGAGCATGACTGTATAAAATTATGTAATTATCTAAGGAAGGATTCATGTTTCTACTTTGAATGCTACCTACAATATTGTTCCACACCTATTGTTTCATAAACTATTTATCTAAAAACAATGGAATTAGGATTGATTATATTAATTGAGAAATCAAAGAAGTAGATGTTATTCTAATGCATAATTAATTATCTGTGTAAACGAAATATTAGATATTTCGTTTACAAGTCAGAGATTAGTCTAAAATGGAATTTATAGGATAGTTCTGCCTTAATAGGTAATAGGTAATACGGGCTGGTGTCTCCACGTCAAGGCGTGTATGGGTGGGAAAATCGATTATTCGGTCCACCCCAGCTCCTCAAGGAAGGCCAGCAACGCCTTGATGTTACTGACAGTCTCACGTAGGGTACCTAGGTTACCGAAGTACTTTGCCCTGTACGTGGCGACCACCGGGCAGCTTAGAAGCACATGTGCCGCTGTCTCGTCATCCTCCATGCAGGCCCTGCACAGCGGACTGTCTGTTACTCCTATGACAAACAGGTCTTTATTAAATGACCCATGGCCAGTTAAAGCAAAAAAAAAAAAAAATGGTAAATGTATGCAGCATTTGTTTAGTTAGACGGAGAACCTGCTTTGTGAGGCGGCCATCCATTGCGGGAAGTGCTTCCTTAGCCTGCCTGCCTTGGTCCGTCCAAAGTTTGTCATGTTAGTCTCTGGTGTGTTTCCTTACCAGAGTGCGTAAATACCCGCAGGGGAGTGGCACAATGGGCTCAGGTCCCACTGGTGCCATGCGCCCCCTTCTGGCAAGCTCGTCGCCTGCATCGTTGCCTAGCGAACTGCTGTGTCCTTTGATCCATTGAATGGTTATTTTATTCAGGTTACCCAACCTAGTTGAGGCGCTGGTGGCACTCGTATATTATTTTTATTTTTTTGTCAAAATTGCAGCAGACAGTCCCCCAAAACGCCCGCCCTTCACCACTTCCTAGTGCTTTAGCTGGGAAAAAAAAAGTAGCGCGACAACTCCCCAATAGCACAGAATCCAATAGTATATGTATCATTTATTAGTTGTTGTTGAAAATGTAAATGGCAATCAGTTATGTAAATTACTTCACTGGAAATGTATGAGTTTGGTGAATTAATTATGTGTTTTTTAATTAATTTCAGATAACATGGCAATGCGCGGTGAGAAATTAGAATTACTTGTGAATAAGGCTGACAATTTAGCGACAGGTGTAAGTATTTCAATGATTATCAACATTTTTTACTATTTCGCAAGTAATCTAAATTGTGTTAAAACCCAAAGTCTTACTTGGATCGTTAGTTAAAAGATAAAGGAAAAGTTTGGAAATCATATGATCTCTTCTTTCTTGAATAAATACAAGGTGGAAGGGACGCATGCGAAACCTGTTACCATGGATCCAGTACATGATTCTGGACAAAAATAACCGATGAAGAATTTCAACGCTAGGGGCGTTCAAATTCTTCATTGGTTATTTTTTATAAAAATCAGCTGTTTCATACAAAAGTGCAAAACCTACGCGGTCAAAATGTGTGGAAGAGCTGATTTTTTTTTTTGTTACCATGGATTCATTACATGATTCTGGAGCCCCTGCGTTGAAATTCTTCATCGGTTATTTAAAAAAAAAAAATTAGGTGTTTCGTACAAAAGTGCAACATCAACGCGGTCAAAATGTGTGGACGAGCAGATTTAAAAAAAAAAATAACCGACTAAAAATTCATCGTCATATACTTGACACCCTGTTTGTAATGCATGTAGAGAATACAATCCCGGGATCCCGGCCGTTTTCTGACCCCGAAAATCCCGAGACTACTTGGCAATCTCGGAATTTTCGGGTGTGACAATCTCGAAAATCCCGAGATTGGCCAAGTACACGGATCCCGGGATTGTATTGTCTAAATGCATGCAAGGTTTAGTTGACTCCCTAACTTGAATTAGTCACGCAAACATAGTCATTATAAGAAGTATATCATCACGTAGTAAAACCAACTAGCCTATGTTTTATTGGAAATTTCCTCATAGCCATTTTTGAATACAATCAATATCCTTACTATTTCAGTCCGTAACATACCGCCACACATCAAGAACGTTGCAGCGTTCCCTGTTCTGGAAGAACGTGAAGATGTACGTCATAATGGGAGGAGTCGCCGCCGTCGCGGTCTACCTCATCGGGGCAATGGCATGCGGCGGCCTGAAGTGGGGCAAATGCGTCGGATAAACATGTATACACAGATATATTATTACAACAGATATCAAATATCACAACCATGATTAAATTACTACCAATTTATGAGACACGATTTTGACAAACGGCGATTGTTTTATAAGCTTTGTAATGGTTATGCAATCATCAATGGGCGTATTGATCACGCGGCGCGGTAGTAACCAAAAATACCTTGAGCTATAAATATGCAGGGTTCAATTAAATTAGCTAGCGAAACTCGACCCACAATCAATCGTCAAATTGTCAATCTTTTTTATTTTAATTTAATTTTATGTGACTATGGTTTCCTTTTTCTGTTTGTTTTTATTAGCTGTAAGTCCTCCATGTACCAAAATAAATAAATAAATTTGATCGTGTTTAGATATCGATACCCATCAAGTCTGCGGAGTTTTGCTAGCTAACATAATTTAACCCTGTATTTATTTGAGTATTTTAATGGAATATACAAGGTGTAACTTAAATAACGCACAACCTCTTAAGGGGTCATTGTACTAATCATTATGAACAAATTTTACTATGGGACCAAACCGGAAATGGCGAAAAAAAAAATCAGCTGTTCCCTACATTTTGACGAGTTATGCGAACATAAATGTAGGGAACAGACAATTTTTTTTTCGCGATTTCAGGTTTGGTCCCATAGTAAAAGTTGTTCATAATGATGAGTACAATGACCCCTTAAGAGGTTGTGCGTTATTTAAGTTACACCTTGTATAATATAGTTGTGGGGACATGGCCAATCATAGAACAAGAAATCTATATGTATGGAAGTAAAACTCATTTAATTTATGTGCGTGCGCTGATGCCTCTGAATGAGTTACCTACCGTTCCTTACTACCCTGTTATGGTTTACAAGCATTGGTTGTTAAACGTATCTTGCGCCCCGAAGGTGTAGGCTTTTAGATGCGTTTGGTGCGGACAAGGGCGGATCCAGCTTTGGCGCCAGGAGGGGGTCACATAGTCGTGGTCAAGTCAAGAACTTATAATTTAATTTTGACAACAATAGATACCAGTAAAAAGTAGGTATTTTATTAACGTACGTAAGTACTGTACTTAAAAATATTTAATATGGCGCGGTAAAATTCAAAGGGTTAAGCATTAAGAATGTGCCCCCAGAGCCAAATGTAATGAATATCATATTGTTATGTTTGTACGTTACTCATTTACATTACTATTTATGTAGTTTTTGACTGCCAATCTCTTACTGTCGTTGCGTGACCTTGAAAAATGACCTGATTACAGCAATTTTATTAAACTTTTCGTTCTCTAAAACTAATAGAGCTAGTAATGTAATTCCAAAGCCAAACTATAGACAATATTATGAAAAATATTACATATATTATTTTGCTAATAATAAAGAAATTTTTAATAGTAATATTTTTTTTCTTGGCTATAATTAGTAAGTTCTAACAGAGTGACCACTTTAAAAAAATTCTATATCTCTTAATGTGTAGATTTTATTGTTATAAGTTTCATCGAAATTGGATACCTGCAACATCTTCAAAAAAGTTTTTTTCAATATTCAAGTCCCTATTTGTGACTCTACATATTAAACTTTTGAATGATATCACTACATAGTATAAAACAAAGTCGCTTCCCTGTCTGTCTGTCCCTATATATGCTTAGATCTTTAAAACTCCGCAACGGATTTTGATGCGGTTTTTTTTAATAGATAGAGTGATTCAAGAGGAAGGTTTATGTGTATAATACATGCATAATATAGTAGAGAAACACTGATAATTTTAGAGGTTTCTAATGTGATGTCGTAAATAAACACATTTTTTGCGCTTACATTGTAAACGCTGGCTGAACCCGTCGAGATAGATCAAAATAATGTACTACAGTATGGTCCGCGATGGTATATGTCTATCTCTTAGGGATAACCCGCAATAACCATTTTTATCCTATACTTTTTACGAAAAAAATTATCAGTGTTTCTCCATTGCACCCGTGCGAAGCCGGGGTGGGTCGCTAGTGTTTAATAAAAATAATACAAAATAGGAAAAAGTTACGCTCCATCCACTCTGCTAACCCCGTACCAGTCTGGCATGCAGTTAAGTACACAAATCAAATTTCAAAGTATGCAAATCTGAACTTTTAAAAATATAAACTTTTGCACCATAATATGGATAATAAAATGCTGCCAAAAGTAAAATCACTGTAGGATTGTAGGATTTTTGCACAACCGATTTGGCAAGCGTTTAGGATCGGACAATGAATTGGCTGACGAAATCATAGAATATATGAATGCAAAAATGAATAGGTACGTTAAACACCCTGAGCGTGGAAGTTGAAACTCAGAGTTAACTGGAGATCAAGGAAGTCTTCAAATACAATATAATAAAAGATTTCCCTAATATCCTTAAAATTGAAGTAAAATCACGTCATAAAAATAGTAAAACGTATCGTTGGAAAAAGATATACTGATATTAAGCGCTATACAAGTAATTGCCCTAATGGGAACAGAACGATGGGTTGTTGTTCGCATATAGCCTCCATAATTCATTATCTATCGTTTGCTAGATATCTCTCTCGTATATTTAAGACAGCAGAGATTTTAACTAAGATTTTTGACAAAAACAATGTACTTATCTGTTGTAATAAATTCAGATAGTGATGATGATTGAAATAAAATAAAGATAAAAAACTGAAAACAAATTGTATTGTATTACTATTCGAGTCAAATTCCTATAATTAGAGGTTTGTCATATACCTGAGTAATGAAAAAAAAATTTTTGAAGATGTTGCAGGCATTTCGATGAAACTTATAACAATAAAATCTACACATTAAGAGCTATTTTTCAGAATTTTTTGAAAGTGATCACTCTGTTAGAACTTACTAAATAGGTATAGCCAAGAAAAATAATATCACTATTAAAATTTTCTTTATTATTAGCAAAATAATTAAGGTACGAAGGTACGTATATACGTAATACCTATTTGTCATAATATTGTCTATAGTTTGGCTTTGGAATCACATTCCTAGCTCTATTAGTTTTAGAGAGCGAAAAGTTTAAAAAAATTGCTGTTATCAGGTCATTTTTCAAGGTCACGCCATGACAGTAAGAGATCGGCAGTCAAAAACTACATAAATAGTAATGTAAATGAGTAACGCACATAACAATATGATATTCATTACATTTGGCTCTGGGGACACATTCTTAATGCTTAACCTGCTATACCCTTTTCGATGCGTTCGTTCCCAATCGTTTGCCATCATACAAAGTTATTATATTTTATTAAATTAATTAAATATTGAAGGTAAGGTATGTAGCTACATAAAATCTGTATGGTGACAAAATATATAGGGTGACTGGTAATTAGTGACCGATACTTAAACACATGATTGTACTCATCATTACAAACAACTTTTATTATCGGACCAAATCCGAAATCGCGAAAAAAAAAATCAGCTGTTCCCTACATTTATGTTCGTACGAGTCGTCAAAATGTAGGGAACAGCTGATTTTTTTTTTCGTCATTTCACTTCTTGTCCCATTATAAAACTTGTTTGTTGTCATGAGTAGTATCATGTGTTTAAGTATCGGTCACTAATTACCAGTCACCCTATATAAATAAAATCATTATGTTCAATTAGTGGTCCACCTAAGTCCTGGAACCAGCTCAGGGGGGGGTCATGACCCCCATGACCCCCCCCCTGGATCCGCCGTTGGGTGCGGAAGTGAGTTTCGCTTCTACAAGTACATTTTTATTCTATGTCTTGGACTTATATGTTGTCTTCCGTCGCCTGGCCATGTGTAATAGATAAAAACAAGTTATAGCGCGACATCGTTTGGTAATATGCATTCTTGATCTAGGCAAATTTTTTATGAAAAATATAAATGATAAATGATTTATTTTCTGTATGTAGGTTTGTACAAACACTTTTACATGTCAATCACATTTTTTTTAAACTAGATGAGGTCGGCGTTTCCTATCTGACTACTCTGAGAAGAAAGGCCGAAACAAACACATAGGTCACAGTCTCTTTTAAAGTCCAGACATAATCTTGGTCAGAGCATGTGAAAACCATGTAGATTGATGTCTGAAATGGTCTTTTGAGTAAAGAACCACACAGATTGAGCGGACCTGTCCAATCAGTGCACGCATTTGTCGAAAATCATGCAGCTCAACTATATTTTTTTATAAAATTTTTTTTACTTGCCGGATAATGTAGATAGTCTTCAAAGCTGAACAGAATCCCTGTTTTTGATTTTTCACACAATAGCAGACTGCTCTTACCTACACACTTTCAAATAAATATAACTAAGTCAATGGAGGAAATCCGGATACCAATTAGACATGTAATCAGAAAATTGTGAAAGTATTAAGTATTCCATCATAGATTTAATGCCATGTATAACGAGCCATTTTAAAAAATTAAATATGTCGTAGACCACATTGAATACATGCATGCGCCTTTTAGGTAAAATAATGTAGGGGATAAATGAAATATTGTACATACCTATCTACATCGTGCTTTACATAGATAATTTTATTATTTTACACGCTCGTTCCATCATAGACCTCATCCATCGCTTTCCATCAGGCGTGTTCGAGGTCAAGAGCGGGCCTATTGGACAAGAAAAAAAAAAGCATTTTTTTTAAATTCAATATTAATGTACTGAATTTTCTGTAGGTTTAATAAGTCAATAAATATACAAGTCTGTCTGCAAAATCAAAACTTGTTTGGCAACATTATATGGTCTGGTTATTTTTCTAAATAATATGTAAAATGAACTACTATGTAAATTATTTAACACTAGCTGCGCCCCGTGGTTTCATCCGCATAAGTGTCGATCCCGTGGGAATATTGGGATGAAAAGTAGCCTATGTGTTAATCCCGGTTATAAACTATCTGTGTACCAAATTTCATCCAAATCCGTTCATCCGTTTGAGCGTGAAGAAGTAACAAACATACAAACACACACACTCACAAACTTTCGCCTTTATAATATTAGTGTGATATCCTTTACGTTTTTTATACGAAATACAAAATTGATGTTTAATTTTTGCAAGGAAGCTTGGCAGTCACGTTTAAAAGTGACTGATTAGAAGCTATTTAAATTAAAAGCAGGTTTGGGGTCTGTTTTTATAACCAAAATTGTTTCTAGAAGCAAATTATTTAAATTAAAGATCTCCTAAAATACTACAATAACGTCCCGGACTAAAAAAGGTTGCGTATTTCACATGAAGTACTTATCATTCTACTCTATCTCTTGATTATGAAAATATTCGTAATGTCTACTTATAAACCATAGTCAACTACAGGTTGATCCAACATCTGTTTAAACATAATTTTATTAAGGTATTCAAAAAAATATTGTCATATCATTATTTAGCATGTTTTCTGTACCTAATGATAGGTGTGTTCTTGTTGCTAGCCGGTCACAACTCTTATATTTTAATAAGTGCATGAGAAAATATGGCACCTCATGTTTTAGAAAAAGATCGCTTTTGAAGAGCGTCGTCTCGTTCACTCTTGTCTAAGTAACAGTCTCTTTTCTAGGTCAATGTGTCATTATATTAACACCCGGGTTCTCTATATAATGCAACCTGCACCCTAATTGCGTAACACATTATTACTCTTAATTTGAATCATTTTGAAGCATATTGCTAATCCATTGCTCCATATGTTCGAAAAAAGAATGTGTCTGCTCAACAACGTAAATAACGCAATGAATGTTGTTGAACTGTCAAAATCCATTGCTACTTATAGTGTGTTACGCAATTATCCTGCTGGTTAAGTGGGCCCTGGATATAAGATGATGATGTTGTGAGAAACCTCTACTACTGATAATTACTATGAGGTAGACAGGACTAAACTATTATTTACCTTCTGTACTTTACTTAATGAAAAAAAAAAAGTAAAAGATACACTGAACTTAAATTTTGTTTGTGAACAAGGGAATCCGCACCATTACCTAGATATCATGCATTCAATAATACGTTCTGCGAATTCGTAAGGTGTTTTGAATTACTTAGTTCAAGCTAAGTTGAATAAAAAAAAAAAATCGTATTCGGTTTAATTGTATCCGATATCGAGTCAATGGGTTTTTATCTCGATATATTAGTGTATTAATTCTAATAATATTGGGATAAAAATGTGCCAAGTTAATAAATAAACTTTTAATAAACTATAGACAAGATATTTATCAATTTGCTGTCTTTTTTGTGTGTGCAACACAGTAGAAACAGTTTCTTATAAACATGTTTTGACACTGTTAAATGGATGCACCCCAGAAGATATATTATTTTAGTATTAACAAAAAACATGAAATCAATTACAGTTAATGGTTAAATCATAACAACCCATACGTTGTTTGTGCAATGTTCAATAGGAAGTCGGATCCTACGAGAAGTACAAGGCCAAAACTAGTCGGGCATGCCCTGAACATACCGTCAGTTTATAAAAGTCTCGCTGTGAAAACTTAGATGAAGTGAGCTGCAAGTGAGCTGTCATTCCACTATTGACAGAACACTTCAAGCTCACTTCACGGTGAGATTTTTACAGAATAGACGTGTCTCATGGAAATTATAATATATTTAATAAAAAAAAAAAAAAAAAGAAATTGTAACGATTTTATTTATTTGACAAAGACTAGGGCTTAAAATGTGTTAATATTTATTGTATTCAGCGATTTATTTATATTAATTAATTCACAGTTATAGGATAAGACATCATCTTACGTAAGATTAAAAAAAAAGGGGAAGGGGGTCATCCAAGTCTTATCTTTTCTTACGTCGGGGGAAGGGGGGGGGGGGTCAGAAAGTGGTCATAATTGTCTTACGTAATAAATGGACAGCCACTTACCGAAAAAAAAAAAACTATTATGCATGTATTAAGTTGTAATATGTAGGTCCCTATATGTCGTTGAGTTTTGGTATTTAATAATAAAAAAATGTTAGTATTGTAATAGATGAATGTATTATGTATTACTATAAAATGCCACATTTATGTGATATTTGCGAAGAGTTGGCAAGTGGTTCCAAGTTATTTTAAAGTACAGCACTTAAAATTTTATATTAATTTAAATGTAATTATTGAGTCAATTTAATACATTGCCACTAAACTTTTAACATAATTTGGAATTTCAAACAGTCGTAAAACATATAAGAGAAAATGAAATTGATTTCCTTCCAAGTGTACAATAAATTGATGAAAGAAAAACTATTGTAATTTGCAAACTATACCGAACAAGGCATCACAATCATGCGTTCAAGTTAAACTATACGTAGAAAAACGAAATAAAAAGCATGTATCCAAAGTCCTTACGTTCCATATACTACACCAAACATGTAGGCAATTGTTTTAATAAAGACTAAAAAGTATTGTGATATTGAGTGTATAATTGAATTATGTAAGTATAATCACTTGTTTGATATGTATAGAAAGTATGTTATAAACTTGTATAGGTTACTATAATTGTTTCATTTTCAATGAGCCCCGCAGTTCCCATGTCGGACGGCTCTAATCCCATCTAGTTCCTGTTTCGATAATGTTGTGAATGGCACCGTTTCCCGAATATCGGGTGCCGGGTGCCTGTGTGGCTGTGTCAGATTGATCCCGCGCCGCGAGCCCGCGAGGGTGCATCCCCCGCCCTGCCCGCGCCGCACGCTCGCTGCGACCGGCAATCGCGCGCCAACCTCTGCCGCGGGAGGGCGCCGCCGACGCCCGTCGCGTTCCTATATCACGCACGTGCTTACCCTACTACAACGTTATCGTGTATCGGTGTGAGTGACTGCCCGTTGAATTATTCCGTGTCAATACGCCTCCGCCTCCGCCGTGCGATGCGTGTCTAGCATACGTATCGCCCGATTGGCTGTCGTGTGTAAATGAATATGTTTGTTCTTGGGCATTATTGTTGTTCCCGAGGGATCGGCGGCGATTGATATCGCTCACGGATGTGGTATTAATATTAATTTTGAACGTGCCTTATCGTTATCATAGAATGCACTAAGAACGGACCCACTGTTCGGCGCAAGATTCTTGTTAGAAGCTATTATACTTAAAAGCTTTTTTAAATTTTTATTGTTATTATCAATATGGTCAGTAGTGCGTGTAACAGGCTTAAAGAGGGGGGTCCAAGGATGATTGATATTAATATTTACAATCCGGTTTGAAGAACGTATTTGTAACGAACGCTGTAATTTATTGTGCTACTGACCAAAATAAGCGTCAAGATATATTACCGGAGATACATATTCATAACTTACCCGCCAAACAAAGCGTCGAGATTTGATTGATAGCACTCGGCAGTTTCGGCGGTCGTATAAGTTATTGAAAAGAAGCCGAATGCGAATAAGACACCGCTGAGTAGTGACGCACACAGATGTGTTAAACGGCGTGTGTCAGTGTGCGTTGGTTATTAGTGGTACAGGAAGCGTTGTCGATTTTAGGGAAGGTTACACTAGGAACGGTTCACGGGTCATTGTTCTTTTTACGTCGAACCGGCCTTTTTGTAGAGCGACAAGATTAATTGCTATTGTTTGTGTGCGAGCCTTTTTTTGTTGCGTCGAAGACATTTGGGGTCTTTTATTATTACTTTGAAAGTTTGAGTGGATCAGTTTTAATTAATTATTTCCTAAAGTACCTACCGAAATACTATAGTAATAACAGTAGATAATGCCCACGAATAAATTTTCAAATCAATTTCAAGTTCAACGAACGAAAATGGGTTAACCGCGCTTTCGAAATGTCGCACAAAGTGGAAAGACGCAGACGGTTCTAACTGGCTCTAACTATTCAAGTGAAGGATGAGGGAAGAATAGTGTTACAAAAATGGATGACAGTTCACCGGACCTGTCGCTTAAATTGCGACGGGGGTCCAGCGACTCCCGCGAGTCGTTTTACATGGACTTCGCGCAAGGTATCGACTCGGACATCGAAGAGGTGACGACGATTGAGCGCGTGATCCCTGAACATCCGGGCGGGAGACACGAGGGTGATGCTGACACTTTGGGGACGCCGTCTGGTCTCGAAGAGAACAAGGAGTTGGGGCAATGGTGCGTTTGTATTTTATTATTAAAAAAAATAGAGGCTTACTATTTTAACTGTTGACCGGAGACGTACAGACGCCAGCACATCAAGCTAATACAATCTGACAAATTTCTTTAATAGATTTTCAACTTTATCACTAATATGGCATAAGGTTCAAAGTTGATTGGGAGAATTTGACAGTTTCGGGTAGCTTGATGTGCTGGCGTCTGTACATCACGCTTTAAGAGATTGAGCGTTAGTGCGTTTGTATTTTGTTTTCATTTAAGTAGACAATTTGATGCCGGATTTGGAAAGCCCTTTAAATTTCAACTATTGATCAGACACGTACCTTTTAACTACTTAAACAAATTATTTTTCTTTCAAATTTAACATGGGTATACACAACAGCTATACAAGATCAGTTTGGCCGGTGATCCCTAAACTAGGCGTTTGCCTGTATCTTGGGGTCATGTTTTTAAGAAATTGTTAGAATTGAATTTGCGTGTAGATCAGTTGATTTTTTTGTCTGTTGGTAAGTCGATGCGGAAGGCAGAGAACCGAGAGTTGTGCAACTTGGGACATTTTTTTTATTTTTTTTTTTTATTTGCAACAGCCTTATTTCATTATTTTTACGATCGATTGGACGATTGATCCAAGTCTACCTACGTGGTTGTTTGCGAAAGCGTTATGCAAAAGTGATACGATAGGTAAGATACCCTCTAATACCTTCTCCAGGTAGAACTTGGAAGCCTTAGTACAACGCCAGGACACTACTAAAAACAGGAAGTGTCCACGTTAATTAATATGTCACCTGCATTTTGTTTACACACTTAACACGACAAGCGATGTGAAGAACGCTGCATAAACAGTATTGACTTAACACTAATTAATATGTTAGTAGTAACTTAAGACACGATTTGACACGAACAGTAGCCGGATATAGGTAGGTACTCTATTCGTAACATATTAGGTGTGCTCTGTGGTCTAAATCCAAACGATAGGTAGATAGGTGCTTGCCTGGATGGTATTATTTTTGTCAATGTCATAGGCAGGTCGATAACTAAAGGAAGATCACACTACTGGCACTTCGATATCTATTTCTGAAGATAAGACATAAACGATGATTATAATTAAATGACGTTTAAACGTTAAAAATCTATGGTTAAATAGTCGCTAATCACTAATTAACTTTAAGCAACGTTTATGAATAAAATAATGTATTTTATGGACCTTACAAGTTAACCCCAACTTGTAACGGTTGTAAGGTCCATAAAATACATGGGTTGGGCGTAATTTTTATATTCCAGGTGGTATGTGGAATGTATCTATCTAAAACGAAAATGCGCAAAACCTGAAAATAATTTGATCAGAATAACGAGCAGAATTAATTGAACCACTTTTTAATATAGGTCACATTTTTCAAAAAATCTTAATTAAAAACGTTGCCGTGTCTATTTATTAATAGGTTAAGCAAGCCAATGTCAGCGCGGCGCAGCGTTCCGGTGACGACTCCTCCCTCGGTAAAGCGTCGTCGCAGACGTAAGAAACGATCAGAATGGCCAGTAAAACTAAAACAGCAGATAACACCTTTAAAATTTGTTTAATGACTTATTTTCTCTGTGAAATAGGTCAATTGAATTAAAAATCAGTTGGGGTGTCTGAGGTTTTGCGCATTTAACGTTACACGTTGTATAAGAACGTTAACTATTTCAGTATACCAGCTGTACCGCTTGCCCGCATTATTTTCACGAAATAACCACCCTAATTCCTACTATTTCGTGAATTGTCCCATATCTTGACAGCAAAATAACACGGCTATAATCGGTTTGTTAGACATATTTGCATAATCATGAGTGACTACCTTTAGGACGCCCCGTCGACAGATGTAGAGTTTACACCACATACATTGTTTTATTCGTTCGGATTTCTCATAAACTCTCTTACTCTGTAATCTGTATACGTTTACCTACTTACATTATGATTGATTTATTACCTAGGTAGATACCGATGTTTTAAGCCTTCATGTTTTCACGACGTCTTTTAAGAGTTAGGATCTAGGTGTCTATTGATTTGTCCCATCAATAGGCACCTAGATCCTAAGTCTTTCGAATGAATAGATTAATCTATCTAATGTTAGATAAAACTCTTGAAACAATGTAGAGATAGGATAACAGTTTACGTGACGCGAATTAATTGGGTAAATTACCTAACAGTCAGTCTACAAACAGTTTACTTCGTCTAGCCTAGAACTTAACTATATTATGTAGGTAACTTATAGTAGATATTCGGCACTATAAACTTGACAAACTGAATCGATACCTAAACCTACCCACAAAAGACACACGCCCTGACGTCATCAAACAAAGCAGTGCACTAGGAAATCCGAGACGGGGTGTCTTTAGACGGCTACTGACCGCCGAGTCAGACCGTCAGACGTCTAGCCCGGAATGCTGTCTAGTTAAGTCTGGCTTACAATAATTATGAGATTCACTTAATCTGCGGAACGGGGCCACTTTATCTTAAGTTGAGCTAAATGCCTCTATTAAGTGTTCAGGCTTGAATAACGACGGTAATTAGATTAGATAAAATTATTCCAACTTAGTAGACATGTAAAATTATTAATCCTGCTTAATGTTGAGGTAGAATCTACAGCAAAAATGTATATTGAAATATATAAACATCAATTTATCAAATGAAACTTATAACCACCCACATTATAATAACTTGCGTTCCTCAAGTTCTGCGTTGAGCTACACAATTACTGACAAATGCTTGCAATGACTAGAGTGGTCCACTCAAATCTGTGTGGTCCTTTCCTTAAAAGACCTTCTTTAAAAGAGTCTTCACATGATCTGACCAAGAATATGTCTGGACTTAAAAGAGACTGACCTCTGAGTTTATTTCTGCCTTTGTTCTCAGAGTAGTAAGATACGTTACGCCGTCATCATCTAGATTATTTAAAAATAATATGACGTGTAAAAGTTATTCCGATATCCTATTTACAGAATAAACCATTTCATTTCATTTAAATAAAATATTAGGTATGTATAACGAAAACATTCAGTCGGTAATCGCAGTATTCGATTTCCAGACTGATTAATATCAATTTACGTATGTCAATAATAAGTTTTTATGAGGATTTGGATAGCGATTCGATATAATCACATCATTCCGTGTGTCCAATTCCGTCCGTTGATTTTACAGCCATGTTTGATTTGTGTTCGCTACATTACATTTTTATACATTTTTAACTAGACTGACACCAGCTACACCGGTAGCATCAATGATAGTCGTTTTATTCAAATTGCTCTGAGGGTTACCGATGTATACGAGTAGGTATAACCTATTTATAGGAGCATATGTATGGAAAAAAAATGCGAATACAACTTATACTTACTTATTTGACTGTGTGACCATTTCTGTTAGCTATTCCCACCTTTTCCTTTGCCGTAAGAAATCCCATTTATGCCTTCGTAGGTAGGTAGTATAAAACATATATGAGATTACCAAAATATTTGAGCACTGGCTAACTGGACAGTAACCTAATTAAATAAGCGATCAATACACATCGTGCGTGACGGGATTTAATTTAACAGAATAGCGAAATGTTAATAACGAGTTAATAATTGGCATTATGCTCTTTGCAACAGCACTAAGCCAAATGAATGGCTGCTATTTGCATTGTATTTCAGTTTATTTTGGAAGCAGATTGTATGATATTCATGTGTAATGTAGCAGGATTACCTACCTATACGGGAAGATAAGATATCCCCATACTTGTCAAAATCATCAAGGTGGCCATCAGACGTTTTAATTGAATATTTTTTTCATTAAGGGTATTACTCGTATTATATTATTTATGTTTTTTTTTTAGTATGATCATAGACAATAGTTCACCCCACGGAATAGAGAAGTTTTTTCTATTTCGTGGTAAAACCTATATACCTACGGGATTCGGCTATTACGAAGGTACTCTACCGAAACTTTTACTATGCTTGACTGGTCCTTAATTCTATACTTCTCAATAAAATTGTAATGGTAACCCTTCACTTCTCCACGATTGTTGAACATCTACCAATAAGTAAACACAATCGCCGAAAAGGGCCGGGATTTCGCGGGTCAAACATATTACGGGCGGTGGGGCGTAGTAAAGTACAAAGAAATGAAGCGGAACATGAAATGTGTGTCAACGGGACCCGTCAGACGGGTTGTTATGGGCTTTCTCTCGAACACCCCGGGGTCAGATAACAGACCACATGTCGTGCGGTTGCGCACCCGGCCTGACTAATGTCTGTCAAGCAACGCGTTCTAAGAAACTGGGAAGTAGTTGCTCAACTATGTGGCTATAGTGAGAAATTGTATTGTTTTTCGATTAGGTTGTGGCTTTTTTTATCGTTCAATTAGTCTCGGTTTTAAAAAAAATACGATTGGCTTGAGGTTTGGATGTTTCGGGTGCTATGTAGGGGTTTTGAATTTGGCTAGTAATACTAATCACAGAGGCGCTTAAAACGGTTAGTTCGTTCGAAATTCTCATCGATTTTCTTTATCCTTTTTTAAGCATGTCCAATGTGGGATAGTAGCAGTTTCCTTCTGAGATATACCTTCCTTCTTAATTCATTAAAAAAAATCTCTGAATGTTTAAGCGATGTCGAAATGGGTATAGAGTCCACATAACAACAAAACGTAGCTGGCTTCAAAATACGATAGAAACGTGAAGAAACTCATACCTACATACTTATAACCTTCATAAAATGTAACGGCAGGAGGTGGCGCCACCACCAGTTTTGGCATCAAATTACCGACATAACGGGAATGTATGGCCCATGAATGTAATGTGTAGGTGAGTGTTTGGGCCAAGAAGTAACAGGCATTTTGGCCCAAGTAGAATCCTTTGTCACACAAAGTAGGCTTGTGATGTCAAATCTCATTTGTCTCAGTCTATTTTAAAATCAATTCCTACTTATCCAATTTGTCACGAAAATAAAACGTCTCACGTCTGTATTAGTTCTTTCAACTAACGTTACAATTTTACAAGCTTTGTCCCGTCTCCATTCTCCGTTCCGACGCCCGGCGGCTTCTCCCACAGCATCACTCCAGCTCTCGCCTCCGCAACTACCTATAGCACGATTCAAACTATGACGGCTCTGAAGTGCGCTACTCGTTGCGCAGTACCTCACCCCTCACCCCCCCGGTGACACGTGCATTTGATACTGCGCAGCGACTCGCCTCATGTTCCGAGACGCCATAAAGTTTGAATCAGGCTGGACAGTTACAATAGTTTTAACACTTCTGTTCCCACTTTCTGTACGGAACAGTAATAAAGATAAAAAGCTCCAAAATAGACCACCGTAGTCGGAATTAAAAAGCGTGAATGTCGCTTTAATGAGTTTTTTAACGTCACTCGAACTGAATAATTTTGTCGTTCCGTTCCAATCATTCGTGAAGGGTTTTATTATGGAGTCGTTTCATTTTATTTTGGAGCTGTAGGTACTAACTGCCAATTTGCAGTGTCTCTCATCTCTATATAAGGTCCCATTAAAATAGTTGGACAAATTTTAATACAGCGTTCAGTACGTCTAACCAAAGATATCCAAGCAAAAAAAACAATGATTAAAGTGATTTTATTTTGATCGAAAATAATAAATTGTTCGGCACCACAGCCGGCACTCTAGAATAAACCCATCCTTATGGGTAAGTACTTGCACTCGGGCGGCCAGTACTGTTAGGGCCGACACATATGGCGAGGTGTCAAACAAAAATCAACATTGTGAGCCTTAAAATAAAGTCGAAAATAAATAACCTAAGACGCGCAATTTGAAAACAGGCTAATATTGGGGGTGAATAAACTTTCCTTGAACACATGATTATGAACCGTCTAGGTACGAAAAGAAAAGATTCTAATTTCCCATCACACTTTACCAGGCTTTGGACTGTCTAATTGCGTGCTGAACTGTTATCAAAGTATTAAAGCAAATGCAGAAAGTTGTAAACAAACAAGCGCGCAGTGGATACAATGTAGTGTTATGAATCTTTTTTATTTATTTAAAGTTCGATAACAGTAAAACACTGAATCAGTCATGGTTAAAAATTAGAATCAGCCCTATTTACAATAATTAATATAAATACTACTTACTCTACGACGATAGGTGGATAGGTACGTAATTACATTCATTGTTGAACGTGCCTACCGTTTTGAGCGATGCACTTGCGAGCGCGTTTAATTTCTTTGCACTATTAAAAGAGTGTCACTTTCACTTTTTATTGTTTCAAATGCGAGGGTGATTCGCGTACATAGCTCATTCACGCTGGCTATTAAGTGTCCATTTTCACCGTACAATAAATCTTTAGCACGACCCCAGAAATAAAAATCAAGCGGAGTCAAGTCCAGGCTCCTAGCAGGCCACGGGACAGGACCACCCCGACCAATCCACCGGTCTCCGAACCGAGAATTGAGATAGTCTCTTACGTTTCCAGCGAAGTGTGCTGGCGCGCCATCATGCTGGAAGTAGAGGTCACGCCAGACTACCAGGGGTACATCTTCTAACATTGTTTCAACATCGTTACGTAACAAGTCTATGTACGTATTATTGTTTAAACGGTTAAGAAACAGGCCCTAAAACTTTATTGTCTAGCACTCCTACCCACACATTTACACTAAACCGTGTTTGGTAATAATCCGGTCTCACTTTATTTGGGTTAATAGTTGTCCAGTAATGGGAATTATGTATGTTAAATAACCCAACACGTGTAAAAGTACATTCATCAGTCCAGAGAATGTGACGTTGGGGTTGTTGCAGTAGCCACCTACAAAATGTTAATTTGTTCAGTTCTTGCACACGAGTGCAATGATATGGGTGGTGGCCTTTATCACGAAGGAGCTTCTTCCACACGTAAAAATCGCTGACGTTGAATACACGACCGGCATCGGCAGTGCTCGCCGTGGGGTGTATTCTAAAGAAATCTAAAACGTCTTCTTCAAGGCGCACCGGATAGCGCGGTCTTCCTGCGTCAACCGCTGGTGGCATGAAGGTGCCACATTCACGATGGCGCTGTACTGCTCTCAGGATTATGGTGAGGCTCGGCCGCCTTCCAAATCTTTCTTGATAAAGGATTTGGGCTTGTCGTAAGCTTTCGTTGCACTCACGATAACACAGGACCATTTCCAAGTATTCTTGGTTGCTGTACGCGTAATAAGGCATTGTTGTCGATTGTGATAACTACGTAACAACACACACGCAGACTTTCATGTAACATGTTCTGTTGGCTCGGTTGCGCGACGAAAACTGAAATGGCTTCATTGTCAATTTGTCATATTTTACGTCAGCGGCCCTTCGCCCCGGGCATCCCCGCGGTGAAGGGCTATGTTAGAGTGAGATGGCATGAGTTGAACAATGAAACCGGCGGGTGGTGACATGGCCACGTGCGCCTGGACCATTATTTCGTAGAATCAGAATTTATGAGATAGCAGACATGGATGTGTTTATGCATTGGGTAACCAAAATGTTTAGTGCATTTTCGCTAACTGATTTTTTTTTTTTTTAAAGTATCTAATGCATTTTTCTTATTTTTTTTTTTACCATTGTCCTTATTTTGGTGGTCTGAATGATTTGTAAAAGTTTGTCCACCTATTTTAATGGGACCTTATATAGAAAAGAGATGATTTTAATGAACAATACTCTAGGAAATATTGTCTGAAGAAGTTTTTGAAATATTATTCATACTTTTGCCTGACCTGGGGAACATAATATAGGGCTTCAACATTATTCGTATGCAAGGAAAGTTTTTGCAAGTCTTGTTCGATACACTAGAGTCTCTTGCTTTTTCAAACAAATGCATTGTTAAAATATTGATCAATCAAGTCTTCCATCGGGGGTTGATTTAAACACGAATCACGTGCCATAAATCATGTCTATAACGCTGAGAGCACGTTCGAGGGAACATATCTGTTTGGTAGTATGACAATGCAGAAATTGGCATTAATGCGCTCCAAATTAAAAAAATACACGTGTCTACGCCTACACTTCGATATAAGGCTCTATTTATTCGGAAATCTCATGTTAGCCAAGTGCAAATTGATAGATACGTTATAGATACCTAAGTTTATTCTTTTATAAGTATCTTTATTTCGTAAACAGATTTTAAGAAATACATTTTAGTGCCTTCTTTTAAGTATGGAGATACCTGTAACGGAAGACCTCCCTCTTCCACAAGTATGTGTACACCTAAAAGCCTCGTAATGACAGAATAAATAACAAAGTATATAGTTACAATAAGAAAAATAAAAAAAGAGAATTTACAGATAATTCGTTGGGTACTTGAATTTATAATCTCAGATAATTTACATTACATCAAGATATACTATACTTCTTTGAATCGAAACGAATCGTATGACCTTTTAGGTATACGAGTACCTATCTCGGTTAAAAAGGAGGCATAGGACGTTGTAGGTAGGTATTTCTGAAATGTTTTCATTATGTCGTGCTATTGTAAACCTTACCGTAAGTGATAAAATTGCTCTTCATCGATCATTTTTCGAAATAGGGTATCAGTTATCTAAAAATAATAAACACCAACCGCAACAACACGCGTCAAATAAACGCAGCTATAATTCACACTAGCCACACAGTAGCTGACATACACTCGGCCATTCCGAGTTTACTGGCCAACACACCGGTTAACCTCAACAAGCCAAACAGTTGTCAGTTACCCCGTCACTCGTCTGCTCCCTGCATGATGATATTCCAGTCATTGACTGGAACGAACAGTCAGCTTCGTGACTCGTTGGAACTGTGTAAAACCAACATTTGTACTATACATTGAGCGATTACTTTCAGTTTTCATAAAACGTTTTCATGCAAAATAAGCAATGGGTGGTGAAATGTGGCCAATAAAGGCATTTGGCTACATAAGTCTAAACGATTATTCCGCCTTTTA
This sequence comes from Eremobia ochroleuca, assembly GCA_949629135.1. Taxonomy (NCBI): domain Eukaryota; kingdom Metazoa; phylum Arthropoda; class Insecta; order Lepidoptera; family Noctuidae; genus Eremobia; species Eremobia ochroleuca. The sequence goes on from OX451392.1 coordinate 13,863,660, forward strand.
CAAACTTGTTAGTGACGGTTCGTTACGGTTTGCGGTGTACCGTCTACTAATAGTAGCACCGTCCGTAGTTCGCTAATCTCCACTTACGGCTTCGCCCGCATGAAGCTGTGTTTTCAACTGCCAGTTTATAGTTTATGGTAATTAGTTTACTTACGTGCAAATGGTCTGTAGAAACGCAGAGTCTATAAAATTGAAGTTTGTAATCAGCAGAAAACTTGCTGAGTTGTCGGATTTAATGTTCGATCTTTGTCACTTTGAAAAGGTGAGTTATCATGGCGAAGTTTTATATCAGAAAAAAGTTCCTTCCCGATATCCCGAAAGTCTATGAACATCGGTTGGATAGAACCAGATGTTGGATTTCTTTGTAAAGGTACATAACTTTGGGATTCTGATGACTTAACGGATTCGGAGAATATGTAATGTGAAGTTTTCTATTTATGACAACATGTGGCTCTGAACCGAAAAGATTTCCCTATAGAGGTGTGAGTACCTATGTTATGAAAGGATTCTTAGTTTGTGAGCAAAGAGATTCTTGTCGATAGTTATTGAAATATTAGCTAACTTATTTTCGAATATGACTTCTTAATTCCAATATTATGTAGAGCACAAATGAGCTCAAGACAACAAAAGATATCTCGTAACTCACTGTTCTACTTACATACAGACACGGAGTAAGTAATTGACTGACATTGGAATCAGGCTCTAAAGTATTTTTTTCATTTTGTTAGAACCAGTCACAGCGCAGTGACATATGGACAGGCACCGAGGAATAGGCCTTTGTTATGGCTCGCTGTGGAAACATAAAGCACTCTATTTTGTTTGTAAGCTTTCGTTCTACTCGTAGATAAGGCACAACAAGTTTTAAAAAGTGCACAACGAAAATAAGGACAGGGTAGTTTTTGGAAATGCAACGGACTTTGTTTCTGCGGCACAGTTTTTGTGGTAGACAAAGGATGGAAGATACAAGTCGCAGAATTTAGACGATTTTAATACACTATTCTAGAATAGGAAATACAAACGACACGTGAAAGTGAGCTTTTAAAACTTCATTCATCACAATCATTTTTTAAATTTTGCAATACCACTAGTCCTATCTACAGCAATTCTCATATCCACGGAGAAAATACCAATTAGCGTCGACTTTTCATAACTCTATCTTTATAAGTGAAGTGCGTACTTTTGCTCGATTTTCTGATAGGTACTTTTGTCACAAACTCAAATACTTCAAAATAAGAGCTCCCAAGAGTTTCCACTGCATCTTTGAGATTAAATCGACGTTTGTACATTTCTTAAAAGGTGAGTTTATCTCGGTTCCGTAAACTTAAGTTCATTTCGACAAGCCTTATTTTCCCGTCTGTCTACACGCAGCAACTGTCAAAGGTTGTATTGTATATGCTATCATCAAACAACATTCAACATTCAATTACCAACACGTATCCGCCAATAGGCACAGCATCGTCAATATCCACGCGACAAACTTGACAATGTGCAACTAACTTCACATCCGCTCGCTTTGTTATGTGGAAAACTGCCTATCTATTCTGTAAATGTCTTACCGTGAAAACAAAGGTGAAGTGAGCGTGAAGTGAGTCGTCAATAGTGTCAATACCTAGCATCAGCAAGACTCACAGCTCACTCTAAGCTCACTTCACCTTAGTTGTTTAAATCAAGTATTTGGGACATTTTCCGGTGTTTGTGCATCACTTTCCTTTAAGCAAATAAGATGAGAATACCTTGCAAGATTTTCCATCGCAATAGCCAGATTATCGTTACTACTCTAACAGAGCGAGCTTGTTTCCGACATAAATAATAATAATAATAATCTTTATTATGATACACACAAGATTCATGATACACAAGAGCATAATGTATAAGACGTTATGGTATATCTACATAAATCTACACAGGTCATGTAACCCTGTCTCCTAAACTAGGTAGTCCTGTATCTTAGGAGACAGAAATCTTTTCGGCTTTCAGTTATATGTGGTACCCTCATTCTCTTTTCTACGCTAGTACCGTAACATCGAACAATGTTGAACATTCAATTACCGACATATGTATCCGCCAATAGGTACAGCATTGTCAATATCCGCGCGACAAACACGAGCGCGCGACGTGCGACTAATTTCACGGCGGTCCGCGCCGATGAGTGCGCTTTAAATCACCTCGTTACGGCTGCCGTTTGATATGAGCTACACAGTGGGTTTAATTAGAGGTGACATATCGTGGTAAGGGTTTTAGGTAGTATAGACACTAAGTTTTTTGGCATCAATGAGGCAAAAACGTATCTTAAGACTAGTTGTTGGGACTTTGGAGCAAGTTTCGAAATATGTAAAAGCATGATAGACTGTCATCATAATAAAATTTATTAGTATTATACCTCATAACGTATTCAAATTTGGTAATACCTAGATATTCGTGGCATGTGCGTAGAGCATTTAATTAACACTTTAAGAGGCTTCTGTCCTTAATAATTCGTACAAATTACAACATTTAGTTCCAAACGAAAATATACTTATACCCTTACGCAACTATTAAAATGACCAAATTACAGGGCCAACGGACATATAGGTACGCGTGGCTATGCAGCAGACACAATCAATTCAATTCAGCATACGTGCAATACAGGCATATAATTGCATGCAATTTGCTCCGTCAGCTTTTTCACACCGATCCATTTCACCGTATCGTCGAGTAAATTGGAAGGCGAAACCCGAGCTTTATAATCAGTCAGTAGGAGAACAGGTTAATTTATATGACGAGCTAGTTCCGCGTTGTGTACACGAATAATTGTTGTAGTCAACTCTGGAACAACTACGGCGCAAAATTTCGTATTGTCGTGGAACCTTGCAAATTGCTCCTGTATTTTCTTTGTTCGAATTTCCCCTGTTTACGCGACACGCTAGGAAGTAGGGGGAGTCGGGGTGTTAAGGGGGCGGGGAGGAAGGTTAGACGTTAAAAGAAAGAAGCTCGGGATTGCAGGTGTTTTATTGCGGTCCGGCGCTTGTTATGTGAAACCCTACAGGTTTTCCTTTTGCTTTTTTTTTGCAATACGTTTAGGTACGCATATTCGCCGTTCTGGGTCCTTGGTTCACACTTGTGATAGGAAAGTGTCCAGTTAAATGTAAATATTATCATTGTTTATATAAAAACGGAGCTTTTGTTCATTTCCACAATGCTTTCAGGTAACTGTCGACTGGCTGGCTTTCAGAATTAGGAAAATAATAGGATTCTAGAGAAACTATACTAAGTAGTTTTAGCAGTATTTCATTTCACAAAGTTCCCAACCCTGCATTTACAAGTAGGCAGCACTTACCATGCCATTAAGAAATCGCAAACTTCCAACCGCCCTAATTGTCCATACCACAAACTCACCTTTATTAAAAACTGCTGAACCCAACAACATTACGGCAGCATGAATATTTAGCAGTTATTTGCCTTCCGCACTTTGGACTGCTCAAATTGCACAAATAGTTGCCGCCGCCCGCGCCGATATTAGCATAAAATGAGCTTTTATTATGAGCATGCTAGCTTAGCAGACGGCTGCGGTAGACCGCCACGCTGCCGCTCTGTAGCCTGCAAGGCTGCAACATATTAATATTCTGAAGACAGGGTGACGATGTTTGCTTTTTATACAACGTGTAACGTTAAATGCGCAAAACCTGAAAATAGTTTGATCAGAATAACGAGCATAATTAATTGAACTACTTTTTAATATAGGTCACATTTTTCAAAAAATCTTCAATAAAAACGTTGCCGTGTCTATTTATCAATAGGTCAAGCAACCCAATGTCCGCGCGGCGCAGCGGCACGGTGACGACTCCTCCCTCGATAAAGCGTTGTCGCAGACGCAAGAAACGATCAGAATGGTCAGTAAAACAAAAACAGCACAGAAAACCTTTACAATTTTTTTAATGACTTATTTTCTCTCTGAAATAGGTCAATTGAATTAAAAATCAGTTGGGGTGTCTGAGGTTTTGCGCATTTAACGTTACACGTTGTATACGTCTTGTGTGGGAAACTCAGGGTTAGTTCGGGCTGCTAAAATTGAAATAAGGTCTAGTTTCAGGTAAACTAAGTATCAGGAGTCGACTCTTAGGGCAAAAGTTTAGCTTTAACCAGCTAAAATGACCATACTGGGCCATGTAGCCTTAGATAGGCTGTTTTATTTATTAGTAAGGAACAGAAACGATTCCCTCGAGTGACTTTTACCATTTGCGTGGGACGAAAGAACCGCTAAAGGTCTGTTTTTTATGTCTCAGGTCAACTGGAAAGGAAGTTATTTACGGTACAATTCTTTAGGGCTTCATTCGGCGGCTTGTCGGTAAATATAAGGATAAACTTTGAGATTTTAATACAATTTGGTCGTACAGGTTTCCTTAGCACGCTGTCAAAGAAACTTACCAAACCGAAACACATACTGAAAATAATGTGATTTACTCGATGATAATCTATAAACTCCTCAAGTGTCCCATAAGCAGAGGTTCCACAAAAACACGTTCGAATCCCTCAATCTTTTTTCCTCCTTTTCCTTATTCAGCAAAAAAGAAAATCCACCAAATGAATCTCAATCATTGCACGATACGTCGCGCGTCGTCAGCGAAGTTAACTTAGGGGAGGCAAGTTGTTCAAAAACTATAAGTTTCTGGTCATCGCTCTAGTATTTATTTGCCTTTTCGTTGAAAAAAAGTTATTTTGAGAACAGCCGGTTGATTCAGTAAAAATCTCACCGTGAAATCATAAGTGAAGTGAGCACTTAATAGTGCCAAAACGAGCGGGAAGTGAGCTCTGTCATTCCATAATGGTAGCATTATGGAATGACAGAGCTCACTTCCCGCTCACTTCACCTAAGTTATCACGGTGAGATTTTTACAGAATAGTACTGCAGTAAAGTCCATAGGCTATTCAACAAAATATAAACATTGTTAGGATTAAAAAGTACGAAGAACATAAATCTAATGATACTTTGTAGTTCACCGCACAAGACCCCACTTGTAAGATGAATAATATACAAAATAGCAAAACAAGAAATTCGCGAAAATGTTCTAACTTAGCTAATAAAGCCAACTTTAGCCAAAGTGGCGAAAACTAAGTTTGTTGCAGTACCGTGACCGCATTATATATCTCATTTGTTTTATTTTACACTGTACCTAAATAGCCTAAAGTTCTCAAATGTGCGGTCCTATGGTTGTCTAGGGAAGCGTAGAATATTATTTCGAAACATAATGGTCATAAAATATAATATGTACAGAAGGACCACTGTAGATATTGCGTGAACAAGAACTCGACTTTTGTTATGGTCCTTTTTAAGGTTCCGTTATCCAAAGGGAGCCAACGTGACCCTATTACTAAGCCTTCGCTGTCCGTCCATCCGTTCGTCCTGTCTATTAGCGGGCTGTATCTCAAGAACCGTAATAAGGAGACATTTGAAATTTTTCACAGTTTGTTTTGCTATGTATTGCTGCTATAACAAATAATAAAAATAAAGTTAAAAATTAAAGGGGTCTCCATATAAGAAACGTGTCGTTTGGCGTTTTTTGCTTTGTGGTATGGAACCCTTCGTGTGCGAGTCTCACTGGCACTTGGCTGGCTTATAGTTCTTTCCCTTCATCTACATTTACAGGTCTATGTCTTGCGATCTACTAATCTGCATGGCATTTCCCAAAGTACCATGCTGCTCGGTCTATCGCAGACTGTGTAGATCTTACTGGTTAGCAATTAAAATGCGATCTTGCCGTCTCACAACATAGCAGTGATAATCTGATTGTTTTCTATAACCGGTACAGCCAGTATACAATCTAAACCATCAGAGGCTGCAAGATTTGCAAGAAATGTACCTTCTCTATCTCATTATTTAGTGATAACGTCCCGAGCATCAGGCTTAGGGCTCACCGGCGGACGGTGGACGTCGGAACACATCGCAACAGCTGCTACTTACTGCACCGACAAGACATATCTACCTCATATTGGACGTTTTATTGGACAGCATTAAAAATGAATCGTATATGTAGCAGATGCCTTACGCTTTCCTTTTGAAATGGAGTTCCTGCTAGTAATGTTTTCTGTGTCGGTGGATTCTTGGAATGCCTGGGCATAGATAGATCTTACATCTTCTATGCTTCAAGCAGTGTTGCTTCTAATTGGCTACGCGATATCCTTGTCTTCTGCGTATATTCTAAACTATTCGTAACATATTTTGCTACACATCTCGTCTATGTAGATTATAAATTAAAGGCGCTTTTCGTGTCTGTCTATGTGACTGCGTTGGTCTTCTAAACTACGCGACGGATTTTGATGCGGCTTTCAACATCATTTGGACCAACTGTATTCCGGCAGGTTTATGTGCATAAATACGTTAATATGGAACAAACATATAATAATGAAGTCGCAATCTTTTGTCAAGTTGCAAAAAGGGGTAGATAGATAGATAGATAAAGCATTTATTTGGCGCACACAAAAGACAGCACAACACACAAAAGTACAATAACATGATAACCAGTTACATCAATTAAGTAGATCAAAACAAGGTGCCGATATAAAAACAAATAGAAAATAACACACATCGAAATAAAAATGACACTATGACAAATGTTAAAACACGTAAATACACAGTGCGGTGTGCGTCTCAAGGGTGGGTCGCTAAAAATGAAAATGGGTAATGAGATCCGTCAATCAAGATTTTGTATCATTTAATCCAACCCTTCTCTGCCATTACATTCCATGTGAATAACAATAATAATATTAAATTTTTATTTAGAACACAACCATAAATTACAGTCTTAATAGCTAGAATACGGACAGATAAATTCCAACTCCGCCCAGTTTCAACCCAGAAATTAAGCTTCAAATTAAAAGCAGGATTACGTGGACATTACAATCTATACTCGTATCACGATTCCGACTTCATCTTACCATAGCTCAGCTTACCATAAAACGATATTCTTGGTCGTAGCTTGCACAGCTGCTGCCGTTGTGATTATTCAAATTTCGTCGGCTCGTCGTTTGCGAAATGCCGTGGATAAATAGATATAAAACCAAATGTAGGCCTCACTGGCTTATTTATCTCTGAATAAATTGAATATGTTTGCAATTTCTATTCTAATTGGGTTTGTTTCGATCTGACGATATTAATTTCACCTTTTTTCGTTTTTAATTATTTCTAGCATATTAAAATTTACATAACAAAACACACGTCATGAGCACAACCACGTCATCGTTACGTCAGCAGAAATGCTTCGATTTAGATAATTAAGACATCACATCAAACTTATTCGATCAGACATGTAACGTTAAGCTCTTACTTACAAAAACACACACGTCGTTCCCATTCAAAAGCGATTTGTCTAAATCATATTAGAAGTCACGGTAGTACAAGCTGACTGGCAGATAAATGGTAACGTGTATTCAATTACGATTAAATTTCCATTAAACACAAAGCTGAAGCCTGGCTTTTGACAGATTACTAGAAGCTGCGACTGCGCGGCGTTGAAAGGGAACGCACAGTGCCCAGTTAAATTGAAATCCATATCGAATGTAATGGCAGGTACTGTAATGAGTCATCATCATCATCATCTGCCTAGCCTTTTCCCAACTATGTTGGGGTCGGCTTCCAGTCTAACCGGATGCAGCTGAATACCAGTATTTTACGTGGAGCGACTGCCGATCTGACCTCCACAACCCAGTTACTAGGTAATACGGTACCCCTAGGTAAGACTGGTTGTCAGACTTTCGGGCTACTGACGACCCGTAACGACTGTCAAAGATCCACGAATGACAGCCGGGACCAACGGCTTTACGTGCTTTCCGAGGCACGGAGGGGTCTTGGTATGTGAAGATGGTCACACATCCACGGACCAACCGCGGCAGGCGTAGCTTAACCTGATCGATCGACCCATGCGGCTGTTATTACTTAGCCACAACCCTCTACTGTAATGAGTATAGCGTGGAATATTGTGTGGGAGCGTTAAAATGATACAAAATTGTAATTACTGCGTTTATTCCAAGCCAACGTTTTTACATGAACGCGTCTATAATATCACTTTTTTATCCAAACAAAAACCTAATACAAAAATTTGAAAGCTCATTCTAAATACGCTTGACTGTTCGAATGCAACCAGAGTTATTTTACTGCCAGCCTGCACTACATAAGGTCATCTTTTGCAGACCACCTTTAAAGTACATGACATTATTTTCTACCGTCTTCATATTTTCGAGCCGATGGGAAAAGCATAAATATTTTCATGCTGTGAAATACTTTTGGGCAATCAATGAATGTTTTCTTAAGTGAGGCAGGGCGAGCTGTTACTGCGGATGCTGTTTTAATATCAAGTTTTTATGACCTCTGACATTTAAGATGGCCTTTATCTTTCTTTAGTTAGACAGCGTTGTCAAGACGTTTACGTTGTCAAGACTTCTCTCTGTCCAACATGTTATTTACAGAATATCTGCATGTCGATTTTGTAAAAATCTCACCGTGAAAACTTGCGTGGAGTGAGCTGTCGGTGTCATCTTACTAATGCTAGGGATTGACTAAGCAAGCATTTACAATCATAATCGAGATTTTAAAAATATTTTTTATGCTAATTCTATTGATCATTTCAAATAATTTCAAAGCTAGTATGTTAGTTGTCAAAATATTACTATTTTGTGGGGTTTTAAAATAAAATAGCAAAACAGAAACTTAGTCAGAATATCAATTTTATTTTTTTTTCCTAGACTAGTCTTTTTTCCTAGATTAAAACCCCACAAAATAGTAAGGTTTTGTCAAATAAAATACTAGCTTTGAAATTATGTAAAATTATAAATAGAATTAGCATAAAAAATATGATTAAAATCACGATTATGATTGCAAGTGGGTGCTTATTCAATCCCTAGTGTCAGGTGGGATGATACTGACAGCTCACTCCACGCTCACTTCACCCAAGTTTTCACGGTGAGATGGTTAGAGAATCGCACGGCTGTATCTATACTAAGAATAAATCTAAAGAGTTTGTTTGTTTGAACTCGCTAATCTCTGGAACCTCAAAAGTGAAGTAGCAGTGGGCTGGCCATGTCTGTCGAAGGGCCGATGGCCGGTGGAGCAGACGAGCCCTGGAGTGGAGACCGCGTATCGGCAAGCGTAGTGTGGGACGCCCCCAGCTAGATGAACGGATGACCTAATGAAGGTAGCTGGGGTAGACTGGATGCGGAAGGTGGAGGACAGGGTGTTGTGGCGCAGTCTGGGAGAGGCCTATGTCCAGCAGTGGACTGCGATAGGCTGAGTTGATTGAATCTCTGGAACTACCAGTCGGATTTGAAAAAATCTTTTTGCATTTGATAGCCCGATTTTTGTGGAACACGAAAGGCGATTCAACACGTTAGGTCTCTTAGGAGTCGTGCAAAAAGTCAGAAATAATGCTAAGCGTAAATGAAGTAATAGCGCGGCCACGCGGTGGGATGCAAAGGGGGTGGGTCGGGGGAACAAGAAATTTCACGCAGACGAAGTCGCGGGCAGAAGCTAGTTGTAGATAAAATACTTACAGAAGCCAGCACATCAAGCTACTACAATCTGTCAAATATCTTTAATATATTTTCAACTTTATCGCTAAAGCATAAGGTTCAAAGTTCATTGGGAAAATTAGACAGTTTCAACGTTACTTCAACGTTAGTAATGTTACGTTGGTATAAATTAAATGTGCTTGAGCACGTGTGTTTTATAAATAAGCAACCAAAATGGCTGACACATGGCAACCGTAACGGGAGTGTAAAATTTGGGTTTCGTTGACTCATCGTTGATGAATCAAAGCCAAATAGATTATTGTTGCGTCACTTATTTTTATAGAGCTTTATAGGAAGTCTTACACCGGACGGTGTTCCGTCCCATTAATAAAGCTTGTATGTACCGACAAAGTAATATCTGTGCCCTGCGGTTTCACCCGCAGAAGTCTCGATTCCGCGGGAATATCAGGATAAAAAGTATACTATGTCCTAATACAAGTCTAGGTCTACCTACGTATGTGCCAAATTTTATCTAAATACGTTCTGACATTTTAGCGTGAAAGCGTTACAAAACAAACATACGAAATATCAAATCTTTTCTCTTTATAGTATTGGTTTAGATGACAAAATTATATACTTAAAAAGATCTGTATGATCATCTAGATTTTCACCAAGACCAACCCTTATACCTTATCATTCAATTTAAAACCAACACACACACCAACTACGTTACCTTAAGTTACAGGGACAGCTCGAAGGACCAAAAAAAATTTTGAAGATCCAGTATTTTTGGTCCTTCGAGCCGGAAATAAACAAGTGATCTATAGACCACTGTTTGCGATCCCATCCATGGAAACTTAGTAGTCTCACGTTCAAAATTATCTTTACGTACAGTCCTCCCCCATCGTTTGCTACCGCCTTCATAATATTTTACTCAACAGGCTATCAGGCGTCGTAAATCAAACATTGTAACGTTGTACCGTAGGGATCTATTTATACCGAATGACTAGGCAAAATTGTCCCTTGTATGGTAATGCTGACTTCTTTTGACGCGAGTTTCACTTCGGTAACTACACAAAATTCGGTAAACATTGGCTGTAAGGCGGTAACGTAGATTAAGTAACGTTGACTTTGCGAATTTAATGTTGTCATAAATTAATACTAAATTCGACAAGAATGCGCCCCGGACGCCTTGTGGTTTGCAAGGTGTCCGGGGAGCATTCTTGTATCGTGGTATAATGATACTTCATATATTTGCTAAGAGCTGCCCAAACGTAGGACACCGTAAAACGCTCAGTTTTTTGTCGCACATTTAGGCGTATTGTATTACAAGCCAGATTGTTTTTTGTGTATTATCAAATGTTTAAGAAAAAAACAGATATTTCATAAAGGTACACTATTTCGTGATACAGCAATCATAAAACAGAGCTCAACAATATTTTTCGTCGCACAGTTCTCAAAAATTTTAGCGTAATCTACCATATTTTATGTAATGATAGAAAAGGGAATTCAATCAACTAAAGAAATGCCTTAAAATTATTCAACTAAGCCTTGTATTTATTTTTTAATTTAATTAAAATTACTAATTTTTTGTGGTATTTCGATCAACTAACACCAAACGCATCGCTGTTTTGAACCTTATTTGTTGCCGCGATGCGCTATTGTCAATTACCTAAAAATTTGCTTCTTACCGCGGCCTTAAGCTCGTCAAGGTATGGACGAAAGAACGGTTCTGTAAATCTGGCATTTGAGTTTATTAAACCTGAAAAAATATTTGGATGATTTTTATGAATGAATGTATTATATGTAGCCTTATGGGTATATAGCTTTTGGGTCGCCTATTTATATCTCATATAAAATATTTTATTCTCATAAACTCTCCGTATCTACTTATCCGCGGAACCAAATGTTTACGCATAACATAAAGTGGAGTTGTGGGCGCAATAAAATGTTTCTTTAGACTTATTTTATGTTTTCAGCCGCTGGGTACTGGATTATTATGTCAGGGTTTTAGTATGGGGGTTTGCTATTATGATGATAAGTAAGATCGCAAATAAAAGTGCCAATGCTTTTGTGAAAAAAAAGAAAGAAAGAAAGAAAGAAAAAACGTTTATTCTGCACAAACAAAACGCACGTCACAAAAAAAAAAAAACAAAATAATAATAAAAGATAAAAAAAAGACATAAAATATACAACGTAGCGAAAAGCCTCGTACTCAAGCGCTTGATGTCAGGGCCAGGGCCCAAAGACAACACATGCATTAATCAAGATGCGCCCGCGACACCGGCAGATGACAACTAAACAATAACATGTGTTGTGTGCATCTGATTGTTTTCTGCCAATATTGTATTCTATCTATCTTCTTCTTCTTCGCTTTGCTCTCAACAGATTAGCCGTGGTCACGATGAATGATGTCCAATCGCAGACGTATTCGTAGCTCGCCCGACGATCTGTCTCCATCTGGTTCTGTTAGATGACAGTCTGGTGCATTCATTAACAGCAGATTACCGCAGATTTACTTTGATCGGTCTACCTCATCTCCCACATGGCCTATTGCCTGCGACTCTGCCCTGCAACAATAGACGCTCTATCTACGAGTGATTCCGCCTCGAGACATGACCAAAGAGCTTCAGTATTCGAGACTGTATTAGTGCTGATAATGCTGTGTACCTCATCATCATCTGCCTAGCCATTTCCCAACTATGTTGGGATCGGCTTCCAGTCTTTCCAGATGCAGTTGAATACCAGTATTTATATGAAGTAACTACCTATCTGACCTACACAACTGAGGTACTGGGTAATACGATACCCCTTGGTTAGACTGGTTGTCAGACTTTCGGGCTTCTGACGACCCGTAACGACAATGCGACGCGAGACGCTGTTTACCTACTCTATCTACAGCATGATTTTTTTGACCGGCTCAAAATTTTTACAGGGTGTTCTAACCATGGATATGAACCACTGAGATCACGTGATCATCATGTGAAAGAGACCTATTACCCGCTTGAATGTAAATAAGCTGAAGCTAGAAGAAAGGACGTGACAAAGATTCGCTAATTCAATTTAATTTTCTACTTCCTTCCAAGTTTTCTTTTACGCATTAATAAATCTTCTGAACCTATCCTAAATTCGTCCCGTTTTTAACATTCAAGTGACGTTGATGTTTCTTGAGAAAAATTACAAAATTCCCGTCACGTTTTAATATCATTTGAATATAAATCTTTGTTAAGAAATGGGTGTCTTTGGAGCTGCGGTGGCGTTTATCAGATTTTTCTTGCTTGAAACAAAAGCTGACTGAGTATGTGTTTTATTGTTAGAAAAAAAAAAAAAAAACTAGTCATCATGTCTTGTTTGTAATAATGAACCATTACAAATAAGAATTTGGCACTCTTAAGTATTTATTCCTTTATTTGTATGCGAGAGGTCAGTCATAGTTTTTCCCATAAGTACCTACATGCTATGCTCGAAACCGTCTTCCTTTTCTTTCTTAGCCTTTGTCAAATTAATGGCCTCCTTTTGATGGCAGGTTTGTTCTACATGCGATTTGGGAACTCCTGTGCTAAAATCAGCTTTTTAAAGGCTTAAAGAGATCCAATACCTAATTTGCGACATTTTAGTGAACGTAGTCACGGGCCGATGGTTTTCTTGAGTACCTATATAATAATATTGTTTGGCTGTTTTGAATAATCAGGTTATGAAAAACAAGACCTCCGTTTGTATGAACATTGTTTCATACTTATTCTATTCCACATTATAAATCATCATCATCGTCAGCTTATAGCACTTCACTGCTGGACATAGGCCTCGCCTGTTGCACGCTATTTTAGACAACGGTCATCCAGCTCCTACCAGCCATCCTGCGAAGATCCTCGCTCCACCTAACCGAACGGCGTCCTACCTTACGTTTACCGATTCGCGGTCTCCACTGAAGAAAATTTGTACCCCAATGGTCATCGGTTCTACGGCTAATATGGTCGGCCCATTGCCACTTCAGCTTGCTTATTCTGTGGGCTACGAGTATGTCGACAACTTTGGTTCTCTGCCGGTTGACCTCGTCGCACATTCTATTCCTCAGAGAGACTGCAACTGTAGCCCGTTCCATAGCTCGCTGAGTGACCTACGACATTATAAATACGATACAACGTGTAACGTTAAATGCGCAAAACCTCAGATACCCCAACTGATTTTTAATTCAGTTGACCTATTTCAGCAAGAAAATAAGTCGTTCAAAAAATTGTAAAGGTTTTATGTGCTGTTTTAGTTTTACGGGCCATTCTGATCGTTTCTTGCGTCTGCGACGACGCTTTATCGAAGGAGGAGTCGTCACTGGGCCGCTGCGCCGCGCTGACATTGGCTTGCTTGACCTATTAATAAATAGACACGGCAACATTTTTAATGAAGATTTTTTGAAAAATGTGGCTTATATTAAAAAGTGGTTCAATTAACTCGTGCTCGTTATTCTGATCAAACTATTTTCAGGTTTTGCGCATTTAAAATTACACGTTGTATGAGAACAATATGGTATTCTCAACAAAAACCTACATAGAGGTTCTATACCACTGTGAACAATACCATAGCCTGGTGTAGGTATAATTTAAGCAAGGGGGTGGCAACAGTTAGCCTGCATTGTTCACGTCCAGGCCAGGCTATCTCGTTTATGCTAATACTTTCTTAACAGATTAAGGCTTTGTCGAGAGCTTGAACTGTTGGGCTTATACTAACTTTGGACGACTGTTCGTGTATTATTTTTTGGTGGATAAATAATGGGAGCTTTTAGGTGTTTTGTCGTATTTAGTTTTCGCATCGCTTTAACTTCCTTTACCGAAACTGTAGGTATACCGAAGTGGCGCTATATTTCGTACATTATTGTCTTAGTAAAATTCAATCATTCCCGCCTATTTCCTTAGTTGTAAAATAACAAACGACGTGTAACAATTTAATTCAAATATTTTCATTCCAATTTATTCCATTCCAGTTCCCACTTCTCCCATCTCTCCTCAATAAAACCTGAACATTTTATCACATTCGAGTAACATTCTTGTACTACGGAACCAACCTCACCGATCGATGGAGGCGCCCTCTCGCGGCTTTATGTAGCGGAAACCGAGTCGCCCCACGACTTGGCTACATTGTTCCTCCACCAAAAAGTTAATACAGAAGATTTACCACATGAACGATTTATGGTAGGTAGGTAGGATGTGTTTGCCAAACATGTATTTGATAAAAGATGTATTTAGATGTATTTGCCCGGGCGAGTTGATCTATAGCGAACGAGACAATAAATATTTATTTGCTTTTTTTATTATTTATTTGAATTTGTTTTTTTTTTACCGTTATAATGGTAAAAAAAAAAACAAATTACAATAATAACATTTATAAGTAAACGAGAAAATAGAAAATGAGAAAGAAAGTTGAGGTTAAAACAAAAAAGTCTACAACACACCAGACAAGCAACATGTCTACATCTGACGACGCTATCGGATGACTTTAAAATTAATGCAAAGCTAAGCTTGACTTTTTCTTCCTTCATGTCGGCTAAGCTATACGAGAATACCTCGCGTGCGTAAAGATCCCAGGTTGGCAGTGAATTTTCCTAATTCCAGTCTTGATCACAATATCTCGTAGAAACGAGCGGCGGGCCGCCCAAGAAATGTCTGCGTGAGACTTTGGTGTCGTGTGAAGCAGAAGTGAGACTTCTGCCATTCTTAATAAGTGGTTTCACAAACGAAATACCTACAGAGGTATAGATAATGTTCTATTGTTAGAACATTGTCTATTTATAAAGAAAATAGCTTTTATAAGCTTGATGATATTTTGTTTACAGGAAAAGTTGGGCCTACTTAAAAGTGATTTGATTTTCTTTTCGTGACTTGTAATAAGTATATTTTTCAAGAAATTCCGTGTCAGCATGTCGATTCTGTAAAAATCTCATCGTGAACTACGAAAAACGAAAACTTGCGTGGAGTGAGCTGTCAGTGTCATCCCACTGATGCAAGGGATTGACCAAGCAAATATTTACAATCATGATCGAGATTTTAGCCATATTTTTTATGCTAATTCTATTGATCATTTTATATAATTTCAAAGCTAGTATTTTAGTTGTTAAAACATCGGTATTTAAGTAATAGTCTGGGAAAAAAAGAAAAAAAAAACATCATTGAGATTCTGACTAAGTTCTGTTTTGCTATTTTATTTTAAAACCCCACAAAATAGCAATTATTTTGGCAACTAAAATACTAGCTTTGAAATTATATAAAAAGATCAATACTCGTAGAATTACCATAAAAATCTCAATTATTATTATAAATGTATGCTTGGTCAATCCCTAGTATCAGGTGGGATGACACTGACAGCTCACTCTACGCTCACTTCACCTAAGTTTTCAAGGTGCTTTACGTGGTTACTGCATCGCACTACAGGTTAGCGATTGCTTCGCTTTTCGGGTTAATGAATTATAATTTTATATTGACATGGAACAGAAATAATTATGCTCTTAGGTACCTAGGACTGACCTTTCACAAACTTGGTCTTCCACATCAGTCGACCTATTCTGTAAAAAGCTTACCGTAAAAACTTGGTGAAGTGAGCTTGAAGTGACCTGTCATTCCTCCTGGTGCTGGGGATCGCTAGGGATTGACAGCTCACTTGCAGTTCAATTCACCTTAGTTGTCACGGTGAGATTTTTACAGAATAGACTGGCAAGTCCAGGAACGTATTTTTTGGTATTTATAAAAACAGCTGTTATAACAATATGTAGGTAACATATGTCATAATATTTGAGGGGCCCGTGGCTAAATAATAACAGCCGCACAGGTCGATCGATCAGGTTAAGACCAACCAATTTTGTGTGTCCCATCTCTTGATACACTGACACTCCTCATTCATTTTAAAAGCCGACATCCAAGGTTTTTCTTATCGTGTGTAGGGGACACACGAAAAGAAAAACCTTCAAAATCATTGAGCTATTTTTACAACCAAAGCAGATCGAAGCAAATACGTCTGAAATTGAATTTTCCAATTTCACGACTACGACAAATACGACAAATTGGTTCCTAACATCCCTCCCTCGTTGGAGATGGCTCGATAGATAAGGTGTCACAATGAGCCACGAGCCACCCCTTTGGAACGATTGGGTCAATGTTGTCTCACTTTCTTATCTGAGCTTTCCACGTGACCGGTGGAGATGGATTTAGTCTGCAGTTTACCAACACTACTGGACTTTTGTCTTAATGGTATCATTCTTTGATTCGTCTCGTGAGTAATCTTTATTTAAAAGATGGCAATCTTTTTGTAAAACTTACATTTTATGGTTTTAATATCAATATTTTTTTCATGTGGGGATTTATTTACTATCATTACAGCATTTATTCTACAGTGTCTTAAGGTTAATAAACACTGACCAGATATATTCTTCACTAGCTTCCGCCTGCGGTTTCCCCGTGTGGTATCGATAAAAAGTAGCCTAAGTCCTTCCCCAGGGTTAAAAGTATACTCATACCAAATCTCGTTAAAATCAGTCCAGCCGTTTCGCAGATTAGATGAAGAATATATCAGCCGATCGATTCTGTAAAAATCTCACCGTGAAATCATAAGTGAAGTGAGCACCTAACATCAGGTAATGACAGAGCTCACTTCCCGCTCACTGCACCTAAGTTCTCACGGTGAGGTTTTTACAGAATAGCACTGCTGGTCAGTTCTTGCGCTTGGCCAGGACCAAAGTACCGAAGGGCCAAAGGACCATATTAATAATTTTATGCTGACTTGATTAAAACGACTGGGTGTGGTCAATTTACATATAAATAGTTTTATAGTTATCAGAGCATTGGTATCATATATTCTAGGATAATAAATTCAGTTTTATTACTTTCGAATAATTACGAGTTACCTAGTCAGTATTTAAATTTATTTATTGTCTGCTTTGGCATGATTTATACGAGAATAGCTCATGTCATGGTGAAAAACCCAGAAACAAAAAGAGCCAGAAAACTGGGTTTAGGCTGAAATGTTAAAGATGTGGCGTGGAACTACATGATGGGGCAAAAGTAATAATGTAAGTTGGCGGCCATTTGGTTGGAAAAAAATGGCTCTGTTTTACGGAGAGTTTATTTAAAGATGTAAAATGTATGAAATTAGTGGAAAAAATTGTCGATCGGTCAAACGACCACCTCCTGAGTTGATGCATACTTGTGCTCGTTTTACGGCATTTTGAATTGTTGCTCGCAAAACATCCTCCAAAGAGGTAATTTCTTCTTCAATGTTGGATTTTAATTCAAGACTTGCAAGGTTTGTGGTTTGATGTGGTAAACGCGAGATTCCAAAAAGCTCCAAAGAAAAAAGTCTGTTGTTGTCAGATCTGGCGATCTGGCCGACCAGTTCAAATCGCCAAAACGGGAGATCACACGACCCCGAAATAGGTGATTAAAAATCTCCATAGTTTTGTGACTGTGTGTATTGCTCCATTGCATTTTCAACTAATTCTCTATCTGTCTACAACGTATGCATCAAATTACAATAACATTATATCGCTATTAGCAAAAATTATGACACATTCACATTTCACCATGCATAAAATAACACATTTTGTAAAAACACAACACAACCCTTGCACCTTGTGTTGTCATCTGACATTATGCTGAGCTGAGGCCCTTTTGGCATTATAGTCTTTGTTTTCTGTTTTATAGTTTTAATGTGTATTTATTTTGATGTAATGCCAATAAACGCATTTTTCTTTCTTTCTTTCACAATCTGGGTAATTAATTGTAAATTACTTACTTTTTATGCGTACCTACGCTTTATATCAATGATTAATTAAAAAAGATGCCCACCTGAGCTATTCACCTGTATAAAGGAATGTAATTAAGAGCACAGGGATTCTCATAAGCGCTTAAAGATGCCATTCACACCTTTGATACTAAATTCCTTCGTATAATGAGATGGAGTGGATACTAAGACGTTGTCCGCATTGAAGTGGTTTTGGTCTACAGATTTTAATAATTGATTCGACTGTATCTATTGGACGAGTACTTGAGACATTGTTAAGACTAGTCAATGAAATCTTTCGTGCCAATGCGACGGGATTTTGTTTGTAAATCAAATTGGTCTTTCCGAGCTTCAAATTTTGAGACTTAAGGACCAAGATTAGCGTTGAAAAAAGCAGGGGAAATTCCCGTTTCTTTCCAATTCCGTTGTTTTTTTCAATGTTTCATCCGGTACTAAAACGTAAATTGATAAAACTATTTATACAACTGACACCTAGAATACTAGATGCACAACAGGAGGGGGCGGAGTTAAAGCATAGAATAAAAAAAAAAAAAACATGAAATATATACTGACAAATTTTCTTGAACTTCAAAATGAATCTTTGAAAAAAACAACGGAATTGGAAAGAAACGGGAATTTTCCCTGCTTTTTTCAACGCTAACCAAGATCCTAATAGCATAGAATGGAATACACTTTATTATGTATATCGTACCAATTATAGATTTGAATGTAGAGATTTTATTTTAATGGGCGGCATTTAAAGACATTTTTGCATGGATGTAAAGGGAGAAGTAGAGACAATAATAATAATAATAATAATAATAATAATAATAATTTTCCCTGCTTTTTTCAACGCTAACCAAGATCCTAATAGCATAGAATGGAATACACTTTATTATGTATATCGTACCAATTATAGATTTGAATGTAGAGATTTTATTTTAATGGGCGGCATTTAAAGACATTTTTGCATGGATGTAAAGGGAGAAGTAGAGACAATAATAATAATAATAATAATAATAATAATTTTCCCTGCTTTTTTCAACGCTAACCAAGATCCTAATAGCATAGAATGGAATACACTTTATTATGTATATCGTACCAATTATAGATTTGAATGTAGAGATTTTATTTTAATGGGCGGCATTTAAAGACATTTTTGCATGGATGTAAAGGGAGAAGTAGAGACAATAATAATAATAATAATAATAATAATAATAATAATTCCCTGCTTTTTTCAACGCTAACCAAGATCCTAATAGCATAGAATGGAATACACTTTATTATGTATATCGTACCAATTATAGATTTGAATGTAGAGATTTTATTTTAATGGGCGGCATTTAAAGACATTTTTGCATGGATGTAAAGGGAGAAGTAGAGACAATACTGCAAGTGTAACGTTTATATATACAATAAATACATAAAGCATATACTTATTTAGATAAGTATATGCTTTATGTATTTATTGTAATAATCACATGAAACAAGAGCTATCAAACAAAAACTATACATAATGATGAAGGTTAAGGAGAGAGAAAGTGTTTTATCCTAATGCAAAAAATGGAAGGCATGGTAGTATGGGAGGCCATGTGAAGGAATTTGACGTGAACGATACGAGACGTTTGATTTCATGTTCAGTGGGCCGGAATCTAGCAAGCCTATGCCTTAGAATATTTTGTCGAAAGGGGCGCCTTTCAATTTATAACATACGTTGCGTTATACGTAGGATTATGTTTACTTTTGTAACAAAAAAAAATTACCGATAAATATTCGAATACGGTAGGTTCGTTCATGACTTGTGCTGGTGTAAAGCACATTCAAATACTTATGTGGAACATGCCGACTGTCTGAAGATGCTACCGTTATTTTTTCTACCTAGTAGTACAATTTTAAGAACACGTAAGCTTGTAGAATAAATTATTTTCTAAAATGTCCATTTATTTTCTGATTTTCATTTACACATTGGACGGTGTTTTTCAAAGGGCAAACATAAATCCCGGGCAGACGAATGAAAGGTCCGCTAGAACGGACAGACGGACATGACAAATTATACGTGAGGATTTGTTTTACTACCCAAACCAAAAAACTAAGCCACGCGCTGAAAAAACACAACAACAGCAAAGGCTACCTTTTTTCGTTTTTTGTGCAGACTTGTAATATGTCACCACTGGTGGGATTTGCAAAAGGAATTCTTAATCTCTGACACGAGTTCGTACCCTCTTAAAAAAATTTGAAATAATAGTAGCGTGTAGCTGAAAGGTAGATAATAATTTTAGTATAAAAATTCCACCATCCCATTAAGTACGAAAACCCGTTTAAAGGATAATACAAATGAAAGTATTTTGGGAGTTGATAAAGAGATTACGAACTTAATCATACATTATAAGACCTACAAATAACCCAAAAATCCGGCGAATTTAAATTGAAATTTTCGGGCAAAGGACTTTACCTACCTAAAATTTGATGATTCGCAGAGGCTTCCGTATAATTAACGCATCGTACTTCATAAAAGCAGAGTTTTTTCCTCTCATTTTCCACACTTATCTACGTACGACACTAGTGGCTTCGTAAAGCGCAGGCCACACTGCCAGCTGGCGAGCAGGCGGGCGAGCCGAGCGAGCATCGTTTTAGCTCTTTTCATACTTCGGTTCACACCGCGAACTACAGAGATAAGCTACCGAAGTATCATTTGGCCCGCCAGTTAGCGGTGTGGCCTCCGCTTGAAGAGGTGAAACGTTGCTCGCTCGACTCGCCCGCCCGCCCTCTTACCGGTGCTTGAAAAAAATTTCATCCGCGTTGGAGAGCGCAGATATTTTTGAAACGTTAGTTGAGTGAAAATTATCAAGTGCTTTTTATGTTGATTTTATTTTATCTCGCTTCGTAGGGTAGTTGCAAGTGAGTAATTTTTTTTTAAAAGGATGTACATTTTTTAATTACTCAATTATTTTTATAAAATATCCGCATTTATCGAATAAACCGTAATCACTGCTTTTTGAAAGCATAAAGTGATAATTGCAGCCTGTAAGCTGTACAAACTAGTATTTTGTTTTTCCTATCAAATAAACTACTAAAACCACTATACAGCGTGTAACGGAAGGGGGGTATCAACCCTGAAGGAGGTGAATGTGCTCATGAAACTCAACAACTTTCCCCAAAGAACATAGGTCGAAATATGAAAAAAAAATTTGGCCCTCCCATAGTAAATCAATCAGCTGGTAGTCAGTTTTGTAAGGGAGGGCCAAATTTTTTTTTCATATTTCGACCTATGTTCTTTGGGGAAAGTTGTTGAGTTTCATGAGCACATTCACCTCCTTCAGGGTTGATACCCCTCTTCCGTTACACGCTGTATATAATAAGCAATTTATTATGATACCATAAATATAATTATAAAATGAAAACTACTTAACAAACAAAACAACTCTTTACTTCCGCTACAGTGAGTGCAGTCTTTCAGTTACAAATGAAGCTGCAATGGACACTTTATGAAACATTCAGAAACTAATTAATGAACCATTATCTCCGCCATTTGTTTTTATTTCATTGAAAGCTTTCAACGAGAGCTGGCTAAGGGTTGGCTAATCTAAACAAACAATTAGTACTTACGACGTGACATGGCAGTGTGTTGACACTTTACAATCTGTGAGAAACGGAGGGGTGTGAACTTGTAAACTGCGTTTGGCTTTTAAAAGCTGATAACTGACAAGACTATTTTTATACGTAGGACATGGATTATGAGCAACCAAATGACTTCTGGGCCCTAACTTTACAAGTCTATAATTTTTTGAAGTTCTAGAAAATATTGCGTAACTCAGAAATGATAAATGATTATGTAAATTCTAGGCTTGCCATTACAATAGCCATATTTGTAAGTTTGTTTTCCGTTACAATTGTGTGGCTTAGTAGACTCCTTTCCCATGGCAAGGTCCTGTTTTTTGCAGGTACGGTTTTTTGCAGGATCCCGATCAGATATTCACACAAGCATCCTGTTTTCCGGAAACGGGATGCTTGTGTGAATATGTATATTTAAACACGTACACCACTAAACGGGATCCTGCAAAAAACGGAATCTTGCCGTGGGAAAGGGCCCTTAGGCCTCGGTCTCGAAGTCAGCGATTGCAGGGCGGGAGCGGCGGCGGCGCGGGGAGCGGTGCGGTAACGCAGACCCGGTCTGCAGGCCCGCGGGCACATCTCGCGGCCGCAGACCCGGTCTCCAGACCCGCGGGCACATCTCGCGGCGCTAGAGCGGCATAGTGCGGTGTTATGAGAAATTAGTGTCTTTGTTCGCGAACGAAATGTCTAAATAGCGACGACAACATCTTTTTGATACTTTCTTCGTAACGTTTCATTTATAAAAAGAAAAAAATAAAATGCACAACTCTACCAAAATGCAGACGCGCGGGCACCGCCAGACTGGTGCGCATCGCTCGTACGCCGCTCCTCGCGCCGCTGCCTTCGGGGCCAGTTCCATATAAATCTATGCAGAAACGCGACGCTCCCCGCGCTGCCGCCGCTGCCGCGCCGCGCCCGCTGACTTCGTGTCCGTAGCCTTTAGAGTTTTGTGGTACACACACTAATATTAAATAAAATGTAACTTGTAATTATAATTATAAAGTTTTATGGCATAGAGCCCTGATCTGTACTTTTTGGGGAATATAGGCTTATCATTTATACCTACTTGTGTTACGTAAAACGGTAAAATTATGTTTCATGCATTTTTCAGTACATATGAAAGATGCCTATAAAATGGAAAAAAGTTTGCCATTTCAGTTTAAAGATATATCTCAATTTCTCAATTACCTACATATATGTAGGTACGTATGTAGTTTATACTAAATATATCGAATTGACAATTAATTTAAGATATCACAATCGTAATAAGAGAAATATAATTCAGATAAATCCGAACTCGCGTTAAAAACATTCTAGTGTGAACCAATTGAAAAGTCGTAAATGTTTATGTGGTCAGTTAAGTTCTTGAAAAGTAACGCTGTTAGTGGTTAAAAGTGTTGCTGGCGCAATCAATGTCACTTCACATTAGAGTCGATAGCACTCGGGTCTCGATACGCGTGCGCTCCGATACTAACAGTTTTCTGAAGTTAATTGGAATTGATTTACGTAATCGATATCGCGATTGTGAACACGGATAGATTTTACAATATCGCAACTGAAATATGGGTTTTATTAGTGTCCGACCGAAGCACGATTTTCAGCTGAAACCGTTACCAAACCTTCGGCTCCTCGTCTAGTTTCGGCTGAATCCGAAACCGAAACGTATGAAATTAAGAATTATTATTATTTATTATTATTATTCTCACGACGCACTTTGTCTCCTAAATTTTCGGTAGTCAGGTGCTTTTTATTGCAAGTATCCATTTATCTTGGTCCTTCTCTTATCGAGCCTGTAACCATTTCCTAATTGACATTTGGATAAAGGTACACGCAGATGTCTTAGCCGTCCCTGTGAACCTGATTAATTGTCCGCACATGTGTTTGACAGACCTTCTGTGAGAAAATAAGGAATACCGTGTGAGGGAGATAATTCTCGTATCGCGGGACCAGATTCCAAGCTAGTCTATTTTGGTCCTTGTGATATATTAGCGCCTGTAAAAATAAATCAAGTGAAATACGAGCTACGAATGTAAGGGGTTCTTCCTCCATTTGTTGTTGTGAAAACCACTTTAGAACCAATATGTTAGAATAATGTATCGTTTGAAAGGTTTCTTAAGTTACACGGTTCAAATTAATAACGTAAACACTTTCCCATCGATTTTGTTTGTTTAATTTTGATATGAGTTCTATATCGAGTATGATTTATGTGATTTGGCTATGCTGGCGTTTATAAGGTACAAACACATTCACTTGTCAATCCCAGTGGTAGTGCTTCATCATCGTCATCATCTTTTTTTTTTTTTTTTTTTTTTTTTTCGCTGAGAAATGACATTACGCATCTCCGCTCGTCGGGGGGCGGAACGGAGTATGTGGGACTCCCTGCCAGAGTGGCAGTATACCCACTAAAACTCAGCGGTGTTCCCTCATCGCCTTGATGGGGGGGTCATGGGAATCCGGCTCAGCCTTTGCGTCCACAATCCCCCCGGCGCCTGCCCGCCTAGTTGGCGGGCCCTGCATGTCCCCCCGGGTGGGGGGCTACGGGATGGGCCGGGAACACCTGGCCATTCATCTGCCTAGCGTTTTCCAACTATGTTGCCGTCAACTTCCAGTCTAACCGGATGCAGCTGAACACCAGTATTTTATATGGAGCGACTGCCTATCTGACCTCCACAACCCGGTTACTGGGTAATGCGATACCCCTTGCTAAGACTGGTTGTCAGACTTTCGGGCTTCTGCCGACTCGTAACGCCTGTCAAAAATCCACGAATGACAGCTGGGACTACGGCTTAACGTGTTTTCCGAGGCACGGAGGTATAAAGATTCCCTTTCCAGAGCCAACTGCGGCGAGCGTAGCTTAACCTGATCGATCAACCTGTGTGGCTATTATTACTTAGCCACGAGCCCCTGCTCGAAGAGAGTCTTGAAGGGAGAAAGAATTTCATGAGCCTTGATCTTGAGACTTCTTCCATCTTCATACCAAACGTTAAAATATTTTGAACATAATAAAAAAATATATCACACCGAACAATGACGAGAATTATTAAAAACTCATTAACAGCATCACAGTAAGTACCTACTCGTCACCTCCCACTCAACGTAATGACGGAACAAAATATAAAATTAATTAATTCCGAAAGATCAGACACACGCTGGTATAATTAGCGCTAGCTACACCTAATTAGTTCGTAGGTCGTCATTAGTACAATATATGGAAGTAGGTGCAGACAGTCTGGGTGTCGGGCAGCCATTGTATGCTGGAGGGCCCTGGAGACATCTCGAGTGCGGCGTGTGTGCCACGCCTTATTGAGTTGTACGGCGCTAGTTGTAGCGTGGGTCGTACGTGAGACGTCTGCCTCACGCTTTAGGCATAAATTGCGAATTATGACCCAACACTACTGTAGGTTAGGGCTTTAAAAGGGAATACTAGCGACCGCCCTAATCACACAATATTATAAAAGCGAAAGTTTGTGTGTGTGTATGTGTGTGTGTGTGTGTGTGTGTGTGTGTGTATGTGTGTGTGTGTGTGTGTATGTGTGTGTGTGTGTGTGTGTGTGTGTGTGTGTGTGTGTGTGTGTGTGTGTGTGTGTGTGTGTGTGTGCATGTTTGTTACTTCTTCACGCTCAAACGGCTGGACCAATTTTGATGAAATTTAGCACACAGATAGTTTATAACCAGGATTAACATAAAGAATACTTTTTATCCCGATATTCCTACGGGGTCGAGACTTATGCGGGTGAAACCGTGGGGCACAGCTAGTAATAAATAATAATGTTTAATCACATAAGCCTTCCGGAGTTAATGTTCTAAATCATAGCGAAAACGGCATCATAATCCATTAAGGAGTTTTGGAGATCCTTGTGATCACGAAAAGCGACTTTGTTTTTTGTTTTAGACGAAGGACAAGGTTTGCTGTTTACACGAATAGGATTGATAAAAACTACAAAGTGAAAACTACAAACTTAGCGTGTAGCTCAAAAATGATTGGAAATTCGGAAACAAACATTCATAAAAATTGAAGAGAATTTTGCATGAGCTTTATACGATATTTTTCCTACGACGACGCACCGTTTCTGAGGTACATATATGCGAAAAACCCAAAAGTGGGAACTATGTGTCCACTCCGGCTCACCTCCTAGACGTCAGGACTTTTAGTATGTTCACTTTACAACTTCTATAATGACTGGACTATCCGTGTATTTTTGAATTATCTACTGTTTTTTTCTGCTTGTGAGCAAACATCCTTTTCCCTTGTGTTCTACAAACTGGGTAGTACAGAATTCACTTAGCTATTAACAATTTCCTAGGATATGTAGTTACTAGCTTCTAGGATGCTTAAACTGGATAAAATATTATGTACATACACATCCACTTATATCGTAACGAATACATCCGTCCGCTCCTAAACGATGCGATTTATGTGAACCTTGCAAAGTTATCCTTTAAAAGACCCACAGAACATTATCTACCTTGTTTTTCAAGAAATAGGGTCCAAAATGATTTTGTAATCATAAAAGGATTAGGAATTCGAAGCAAATCGGTTGTCGCCCTTTAAGGGACGACTCAGTGATAAATACACATTTACACAATTCAATATCGAATGTATTTCTTTGTGTATTTGTCAATAAAGTATTAGTTACATATTATGTATAAACGTAACTTTTGGGATTCGTTTTGATGTGGATATAAATCGAAGAGAATTTTATAGGTTTTGTGATATATGCTGGATTGTCGAATTTTACAAGTTTTCTCATAAACTCGGCAGAATATCAGCATCTATACATACAAATAATTTAAATTGAAGCGTCTGTTTGTATTGCCAAAATAACAGCATTTTACTAAATGTGTATGAAAGTATATAGGGTACTTATAATAATTTTTATTTTTTTAATTTTGGCGGGTAGCTGATGTTATAAGGACTAACTTAGGCTACATTTATTTTAGGTAAGGAATTAGGATTCCAAGCAAAAAATCCAAACCCATGAAATCTTATTGGCAAACAAATTGGTGCTCAACGTCAGTCACACTGAAGACAGCTCCCATCCTCCTTTTACTAAGACCAATCCAGATGCCTAGACAAACTGCGATCTATATTTAAACGTCGGCAGACTAAACAGCACCATCCTCTTACATTACACTTCCTTGCCCACGGCAGTTACCGTCGCCTACTCCGAACAGGATGCACGAGCTCTATAAAACATATATTGACATGATGGAGCACTTATTCTGGAGTTGCGGTACGATATCGCGAAAGAAGATTGCTGATTTAAATAGAGCGGAAAATCCCGTGTCTTAAAAACGTAAGCTACAACCCTTTTACAGTTATTTTACCTCTGACAGCAGCGACCACTGTGATTTTGACAGTGATGCAAAATAACAGTGAATGGATTCTAAGGTCATACCTAATTACACTGCTAGGTACAAGGATTTTCTGGCGCCCGAATGACGTTGATATGGGGCGCTGTTGGTGAACATCTGTGCATGTAAGTATTGGAAAAACATTATGGCGGTGTTAGTTCTGATTTTGGTCACGCGCCAAAAGAAACTTGTACAGCGATACAAGGTGTAACTTAAATAACGCACAACCTCTTAAGGGGTCATTGTACTCATCATTATGAACAACTTTTACTATGAGACCAAACCGGAAAAAAAAATCAGCTGTTCCCTACATTTTGACGAGTTATGCGAACATAAATGTAGGGAACAGCTGATTTTTTTTCGCGATTTCGGGTTTGGTCCCATAGTAAAAGTTGTTCATAATGATGAGTACAATGACCCCTTAACGAGGTTGTGCGTTATTTAAGTTATACCTTGTAGAGGTGACTAAACATAACCAATACGTTACTGTACTCTGTCTATTGCTAATATCAAGATTGTCGAGTGCTAGATGGCGGTGTTCTATATGTCGGTAATTTTGTAAAAAGAAAGGTAACTTATAGCTAACAGACAGCCTCGCAACCTGTCATACTTAAAACTGCGCAGAACTTGCAGAACTTACTGACCATAGAGAACTCTTACCATATTATTATCTGTCTCTGCGCCAAAACGTACCTAAGTTAGGAAGTTCCGTAGGTATTTAGTTCGTTTTTATTTATTTAATCTTTTCGCACACAAAAAGGTACAAAGGCGGACTTAATTCCTTAGGCATTCTCTACCAGTCATCCAAGGGTAGTGAAAGCTTGGATGTTTGTAATCGAAAAGACTGACAATGACATTAACATATACAAAACGCAAATTATGCAGATAAAATAAAAAGAAACAGCTCTGTAAGTACCTTTATTTAGAAGGACCAATAAGTACTTAACTATTTTCAAACTTTTTCAGAATAGGGTTCCTCCAACTGTTCGCCACAGTCGTCGCTTTAAGATGCGCATCTGCGGCCGTAGTCCTGTCGTTATAAATAATATTTGTAGCGCGACCAACTTATCTCTCTCCACTATATGAAAACAAAACTATGTTCACAGGAAATTGTGATGTTCGTGGAATCGTAGAGTTTGCACGAAATGGGACGTATTGAGCTACCTAATACTTTGCTAGTTTAAAATGTATATGAAGTTTCTTTCATTGATTTAGAAAAACACGTGAAATTAAGTTGTTTCTGAATACTGATAAGCCCAACATGATTACATGGATAACGTCGTGGAAATTGATTTCTTGTTCCGCGACAAAAGGAATCTTAATTGCGGTGAACGGATGCTAAATCAAAGATCAGCAGAGCACGTAAGTTCTTTGCATCGTAATGCTTACGATGCAATGACAAAACAAAGAAGCATTACTAACTAATGACTTTTAACTCAAAGGTACTTTCTAAGTTTATCTTAAACATCACTGACATCGATGAGGGAAAACATCCTGTAGAAACCTCGACTTACATACTCATCCCATGCGGATTTTGGTTACGTTGACGGTTTTTTTTCCGAAAACACAAAAACCGTGGTTTCAGGCGTGTGCTATAATGTGACTAATGTAACCTATCTTGACTGTAAAGGTATGTGCACAGTGCCGACACGGACCTGGATTGCAAATTAATATTACTTATAATTAAGTCTAAAATCGCGAATCCGCATAACAAGCGGTGTGATCAATGCTCTTGTCATCTCTGTATGAGAACAGGCCTTTGTGCAGTAGGACAGCAACAGGCTAGTACGAGTATTTAAATAATGCAACATCTCTATTTCATGAACCCACACACCATCCGAGCCCTTAACTGCATGTTGTGCGCATAGCCGCACGGATTGCGTTGTCTCCGGCGCATTGAAATCGACAATATCCTCCGAGCACTTCCTTCCAGCCGCCCCTCGGCCCCACCGGCCTTCGATCGAGACGCGTGATGCGACATGTGACATTCGACCACATTCGACTATCAGACAACTTTTCCATGACGTGGTGTGCAAATGGGCGCGAATTTTGATTTGTTTTTGGATTTGGGTTGGTCATTAAAATATTTCGATGACGTGTTAAGAAGTTGAGTTTTTTTATTATGAAGCTAGTGTTTTCAGGATTTAGCTTATTAACTAGGACGTTTGACTTTGATCAGATGGAAAAGTTTCAGTAATGATACTGTATTAAGTTCTAGCATCTCCCGGTCGATTCTGTGAAAATCTCACCGTAAAAGCTTGCGTGGAGTGAGCTGTCAGTGTCATCCTACTGATGCTAGGGATTGATGAAGCATAAATACATGTACAATCATAATCGAGATGTTTTATGCTAATTCTATTGATTATTTTATACAATTTCAAAGCTAGTATTTTAGTTGTCAAAATATTACTAGTTTGTGGGGTTGTTTTTTTTCCTCATATAGCCTAAGGCACAAGCGCGCCACGCACGGACAATAAATAAAATAATTTAAGACACCTACTAGACTGATGAAAATACGCATCGAAATTGTTTGTTATTATGAGCGATTGTAGATCGAGTCTAGTAAAGACTGCGACGATGTTCAGCGTTGTTATTAACCCAAATCTACTCAATTAGAAGAGATAACCGGGTTTGTCAAGTCATCGAGTGGTAACGGTGTGCCTGGCTGACGGACCATAGAATTTAATCCCACGTAGTTTGTGTGGCGTGATCACTTCACCCGATCCACGAAATGTCGTGAATAGGGTCTATAGTCTAGGAAAATAAAGGCAGCTTTGAGATTCTAAGTTTCGGTTTTGCTATTTTATTTTAAAACTCCACAAAATAGTAATGTTTTGACAACTAAAATAATATACTAGCTTTGAAATTATATAAAACTAGCGACCCGCCCCGGCTTCGCACGGGCGCAATGCTGATCACTACATAGTATAAAACAAATTCGCTTCCCTCTGTCTGTCTGTCTCTATGTATGCTTAGATCTTGAAAACTACGCTACGGATTTTGATGCGGTTTTTTTTTATAGATAAGAGTGATTCAAGAGGAAGGTTTATATGTATAATACATGCATAATATAGTAGAGAAACACTGATAATTTTAGAGCCATTATTTCTCGTAAAAAGTATAGGATAAAAAATCGTTATTGTGGGTTATCCCTAAGAGATAGACATAATACCATTGTGGATTTTTTTGTAGACCTTTTTAAGGTGAACAATACTGTAGTACAGACGCCAGTACATCAAGCTACCCGAAACTCTAGAAATTTCCCAATCAACTTTGAACCTTATGCTTTAGTGATAAAGTTGAAAATCCGTTGGGTAGTTTCAAGCGCCACCGGCCGACTGCCCGGCCGGTAACGCCCGCATTTTAAAACTGTAATATCTTCGAAAATATTCATTTAAATTACATGCTGTAAAGGGCCATAATGATCTATATGAAATGCACAATGTTTTTAAGGTACTTAATTGGATAAGGATTAATGCTGTATTGCCTAAAATTGCTTCTAAAATAAGCCATTATTTCTCGTAAAAAGTTAAGGATTAAAAATGGTTATTGTGGGTTATCCCTAAGAGATAGACATATACCATCGCGGACTTTTTTGTAGAACTTTTTAAGGTGTACAATACTGTAGTACATTATTTTGATCTATCTTGAATGGTTCAGCCAGCGTTTACAATGTAAGCGCAAAAAAATGTGTTTATTTACGACATCACATTAGAAACCTCTAAAATAATCAGTGTTTCTCTACGATATTATGCATATATTATACATATAAACCTTCCTCTTGAATCACTCTATCTATTAAAAAAAACCGCATCAAAATCCGTTGTGGAGTTTTAAAGATCTAAGCATATATAGGGACAGACAGACGGAAGCGACTTTGTTTTATACTATGTAGTGATGATCAACAGAATTAGCTTACAAAATATTATTACAATCTCGATTATGATTGTAAATGTATGCTTGGTCAATCCCTAGTATCAGGTGGGATGACACTGACAGCTCAATCCACGCTCACTTTACCTAAGTTTTCACGGTGAGACGGTTACAGAATCAAACTGCGGTACGCTTCATCATCATTCACAGCCCGACTTCACCCACTGCAGCCGATGTATTCTGTAAATATCTCACCGTGAAAACTTAGATGAAGTGAGCTGTCAATAGTAGCAATCCCTAACTTCAGGTGAAATGACAGCTCACTTCACCTAAGTTTTCACGGTGAGATTTTTACAGAATAGCAATGCAGGCATAGGCTGATCTGTTGCCTCATACGGTTTCTTCCCGCGATGTCAACCTAACGCCCTCGCGCTGTTCGCTTACTTTTTAAAGAATTTTACTGCTTTCATAATCGTCTAACGACCTCCAGAAAATTCATTGTCCACTCTGATTCCTAGAATAATATTTACCTGAACTACCGAGGACTTAATAGAATACTTGTGAAGTCTATATGTAGTTGTCAAAGGAACATGACACGTCATATATCAACGAATAATTTTAATTTAAATGCAAAATACCGTCCCAAAATACATCTTTGAGTTTCCCCATTTACATAGGTGGGTTTATGATTTGCTAACTTTACATATCTCTGTGGTACTGGTACCTACCTACACGGAGAGAAAAATCTTAGAAAAATTACTGTGCTGTCTCATAATCTGAGTGCGTTTGAGTGGTAATGGAAAAAATACCATGCTAGCACAGTAAAAAATTATTATGCTGTACAGTAAAATTTATTGGACAAATAGTGAATTTTTCCCAATCTCACTCAGAAAATTTTCTGTAGATGTCACTTGCACTCACTTTACAGTGACGAGCACAGTCATTTTTCTAAGAATTTTCTCTCCGTGTAGGTAGGTACCAGTACCACAGAGATATGTAAAGTTAGCAAATATATATGTATATACTTTAATTTAATATGCTGTAGCTAATGTATCACTTGTAAGTACGAGTACTTGAAACCTTCACTATACGATAAATTTTTTGTCAGTTGTGTATTCTTGTTGTAGCCCTAGAGTCGGCACATTTTCCAGTGTGTCCTACATTGGAAAATGTGCCGACGTACAAACTATCAATCTCAATTTGAATCATTTAGAAGGATATGCTTAGTCTCCATAAGTTCGAAAATGTTGTTTGTTCAACAACAGAAATAACGCAATAAATGTTGTTGAACTGTCACAATGAAAGCCATTGCTACTGATTGTGTGGTAGTTGTGCTACGCAATTACCCTGCTGTTCTCAATATTGCTCTGATGGCGTTGCATTAGGTAGCGTTTTCATCAGACAAAAATGTTTTACGTGACTACGCGAGCTTTTATCCCATAGCCACAAACTATTTGTTTTCTAGCTCAACACTTCTCCCACACCAGCTTCGGCCCGCGAAACGTTCGCGTGAGAGGACATTGCTCTGCGCCCATACATTGTTCGTCCTGGAAACAAGAGCGTCGGAGAATTATGTGCTGTATTGTCGATCACTAGTAAACTCCTATAAGATCTTATTTTTATAGTGCACTGGCTGCAGAATATAAATATTAAAAAAAAAAAACAGGTTTTGAGGTTATAATCGAACCATAAGGTATAGTTTTTCATCGCTCCGAGCGATTTTTAAGAAAATGAAAACCAAAATCATAATACATTTAGGTATTTTGAGTACCTACAAAATTAGGTAACTATGCAATTTTTTTCTAAAGCTTAATCCCTAAACTTTTTCGGCACGACATGACGTTTGTCAAAGATGGCGGCGATTAATGTTATCACTCGCGTAAAATAAAATTAATGAAGTAATGAAGTTCATTTTGGCATGCAGCTACTCCCTGTTACAAAAGTATTTGCAACTAATACCTATGATAAAATGGATAATTAATTATCGTGTATGTCCGATACTTGTGTTGCACAAGGCGATTCTGGACAATGTCCTTTCTTGTTTTAACATAAAATATTCTATGACACTCGGCAATACTGCGGCGTCCCATTACTGTAAGAATTTTCGGAATCAGCCGGTCGATTCTGGAAAAATCTCACCGTGATAACTAAGGTGAAGTGAGCTTAGAGTGAGCTGTGAGTCATGCTGATGCTAGGGATTGACACTATTGACGACTCACTCCACGCTCACTTCACCCAAGTTTTCACGGTGAGATGGTTACAGAATCGCACGGCAGATCAGAAGTTTACCCCCTACATAATAATTTTAACTCTTCATAATATTAGTATAGATAACAACGCACTAAGCGACAGTTTACAGACGTACTTACATTTCATAGTACTATCTATCATACCAACAAGCCGTCACTTTAAGTTTACAAATTGATACGATATTAGCCGAACGCCGCGGGCGCTGCCCATTTGGCCCCATCAAGTGTCTATTTACTAATTTCGCCGGAGAGCCGGTGTCCTGCCCTCATGCCTGCAATAATAGCAGCACGAAATTGCAGCAATCCAGCCGAGTATCATCGAGTTAGATCAGTTAATCCCCTGGGGACGACGGCGGCTAATTCAGTCTGCATTGCGCTTGCGACGAATTTGCGTGTACTTTTCATACATTCCACGTTCTATCTGTGATTCTTTCTAACTTTCACTCAGATCTTTGTTATAAAAATGTCTTATCAAATAGTTTACTTAGAATTAATTATTGTTAGTAATAATAATGTTTAGGTTTTGGATTAGATGTTAAAGTGATTTGATTGGATGGAGTTAGTTACGATGAAGATTACGGAAAATGGCGTTGTTACCTGCACTGAAGCGGTGGTCGTTACAGTTCCGCCTGAGAGGTTAGTAAGGAAGTTAAGATAAGGCAAGTATGCAACCTTTTTTGTGGGTACATCGCAGTTAACAGTTAACTGGTATTCAATGGAGATATCAAAACTTTTATTCCATTTCTTTTTATGAACAGTATTCATAGACTATTTAAAACAACAAGTTTACTTAAAATATAGTCTGCTTATTTATACTAAAACGATATTATCATTCAAAAACCACCCAGTTTCACTACTCTTGCTGTATTTTTATCCATTTTGCACATTCCCAAATGCGAGAGATCTAATCTCGCACCGTTTTCAAAGTGAATCTGACTTGCAATGATAGATTGCTAGCATCCCTTTCCGCACTGAAATTGTATTCAACTTTTCGTATCGTTATGCAGTTGTGGTGCAATGCAACTCGTACAAATTCTACGTATTGTTCGCAACACGACAGTTTGTTTCATCGATCGGCTGTTCAGTGTGGCTTAAGTTTGCATTATTAATTAGCGAATAAACTGTTCTACTCGTACAAGCAATCGATTTCCGTTGTCGTCCGTTCGCACAGAAGGAAAATGTTGATTAATTTTGAAAAAAGTATAACATCTAAATGAAATCATTTTGTGGAATGTTCGAAAAGAATAGAGGCATAGTACTTTTTGTCAGTGAAAAAGTTTTAATCAACCCCCAAAAGAGGTTGCATAGGTCGTTTGTACTGGCAAGTATAGCCAGCAGAGTGATGTTTTCGTCCTCAGAACAACAAAATATTTGAAAATGGAACGTGCGTTCCAACACCCAAAAAGTATACATGTGTATTTTGTGAGCACCATTCCCTGGGGGTTCGTTCCACCACCCGTTGGCTTTTTAACGAGTTTCAACCTAATTTTGAAGTTATTACTGGAATATTTTCCTGTACGGTAGCCTTACGCTTGATAAACGGGAGTAATACGGAAATTCTACGGGCTTTAGTTTACACTTGCTGTTTGCTTTGGCTGTGTTTTGAATAATAAGTTATGTTAGTGGGCAAATGGCAGCATATTTGTTGCGGTAGACAAAACATCATGTTTGTTGAAATAGGTTTAATATTTATCCATAGGGTGTTTGTAATACACGGTGCGAGTTGCGTTAGCAGGATTCAGAATCCCTTTATTTATTTCATATCGGAAGGTGATCCAAATCGAAATCTAGGTCGATCGATCAGGTTAAGCTACGCTTGCCGCGGTTGGACTGTGGATGGGTGACCATCTTTACATACCGAGACCCCTCCGTGCCTCGGTATGTAAAGATCCGTGCCTCGGAATGCACGTTAAGCCGTTGGTCCCGGCTGTCATTCGTGGATCTTTGACAGTCGTTACGGGTACTCAGAAGCCCGAAAGTCGTATCAAGCAGTGTTACCAAGGGGTATCGTATTACCCAGTAACTGGGCTGTGGTGGTCAGATAGGCAGTCACTCCATGTAAAATACTGGTATTCAGCTACATCCGGTTAGACTGGAAGCCAACCCCAACGTAGTTGGGAAAAAGCTAGGCAGATGATGATCGGAAAGTGATCCAATTTTTTACGATGATAGTCCATCGCGTTATAAAATCATATTAAACTTATTTAGGCCATGCCATACTCCCGCACAATGCCCCACAAAACATCCAGCGCCTACGCCATCCACGTGAACTGCTTGTCACCTAGTTGATTCACTTACAAACAACCGCGGTAATCTGCACTCAACCTTAAGCTTCCGAACTTCCGACACGCAAACATTAATAGATATGCCACTTTACTTGCTACCGGGGCTACCCTATTATAAAGCTGACATCTCACGAGTTTACACAACAGATAGATACATACATACGTGTTGTAATTCAAAAACAGTTGAAAGGAGGATTAAGACCGTTTCTCACTGCCCCTCGCCCTACTTCCTGCTATTCCTTTAACTTTATAAACATTGTTCGTTCTAAATAGGCGGGGTCGTTGACCCGTCGTGGGCTGTTGACAGGGGTGGCTACGATTAATTTTAAAATGCAATGGTATGTGAGTGTTGCACGCTATGTGGACGTGTGATAGTGATAATTTATTTAGAATGTATTACATGCGAATTTGGAAGGCCTAGTTAATTATGTGTTTATGTTAACTCGTGTGCGGTTAATTAAACAAGGTAAAATGCAAAAACGGAGAGAAAATATTGCTTACTCACATTTAAAAACACCGGCAGAGTGCGTGTCAGACCACCCACAATTAAGGGTTCCGTATTGTAGTTGAAAAACATGTTCTTACCATACATAGATTTACGTCATGATCAATTCTCCAACTGCAAATGTAAGTACCTAATGTACGTTTGTAATAGCTTTTTTGTGTGTGATAAAACTACAAATGAATGATTTTCGGACTTTTTCCTTTACTTGTGCCGCGAGATCTTGCTCCTTGCCAAATTTCATCATTCTTGGTCAAGGGGAAGTACCCTATAGGTTTTGATTTACTTGCGAGTGTTAAAATATGTCGCATAAACAGCCGATATTTTTTATTGCGTTAATTTAGAATTATCATTTTTTTAGGAATCCTAGGGACCGTAGACCTACGTATTTGATATTAATTTTAACTTGATACTCCCACACCTTCCTGAGAAAAAGGGTCTTGAAAGATCGATAGACAGACACACAGACAGATGTACAACGAAGTGATCCCATCATAAGGGTTTTTTTTCCTTTTGAGGTACGGAACCCTAAAAACAGAGAGAGACCCAAGTCTAAGCTTTGAAAACAATAGCCTGATAGTAAGTGAAAAACATAAAGAAAAGCTCAGAATTCTATAGACTTTGCAATGAATAAACAAACGTGTCAGAAATGTCCGTTTTTTATAAGCAGCAACATGAACAAAAACATCCAAAAGGCAACAAATCCGCGACTTGTTGGCGGGATTTCGTGAAAGCAGACACGGAGTCAACAACCCGAAGGACAAGTTTGAGGGAAGGTAAGGAAAACTGTCGCAAAACGGACCCAGCCGCCCAGGTTGCCAGCCGGGATAACTTCGTTAAAACAAACTATTAAAGATAAAGTTACCAAAGAGTGTCGTGTTCGCAGGGAAGCTGTAGTCTGTTCTCTCTACAAGGTGTAACTTAAATAACGCACAACCACTTCCCTACATTTATGTTCGCATAACTCGTCAAAGTGTAGGGAACAGCTGCTTTTTCTTCGCGATTTCAGATTTGGTCCCATAGTAAAAGTTGTTCATAATGATGAGTATAATGACCCCTTAAGAGGTTGTGCGTTATTTATGTCACACCTTGTTTATTTTCGTAAACGAAATATTCTTACGGACATAAGTAGATTTGATTGATAAAGCTGCGATGCCAGCAATAATTGCATTTACATGGATATGAAGAACTTTCTTAATTGAATATTAGTTAAGTTAATAATAGTTTAATAAGTAATAGTTATAATATAATAGTTTTGATTACTAACACTCAATTTCTGCCAAGAGATGACAGTGCCCATTAGGACAAACGATTTACAATCTGATATAGGTACTTACTTAGCAGGTACAAATGAAAAAATGTTGCTGAATAAGAGCAGACACCGTCAATACGTAGGTAGGTTATATTTTCGTCAGCGAGTGTCCATTTTGTACCATAAACCGAAAATTTCCCCTTTTGCAAGGCGCTTCCTTTATAAGCGTTTTATATTTAATTGGGTTCTTTAAGACCTCTACCCTTACCTCTTAAGAGGTATGCTGAAAGGCTCCAAGCTTCTGAGAGTTTTCACCGGGTCCAGGAAGACCCTTTCGAATATTTAAATATTCATAACACAGGATGGTCTTACCTGATATTAAAAAGAACTTTAAGACTTCATCTTTATACATTTTCTTTTAAACTTTCTTGTTTTATTTATGCAGACGAAGTTTGTAACTAGAGTTTAAATTCGTATAATAGAGCGGCTCTCGTAGTTCCAACAACAGTGCCGAAGTATGTGATGTTTATTAATAAACAAACATATAAGCACCTTGAGCACGCTACACACGAAATATAAACAAGACTAATGTTTTGTTTGCATGTTTAACGGATAGTGTTTGAATTAAAAGCTATTATCTAATAGGATTAGTTGAAATGACGTTTACGTAAACAAATTTACGTGGTGAAACTAGCAAGGATTGTCTTCAAGTTCAAAGTTGTTAGCAATGTATGTGCATTGATTGCTTTAGTGTGCTTTATTCGAATACAATGGAACCATCAAAGGAGACTTACAACCTTGTCCATAAATGGGCGCTAATCTAATGGGTCACGATCTTGATGACTTAGGTCACGTGTAGGTTCAAAATAGCTAAATAAATCATTTTCGTCCACAAAACGTGTAAAAAGACTACATACTAGGTTCTCAACGTGAGCCGTAACGCCTCCTCTCGGGCGTATGAGACTTTCAGAGGGGCAGCAGAAGACCCAGAGAAAATTATATATCGTATTTTACTATATAATATTACACATTTAAATAGAATCGTGGCAATAGCTGTTTAAGATTCGCGACAGATGGTATGTAAAAATATTAGGGGCTTTAGAACAAAAAAAAATATCTCAAAGTCTACACTATACTCCAATCTCACACTAAGATATTCCATGTTTCTCACCACAAAGCTTATCTTGTACTTTCCTCAGTAAAAACACAGCTCTTTGTACTGTCTTCGAAGTAAACAAGACAGCCTTGCGTTGCAGATAGAAAAACGTCGAGAAATGTGTGAAATGCTCTCTCTGCACTTCACACGTTGGATGTTGTTTTTTTTTCTTCTATTTTGTGCATATGAACAGACGTACTCGTGCTGCTAACAATTTATTCAGGATTATACGAATATTTTTTCATATTTATTTTGAACGGGCTCTCTGAATTTTATTGTGGGATTTGTTAAGTTTTGAGTGTTTGGATTTTTACTTGATTTAGGTGTTTGGGGAGTACGTTTTAACCTGGATAGGTTTTTGATATTGTCTGATGTCATTTCTTAACATCAAGGCTAAACATATTTGTGAACGTAATTTATACGAAACATTTAATATTCTTTTGAAAACTGTAAAGCATTTTAAAACTTTATCAACAAACTCCGTCAAGCGTGATCAAGCATAGGCAACATTCCTGTAAAGCTCCACTTTGACTTTGTAAACAAACTGTACACAACTCTCAACCCTGAATTAGATTTTATTTAAAATTCCTCCCAAAACGGTTTTATATTCTGACTCATCAAAGAGTTCCATAAACAATCAACTTGATGAACCTGGCCGGATTACGTTAACCTTTAAAAAGTAAAAAGCGTTCCAAATTCAAAATACGCTCAGCGTGAAAGTAGTCTGGTTGTACAGACGTTCATTGATCAGCGGCCGCCCGGCAGCTTGCCAACGAAAGGGAACGTATACTACGATACTCCTAAAAACTTCACAGATCGTTAACACTACAACATTGCCACTCAAAATTAATTCAAACCCCTATCAAGATAAGGCGCAGAGTTCAATGTTTCAGCAGTGGTTCTTATAACAGCTTGACATGGGAAAGTGTTAGTATACACTCACTGTGTACAAACACCTAACATCTAATAGTATTTGTAGTGGCGCTGAAAGTTGGGCGTGATTGTAGATAGCATTGTTCAGTTTCCTTTATGGTTAGAACTTAGTCAGTTTTATCTTAGTAGTTATTAATATTCGTTATTCTTGTAATTTCTATAGTAGTTTAATCGCCCAGTAAATACAATTACCAAAAAGTTACACGTCTAGCAGTAACTCTGTATATTACAGAAACAATTTATAACTTTTTTAATTACGTGACAACAATAAAATGAAATACGAAAAGGAACTTGTGAAAGCTCGTTGGAACAACACAGCAACACTTACATGGCATCTGCGAGTTTATCGGAAACTTCAACAGAAACCTGGCAAAATAACCCAACTGTGTTGTCGAGAACAAACTGTTTTCAACTTTAATAACAGTAATACATTTATAGACCCAATTTGAAATTAAATGAAATTGTTTATTTTGTAAATAGGATATCGGAATCACTATTAAAGTATATTAAAAAAATAAAAAATAAATAAGCCAAGTGGATGGAGCCGACATTTCCTATCTGATTACCCCTGAGAAGAAATTAAAAAAAAAAAGAAAGAAAAATAAAAGAAAGTTGAAAGTATCTTTTAAAGTCCACACACAATCTTGGTCACATCATGTGAGGACCATGTAGATTAATTTCTGAAATGGTCTTTTGAGGAAGTAAACACACAGATTTGAATTTACCAGCGGTGTCATTCCGTAACACAATAAAAGTAGCAATGGCTTTCATTTTGACAGTTCAACAACATTCATTGCGTTACTTGCGTTGTTGAGCAGACAATTTTTCGAACATATTATGAAGCAATGGATTAACAGTATCCTTCAAAATCATTTAGATTGTGATTGAAAGAAATGTTACGCAATTAGGGTGCTGACCAGTAAATTGTCCAGTGGGTGCAACAAGCATTTGTCAGTAATGGTGTAGCTCAATTCAGAACGTGAGGCGCTCAACTACTAAACCTATTTAATCTTTTTGTTGCTATCAAACATCGTATCATCGCCTATCTAAAGTATCTACGGTGGCATGCAAAAGTTAATTGACATTTTTTCACTTCAACAGTGATGCAACATTATGATTTGAAATAAATAAAAAAAAAAAAATCAGGAACTCCTAAGAAATTACTTTAGGGGAAATTATGAGTGCAGCACCAAAAGTTTCCTTTAGGACCCCTAACGCCTTTTTTTGTATGTAAGCAACAAGTGAATATTATATTCTTCAGCTTCTATTATATTAATTAATCATCTTTACTATTCAAATGACCTTCAAATGATCTTTACTAGTAAATTAATATGACTCAGAGCTACCGATAAATATATTTACTTCTGAATGGATAACTCAGCGACTAGTGTTGTAAGTGGGCTATTTTATATGTTTTAGAGATTCAACGTCTGTATGTTAATAAAATTAAATTCGAGCCTCAAAATTAGCCACAAAAACTTTTTTATTCAGCAACTAAATACTAATCTTTTTATAATCATGTTAATTGGTAAAACAATGCAAAGCTTAACGTTTATTACTAATTTACTTTATTTGAGAAATTCTTCTAAGTGTCGGTTCAAGAGCGAGCGAAGTGAGCTCGGGCCTTGGGGCACCCCGACTCGGAGAGGTTAGGTTCGAAGGGGATGATGTGGTGTCACAAAGCTGAAGTGGAAAAATGCAAACAAAGGATACTGTCCAGAATCGCCCTGTGCAACACAAGTATCGGACATACACGATAATTAATTGTCTATTTTATTATATTAAAGTTGCAAATACTTTTGTAACACGGACTAGCTGTATGCCAAAATGAATATTATAAAGTATTTTACGCGACTAATAACATTAATCGCCGCCATCTTTGCCAAACGTCATGTCGTGCCGAAAAAGATTATGGGATTAGGCTTTAGGAAAAAATTGCATAGGTACCTAATTATCTAGGTAGGTAGGTACTAAAAATAGCTGAAAGTATTATGATATTGTTTTTCAGTTTCTTAAAAATCACTCGGAGCTATGAAAAACTATAGCTTACGGTAGGTTCGATTATAACCTCAAAATCTGATACTTTTTTAAAAATATATCTATTCAGCTAATCCGCTATAAAAATAAGATCTTATAGGAGTCAACTAATGATTGACAATTCAACGCATAATTTTCCGACGCTCTTGGTTCCAGGGCGAAAAATGTATGGGCGCAGAGCAATGTCCTTTTGGAGGCCACTGTATGTTCTATCATTTACCTCGAAACGTTAAGCGTAGAAAATTTAACGATAGTGAAAGTTTAAAGCAGCATGTTTCAGCTGCCCGACCGGTTAGCGGTAGCGAATTTTCTCCTGAAATTGTTTTGTTTTCGGATACTGTTGGGTTGTTTAAACATTTTAGGAAAGTTTCTCTTAACTTTAAATCGTGTCTGTAGTTTTGGATTGCTGCCGAAAACTATTTGCTCGTATTGTTTTGCAAGGTCTGTTTAGATTTTCTATAACATTGTAGAAGTGTTGTGTAGACCAATGTTTAACCAAAATGGTTTTTGTTAGACTATGTTCTAAATTTGAATATGAACTAACTGTTACCCGTGACTTCGTTTGCGATCCAAGATGAAAAGTAGCCTATGTCCTTACCCAGGTCATGGTCTATCTGTGTGCCATTCATTCAAATCCGTTCAGCCGTTTTAGCGTGAAAGCGTAAAAAATTCACAAACTTTTTTTCGCATTTATAATATTAGTTAGGACTATGATTTGGATTACTTTATTGTGAGTATGTACTTAATACATACTTGTAACCAGTCAGATTAATGATTAAAAAAATGTCTACATAAGTTCAGCTTCAAAACCAGCATCACACTAAACTCTAAACACGATTTACAATAGCAAATTCAGCAAAATGCCGAACACAAGGTCTGAAAGCCACGACATCAGTTCCTAGCATGTAATAAAACCTCTTCGATTTTATTGTAAGTGAATTCGATATCGACTAGAGAATAGAATTCGATTTTCTGAGATCCCAGACGACATAATAGTGCTCGAGATTTAGAAGTTAGTTTCTCGTCGTTCCTAAATGCCTGGTAGTTGCTGTCGTCTATCATTAATATTCCCGTGTTAAATGGGATCGATTTGCGGATATCTCGTCCGGTTTCATTAAGAACTTCGTCGAGAACATGGACGTTGGCTGGTAATTCAAATTGAGTTTGCGGCTACTTTCGTAACAGCTTAATACTTCCTTCTAATAATTTATTCATATCATCATTGAGATGTTTTCAATTTCTCGACACTGAGGTCTATATTTGCCACTCATTTGTGTATTTAGTGACTACGAGTAGCTGACCAGATAGCCGTTGTCCTGCCCTTTCTTTTTCTTTGGAATATCTTAAAAAAAAAATACTTTAAAAGCACTTTCAGTTTTTCGCATTTTTTTTTTAATTTTCCGGGCAACTTTTTCAATTTTTCTTTCCCTCAAAACCTGACTATTACGAACATTAACCCGTAACTGCATCGTGATGGAAATTTCCATCAACCAATCCAATGCCATATTTTCGTTTCCACAGGTCATGGGGATTCCCCAATTGTTAGAGATATTCAATTCATTTTGTTCCCAGCAGATTCGTTCTGATTACATAAAGATGTAAATTTCCACCAGGCAATTTAGAAAAAAATTTTTTATGAATATATTTTTTTAAATATTTTTTCCTTACTACAGAGCTAATGTTATGTCCAAATAAATTTAATTTGCTTAAAAAGTAAAAACCAGGCAATTAAGGGTTAAAAAATCAGCCAAATTGCAGCCGTTCTCAAGTGATGCGCTCACCAATAAACAGCATTAAATTTTTATTTATACATGTACCACCTTGCGGGGCTTGTGGCTAAGTAATAACAGCCGCACGGGTCGATCGATCAGGTTAAGCTACGCTTGCCGCGGTTGGTCCGTGGATGGGTGACCATCTTCACATACCTAGACCTCTCCGTGCCTTGGAAAGCACATTAAGCCGTTGGTCCCGGCTGTCATTCGTGGATCTTTGACAGTCGTTATGGGTCGTCAGTACCCCGAAATTCTGACAAACAGTCTTACCAAGGGGTATCGTATTACCCAGTAACTGGGTTGTGGAGGTCAGATAGGCAGCCGCTCCATGTAAAATATTGGTATTTAGCTGCATCCGGTTAGACTGGAAGCCGACCCCAACGTAGTTGGGAAAAGGCTAGGCAGATGATGACATGTATCACCTTGTGAAGATCGGCAGTTCTTACCTGACAGTGTTCCACGATAGTATTATCTCAGGAGTCATCTTAGTATTTCGTGCCTTTTCCATTTTTCATCTAATAATGATATGCATATTCCAACCTATCACTCAGCTCCATGCTAAACAAAATCCCTGTCAAAAGGTTGAACGAATAATTCAAAATCAACTCTCCTCAAAACGCAAACAATAAAAGATTACAAAGCAGTTTTCGTATCCCATAAAAAATCACTAAGCTTTTCTTAACCCTCCCTTGCCCCCTGGAGCCAAGAAAAACAGATTTAATCATATCTATAACATTGATATTAATATTGAAGTCGTTGTAACAGGAGTATTATGGATGACAGGTAACGGGAGATGAATAAGTTCCTTGATTCATGTGATTGACGAGGAGATCCACACTAAATATTGTATGGATAGGATGGCTTTATTGTCTTATTTTCTTTATCGTCGTAGTGGATTACTTTTCCTTATCTTGCGGTTGAAACCATTGTTTATTACGTAAATATTGTGACGTCCTAACTGTGGAACCGATCACAGTAAACGATGTGTCGTTGGTTGTTTTTAACCAGGACATGTCTTAGGCCATCTTGGATTATCAATAAATCACTAAAGAGGTCATATCTAGGGTCAGTTCTGGTCCTGAACTGGTTGATTCTGTCTGTTTATGGTATCTTCTGTAAGTTCATAAGTTAAATTGAATCTATTCGGATCAAATAACATTGTTTATTTTCTCCCAAATTAAATGCGCGTTCATTCAGAAATAGAATGAACGATAAAAAAACGTTTTTTACGAGTTCCGGATTTTTATTCATAGACCTTTGATTTATGATAGAAGAATTTCCAAAAAACACAAATTCAGCTTTTATATCTTTTTTGTAAACAAAACAACTGAAAAACGGAGCTTTTATTCGAGCTTACAACAAAAGAATCGACAACATCCCTCTGAAATATCGTTATCCGTGGCATTCCCGCAAAAATCCAGATGGTCTCGGATATATTTGATACTTGAGC
The DNA here is from genome assembly GCA_949629135.1 of Eremobia ochroleuca. NCBI lineage: Eukaryota > Metazoa > Arthropoda > Insecta > Lepidoptera > Noctuidae > Eremobia > Eremobia ochroleuca. The sequence continues at coordinate 13,908,373 of OX451392.1, forward strand.
AATTTATTTTGATTTACATACATTGTGCTCGTATTTGAAGCGATCCAGATGGACGCAGGTTTAATCCCGTGATCCGCGAAAGAGGCGAACATTGGTTTGATTAAAATAAACGCTGTACGTAATCCGAGGTAAACCGTTTACGCAAGAGACGGGACCGGAAATCGAAAGCGGCCATATTGGATGCGGAAATGTGCGACTGGCGCCCAACTCCAGCCAGCGGCCGACGGTGATTCGATTTGTGGCACTTTCAGTGCACAGGAACGAAAATTTCTTGGAATTATTTAATCCGATTACGTATTCGTTCTCCCTTTTAGTGTCGATTGTTCCATTTGAGTTCTATTTCCTGTTACCATTGTTCTGTGATTTCTCATTCATGGGTGTTACAAAAAAAAAAATCATTCAAACAGTAGCATAGTAGATTCGATTTTATTGTAAACAAGCTGCGCCTGCAGTTTCACCCGCATAAGTCTCGATTCCGTGGGAATATCGGTAAACTAATATTATAAAGAGAACATTTTATTTTTTGTTTGTTTGTTTAACAACATACAATATCAAAATAAACAATACTAGTAAACAAAGATCAAAAAGACATCATAATTACCTTAAAATAATGACGTTTGACCTTACACAAAATTCGATGTTTTCCATTTGTAAACAAAAGACGCGAGCACTCCCACTTCCAGTTCCCAGTTCCATTTTCTCTCGCACTGACCGTTGATCGACTGAGGCTTCCTATTGGCTTATTGCTTGTTATTCACAAACGTCTAGTTTTTTGTATATGTGCGGTACCCCGTCTTACCTCGATGCCCCGTCATGCCACCTCTTCCCCTACATACTTTTCATTCGAAATATACGGCTGTTCTGAATATTGAAATATTGTATTTTCCTGCTTTATGGAAACACTACTGCCTGCGCTCTCACCCTCGTGGGACAAAAAGTACTTTTCCAGGGTGCCATCTATCTCCTTATCAAATTTTATCGAAATATGTAGGTCAGAGAGAGTTACTTTCGTATTAATTATATTAGTATGGATTTGCATAGGATTTTTGAACATTTGATAGTTTATTCAATCAATTCAACTCAGACTATCACAGTCCACTGCTGGACCTCTATGCGTCTCCCAGGGTCCGCCAAAACACCCTGTCCTCCGCTTTCCGTAGATAGTTTATTATTTGTAGTGAATAGAAAAGAAAAGTATAATGACACAGAAACGGCACTGTATCTATACCCTATATGTATACATATATGGCCTATCTATACCTACCTAAGTTATATTTTGCTGATACGATTCGTCCGAAAGCACATTTTGGGGATTAGGAATTTATACCAACAGTTTACCTGCTGAAACTTCATCAATGTGTCTAGACTTCGATAAAAGTTAATTTCGAAAGTTTCAGGACAAAAGTGTCTGCAATAACTAAAATAACAATAAAAACACAAGTTACACCTTGACACCACAGGCAATTTCGCAATGTTGAAATTTTTATAAAAAGAAGTTGGTACAAAATGTCGCCAGACGAAAGTGGAAAACTGCACTCAAAAGTTCATTGAACCCTCGTATCTCAGCCAGAGAGAACCGTAGGTATCTCAAATGCTTCCCGTGTAATAACTCACTTAGGGAGAAATCCTCGCGTACTCTTGATAACTCCTTGTAAAAGTTGTCCTCCCAAATGTCATAGTCAGCGTGATTCCTTGTGAAATTGGAGCGGTGAGGGCTTTCTATTTTCGCCATATTTTCGCGTACCCATATTTGAGAGTACGTAAAGCGTTGACGAACCGTAATCGTGATGAATTTGGAGGATTATATCTCCATTTACGCTGACTTAAGCACCGTCACCGCGCGGAATGGAGATGCTCTAAAACGGAATGGAGATGCTCTGAAACGGAATGGAGATGCTTTGAAATGTATTGTTTACTTTATTTACCTACATATTCAAATAGTATATTACTCCTACTACGATATAAATATCTTATAACTATACATACAATTTTTTGTACAGAGTGGCCCATTTATAGTCTTCCAAATTTTTTTTTAGTGTGGTTGGGAGACACCTATGTATTCACCTAAACGAAAGCGAAATCTTCTCCAAGTTTGCTAATGGTCTTAAAACTATCTTGGGACATGACGGTAGCATAGATAAAAAAATAATACCATATTGCTATTCGAGAATAAGCGCATAAATAGCTCGTATCTCATTGCTTGCTAGCTACATGACTGTAGTAAGTACTACGACGACTATCGTTTTAAGTAGCTGAAACTTGCGAAAACTAACTAACCAATCATAGTCTAACTTCTAAAGGCGTCCAGCCATAATCTACCATAACCTATACTATTTTCTCTATTTACCGACAGTAGGCTTCGTTCATAGTTACACGAAAAGTTAGTTTTTAATTAACGGAGACAGGATGTTCTATAATTAAAACCAAGTACTTGGGAAGAGAGTAAAGTTTACAATGCTTTCCACATACTTTGTATAAATTGTTTAGTGAAGCTGCCTGAACACAAGTTTTCTCGCACATTTGTCTTTGTCTTTAAGGAAAACGAAGCTTGTTTCATGGTCACGAGGTTTTTTTTTATTAAAGTATTTTGTATTTATATTTTTTAGCAAAATATTGTTGAATTTATTTTAAGTACCAGCACATCAAGCTACCCAAAACGGTCAAATTTTAATTTTAAAGTTGAAAATCTATCAAAGAAATTTGACAGATTGTAGTAGCTTGATATGCTGGCGCCTGTACCTACTAATCTAGACCATTTAATGGGGCTGTGTGTACGTTACCGTGGGATATTTTCTGACATCCGCGCGAGCGAAGTCGCAAGCAAAAGTTAATGTTATCTAAATAACTAGATTTTGAATAAAACCTCTTAGCATCCTAGACATCTGAGGTTTTATCTATTTGTTCCTTCTGAGGAGACAAAGACTTTTAGTGCATTAGCACTGCTAATGCCTAGACTTGAAAACGAAAAGGTCTGAAGAAAACGATTACATGAATTACCGACTGAAACTGTAACTTTCAATATCTGAATATGGCGTACTTCTATTTGTTCTAATTACGTTATTTTTAAAGACAAAATTAGTGTAATGAAAATGTAAAAACCGGCCAAGCGCGAGTCGGATTCGCGCACGAAGGGTTACGTACCATTATCTATAAAAAATCATGTCTGTTGTATGGGAGCCCCCTTAAATATTTATTTTATTCTGTTTTTTAGTATTTGTGGTTATAGCGGCAACAGAAATACATCATCTGTGAAAATTTCAACAGTCTAACTATCACGGTTCATGCAATACAGCCTGGTGGCAGACGGACGGACGGACAGCGGAGCGGGAGTAGTAGGGTTCCTTTTTACCCTTTGGGTACGGAACCCTAAAAAAAAAAAGACTACAAAGATAAATTGCCCATCCTTCATTCCTTCCTTGTCATTAACATCTACGTAATATATAATATAAAATAATATTTTATTTCAATAAATTGCTTACAATGATACACATGTCTTATAGGCTACAATTTCATGTAACAAATGAATTAGACATTCGAACTGTAGCCGAAATAGGCGGAAGCTACAGACTTTCGCCTAGTTCGGGAACAGTTTTCGGCTATCAGCACCAAAACCCTCAATTAATAAACATTTAAAAATAACCACGAAGTAATGTAGATTAAAAAATGTAATGATACGCAATTCGATACAATAAAGGCAATAGAACTATTAAAGGCAATATTATTTTAAGAATTTGCCATAACAAAATAACCTTCCAAATTCAAATCAAAACTAAAATAAAATCTGGATAGTGAGTGTGTCTCCTCTTTGTGTGTTATATGATTATGTATTACATATATTGACACTAATACATATAATATTAAGCACCTAGTTTATTACTACAAAGGTTGACATGGTTTCGATATAAATAATCTCACTAGTTCACCATTTTCAAATGACAATGACATAAAAATAGTTTCATAATACAAAGCACCTGGGGGCCGGGGAGAGCACTCCCGGCCGCAAACAGCGCCACCTGGTGCTCATTACTAATTAAGCGGTCTCCTGGGGCTTGTTGTTGCAAGCGCAGCTTTCAGACACTGTGGCAGGAGATTCATTAACTAACTGAGCGACCTGTTAGGAGACAGCGTGCACCTGGTAATATTAGCTGTAGAGTAAAAAACGAGATAGGTGGGGTCTTTTGACGTTTTAGACCCAGCCCGTTGACATAATTGTCGAATGCTAGATATTAAAGAAAGAATATAGACATACATTTATTTAGCAGAGACTAAAATAGGTACAGCAAATACTACTTACAAGTAAAAAAAAAGGAAAAGAAAACAAATAAAAAGTGTAAAGTGCGTTGTGAGAAATTAGCAGGAAAGTGTGCCTCGCGACTGCGCCAAATAGGCCTAGTGCAACAATAAAGCCAGACTGGTGCCTGATGCTGGTTTTCAACTAAACCGATATCTTTAATGATTTCTACAATGATCGGTTTAGGAGACTCTCATTTAAAAATACTATTAACCGGATGCTTGCCCATCTGGTACAAGACTGTCGAGTTCTAACAGTTTGTGAAGTCGATATTCCAGAACCTGTCAATGGCAACTGTCGTAGTTTTCTTTACAATGTTTAAAGATATTCTTTTGTTACAGCTGCTACTCAATCCCGGCGAACAACATGTCGGGTGGCTCCCACGTCTCCCGCGCCACGTTCGGGGGCGCAGACTCCGAGATATCTGGCGGTAGCGCTCCGCCCCTGCCGAGCCCGGCATCCGCAGGGGCTGCGCTGGTGTCTCCAGAGACGCTGAGCCGGCACAGTAGCCCTCCGCCCCTACCACCACACCCGTCGTCGCATCACCAACCGGCACCGTCTTGTTCCTCACATCGAGTGCATCTGGAGTCACCTTTGAGGTATTACATTTGTTTTCATCCCTTCTCTATTTAGGCATTCAGCTTCGGTTTTGGAGTACATAGATATCAAAGTAGCTTCTAGCAGGATTATCTGGCCAAGTCTAATCAGTTCTTTAATATTGCTTTAATGGAGTAACTATTTCAAAGAGTAATAAATAATCTAATAATTTTAGCATTTATAACAGTATCTTGGCTGCAGGCTCCCAGGGTCCAACGGGTTGATTGCGCAACACACTAAAAGTAGCAATAGCTTTCATTTTGACGGTTCAACAATATTCATTCCGTTTTTTACATATGAAGCAATGGGTTACCAATATCCTTCAAAATGATCTCGATTGTTATTGAATGTGTGTAACGCAATTAGGGTGCAGGACAAGCAAGATTTATACAAAATAAATTGTAAACATAGATATTGTAGGTAGGATACCTCTACGAAGGAGACATGGTCATACTGACCCTCTATAAACAAATAATCATCATCATCTGCCTAGCCTTTTCCCAACTATGTTGGAGTCGGCTTCCAGTCTAACCGGATGCAGCTGAATACATGGAGCGATTGCCTATCTGACCTCCACAACCCCGTTACTGGGTAAATACGATACGCCTTGGTAAGACTGGTTGTCACTTTCGGGCTACTGACGACCCGTAACGAATGTCAAAGATCCACGAATGACAGCCGGTACCAACGGCTTAACGTGCTTTCCGAGGCACGGAGGGGTCTTGGTATGTGAAATGGTCACCCATCCACGGACCAACCGTGGCAAGCATGGCTTAACCTGATCGATCGACCCGTGCAGCTGTTATTACTTAGCCACAAGTCCCTCTATAAAAAATAAATATAAAAAAAAATGCTTTATTGGGTATTCATTTATTCTTTATTTTTTAGGGAGAATACTTAAGTTAGTATATTTAGCGGGTCTGATGTTCTATCTATGTAAAGCTTAAGCGAAAGTCTCATACTCTAGCAAAGTAAGGCAAAGGCTAAAAACTAGGTACCTATATGTAAATACATTAATGACCATTTACGCGGAAAATCACGTAGGCAGATTCGTTGGACGCAGCTGACGCTCTGATATCTCGTTATAAAATTAATTAATTTTGCGCCGAGTAATTTTATAAACGTTTCATGTAATATGGTTTTATGTCCTACAGCCTATAAGTAAAGCAAGCAATTTTACTGCTTTTTAAATTAAATTACACAGGTATGTAATCTACCAGCTTCGCTTAACATTCTTTGATCTATTTCCTTTCTTCGTGTTTCCAGAAAAACGTTTAAAAGCGAGTTCATAAATAGGATATCCTTTCTGGGTTTATTTGTATTCGTTTTATGTAGTTCCTACAAATAGATAGCGATCCAGTGTGAGTTTTGTAGGAAGTTAACTCAGCAACTGGGTTTGCGTTAAATCAATTCGTGACACACTATTGAATACAAACGCAAACGCACAAGTAACGCCAGACAATACTTCAACTACAGATAACGCAGACCGTTTATCTCAGAAATGTTGAAGAGAACTTGTTTGAAACTACAACTTGTTGTTTGATATTTCGTAGTAATTGTTAAGGGGGAAAACTATTTCCTTTAACCATTACGACAGGAGTTATTGAAATGCCAAAAGTTATTCAATATACTGCTGGTTCAGACCTAAATATTGAGATAGCAAATGATTCTTATACAGACTATAAACGCGTATCTCCAATAAAGAAGAAATCTCACAGTTTTAATGAAGGACATTAAATGAACGTCACGATACTAAAAATAGTACAAAAGAAAATCCCAATTGCACATTTATAAGCGTTCCTGATATAATAAAGACTGGGCGCGCACAAAGGGAAAAAGAATTATGCACGTATGTACCTACATTGTACCGATTGTATGTACCGTGTCCGTAATGAACATTGAACAGGCCCGCGGGGAATCGAAAAACTGTATAGAACCGCGAGCTACCCACAAATAAGGTAACACGAAACCACGTGTTCCATGCGTTGGTAAACAAGGATATAGATGGTGCGAGATACGTGGCTTTTCGGGTTTGTTTTTAGTTATTCCACTTTTGTTATTGATTAAAAACTGGGTTGTGGAGGTCAGATAGCAGTCGCTCCATGTTAAAAACTGGTATCCAGCTGTATCCGGTTAGACTGGAAGCCGCCCCTAACATAGTTAAGAAAAGGCTAGGCAGACGATGGTGATGATGATGTTTGTGACGAGTAATGGTGTTGTATTGGTCAAATGATTGACATGAACCAAGGGGAACGCTTGTCCAAGAGTAAAACAGCGCACACAAAACCAGTTCGTTCCCATTTTCTAATGACTAACCCTGTATGGAAAATTGGCCTAAGGTTTGAAAGGCAGATTGTTAGTTGGCAGAAAAAACAGAAACTCAGCAAATTATTGGACAACAGATTGAATTAAATAACCTGAAGTTATCGCCGGAATATACAAACACCACTCTCGTTCAAAAACATTGTTATAAAAATTGTGTACGGAGAAGGCAATTAAAGCTTGCCCCGGTGTTATTATCATAGCAATTACAAAGAACTGAGACTTTTTTGAATCCGAATCACCATGGCAACTAAATCCACGTTTTTACAAATTCGAGGAAAGTCGGCAAATTGGTCTACGGAGTTTACTCATTTAATAACCCTGAAGAGAGAATAAGGGTGGAAGTATACCAAAATGTGCCTTCATTTGGTCAGTGGAAGTATTATATGGTTAGTTACATCGGTTTATTTGGCAAGTCACTGCGTTATTTGGACAGAGAAGACCCCGTCTAAGTAGGGTTAACGCGCTTCCGTGGTAGGTCTAATTTCGGAGTTACTTTCTTTTGTTTTATGAAATACATTACCTACAGGTAGCCAGTAGTCAATTGTTTTCGAACGAAAAAGGTGAATAAACAATGAGGATTGGCTGTTCAATTTTTTCCGTGTAAACGTTCAAATGTGTGTAAAACGGTCTAGGAATATCGATTGCTGTTACTGGCGCGACTGAAGTTAAAAAATTAAAGGGTTATTTCCTAATCGTGCTTTGTTAACTAGATGATTTGCCAGATCGTACGTATTTTAATGGGGATCGACACTTAAAGATCAGCGCAGATGTCGCCAGCGGTGCGATGGCTGCTGTCAAATCATTTTCGCTTTGTTTGCGTCAGTTAATTAATAACTAGCAGCGCCCCGCGGTCTCACCCGCATAAGTTTCGATCCCGTGGGAATATCGGGATAAAAAGTATTCTATGTGTTAATCCTGGTTATAAACTATCTGGGTACCAAATTTTATTCAAATCCGTTTAGTAGTTTTTGCGTGATTGAGTAACAAACATCCAAACATCTTCACAAACTTTCACATTTATTAGTAGGATGCACAAAGGCAAATTTCACAGGCGGACTGAATACCCTAGGAATGTTGTTTCGATTTTCTATTTTATTCATGCATTTTATAAGCTCTACATCCCAAACGAAGCAACTTAGTAATGCTTTATTAAATAAAATACAAATGCAATTTATCAGCAGAGCGTTCCGGAATAACTTTAGTACGGATGTACTAAGTAATCCGGGGATCTGTCAGAGATTTACGGGGTTGTAGTATTTCGCTGTCGGATTTAGGGAATAAGCTCCGTATAGTTAATTGTGTAGTTTCTTTACATGCCTCTTTATGCTCTTCGTTGGTGGTCCCTAAGTAGTATTACTAGTACAGTTTTCTTTTATTGCTTTTTGTTTTGTAGCATTCTGCTCTGATGACGAAACCTTTTCAGTCTGTTCACAACCTAGCCTTTTCCCAATTATGTTGGGGCCAGCTTCCAGTCTAGCCGGATGGACTTTTTCAGTCTGTTGTAATGACGAAATCTTGTAAGTTTTTGCAAGTCTCTTATTATCCACTAAGTTCTGTCCGAGAGTCCCGCGTCTTCGTCCACGTGGTTACATATCCTATGGCACTCGGCAGTAGCGTAGCTTTCAATGAGTGAAAGATTCTTTATAATCTGGTCAGTACATACTTCCAGAGATTACCAACCATTTAAAAAAATATAGGTACCATGTAAATCAAACTTGGAAACATGGTTACTAAGTAGCCATGTGCTAAAAATGTGACGTCGCATACGAATGTCAACATTATTTGCGTAGGCCTAAGATTCATTTCATTTGGAGCAGTGGTGGCCAGTGGTAACGACCGTGACTTACGAGTTGTAGGTCGTAGGTTTAACTTTGAACCCAGAACAGGCACTTTAATTTGTGTATCACCATTGCTCTCAAAACGGTGAAGGAATACATCATGAGGTAACCGGCATTACCTAGAACCAAAAATTCGAAGACATGTGACATCTGCCAACCCGCACGGGGTCCGCGTGGTGGATTACAACCTACTCCCTCTCACAGAGAGGAAGACTCTGTACCAGCAGTGGGAACATTTTAGATTATGCTATGCTAAGATTCATATTTATACGAAACGCTTAGTAAAGTCAAAGTGCGCACTGCGCTCTATAAATCTTCTCCGAAGCGATGATTACGCAGTTTTCGAACCCTTTCTTCTTTACCATGATTTTCATTCTAAAACTTTTTTATCTCTCTGTGCAGATTATCGAGTCCTCCATCGATGTCTCTGGGCGGATCGCTGTCTCTCCAGCCAGTGTTGTACGGAACAGGGGGAACAGCGCACGCGCCGCTGCCGCCCTCAAGACGGCTGTCACGACCATCTGCAGCGATACAGAACATGCATGTCATAAGCGCGTAAGTAATTTATGTTATAAAGCTTCCGTTACATCGTGGACATACAGTGGGATTTGTCTTGGGCCGTTCGTCTCGCTACTAACCTCGTTGTATGTTTAATCATTTGTAACCTTCTAAATAGGAAGGAGGTTCTCAAGACGACGCGGCGACGCGTATGTTTTTTTTTCAACCATGACCTAAAGTGTGATCGTATTGCTTGTGCCATGAAAGTAAAAGGTAACAGCAGTATTAGCAAGGAATATCTACATAAGAGGTGACCCCTCCGTGCCTCGGAAAGAACGTCAATCCGTTGGTCCCGGCTGTCATTCGTGGATCTGTGACATTAGTTACGGGTCGTCAGAAGCCCGGAAGCGTGACGACCAGTCTTACCAAGGAGTACCAGTATTACCCAGTAACTAGGTTGTGGAGGTCAGATCAGTCACTCCATGTAAAATACGGGTATTCAGCTGCATCCGGCTAGACTGGAAACCTATCCTAATATATATAGGAAAAGGCTAGGCAGATGATGATGATGACTCCAAGTGGGTGTTTCCAAACTTACACATACCTATATAAACTCACGCCTTTTTCACATCGGTATAAGCAGAAACCACAGAAGGACACCTGCTACGATCCCCATGTGCTAGTGCTGCTTCAATATTGTCGTTTTCTTCAAAAGTCTCTGTCCAAAAAAATGGTGGCAGAAGTCTGCATACCGTTATTTATTTATTTATATACTTTGTTGTATACCAGAAAATACATAACAAAAAAAAAATACAATTGTTACTACAAAACATACAAAAGACGGCCTTATTGCTTTCTGCGATCTCTTCCAGGCAATTTTGGAATGGACAGTGATTGCGTGGATATAAAAAAATGGGGTTGTTATTGGTGCAAAAGGTATACTATAATAATATAGTAAATACATAAATAAATACATACTAATTAAACATATAAACCACGAAAATAAATGACGACTACAGATTATTGCAGCTACTGTAACAAGATCACAACAAGAAGTAATGTTCCTTCACGAGTCATAAAACTCAACTCTGTCCGTGGTTACACTGCAGTAAAATATACGTACTGTGTCTAGAGGCATTTCAGACTTTTAGTATCTAATATACCGAAGGCGGTCATTCCACAAGTGCACCATTTCTCAAATCTGACTAACAAAACAAGTACAGCTCAAACGTACAATTCCTGCAATAAATCAGTCGTGTTCGAGATGACAGATTTGCATTAATTTAATTATGTGTATTGATAGTAACTAGAGTCAGTACCTTTAGAAGCCCATGCTTAACTACTACGTAGATACTAAACTAGACAATAACGGTGGTTCATCTGGTGAAGAATTACCTGCATATCACAATCCGCCTATAATGTTCCCACTGCTGGGACACAGGCCTCCTCTCTTCAAGAAGGAGTGGGTTATAATCTACCATGCAGGGTAATTGCGTAACACACTATCAGTAGCAACGGGTTTCATTTTGACAGTGCGAAAACATCCATTGCGTTAGTTACGTTGTTGGGCAGACACATTTTTCGAACATAAAGAGCAATGGATTAGCAATTTGCTTCAAAATTATTCAAATTGAGAGTAATAGTGTGTTACGCAATTAGGGTGACGGTCTCACGGTCTACCACGGCTCAGTGCGTGTTGGTAGATGACACATGTCTTCGAATTTTTGGCTCTAGGATATGCCGGTTTCCTCAATGTTTTCCTACACAAAGTTAAGCGCCAGTCAGGGTTCGAACCTACGACCTACAACTCGTAAATCAGGTCCGTGGGCAATTAATTGGGCCACCACTGTTCTCTTTATGATTAACCTGGTTAGAGTAAAAACGTGAAACCTTACTGCTCACAATTTTTTCTTCAACTTGGCACTTTTTCACAAGTATAAGAATTATTTTCTCCGAGAAGAAAGCAAAATCATACTCGGCTAAGTGAAATAAATGGAGCTTAAAGCTGATGATCGATATGATTTTGATTAGCTGTGCGGAACATAAATCACTCTTTTTACTGGCTTGAAATTGTGAAAGCAGCGGTTGCAGTTATAAGGTGACCCGGGTATTTTTTTTTTTATTAGGATACTTCATAAAAACCATTTGGCTTGTCACAACTTTTCCGATAAGATTAAGAAAAGTAATGGTATACTTTTTATTTTTCCAGAAATTGATGAGTTTTTCCAGTTTTATACACCTCTCTTTGATTTCTGACTACAGTCCGGCCGTCGGTCGAGAGAATGCGTTTCTGACACCTGTCAGTGCTACAATTCTAGTAACTAATAAAGATCAGATTCGCGAAACGCGTATTCGTTTGTATCAAACTGACAGGTGTCAAGAACGCATTCTCTCGTCGGCCGCACAGTAATAAAAATAAAATGATTAGGTACTCTTAGAAACAAAAGTTGTTTTGAAAATAATCCAAACATGATTTTCTATTTGTATCTCATTTCGTAAATATGCGTTGAAACTAATGAGAAATTCAATAATGTTACAGCTCCTTCAACTATCGTACGAAGCGAGGAAAGCGGAAATGATATTAAGACGCCAATTTGCTGCGTTCATTTTATACAAGAATTTCTCTTCTTCCTTTACCTACGCGCCATATACGAGCGTGCATACAATAAACCTCCACCATTTTATAACTTAATTCTTCCTTTTAAATATTTATCTAACAATTTCCTCTCCGTGCTAGCACTTTCTATGTTGTCCCATCGCTTTCATAACAAAAAAGATTTGTATGCTGATTATTCAAGCGCGTAATTCATATCCTTCCTTTCCTTTATTTATTTAGGATAGTCTCTTTTCTTTTCGATGGTCAAGTCCATGTCTCTAATATTGTATATCTATCTGTTATACGGTTTGGTTTCCGCACTTAGTCCTTCAGGTAGACCATTGTGCGTGCATATTGTATTCAAGTTATTGATTATGAACACCATGTGCTCTACCTGTTTTAATTTAATTAGTCCAAGGAGATGATTACTCTTAAAGAACATTAACAAACCCGAAAGGTGCTCAATTCAACGACATCCATTTCCTAAAAAGATTTCCAGACTTTTCCCCACAATTTTACACCATTCATTTCCCATGTTGCATTTGAGTTAATAAATGACCATTGAATTCGAGAGCTCATGGAAAAAATGTGCTCGAGCCAATCATTGGTGGGGCGTTGAAATTACCACAATGAAAAATGCTGGAGTGAGCGCGGCGTAATAAATTACAAGAATGGGTAAAAGCTTGCAATGGAGCGCTAGCGGTGCCGCGGTGTCCCCTTCGCAACTTAAGTGCAGATTTTTTTTTTTCGCACAGGTAATATCGGTGGTACTGGTAGGTACTTTGTAAACTTTACAAAGTACCTACCTACCTACCTACCTTACTTTACAAATTTTGGAGCTACTAGCTCCAAAATTTGTCAGGGAAATGAACGCTTTGGGAGATGGGGGTTGATTTGCGGTCAGAAGTTGTATGTTTTGGGGTAAGGTATAAGTTCAAATCATGATTAGGTATTGAACAAAAAGCTTGAATAAGAAGGAAATGTAATACTTCGAAAATCATTTTCTTACGAGTGCATAAAATAATATAATATCGACAAATTTAAAGAAAAAAGTTTCCCTTCACTAGAATCACAATTCGCGCTGGCAAGGGAAATTGCATTTTCCCTCTGAATGTGCACTCTAATGAAAAGCACTCAGAGCGCTGACACAATGTAGTCTAGTGCTTGGAAATTAACAGAGGTACACATTTACATAGAGCTACCATCTTGAGTGGCTGTGCTTATTTACGGGCACCGTGTTTCGGGGAAGGGAGCTGGAATACATTTCCGTGTTCCGTGTCGCGTGGGAATACAAAGAACCGCAACGTTTTGTTAATTCTCGCCGAGTTTATTGAAACAGTGAGTTTGTTTGGCTCAAAAGGCTGTCGGGAATTATGTTGGGCGTCAATTTTAACAAAATTTCGCTTTAGTTAAAATAATGCGTCGTGTTTATTTGTCGATGTTGGTTATATAATAATTATAAAACTTTATTTTGGGTGGAATAGACCCATAGAAACCGTAACCGATTATATAGTTATCTAAATTTTCATTTGCAATGACTTGCCACACCTACACAAGACATGACCCATCGATTCTGAAAGGGACAGTAAAAGCGTACCGTACGTATTGCGTTCAGAATGCCGTTGTTGCTACCTCGTATACGGGTCAGCAGTAAAGCTGCTTTTTTGCGCATGATGGCCTGGAAACAACCAGTGCGCGCTTCAGCAAACATCAGCGCGCTGCACCGCCACGGAAGACCCAACAACATCCTGAACGCATTATTGTACTGAGTTATAATAAATATTATAAAAATAATATCGTGCTGAATTGAAAATTGGGTGAATCAATTTTTAACACTGAAATCAAATTAGTTTGCCACTTCATCACCTTATTGAACTAAACATAATAACTTAATACCTACCTATTATATCTGAATAGGCCTCATCTAATCTTGCCCAGAAACCATCTTGATGTTGGGAACAATAAAGAACAATGAACGTAACTGACAATGAAGATGTCTAAACCAAAAGGGTGAGTCCCACTAGTTGACCTAATTTGCAAATTGACTACGACGTTTGCCGAAATGGGTGGAACTCTTTTGTTATTCAAGATAAAACGTGCCTATTAATTCGTTAATTGGTCCTGACAATAAAGATTCTACTGGGGTGTTGAATTCAGAAACGTTAATGAACTGGTGAAATTAAATAACAGTTGCTTACGGGATTTTTTTTGGGTTTGAGGTCATGATAGAGTAGAATAGTTTTTATTATGTACACTATGTGGATCACAGATATATAATACTAGCATCCGCCCGCAACTTCGTTTGCGTAGAATTCGGAATTCCCGCCGTTTAAATCCTATTACCCGTTTTCCCGTAGGAATGAAGCATTTTCCCGCGGTAAAAAGTAGCCTATGTTCATCAGGGATAATGTCGGCTTCTAATGGTAAAACAATTTTTCAAATCGGTCCAGTAGTTTCGGAGCCTATTCAATACAAACAAACAATCAAATCTTTCCTCTTTATAATATTAGTGTAGATACGGTTTCCAATTTTTAATCCATTTCTGATCTTAAAAGCCAATCTAATCTTCTAAAGTACATCTTTCCGTTAAAGTCAAGAGCATCGTATACTCCCCCAATTGCTAGCATTTCCGCCTAACCCATGACGTCATAATTTTAGCAAGTCTATGAACAGGAGGCATATCATTGTCGGGAGCGGAACGTTGCAACAGTAAGTAGGCACTGACGATCGCTGTGGGGAGCCAATAACACGCAGTTACCATGGCAACCGTGCGTGCCCGAGAGGGTCCCCTTCCCCCGAGGACCGAGCGCTTACGGAAACCAGAATACCGTGACATCTCCTCTTAAGAGCAAACCTGAAAAAGTCTTCTAAAAGTTAATTCAGACTCGAGAGCACGACGGGTCTACCTTATCTGGACATCTATTATTTAGTACTTTTCGGTACCTCAGCGTCCTTTCTAAGATATATTGCTATCACGGTTATCGTTTGTCAGCGATGGATTAGATTTAACTCAAACTAAGTTCAATGTTTTGACTTTGATTGGCCAGGATTGTTGGATTGGAAATTCAATTTATGTTCGGATTTGAATTTGTGATTGCGTTTCATATCTATCGGTTTTTCGAGAGCCGTCATCCCGCTGGCGTATTGCGATGTTTATGAAACTGTACCGGAATGAAATCTACTGCCATTACCCTCCAGTGCTGATGTTTCAATAAAATCTACAGCTGAGTGACATCATAATTCATTAAGTTCAGCTTTTGATATCTACAAAGCTTTTAAGTAATTCAGTAACGGTATAAGGAATTTCCCTTTTCCGAATCCATTAGAGATGAAAATATAAGCTTTGATTGACGCTGCTTCATGTTATCCACGAAAAGTTTGTCGGAAAATCTTTTAACTTCCCGGAATGCTAAACATGAAATTGTGAACGTGATTTCACGTCAACTTCACGCGAGTCAAATAAATACATTTCCTGTGATAAGAATGGGGGGGGAAATAGCGACGAATTGGGTTCTACCTTTGTGTTGGAACAGTTGGAACCATCTTAGAATTGACAAAATACTTGACATATATATTTTTTTTTAAATTTTAATTTCAAAATTGCTTAAATTTCGAACGGCAATAACAATGTTATAAAAATTCTTCACCCTTAAAAGGAAACTTTTTGCTGAATCTCGGAGCAATACCAAATTCTTTTACTTGGTAGGCACCAATCAGGGCAGAGAGTGCATATTAGGCATATGCATCTTTAGGTGGATCTTTATGGAAAACCCACTCTATTTTTTTGGTACATAAGACCACGCTGGAAGCCATTTTGGAGGTGGCAGAAGGCTCGAAGATAAAATATATTTTAAAGGTTGTTGCGAATTTCAAATAAGTAGGTACCTACGTCACAGAGATTTGTAAATCGTCGTTATGATTCGTCCATTTCTTTAATATGCATTGTACTAGTTTGCAAGTTGCATTTTATCAATGAAAGTGGATAGGGTACAGCCAAATCCAATAAAAATATAAGCTGTTACCAATAGTCAACTATGCCTATCGCAAATTCGCAATCCAATACTGGACTCCGGCCAAGTTGGGCTAACACTCAGTTTCCGAATGCGTCCAGTTCTCGCTAGATTTTATTAACATACACATACATACATAAACTCACGCCTACTTCCCAAGGGGGGTAAGCAGAAGTTACAGAACGCCACCTGCTACGATCTTTACATATTCCTTTTGCTCCTTTTACGTACCCGCATCGTTCCGAGTACTACGCACCTGACTTTTCTGAAGAACACCACCAATAAGGTAACAATGGTGCCGATTTTGTTGTTCAAAAATTAAACTAAATTTATTTTTAGTGCATCTTTTTCTTTCTATTTCATTAAGAAAAGGACACAAGATAAATATTAGTTTAGTCCTGTCACCATAGACAAGTTTAGACGTGATTAAAAAATTGGCTACTAAAAATACGTCAATAATTTACGTCAGGCGCCGACTAATTTGACAGGACTAACTAATATTTATCTTCTGTCCTTTTCTTAATGAAATAGAAAGAAAAAGATGCATCATCATCATCCGCCTAGCCTTTTCCCATGTATATTGCGGTCGGCTTCCAGTCTAACCGGATGCAGCTGAATACCAGTATTTTACAGGGAGCGACTGCCTATCTGACCTCCACAACCCAGTTACTCGGTAATACGTTACCCCTTGGTAAGACTAGTTGTCAGACTTTCGGGCTACTGAGGACCCGTAACGACTGTCAAAGAGCCACGAATGACATCCGGGACCAACGGCTTAACATGCTTTTCGAGGCACGGAGGGGTCTTGGTATGTGAAGATGGTCACCCATCCACGGACCAACCGCGGCAAGCGTAGCTTAACCTGATCGATGGACCCGTGCGGCTGCTATTACTTAGCCACAAGCCCCTCAGAAAGAAAAAGATGCACTGAACTGAGTTTAGTTTATGAACAAGAGAATGGGCGCCAATATATCCTTCTAGTAACATAACAACAACCACCACTCAAGGTAGCTTAGCTACAAACTACGTAAATATTCGAATAAGTCTAGGTACCTGTTAGACCTATTAGAATTAAACGCGAAAGATGGCCGACGCTGTTAATGAAAGCTCAAATTTTAAGCGAATGCTATACATATTACGTTGTAAATATGAAGTAATTAGTGTGGCGCGCCTGATTTAAACGTGCCTTGGCTCTGTACAGCTAGTTTAATTGAAATGTTTTGACTTTTCATATAATTATTGTACTTCGGTATTTTTGAGCTCAGACTTAGAACATTCACTGGTATCTACGGCCTCTGAAGTCCTGGACATCCCTTTTGATAACCAATTTTCGTAGTTAGGTAAATTTTCGTTCGTTCCATCTGCCATGAAAATAAATAATCCAGAATTATTCACATATTTCACTCTATACAGGGTCAAATTAAATTAACTAGCGAAACTTAGCAGACGTGATAGGCATCGATATTTAAACATGATAAAAGAAAATATTTGATGTTTTTTTTTTTTTGGAGGTCTCCGACCGCTGGTAGTGTTGTTACTAGAAGTATGAGTTGAAAAAATCTGTTTTCTTATGTTTGATCGTAATTAAATATCGATACTATCACGTCTGTGAAGCTTACACAAAAAAAAAAGATTTTTAAACTGATATTTCAAGTAACAATGCATTGACCCCACAAAAAAATCAGCAAATTATTATTTTTTTTTTTTTGTTTTATCATGGTTGGATATCGGTACCTACTCATCACGTCTGCGGAGTTTAGCTGGCTAATTTAATTTTACCCTGTTTACTTACACACATATATATCCGTAGATATCCGACATATGTATATACAACGTGTAACGTTAAATGCGCAAAACCTCAGACACCCCAACTGATTTTTAATTCAATTGACCTATTTCAGAGAGAAAATAAGTCATTGAAAAAATTGTTATGTACTGTTTTAGTTTTACTGGCCATTCTGATCGTTTCTTGCGTCTGCAACGACACCTTATCGAGGGAGGAGTCGTCATCGGGCCGCTGCGCCGCGCTGACATTGGGTTGCTTGACCTATTAATAAATAGACACGGCAACGTTTTTAATGAAGATTTTTGGAAAAATGGGACCTATGTTAAAAAGTGGTTCAATGAATTCTGCTCGTTATTCTGATCAAACTATTTTCAGGCTTTGCGCATTTAACGTTGTATATATATATCACTGTAATGTTCATGAATTTCCTAGAAATGTTTTCATGATAACTACTATAGAGTGCTCAAAACGCTGGTTTAAGATATTGACATACCATAATACACTTAGTTGCTAGATTGGTAGCGCTCCTAACACGTGTAGTCGGTAGTATAAGCGGTCATGGTCATGATACGACAATATCCATTGCCTGGATGGATAGATTGTCTGTCTGTGCCTAATAGATTCACACACGGCTGGATGGATAGATTGTCTGTCTGTGCCTAATAGATTCACACACGGCTGGATGGATAGATTGTCTGTCTGTGCCTAATAGATTCACACACGGCTGGATGGATAGATTGTCTGTCTGTGCCTAATAGATTCACACACGGCTGGGATGATAACGCTTAGGTAGGTATAGTAAGGTCATAACCTCTAGCTACCTAATGATGTAAAAAGCTTTCGTTTGAATACTTACCTCTACTGATTGACTTCAAGGCAGCTGGGATGAATGCATTAGTGAAATCTAGAGTTTTTAATTTATAGGCTAAAAAAAAAACATTTAGCCTAATTATTTGGTGAGGAGATAATAACGTGCTCTACTGACAGACAGTGAAACACTTTTAACGAAACAATTACCTCTTTATAACTTCAAATACTCTTTGTCTATCCAAGATAAACCGTTACCAAAAAGGAAGACAGATAAAATCAATTAGAATTTTCCATTTGATGTGAACGATGGAGAATTCTAAAACGTCATGGATATAAAACGAGATATATAAGGAAAATAAAACGTCGAAGATGAGCAACATCCGCGTAAAAGTTACGATGCTCTTCGGCAATTTACTTATTTGTGACAGCATTCTGTCACTGCGGTGCGCAATAAAAACAAATGACTGAGCGTCTATTGGGCATTACGACTATGTTATTTTTCTCGTCGGCAGCTTCGTAAACGTTAGCATTTGGGCTAACAAATAGGCTAGATAAGTGTCTATTGCGTAATCATACATGGGTCTTAATACTCTTAGTTCTAAGCTCTCATTGTGATTACTGGATTTGCTTTTGCTCCTTGGAATCGAGTGAGAACATATCGGAAGGTGGTTTCATTTGAGCATAGTTCACTAGAATTCGATCGGTCGAATAGTTATCAGATTAATAGGCCAAGTTTCTATGCCGGAATGGTGATTAACGATGTTCGATGGCCGAATTTATCAAGGAAATTAGTTCACTCTCCACTTTTTCACTAAACGTTTAGAACATTTAGCAACTTATATTTAAAAGTAACGGTCGATGCTTCTGTTTTCAGTCTTCAGTTTTTACCATAATCCTTCCAACCAACCTACAAATCACTGTTGGATTTTCTATGTCTCAACAGCTAGGTATCTATACAAAGTTGTTCACCAACAAAGAGCTTGTCGCCGCTATATCCGAGATTACCGGATCTCCCACTGACACCGTCATCGCGTCATCCATATTTATACGCCGTCCCAGTTAATCGGATTCAGCGGCTCTATGCCCCGGACCCGGGACCCGCTAAGTACTAGTACTTTACTGGATCTGGGTAAGCTCTTCAATGAAGGTGTTATGTCACAGTTATGTTGATTGTCGACGGCTACTATGGTAATTACCTACTTTGTGTTTTAGCAGGATATTGAAGTTCACTGTTTTCGCTTTTTTAGCATGATGCGCTAGATTCGTGTATTGAATTGTTGATTATTAGGTAGTCCGGCTTACGTTTCATAATGAAGATTTATCTTTCGGTTTATTATTTTCATCTACCTTTTCTGAACATGCTACATTTTTATATACCGTGCCAATACAATATACAAGAGTTCATCGATTTTCTTCATTGTTAAAAATAAGTATGGCAACTTAGGTGAGTCTTCCTTTGACGGTAGACTATTCGTTACAAGCTCTTGTTACACACAAAGGACTATCGTTGTAAAAGTGCTCCATTGTAGATAATATTACTTTTAGTGCAGCGTCCCATAAATATTCCAGGATAAATAGGTCCTCAGCTCCATTAATTCTTGTCTACGATGCTTGTGAGACATAGCGCGGTCTGCAAGCAGTGAGACGGTCTCCCGAAGGTCCTCGCTCGTAAAACAAATAGCGAATGTGTGCTGGCTTCCACATTGTATGGCGGTGTCCGGAATTCGATAAACTATTTCGTGTTATGTCGGTATTGTATTTGTGTTTCGAGTTTGGCTATTGTTTGTCGCTGTTTCAGGAGAGAAATGCTTTCTAAGATGTTGGTTTATGTATTGTTTTGACTAAACATAAGTGTAAGATGTCGAATGGTTAGATACGTGTGAATACTGAATACAATGTTCAAATATGTATTTTAGAATCGATTGAGTTATACAAGATGGAGACGAAAATACGACCTTAAATTAAACTTCGTATATATCTACCTAATGACATTCTCAGTCTGCATAGAAAGATTCAACCAAATATATCCAATAGTTTAGTCACTAATCACTTTTTTAATTATGATGTTAGGGTTTTTTTTTATAGTTTCAAAATACTCCTATGCATAAATATTGCTAGTGTTTTCATTTATTGTCGTATAATTGTCGTCTCCATATTGTAGAAAGCCTAGTTTATTATTTTGCATCATGTATTTTATTTCACCTGGACTTTCGTTTTGACCGAAATTTTCGCAGCCCCATAATTAAATTGCAAATTAGCTTCCGTGGTTTGAGGTCTAATCCAAGCTGGAGGCGTACTGCAAAATTAGCAACCTGTTACTAATGGTATTATTATAGAATTATAACGTTGCGATAAGAACTAATAAAATCAACTGGGCAAGTTTTCCGCCAACTTACTTTACCATACTTTGGGATTCAATTTGCTTCGTAAGCAAATCAGTTTAAATTAGCACTTGGATACAAGTGCATAAGGGCTCTTTCCCACATCAAGATACCGTTTTTTGTAGGTACGGTTTTTTGCAGGATCCCGTTTAGTAGCGTAGGTATGTGTTTAAATATATATAATCACACAAGCACCCTGTTTGCAGTATCCGGCAAAAAACCGATCCATTCGAATTATGCTATTCGGTTTTGCCACTAAAACTACGTGGCATTGTCCAGTGAAAAACAGGATCCAGTTTAATTACATATATAATTCAATGGAATTGTTCCGACTAGCTTCCTGCATACCGTTTTGTGCTGGATGCCGTCTGCCCAATCTATACTCCTCGCCCGTTGCTCTACCGCAAAAAACAGGATGCAAAATATTGTGTGTGAACTCACTAGTGATTTTTGCAGGATTCAGTAAAAATCTGTTCCTGCAGAACTGGACGGCCGTGGAAAAGAGCTGTAAGTGTGAAAAAGCTTACCTAATAACTTGAGAGTCTAATCCTTTACCAAACTTGGAGAACTAAGTACCTACTGTAACACAGGTTCCACCTAGCATAGGGGTCATTGATCAAATCTCTGTGCACTTGTAAGTCTTACGCTGTAAACGCTGTGCATGGCTTACTAACGTTTTGGACACAATACATATATTCGGACACAGTGTCCGATACGACATTTTTTAATGAGATAGAGCAAGAAGCAAGCAAGTGTCCGAATATATTGTATCCGAAAACGTCAGTAAGCCCTGCGCATACCTACTTTGTTTACATTATTTTTGGAAAATAAATGATTTGATTATTTACAAACTTTTCTGTTTGTCTTTTCATTTCATTTCATTTATTTATTTTGTGAAACATGGGTGATTACAGGTGTTTTTCAGTATAAATGCCTATTGTACAAACCATGTCCCGCCGATAGGCATACAAAATCAGCTTAAGAACAATATCAAAGTTACACAAGGATGACAAATTATAAAATTGTCATAGTAAAATAGGGAAAATGTCATGAAGATAGGAAAATATAAAGATACATAATGCCAAAATATTGCAAAAATACAAACATAAAATTACGGTTCAAAATATACAATATAAAAATTGATCAAAATTTGTCATCTATATACTCCTTGACTGAATAATACACCTTGTCATTTAGTAGCTTAAAAAGATTACTTTTGAATTCATTATAATTCTTACTATTTCTAATATTACACGGTAATTTGTTATATAATTATTGCCATTGCATAGACACTTTTGTAAGCAAAAGCAGTTCTGGTGATTATTGTTTTTAGCTTATCTGAGCGACGTTGACTTTCTAAATGATTAAACAAGTGTATATTGGTTTTTACAAACATCAAAACCTCATAGATATACAGCGACGGTACTGTCAGAATATTTAAATCCCTAAAGTGTGGCTTACATGTATCTGAAGATGGCTCGGATGCATCTTTTTTGTGCCAAAAGTACGGAGGATATATTTGTGGCATTGCCCCAAAATATGAGTCCATACCTTAATGTGGAGGCTATATACCCGTGGTATGCTGTTAGGAGGGCAGTTTTGTTTGCAACTTTACCTAATATATAAAGGGCATAAGAAAACCGATAAAGTCTCAAAGAAACACTATCAATTTGAGTTTTCTATGTCATATCATTGTCAATGTGCAATCCTAAATACTTTGCAGTGTTCGTTTCTAGTACTACGTCTCCTTTGTACCCGATTTGGTATTGTGTTGATTTTCTTTGTCGAAGTTCAGTACCTACCTACGTAGGTAATATTACAATTGTGATGTTTATCGAGTATTATTATCAGCTCATTACTTGGAGACGCAAATATCGTATACTATGTTGTTACTAACAGGGTTGCTCAGCATATTATGTTGTACGGGGATCACTATCTATTTGCATAAAATTTTAAGACATAATATAACATGGCATACTTTTGTTTATCCTAATTATATTTACGCATCACACCTTCGCATAATTTTTTAAACATAAATTCTCTAACCTAACCTAACCTATTATGTTAACATAAACGGTATGCCAAAACCAATTATGGCAAAGTATTGTTATACCAATATAGTTATGCCAAAGTATATTAGGAAAAAGAAAACATTATCTGAAAAGAAGGGATCCCTCTGTACGTCGGTACTTCCTACATTAATCAGTATCTATCGTAACTTGTTTCTACACTGAATTATATCACCAATTTCTTTTTACTTAGGAGTGACGCCTTAGCTACAACTCTGTCGGCCCTCTACGGTAAGCTGCTTGTCGTGATGGGGATAGCATTCCCCATGGCTGAGGTCATCTCCACATACATTCCACCCTCATTCTACGAGGTAAGTTATGAGGAATATAATTTAGAGTTCCCTTTTATTGTCCTTTATGTGTTTTAAGAAGTTGCGATTACCAGTGACGTCATTTGGACTATGAAGATAATTCATTGGTCTAGTTATTTGGCTGGGTATTCATACCAAAATAGGCTTTTAAATCACTCAGATCGGCTTTAACGATGTGGAAATCAACGCATGATCTGTTACCGTGGATTCAAAATATGATTTCGGATCATCCTGCGTTATAGTTTTAGCCGGTTATTAAAAAAAAAAAAACCAGTTCCATACATTTGACCGCGTAGGGCACTTTTGTATGAAACAGTTCATTTTTATTTTGATGAACGAAAAAAATCTACGCTAGGGCTCTAGTGCTGAATTCATGGTTACAGTTTGCGCGATGATGTCCCTGTCACCCTGTATATTATGACCCTTTATGGGGAACTGTTTAGAAGGAAAAAGGCTGGTCGATGACGCTGCTGGTTGGAGGAGAATTGCAGGACTGATGATTGTGTAACATCAGTAGGTACTAGGTAACTCCTCGTCTATCCCGGGGCTTTCCCTGTTCTTGGTACCTATTAAATCTATTCTTGAATACTGTCGTAATACAAAAGCTTCCTTTCCTAAACCAATAAATAAAAAAAATATATAAAAAAAATGCTGAAATAATCTTACCGGAAAAGCCTCTTTCCGCTACGAAGACATTTTATTCCGAAAGCAGAAAAAAAGCTTAAATGCTTCAAACAACTCTGCATTGTATACCTACTATCGATTCTTTTAATTAATTACCGCGCCATTTTCCTACATCCATTTGTTATAAGCAGGCTATAATAACGGGTGTGAAACGTTGAGCGGTCCTATCCAAACTGCGTATGAAAATAACTTATTCATAGAGGAGATTAAACGCTCAAATAAATTATGATAAGGGTAACACTGATGATGCTGTAAAAATACAATGTTGCCATGTTGATCCGTGTGAAAAATTTATAGGAGAGCTTACAATTTTTGGTCCATAGAACCAAACGTAAGAACTAAAATCGTATTAATGTATTTTGGCAGAATATTAAATGCAATTCGTCAAGTTAACAGGATAGGTTAAGTATTTTTCATGTTTCTGTTTGTGTTTTATTCATCGTGTAACTAATAGAATTACTAATATATAAAATACTGGTATTCAGCTGCATTCGGTTAGACTGGAAGCCGACCCCAACATATTTGGGAAAAGGCTAGGCAGATGATGATAATATATAAACTAAAAAAAAAAAACAGAAATGAATGGTCTTGAAGATCCAAACGATCAGGAAGGGCAAGTCTATTTAAACAAAATCTTATAAACAATTAAAACAAAATAGATTGAACGTTTGAAAACCTTGCTTTGTTTAAAAATTAAATCGCTTTTTCGCTTAACCCGCAATTACAACACAATTGCGGGTTAAGCGAAAAAGCGATTTAATTTTTAAACTTCGAGTACCGACTGCACAAATTATAAGTTTTAATTATTGTTTAACTTTAGATAAAAGTCAAGAATAACCTCTGATGTTGGGTAAGCGGGTCAGTGAACTTAATAGAAGGTTTACAGGGTGGAAACTTTCGGTGTCAAACACATGGTCTGCAGGCGTTTGTTTTGTCAACGTCATAGATTGAAAACTCGGTCATTCTGTAGTAATCATAGTTAAAATGATTACTCGACTTTTCATGTAGGTTTGTTCCATTTTGCCTGTATTTATGAATTATTTTAAAACTTTTATTTCATGTATACCTTTTTTTAAATGAGTTATTGTGTTGTCACCAGGGCTTCTACTTATACCTGTACATCGGCAGTATGGTGTTCCTTCTCTACATGTATGCAGCACTCGCAAGGGATAGGAGGAAGTCAGAAGCAGCGGACACCACCGTTGTTGCAAGTTAGTACTTATTGCAATACATGTACGGTTTAGTTTTACATAATCCAATGCAACATGCAGTTCTATTCTGTAAGATCTCCCGAGCTCATTTCTGTATTCCCAGTACAAAATCAGTCAAAATGCAATACAATGTTACACTGTAAAATCTTTCTAGATTGTCTATGTCCTGTGAATCCTATTTTTGCACGCCAAACAAATTGGATTTTAACGCGTATGTGAAGTGAGTTCCCTAGTGAGTTGTAACAGAATAGCAAAAAGGGGAAACCCATTAAAACGCCTGCTATTTCCTATATGTACCTACATATTTGGTACGCATCGCGTATAAATTATTGTAGCCAATCAAAAAATTCATAAATCCAGTCACCTGGATTAATCTGCCACGGACACGAAAATGTCGAAAATACAATAGAATATTCTTCTTTATGTACCTACACCATACAAAAGGGTTTCAAAAAACGTGGCATACCTAACAGTCCGCCATTTTTTTTTTAATGTCTGCCCGCATGAGCTGACATCAAAGCAAACAGAAAATAATAAGACCAATCCTCGTAAATTGTCACGTTTCCGTAATATTATTAAATAATATTGATTTATATAGGTTTCATGCGTGGCCGAAATATATATATAAAAAAAAAAAACAGTGGCGCGACGGTACCTAGGTATGCCAGGCTCCTTATCAAAATCTTCAATCGCCTTACAGATACGAATACAGAAATAAAAACCGAGTTCCAATATAAATTCCACATCATCATCATACTTGTTCGTAAACCGCTTGATTAGGACCTCGGAAGCCTTCGTCGATCGTCGTCAGGCGTCAAGTCCAAATTGCATCATTACCAACACAGAGATGCTCTACTAGAAGAAGCGAGTTCACAAAGTGCCCCGAGCAATTCCCCCCTCAAAGAACAATATTTTTTTTCTTGAATTGCCAAGTGTTGCGTTTGAAGGTGTGGCGAAGTACCTATAAGTTTTCTTGCGATAACGAGCGAGTTAGGTCTATATAGTACTTGAGTGTCTTTGTGTTGTATGGAACTCTTATTAAGAAAATAATGAGGTTATAAGGACACTTGAGTTCTGAGGTAAGAACAAAATTCGAGCATATGTTTGGAGTCTTCCATCAAAAAATAATTAAGTATGTATATGATAATAAAACGGAAAGAAAAAATTAATCCTACGAAAGTAAAACCATATTTTGGTTATTTGTACGAGTATCAAAAGAGGGTAATAGCAAAATCGTCTACAAATGCTTTACCACTAGTGTACAAACCCTTTGATTCACTATTCATCCGAAAAGAAAACATGCATGAATGTTTCACACAAACACTCCTTATCCTGAAAATAGAACAACCGAATCTAAAGCGGATTCGTAAAAGCCGAAATCGGATAATACGAGCAAGGGGTATGTGACGTGAACCACTCAACTTTTTCAAACTTTTCCTTGTTTTTATCGTGTGTCCCGCCTTTATTTTTGCTCCTTCACGATCGTCGTCCTGGAAACGGACGGTGATTTCTCTTTTTTCTCTCGCGATTCCACATTTTATTATTTAAATGACGCGGAAAGCCCAGTGGAGGGCCGACAAACATTGCCAGCTAATGCGTTAGAGTGGTGCCAGTTTCACGAATATTTTATGGCGCTATATTGCCTTTTTTCTTTGTTATGATATATTTTTGTGTACTCCAGTGCTGTCACGCCCGACCCTTTTTGTGAATGTCTAAAAAGATCAAGAATTTACATTTTTGCTGGGGTAGGTTCATTAAAATGTTTCCTTGTAAGAACGGACACTGATTACACTTTGCGCTAGCACCATTCTAAGTTTTATTCACACGAAAAAACGTCTACAGCTTTCTTAATTTATCGTAAGCGCGGACCTAAGCATTGTGTTCATCCTGCTACTGGCAGGTTACACCTACTACGGATAGAATCATTAAAACCAAAAAGGTCAAATGTGAAGTACAAAAGAAAAAACCACAAATGATACTTTTTTTTTAGCTTTTTTCAGCCAGTTCATTTATTATTCTTTTTTTAGAATCGGACTCAAGCTCATCTCCATCAGAGTCGGACTCCTGCTCATCGCGGACTGAGCGCAGTACGGCTACAGCAGCGCACATAACACCACAGCTCGCCGCCAAGCGACTGTCGCTCGGCTTCGCGCTAGCGTCGCGCACGCATCACTACGGCAGCTTCTACCTCAGGATGGGGGCAGTCGGTGAGCTTGAAACACGAGTATCTTTAGTAATAGACTCTTCTTCGTATCACACTGATGCTTTCCATCTAAGCTGCGGTCTTCCATCAAATACTAAGGTTTGAGCCGTGATATTCCTTGGATCCTAGAGTAGTAATTCCATACCTTTTGCTTTGATTCCTGTTTTTGCAATACATACCGAGGTGGTATGATACGGGAAATCCTTTTTAGATGTTTAAATATGTTGGTATTATAATACCAATGTATTCAACGTTTTTTTTAACTTTTATTTATTTAGCTTTTGGCGGATTATAATCCTGAGAGGGGCTTGTGGCTAAGTAATGACAGCCGCACGGGTCGATCGATTAAGCTACGCTTGCTGCGGTGGTCCGTGGATGGGTGACCATCTTCACATACCAAGACCCCTCCGTGCCTCGGAAAGCACGTTGAGCCGTTGGTCCCGGCTGTCATTCGTGGACCTTTGATAGTCGTTACGGGTCGTCAGTAGCCCGAAAGTCTGACAACCAGTCTTACCAAGGGGTATCGTATTACCCAGTAACTGGGTTGTGGAGGTCAGATAGGCAGTCGCTCCCTGTAAAATACTGGTATTCAGCTGTATCCAGTTAGACTGGAAGCCGACCCCATCATAGTTGGGAAAAGGCTAGGCAGATGATGATGGATTATAGTTCGCCAAAGGCGCACTGGGTTGGCGATATCGTCAAGGTCGCGGGAAACACCTGGATGAGGGACGCACGGAACCGGGAAGTATGGTAGAACAAAGAGGAAGCTTATACTTAACAGTGGGTGATTCCGGGCTGAAATGATGATGATGAATCCCTGAGAAGGCAACAACTATACAAAACTATCGATCACCCTACATTGTTACCGACCTAAATTCGGTTCGCAGTAGCATCTGATTCCTCTCAAAATAATACCTACAGCCTATTGTATCTTAATCCCATGGCAACTGGCTACAGTAATTTGTTTTGTCAAATCAATTTCGCGTGTCGAAGTAAACAGGGCCGTTTAGCAGGCCTTTTGTCGGAGTCATGGATTAGTTGGATAACAAAGTTTCTGTACGAACGGCAACTCGGAAGTCGGGCTTTGGGCGCAGAAAGTCCGGATGCACAACTAGGCCGGATAATCTTGTTTATCCCGTATGATACGGAATATGGATTGTCGGATTATCTTTGACGGTTTTGTTGATAGTTTTCGTGCCTTGAATAGATATGCCGTTAGATTTTCAAAGCCAGTTAACCAATCACTTATTTTATGCCGTGAACATAGTTAATGTTTATTTTAAATGATTGCTAAAAACATATCGCTCACATTCTTCTATTTAACCCGTGAGAAGGCGCGCTATGAGCAATTTGCTCACACAAAAATCTAGTTCAAAAATTTTTTGTCTTTCCCATGCCACACCAATTCAAGCACTTAAGTACCTTCCTAAATATTCACCCCCTCTCCCCTGACGCAATTCTCGATCCGCTCAGTGGCGTTGCGACCGCGCAGCAAGGCGTTTGTGGAGGCCATGTACCAACGTGCGGCAATTTGCTCATCACGCGCCCAGCAATTACTTTGCACCGAACATGTAAAATACATGTTTTCAGTGTGTTTCGAGAGGCACATTAGTGTAGATTTAATGGATGAATAACACTTTTTAGTTTTTGTTATGGAACAGTTTTTATTGTGATTTTTATGAAACGTGCCAAAAAAATTAATTAATACTAGGTTGTTTTGTTATTTGCGTTAGAAGTTGCTATTATGTTCAATAGTTTTGATTAAAATACTTGTTTTCTTACTTACTAAACCTTGTGTTATTTATTTAAATACATTATAAGCCAATAAATATAGAAACACTAAAAATATAAACATTTTATGATAGTGTGAGCAATTTGCTCGCACGCGCCTACTCGTGTAAGAAAATTAGGCGCGCCTCCTCACGGGTTAACAAGTCTTATTCCGTTTGGTATAACGATATCAAAGACTATTTAAAGCTGCCTGTGGCGAAAGCTCTACTTTATTGGCAACCGTTTTAACCGAATAACCTAATATAAATTTAAAACAACCTAATTTCGCCAACCGCTTGCCTTTCGTCTATTTAAACCTCATACGTCATCGTGTCTGTGACGACACAGACAAGTCCATATTGTGTTACGTCATCATGTTTGTCTGATCGAAAGGGCTATGACGCCGCGACGTCATGAAATGTCAAGTCATACTAGATATTAAGATGCAGACGCCAATGTTCTGTTAATGTCTGGAGGTCAGTGTGCTACAGACGAGGCTGTTTGTGATTTATCTATACTATACTAATAATAAAGCTGAATAGTTGGGTTGTTTGTTTGAACGCGGTAATCTCTTAAACTATCAGTCGGATTTCCTCATTCTCCTGCAATTATACCCATTTAGTTTGGGGTCGGTGCAATATGTCTTTTTCTTCCATACCTCTCTGTTAGTAGTCATAGGTCGGATTAAAAAAAAAGTATTTTATGTATTTGATAACCCAACACCCTTAGTAGTCGAATAAAAATAAAAAATAGTCGGAAAGAACGCTCAGCGAAAAGCGCGGGAGGGTATTACGGGGGAACAAAAAATTTTACGCAGACGAAGTCATAGGCAGAAGCTAGTATATAAATGAAATGGTTGTCTGAAGCTAAGTCCAAGATATTATAACGTAAAGTAAAAGAATTTTTGTCAGAAAGAAGTATACTCGTAGGTATGCAATAACTATAAGGGTGAAATGCAAAGAATTTGTTAGGGGTTGTAAATGGGAAAACCCGAAGGGGACGCCCTAGAAGGACATATGTAGGTACATAAACTGATCTTAGGGCCCTTTCCCACGGCAAGATCCCGTTTTTTGCAGGTGCGGTTTTTGCAGGATCCCGTTTAGTGGTGTACGTGTTTAAATATACATATTCACACAAGCATCTCGTTTGCAGTGTCCGGCAAACAGGATGCCTGTGTGAATATGTATATTTAAACACGTACACTACTAAATGGGATCCTGCAAAGAACCCTACATGCAAAAAACGGTATCTTGCCGTGGGAAAGAGCCTTTACTGGCAATGTCCTTCAAAAAGGTCGGATAGGTCGTAGGTACTCACGAAAGGCGTGCGGATATGACCAGTTGTATGAATGTGGACAATGCAAAAGGGGTATAATATATTACGTCCAGCACGTGGAGTTTTGTAGTTTCTGCCTACCCTCATGGATAAAGGCGAAAGTTTGTCATCTCAGCGACAATCAGTGTCAAAATCTTGGCAAAAATGTAAGGAAACTAGAGGTATTTTTGACAGATTGAGACTGAGATCAGATTGTGAACGTTCCTAAAATTACGTGAATTGCCTCTCTCGTTTCCAGAAAGCGTATTAATCTGTTGTCTCATGTCGACTGATTGGATTGACTGTAGTTATGTTGACCAGTGAATCACATCAGTTATCATTAGTTTGGCAGTCTGTGAGCTTTTTGTGTTGATATTCTTTCGAGGCGGTGTCATTTCGTAACACACAAACAATAACAATCGATCGCAATGACCACGCTTATTGTGTTATTTAGGTACGGTGTTGAGCACACGCATTTTTCTAACCTAACAAGCAATGAATTAGGAATTTCGTTCTAAGCCCTCGAATTGTGATTGTGTTACTCAATTAAGGGGAAGCGCCAGCGTAGCCCGAAAAATTCAAATTTTCTTAAGTTTTTGCAATTTGCAGGTCCGTGAATCAATAAAATCATAAATACAACCCTCCAAGTTCATATAACCCTTTTGATTGATATTTCACGGAAATAGTCGTTCAATAGTCGTGGAAATTGCAAAAAACGTAAAAAAACCTCCCCCGTAAAACCATCGGCGCCCGTGTATCATTTTTGCACACACTTGTTTAGACAATGTTTATCAAAAATGATACATAGGGCCCTGAAGATATGTGAACACACGAAATTATTTGGTCGGCCAGTGAATCATTTTTGATACACACTCTGAAAAACCTGAAAAAGAGAAGAGAAAAGGAAGATTGAAGCTGAAAATACATTAATATAATAAATAAAAACCACATAAATAAAAAAAATATATATACAGGGTCCCATTAAAATAGATGGACAAATTTTAACACAGCGCTCAGTAGGTCTAACCAAAGATATCCGAACAAAAAAAACACTGATTAAAGTGATTTTATTTTGACCCTAACATAATAAATTTCCGGTACATGAGTGTATTGTCGGAAGCTAATTATTTTTCTTGTCTAATGCGTTTTCTTCTATAATGTTTTACCATTGTCCTTATTTCGGTGATTTCTAAAACTTTGTCCATCTATTTTAATGGGACCTTATCTACATATATATAACAAAAAATGTGTGAATCAGGAGATTATGCTTGGCGCCGAAGGTGTTAAGGTGCAGGTCAGTAAACCTTTTTGTTTCCTTTCAGCATTCGGCATCGGCTCCATGATCTACTCGGGCCTGGAGTTTGGCCAATATTGGGAGTTGGAGCGGAACACCAACTGCCACAATGTTCTGTTGGCACTGACTCCTGCGACCAGGATGGCCTTCATCTTCATACAGATGTACTTCATCTTTCTTAACAATGAGGTACGTTGTGGTTCGACTGTTAGCACCCCCCTATTACATTGGATGTCTACACGGATGGAATACATGATGATGTTGGTTATAGTGGGTACACACACATGTGTATGTGAAAGGTATCATGAAATGTAACACAAATTGCAACAAATCGCATTTAGTTATATTCCTAGTTGTTACGTTACAGCATGTTGCATTGCATATAAAGGGCCAAATTAATTTAACTAGTGAAACTCCGCTGATGTGATGGGTATCTATATCTAAAAACCATAAAATAAAAATATTAAATATTTGATCTTTTTCGGGGGCCAACGACCGCTGGTACTTTTCTTACTTGAGTATGAGTTGAGAAAATCTGTTTTCTATTATTTTATCGTGTTGAGATATCGATACTTCTGTGAAGTATACAAAAAAACACAGATTTTTAAACTGCTGTTTCAAGTGACTAAGTACACAAATTGCGATCGATGACCCCCACAAAAAAAAAAAAACTTTATTTTGTTTTATCATGTTTAGATACCGATACTCATCTCGTCTACGGAGTTTCGCTAGCTAAATTAATTTGACCCTGTATTTGGATGGCATGTCCATGTTTCAAAGTATGTTATTTTTTATGACACGTTTCACATAATGTGTACCCACCAGTATAGACTTGCGGCAAATCTAACTACGCCACTGTGATATGGGTCTGAATGCAATATGGTAGGTAATTATAACAAGTGATGCCTTAGTTCACAATACTAACTACGAAATTGACATTTTTGAGGAGCTTTAAAGTTTTTTCAAGTTTAGACAAGAACAGTACAAAAACCAAGTAAAATACAAAAAAAAATATGCATCTATTCATAAGACGAGACGGAATAACGGTATTTCGATACGCGGAAACGAAATAGCATGAAGTTTAGTGTGTTTGGCATTAAAAAAGTGGAAATTGAAAATTTTGTAGTTAGTGCAATTGTGAACTAAGGCATCGATATATTAGCTGATTGTGCATACAATAAGCATATGATGTTCCTACTGCTGGTAAACAGCCAAGAAACTCCCTCTAAGAGGGAGCTAAAAAGCAATAATATATAACAATAGAATTAAATATTGAAATGCAATTAATTCTTAACGGCACTTTTTTGTTTCCCAAAGTTCTGTACAGTTTGTTGAGTTCGCGGTAAACCCGCGGCCGCGATCGATGTGAAACAACTTTCATGAACTTTTATGTCGGAATGTTGGTAAAAGTTTGTTTTTAGGCTTCAACAGTTCTGTTCGTAAAAGCTAACGTTTTCGACACTTGGAAGAACATTACCAAACTAAAGCTTTTGTCGTGAATTTATTTCTGTAAATTAAAATAATAAGCAAGCAAATAACAACTAATACTTAATTAATAAATAAAAATAATAACAGCCGCACAGGTCAATCGATCGGGTTAAGCTACGCTTGCCGCGGTTGGCCTGTGGATGGGTGGCCATCTTTACATACCGAGAACCCTCCGTGCCTCGAAAAGCACGTTAAGCCGTTGGTCCCGGCTGTCATTCGTGGACCTTTGACAGTCGTTACTGGTCGTCAGTAGCCCGAAAGTGACAACCAGTCTTACCAAGGCGTATCGTATTTACCCAGTAACGGGGTTGTGGAGGTCAGATAGGCAGTCGCTCCATGTAAAATACTGGTATTCAGCTGCATCCGGTTAGACTGGAAGCTGACCCCAATATAGTTGGGAAAAGGCTAGGCAGATGATGATTGCTCTCAAAATGGTAAAACAAAACCAGCATGTACTACCGACATCTACAAATCCACTCTGGATCCGCGTGGTAGATTACGGCCCACTCCCTGTCGAAGAGAGGAGGTATGTGACCTAGCAGTGGGAACAGTATAGGCAGATTATGCTAATAAAGAGTAGTCTATATACAGTAAAGCTACATGGGAAACACGAATGCAAATCAACAGTTTTTTTTTGTCTAAATAAAAGTCAAATATTTTTCTTCGAGCGTTTACCGACCTACTAAGTAAATAGGTATTAGCAGAATTATATTTACCCAATCGAGTTGTTTCTATAGACTTTGATAAATCGATTATAACTCCGAATAAATTGACGACGTGCCGAATTGCTATTCGAAATGATAATGCTCGATGATTTAAAAGCTCTTGAAGAAATTAAAAATGAATATACTCATACAAAAAAGGGATATATGTATAATAAAATATTTTTTGAAAAAAAAAAAAAATGGGACAGTTAATATCACATTTTTTTTCTCTTGAACTTAATTTTGCCAAACTGAAAAAAAAGGTTGTGTTTCATTGACACACGATTCTTTAATTTAAGTAAGTACAGACATATTTATTTATTTGAAATAGATAAGCCAATCACTACATAGTATAAAACAAAGTCGCTTCCCGCTGTCTGTCCCTATGTATGCTTAAATCTTTAAAACTACGCAACGGATTTTGATGCGGTTTTTTTTAATAGATAGAGTAATTCAAGAGGAAGGTTTATATGTATAATACATGCATAATATAGTAGAGAAACAGTGATAATTTTCGGGGTTTCTAATGTGATGTCGTAAATAAACACATTTTTTTGCGCTTACATTGCAAACGCTGGCTTAACCCTACGAGATAGATCAAAATAATGTACTACAGTATTGTACACCTTAAAAAGGTCTACAAAAAAATCCGCGATGGCATATGTCTATCTCTTAGGGATAACCCACAATAACCATTTTTTATCCTATACTTTTTAAGAGAAATAATGGCTCTAAAATTATCAGTGTTTCTCTACTATATTATGCATGTATTATATGCATATAAACCTCTTGAATCATTCTATCTATTAAAAAAAAACTGCATCAAAATCCGTTGCTTATTTTTAAAGTTCTAAGCATACATAGAGACAGACAAACAGCGGGAAGCGACTATGTAGTGATAGTGATCAGCATTGCACCCGTGCGAAGCCGGGGCGGGTCGCTAGTGCTATAATAAAAAAAGTCAAAACATAAGTATTGGAAAACAATGGAAATAGACAGAAAATAGTAAAAGACTTTCCTATTTAATTTCTGAAAAATATGACCAACAGCACTTTACTACGCATCGATCACTTTGCATCCAACATTCCCATAAAATAAAATAGTACGTACCTAATCCATCAATTAAAATCACGGTACGGCCAACAGCGACCATTGTGTACAAGCCATTAATACCATTCATCACCATCGCTCATTCCAGATGAAAGTGTACAAGCACAAGATAGTGGCCCGCTTTGGTCTGATGCACATGGTGGGGACCAACCTGAGTGTGTGGCTGAATGTCCTCGTGCAGGAGACCAAACACGAGATCCTGACGTTCTACGACCCTGAGAACAAGACTATTGGACTGTCGCATAGACTTGGTAAGTTGGAATTTTATATTTTGTTTGATTAATTTCAGGGTAGTAAATAGGTACGATCGAAACGATGACTCACTAGATTATCCTATTGAAAGAATTGGCGGTAATAATGTTTTTTTGAATGTGTTGTCGGTACTCATTGAAAAATTGTAGTCAAACCTTTTAATGCATTTTTTATAGGTTCATCTAATCCATTTCCTGTATAATTTGAGATGCACATCATAAATCCAAGTTATGAAGATTACATCTTCATAACTTGGATCTTTTCGGAACCTATTTTCTAAAAATTTTTTTTTTAGAAAGTTTATTGGCTGATTGTGTAAAAAGTTTTGAGGATGCCGTTAGAGTTTGTTTTTTATTTTACTTCTTTTAATTTTATGGCTCTATAATTTTGTTGGGCAAAAACAGCCAGTTCCTAGTTTTTATATGTAGCAAGGAGTTTTTATTAGCATCGTTAACTACGAACTTTTCTATTTCGTATTGAGCAAACTTCTCTATGTTCTATTAAATTATTATTAAAGGCGTATTGTTCCGAAAATATAACTTGAACTCCAAGGGCCGCCGTGCTGCCAGTGGGCGGCGCTCAACGTCCATAATGAATGCCGCGGTATCCTTATGCTGCGAAGTCCCTAAGCATCATCATTTAAATTTCAATTTTATTATCTTACCTACATATAAGTTATATTTATATTCGTCGCAAAAAAACCCCTGCCGTGCCTTTTCGCGGGCGATCCTAAACGTTACTTTAGTCAGCAAAATAATTAAGCATCATTAGTACGAATAACATAACACAGGTGTTTTTAAGATATTAGGATAGTAGTAGGTGGCTCCTGAGATTAAATTTAGCTGAAAAAAAAAACAACGTGGTTTGTTTACAATACAAAAAAAAAGAAATGTTAGCGTAAACTGGTATTATTTTTTAACGTAATAAGGTAAATTATCTACCTGCCAATATTTACTGGTAAATATTGGCAGGTAGATAATTTACCTTCTTTCCTTATGCACTGCAAATTAAACTTTTATTCAAAATCGAGACATCAAAATGCTTCATTATCTTTTTGAAAAAGTAGGGAGAATCTATCCATACATAAAAACATAGGTTGACATAGGTTCAATGGAAATAAATGCGTCCCCCATAGAATCCGAAATACGAGTACCTTTTCGTACAATACAATACAATAAAAACATCAATATAACTACATAATATAGTAATAAAAGTACGCCTGTCATAACATATTATGTTGTCGGTCGGGTGGACATTTTGAATGACCTGTCGTGAGCCATATGCCTATACTACGTCTTTGTAGGCCGTCAATCGATAAATGTGTACTCGCCTTAAGCAAGTTGGGGAAATGGTGTGGTGATATTTTGTTTAGTTTTACGGAAATTTGGTTAGAGAGTATCAACTTTTAGTGTTCTGAAGTGTTTTTGAGTATCTATCCATTTCTTTAAGGCCCGATTTTTCAACAGTCCGCTAATTTTTATCTGAAGAATAAAACAGTTTGACATATTTGTTATACAAAAGCTGTTAAACCGCCATATTTATTCCTCAGAGAAAAGTTATCTAACTATTGAAAAATCAGCCTTTAATCGAACATTTTGAGATGATATTTATTTTTTAAAAGATCGCGGGAAACCAATGGTATATTTTTTTATCCAAAATGAATTGGCTATTTTATTAAAATACATATATCTAGGTACTGTGAAGAGCTGATGAGCTCTTTAGGGTACCGGGAGGAACCAATTAAACCACGGTTTATCACGTATATATGTTCAATAATAATTATTCCTCGAAATCATTCTACGTATTTTACATCTTTTTCATTTTGCTTGTCAGCGAAATCTGACGCCTAATCTGTTCTAATCTTAAACTAACTTCATGTTTGTCTCGTATTTCATGCGCGGAGGTTGCATGTAAGCACAAAATAGGCTATAGTCTCTACAGTATGTGCCTACGTACTGTTTTATTTTTATTTCTTAATCAAAATAAACAGTTGACATGTAATTGTTGAAACTTTAAACATACCACACAAACCATCGCGGGCTTAAAAGCGGTATGGCCAGACACGGCAACTCGGTGCCACTACGTGCATACGTATTTTTTTCTATATCGAAACGCAGTATAGAAAGTATATTTTTAATACCTTTGAGCAGTTCTTCGCATTTATTACATTGCATATTTCCATACGTAAATCATTCATATACAGCGTGTAACGGAAGGGTGGTATGAACCCTGAAGGAGGTGAATGTGCTCATGAAACTCAACAACTTTCCCCAAAGAACATAGGTCGAAATATGAAAAAAAAATTTGGCCCTCCCTTACAAAACTGACTACCAGCTGATTGATTTACTATGGGAGGGCCAAATTTTTTTTTCATATTTCGACCTATGTTCTTTGGGGAAAGTTGTTGAGTTTCATGAGCACATTCACCTCCTTCAGGGTTGATACCCCCCTTCCGTTACACGTTGTATATATCCATGGTAGCATGCATTCCTTATTAGATCTAGGTTCGATAAATGTGGGTAAGTAGATCAAACAACGCAACGATTTTTGTCTTTTGAATTTATGAAGATTACTTAAATTATGGTAATTCTCACTTATAACACGTAAACGTACCTTGTCAAAGACATTTACAATTTGGCGGTGCTTAAATAAACCCTTGTTATTTTCTTGGAATTCATGTTTTATTCTTGTGGGTACAATCGTTTTTCAAACGCGTAACTGTATGTCGATTCTGTAGAAATCTCACCGTGAAAACTTGCGTGGAGTGAGCTGTCAGTGTCTTCCCACTGATGCTAGGGATTAAAATAATATTTTTTATGCTAATTCTATTGATTATTTTATATAATTTCAGCATTGTTATAAACCTACTTAAATCTATTCAATTAGAAGAAATAACCGAGTGTTTTAAGTCATCGAGTGCTAATGGTGCGCCTAGCTGACGGACGATAGAATTTAATCCCACGTAGTTTATATGGCGTGATCACTTCACCCGATTCACGAAATGTCGTTAATCGGATCAATAGTCTAGGAAAAAAGAAAAAAAAAATACAACTTTGAGATTCTGACTAAGTTTTTGTTTTGCTATTTTATTTTAAAACCCCACAGAATAGTAATGTGTTGACAACTAAAATTCTAACTTTGAAATTATAATAAAACGATCAATTGAATTAGCATAAAAAATATTGTTCAAATCTCGATTATGATTGTAGGTAAATGTAAGCTTGGTCAATCCCTAGTATCAGGTGGGATGATACTGACAGCTCACTCCACGCTCACTTCACCTACGTTTTCACGGTGAGTTGGTTACAGAATCTCACTGCAGTACCTTGTAAATGTCCTCGACGTAAGTCTTGTATCTACTTAGGCCTTAATCAATTAAGGAGTCGGCCAGTGCCAAATACAATGTTCTAAGTACTCTATAGTGTAGTTTATACTTAAGTATCGATAACTTTGCTAATGGCGCCGATTCTCTAGTTCACAAACTAAACTAAATTGATGTTCAATGCATCTTTTTTTTTCTATTTCATAAAGAAAAGGACAGAAGATAAATATTAGTTTAGTCCTGTCCAATTAAGATACTCCATAGACAAGTTTAGACGTGATTAAAAAAATGTCTACTAAAAATACGTCGCTGACTAATTTGAGAGGACTAAACTAATATTTATCTTCTGTCCTTTTCTTAATGACATAATATGTATGTTTTTGTAGGTTCACAGTTTCATTACACATTCATTAATTAATTCCCGGCCTTTCACATTCAACTAAACTATTTCAGGTCATTCATCTGTCCATTATTGTGTGTACAAGAAGTTTTCAATAAAAACGCCTGAAACGTCTGTTTTCCAATAATCTCCTTTGTGTCGCTATAATTGGATTAATCATTGTCGCTGAACTCTCGCTTCAGGGGGATGTTGTCACGAAGCGACCCTCTGATTTGATTCCAGCGTTAGATAGTACTAGTGTTCTAGTCAATTGAGCAATTGATTAGTTCAATGTTATTCGGTTGGCTGCTTGTATATGCAGTGTGTTTTTGGAAAAAAAAAACTGAATGTTTTTGACTGATGTAACCCATATGTTGAATTACCTACTATAAAAATGGGAATTTAATGGTTGATTTTTCAATAGTCAAAAGCCCAATTATACTAATTAAAAACGTTCAAAATCTAGTTGCAGTCTCATTTCAGCGACAATCAATGTCAACAACTTGTCAAAAGAGGTGTATTTGATACATTGAGACTAAGTTAAGACAGATCAGACTGTGAACGCTCTTAAAATTACGAGAATTGCCCCTCAGATAACTTATATCTGATAAATAAATATGAAAGTATATATATAAGTACAAAAACTGCGAAACCGCAATATTAATTACTCATGAAAAAAAAATCTGAATAACCATTAGGTAAAATAAAACACAAAACATTTGTATAATAATTTAAGTCAGCCACTAACTGCTCTGCCACGCAAAATGTCAAACCTAGACAATGATTATAACACCCCTGTGTATTTGTCGGGGGTTAAAAATAGAAAGACTCACGTCGTCAAACATTCAGTAAAGGATTCAGTAAACGTTTTCGTTCTGCGAACTGAATTAAAAACTACCACTCTGAATGTCTGTGAAAAAGCAATTGTGTCGACGAATCAAACGTCCTTTTGTTTTTGTGGCGATAAAACGTTTTGGTGGGAACGCTAACGATGGAGTTTTGTTTTTTCTTTTGGAAAATAAGGGTCATACGATTGCTGACAAATGCGTGCACTGACTGGACAGATTCACTTAAACCTATATAGTTCTTTCCTCAAGAGACCATCTCAGATATGTGCATGGTCCTCATATGGCATGACCAAGATTATGTCCGGACTTTAAAAGAGACTGTGACCTCTAAGTTTGTTTCGGTGTTCCTTCTCACAGTGGAAACATTTTAACTTTTCAGAATGAAAACATTGAAAAATTAAATTATATATATATTCAGAACGCATTTAATAAAAATATACCTAATACGAATAACCCAAGTTATGAACGCATAATAATTATGAATATAATTATGAATTATTGTCAAAAGATATTGCCTAAAGTAATTCTTGCTACCTCCGAGACCGCGGGGATGACAATTTGCTTCCTAACCATCCCTTTGTTACAATTTATCCACTTTTAACCATTTCTGCAAGTCTCAAGCGCATTTCATGGATATTTTGTTACGTACCTTTATGTATCAGTATTGTTGTATGTTGTATTATGGGAAGTTACAAAATATCTGCATCGAAAGTATTTCAATTTCTTGAAATCACAATTTCCATTGCATTAAGGTATATGTAGGGGGCGAACTTTTAATTGCAAAATATTAAACTTAGAGTTTAGTAACTGTATTAGTGAAACATTGGATAAGTATTATAAACACAAACCGATTTTTCGTCAATCAAAACGTAATTTCGTCTTTGGGTATTTAATTCATATAGCCGGGTTTACATGTCAAATAGCTAACTCCTTTATTGAAAGAAAATTTAATCATTTCTACCCATGTCTGAAACTGGGCTACAAGATTCGACAGCATATAAATAAAATATGGAAGTGGTGCAGATTTCCAATTAGAATTTCCCTCATCATCTACAAAATGTCACAGAGGCATGTTGATAGCGTTCCGTTGCGACCCACCGTTATATATTCAATACACTGATGCCATAGAAGCCCGGGATAGGCTCCAGGTTGTTGTGGACGGGTTCAGCCAGTGTAGCATAGAGTATGAACAAGCTCTTAGCCAGAAACACTTATTACAACAGCAGCTACATGAGGCTCAAAGTCAGATTACACAACTTGAGACTAAAAATCATAACATCACCGCCTCGCTGAATCAAAGTCTGTTCGATGAGCTGGTGTCTACTGCCCCGTCAATGGTTTCTGCCATAAACCCCTCTTACACTATTGATTTGACAGGTGACGATGAATCAAAATCATGTAATTCAGTGAGGGTAGTCACTAGTAAAAATAAACTTAAAAAATACATAAAAATTAATAAATACATTGTTAAA
Source organism: Eremobia ochroleuca (assembly GCA_949629135.1). Classification (NCBI taxonomy): domain Eukaryota; kingdom Metazoa; phylum Arthropoda; class Insecta; order Lepidoptera; family Noctuidae; genus Eremobia; species Eremobia ochroleuca. Next base: position 13,949,936 of record OX451392.1, read on the forward strand.
ACGCAAAAAATGGTAAAAAGACAAAAGTTCTTTATCAAAAATGTTAAACTTAACAGGGAAAGGTTAAATTTACTTAAACAGTTAGATATGTATTCCTTTAATTTGGAGCAAAGTACTAGGAAATACGACATTGACACACAGGACTTGCAATCTCAACTGGACCATCTACAGGAGAAACTAAGATCAATGACTAACAAATATAATACCTCTGAAGATCTGATGAGGGAATATGTGTTGGCAATGAATGAGCTGGTGAACTCACAAACTAACAGCTGTGATCGCTGTCAAATACCATCCCATGGGCCTACACCGGAGCATTCATTGTCTACATGCAATACCACATTACCGGATCCCTGTGTTGATTTGCCGATTCCTTCAATTCCTTCTGTTAATAGCTCCTTCATACCGTGTAAACAAATTGTAAACAATGATATTGTAATATTTTGTGATGAGATTGGAAAGGACTTAGGTCACTTGTTGACAGATGAATATCCAGGACACTCTGTAATAAATTACTGTATGCCTGGTTGTTCTTTATTTGATATTATGAAAGAAATTATTAAATGTAACTTTAAGCCGGAAACAACTTTATTAATTTTTATGGGAAATAGGGGAAATTTAAATAAAGGAGAATTGCTCCAATATCATAGAACATTGTGCAACCTTAGTTTAAGAAAAATTGTGTTATTTACATTCCCTTATAGTAACAGTTTGCCACAGGAAGAAAATAGGTTAAGATATGATATAAACATGACATTGCATAATTTAACTTACAATGATAAGCTAATCCATTTAATTGACACGAACTATTATATTAATAGTAATTTATATTTGACAAAAGATAGATACAATCGTGTTATGTACTATCTTTCTACCTATCTCAAAAGACAGATAGCTATGTCGCTATCATATTTTTGTTCTATTTCAGCCAAAAATTTGGCTAATTAAATTGCTCCTTTTGAGCAATGCAAAGACATTTTAAACTGTTCTGTCAATAATTTGCTCAAAATTAATGACATTAATCATCATTTAAATTAGAAATTAGGACAATAGAGGCAACCTCTAGCAAAAATGGAACTAAGGCAATTAATAACTCAAATGAAAGTGTAAAAAAATTAAACAGTATCAATCTGGTGCATCAGAACATTCAAGGTTTTTTAAACAAAGACTTAGAAGTAGAATTATTCCTGAATTGTTATAATGTAGATATTCTTTGTATGACAGAACATTGGCTTAAAAGCCACCAGTTCATGTTCAATTTTAGTAATCACCAGGTTGGTAGTTCATTCAGCAGAGTAAATGCTATACATGGTGGCTCATTAATTTTAGTACATAACCAGCTAAAATTTAAGGACCGAAAGGACATTGTGAGCCTCTCTGTTGAGCGGACAATTGAAATAGCCTGTATAGAATTGGAGCAGTTCATTATATTAAGTGTATACAGACCTCCTTCAGGATTGTATGATTGTTTTGAAAAGGTTATGGATGAAGTGTTGCACAAAATCTGTAATACAAACAAGTCCATCATCACTTGCGGTGATTTCAATGTTAATTTGTTAGAAAATTCTGGGTTAAGTACTAAAATCATAAGTTTGTTTCAGTCATACAATCTTGTTAACCTATTTTTGGAGCCCTCTAGAATAACTCCTACTAGTGCCACATGCCTAGATAACATTTATACAGATATTATACCAAACCACAAAGAAATGATTAATTTAATAGACTCAGATCATTGCGGACAGCTGATCACTATTACAAATCAAAACAAAAAAGTTATTAAAAAAGATATCACTGTTAACCCAAAAACAACTAAACGCTTAGAAACATTTAAAACTAAACTCTTAAGTAAATTACCACTTCTGTTGACTAATGATGACCCTAACAAACAATATAATGATTTTTTTAATATGTATTGCAGACAATTTGATAAAACATTCATTCCAAAGACATTATCAGTCAATAGTAACGCTTCCTTCAGTGACTGGGCCACCATTGGTATACATAAAAGTAGAAAAAGACTTTATGAATTATATGATGAACGAATTTGTATAAACACTGCTGAATTTAATTTATATGTTAAAAATTATTCTAAAATATTTAAAACAGTCTGTAGTATGGCCAAGTCACGTTATTTGAGTTCAAAAATTAAAAATAGTAATAACATTATTAAAATGACTTGGAATGTCATTAATAGCGAAACAGGAAGGTCATGCAACCGAAGTAGTGACTACAGCCTTGCTATTGATGACAATGTAATTAGATCAGATTCCCAGGTTGCCGCGGCCTTTGAAAATTTCTTTGCAGAGATTCCTGTGTCAACCACTAAATCTCTAAGCTCATCACCCACTGCTGCAGAGTCTTTACTTAAGGAAAACGTTCCAGTTTGTGATTCGGAATTTCACTTCGAATTTGTCACTTGTACAGATATAATTAAAACTTTTCACATGTTAAATGTTAAAAAGACTGCAGATCTATGGGGTAATTCTGTGGATGTTGCTAAGACAATTATAAACATTGTAGCACCTACTTTAGCTGTTATATTTAATAATTGTATTCAATGTGGTGAGTTTCCTGATCTTATGAAACACAGTAAAATAATACCGTTGTTTAAATCAGGTAGTACATCAGACCCTAATAATTATAGACCTATTTCCGTACTACCCACCTTTAGTAAAATTTATGAAAAACTTATTTTAAATCAATTGCAAAGATTTTTCAATAACAATAAATTACTGAATAATAAACAGTTCGGTTTTACAAGGGGTCGTTCAACTACCGATGCCGGAGTTGAACTTTTAGGACATATTTATAATGCATGGGAGGACAAATGCGATGCTTTGGGCATCTTTTGTGATTTGTCCAAGGCATTCGATTGTGTTCTTCATGAAACCTTAATCAGGAAACTACACCACTACGGAATCCGGAACGCCTCTCTGGATCTTCTCACTTCTTACTTAAGTGATAGGATTCAGAGAGTTGATGTTAACGGGAAAAGGTCACCCGGATCTGTAGTAAGAATGGGGGTCCCACAGGGCTCAATACTTGGACCATTTTTATTTATTGTTTATATCAATGACTTGCCTTACCTCATAAAGGATGAACATGATATAGTGTTGTTTGCAGATGACACTTCACTTTTATTTAAACTCAAACGTCAACAGCTGGTTACTGACAGTATAAATAGTGCCCTCGCAAAAGTAGTTAACTGGTTTAATGTTAATAATTTACTTCTTAACGAAAAAAAAACCAAATGTATTAAGTTTACGATACCAAATGTTAGACAAGTAGAAACTAGTGTTCTCATAAAGGCTGAAGAGTTAAAACCCGAAAATACCACAGTATTCTTAGGCATAACTTTGGATGCCAAGCTTCAATGGGGCCCCCATATAGATAAATTGTCAAAAAAGCTTAGCTCTGCAGCATACGCCGTTAGGAAAATTCGTGACTTAACTGATTTAGAGACAGCCCGTTTAGTTTACTTTAGTTATTTTCATAGTGTGATGTCATACGGTATTCTGTTGTGGGGAAATGCCGCCGAAATTCAGATAATTTTTATTTTACAAAAAAGGGCAATTCGTTCCATTTATAAATTAAGTCCCAGACACTCCCTCAGAGACAAATTTAAAGAGATTAATATAATGACTGTGCCTTCTCAGTACATTTATGATAAACTTTTGTATGCACATAAAAATATTAATCTGTTTAAGAAATACAGTGATATCCATAATATAAATACTAGGAACAAACATAAATTTGTTGTTCCTACAACAAGGCTCAAGAAAATAGGTGGCTCGTTTAGATGCCAATGTATACGTTTTTATAATAAACTTCCTAGCCACATTCAAGAACTAAGCATTAATAAATTCAAATCTTTTATAAAGCTAAAACTATGCCAGAAAGCCTATTATACTGTAAAAGACTATATTGAGGACAAAAACGCTTGGGATTGAGCTGCTCCAATAGGTCTAGACAGTGAATGTTGTTTATTTTTTATTTTGCTGATTTACACTTTTGTTATTTTTTTTCTTTCTAAATATCTATTTATGACATGACATGAACATTTACTGTTTAAAGTCTTATATTATTTTAATTATTGTGAATGTGAGGACTATGTGGGTCATTGTTTCCGTTTTAATCATGGTCTGGCAGTTTGAGTGGTTTATGCGGTCTACACAAATGTTCTGTCCTTGGTATTGCTCGTCGAATCGTTGAGCTCCTTAAGTTCTGAGTTGAGCTGCACGGTTACTGACGAATGCGTGCACTGACTGCACAGGTCCACTCAATCTGTGTGGTTCTTCCCTCAAAATACCACTTCAGACACCAATCTACATGGTCCTCAAAGATCAAAGATGATGTCCGGATTTTTATATACACATTGACATTGATGAATTTTATATAAACAATGACATGGATATTTACTTTGTATAGTATCTTATTTTTTATTATTATTATTGTGAGTGTGAAGACTATGTGGGTCATTTCTTTTTTCTTTTTTCCTTCTTAGTTAGTTTTAATCATGGTCTGGCAGTTTGAGTAATTTATGCGGCCTACCCAAATGTCCTTTCATTGGTATTGTTCGTCGAATCGTAAGGCTCCTCAAGTTCTGAGTTGAGCTACACAATTTTTGACAAATGCGTGCACTGACTGGACAGGTCCGCTCAATCTGTGTGGTTCTTTACTCAAAAGACCATTTCAGACACCAATCTGCATGGTCTTCACGTGATCTGACCAAGATTATGTCTGGACTTTAAAAGAGACTGTGACCTCTGAGTTTGTTTCGGCCTTTCTTCTCAGAGTAGTCAGATAGGAAACGCCGACCTCATCTAGTTTAAAAAATATGATTGACATGTAAAAGTGTTTGTACAAACCTACTTACAGAAAATAAAATCATTTATCATTTATCATTTATCATTTATCACCCGGAAGGCATGGTGACCCACATTCCTGGCTGTCACGCCGATCGACGATAATATGTATTGGATCATTTTAGCTATGTACACCTAATACCGTTTGCTCCACTTAGCTGGTATTTATGGCGCACGATACAATTTGGGGTATCTTATTTATTGCGAATATGTTAGCAGGTCTTATGTTTGGACAGATGAATTCGGTTTTTTTTTTTTCAATTTTGGTGAGGTAATATACTCTTTGGTGCCTTGAATAATGGTGAAGCTAAACCTTCTTGGCGATGCCAAGGTTTTATCTTGGTCCAGTGTTGACGTTTATGTCCAACTAAAAATAATAGCAAGCAAGAACCTAGAACTGTCCTCACGTCTGAGAGTCATTACTTATGAGCGTTTGTTTTTATTCCAGCATTTCAAAAAGCGTTCGCATCATTTTCGACCGACGTGCCACCGTCTCACCCTGCTGCCGCTCACCTCCGCGTGCCACGAGGTCTCAAAGGGCCTCACCACATCTTCGAGTGTCGCCGAACTAACATCATGGGTTCCCTCGTCCAAGACGCCTCTCCTTTCCTCTTCCCTTGCACCATCGAATACTCACTCATCTGCGCTGCCATCCTCTACGTCATGTGGAAGAATATCTCCAAATACCCATCAAAGGATGTCGCTGCAGCTATTGTCAAAGCCCGAATACTGGAAGGTTTGGCCTACAAGAAATCCCCGCATTTATACAGCGTCGACTGCGCCAGAGCACATAAAGGCCTCTTCTTCGGAATCCTCGTTTTGGTACTGACTATAATATCGTTGATATTATTCTTCGTTCTGGTTTCCAAGAAGGATTATGCGACCCTAGCGGTTGTTGAGGTCAATGTTTGTGAATTAGCACTGTATGCCATGACAACATTTGCAAGTTTAGCTGGAATGTTTTGCGTGAGAAAACTGAAATATGACGGCAACCGAAATCTTGAACTGGACAATATCCTCCTCGTAGGAGCTCAAACTGGAATGTTCATCTATGGCACTTTCACTATTATTGGAGGACACTTCACTATAGAGAAGAATACCATTCTAATACTGATCACAGCTCTGTCTTCACTTATCCAGACTACTTGCCAAACCATGTTCATTCTCGATGCAAGCCGAAGATCAGCGAAAACGGCCGAACAGTTACGAAAAAAGCCTGGAAGAGAGATAGTGACGTTCCTGTTGGTGACTAACTTGGCTATGTGGGCGATAAATACGCTTGAAAAGTCGAGAGCGGAGTCACATCCAGTCCAGCTACACTTCTATGGGTTGTGGGCTTGGACGATCATAACCCACGTGTCGATGCCTCTGGCGATCTTCTACAGGTTCCATTCGACAGTGTGCTTGTGCGAGATATGGAAAAGAGCGTACAAGATGAAGCCCGCTTACATGTAGCGACCGGCTCGGAGGTACTGGAGCACAGCACTGTCCCTCAGAATGTGAACTGTGGTACTTTCGGAATCATACAGACAAGTTGTAGTTGGATGTTAGTGCCATAGTCTCAGCTAATCTCAGTGGACACAGATCAAATAAAATAATTAAATATGGATCACAACGCATAATATGTCCTACAAACTCATTAGATGTAGTTCAGGATTTCATCTCCGGTGTTGACTATTTAACCGCATCGTTTAAAAGTTGACTGCTGTAATGTTAAGTTATTGTATTAAAATATTTTAATGTGTTATTTATTTGTAGCTTTATTATACGCTTTAACTATCATAGCGGAACTGATACGTTGAGTCGCAGTATTTCACAATTAAACGGGTTGGATTTTATTGATTTTAGCGCTTTATATTTTAGATGTTAATTTTACTATAAGTTTAAGTGTTAAGTGTATTGTTAATATATTAAATGTGAACCTGCTAATGATAAGTTATGTGTTCATATTTCATCTTGTTTAATTAGATGTACGTAGTATCAGATAGGGATTAGTTAGTAAGTATTAGTATAGCGTCTGTCTCCACATTCCAGGTTATAATAATCTCTCAATCGCCGAGGCATAATGATTATATCCACGCACTTTGATTCAAAATGAATGTCTTCCATTAGGTTACATTGTTTTATACGATTTTTTTTTACAATATCTGTATTCTTTTCCTGCTACGTTTAAATAGCGTGTATTATTCCATAGTACAGAGGGAACAATAAATTCTATCGACCTAATGATATTTTTTTGAGGAATTTTGACATAATAATTATCAAATACATTGGTTACGATAATAATGTACTTTTTACTATGAAAAGTAATGTAATATACTGCGTAATAGTCTGAGCAGATATTAGAGAGTTTTGTAGCGGGTATTTTTGCGACGAAAATGTAGTAGTGTCAGTAATTTTGGATAAATTTTTAACTTGTAGCGATACCGTGGACCCAGTAGTTAGGCAAAATGTAACACCAAAGTCGTAAGAATAAGAAATTTTTGGAGCTTATTACGTGAGTAGTCCAGTATATTCGTAGAACACTAATGGTCGCCAAATGAATGGAAATAGATGAGCTGCATGATGTTTTGATTGTCTATAGATATAGACTTAGTGATTTCGTCCACTTCTTATGAATATTTCAATACGTTTTCAAAGACAGATGTAGGTACGATGATTTTGTAATACATTTTGAATTATTTAGTAGGAAGTTTGAAAGCAAATGAAATGGATTGATCAAATACTATCTTTTAAAGATTTTTATAACAGATTTTATTGTAAACTGATTTAACTTAGAAAACAATAATCTTATGATGTTAACACGCCTGACGCATATGCTTTTTTAAATATTTTACATATATAGGAAGATATTAAAATGAACCGAACAAACAAACTTCATAGATCAGTCAGTTTTGAATTGCTCAAGTATTGTATGTGATTTTCATATTTATTATTTAAACTGTAGGAAAACAGATAAAAAATATATAAGTATCCAAATATGTATATGCTTGTTAGTTTAGTTAGCCTCGTCTATATTAAAGATACACTTTTTGATGATTCTATTAGTATGTATATGACTAAGCAGAATTGTATGGAGTATTTTCAACGTTTTTGCTCTGATAAAATATGGTGCAATATTTTTCCTGTTTAATATACAGCCGGTCGATTCTGTAAAAATCTCACCGTGAAATTATAAGTGAAGTGAACTTGAAGTGAGCAGTGTCAATAGTGTTAATCCCTAATGACAACTCACTTGCCGCTCACTTCACCTAAGTTCTCACGGTGAGATTTTTACAGAATAGCAGTGCAGTTCTTTGGAGAAAATCGATCTGGCATAAGTATAAACTTAATGTATTATTCATTTGAATAAAAAGAATGACTACCTATATTTACGTTACTGTCTTATACTATAGGAGTTTTCTCAATGTTGTATGACATTTTTATTGTTTTTAAATAGAGATATTAGCTTTGCATAATCCATCGCAGTTTCTGAAAGTGGTTTCAGAAAACGAAATAATTTTGAACTTTTTATATATCTATTAGTGTTAGAGTCCTTTATACTTTTTATATTAAATAATATATGTATGTACCTAGTTTAAACTATGTCCTAGGTATGTATTGTAAGTACATTGAATACTCAATATGAAATTTTAGCTTTAATTCATAAATGTGACATACCAAATTTATACCTACTTATAAATTATTGTAGAATAGGAGTGAATGTGCGATACGATGTACCTACTTTGATTGAAAATTGAACAATATTTGGTGTAGGTATGCCTGCGTTTTAGGCGTATTTGAACATATATAGCTTTTGCATACACTACTTACTATGTGCTGTTATTGAATGCGATTTATAAAAGTTTCAAAGCCTATTGGTTGACTGGATTCACTGTCGTTGGAACTTTGTATCATTTATACAGTTTTTTTTTTTTATAAACTAGTTAAGTAACGATAATACATAGTATACCTAGTGATATTTATTAGATTTATTATGTGTTGTGGCTATAACTAATTTAAGATGAAAGCCATATTGAAACTCTAAATAATAAACGTCAATGGAATTGAGTTGTTCTTGCAGTTTTCTAGGATACAGATTTATTTCAGCACTAGGTACGAGTAGGTATGTTCCCAATATGATGGAATTTTTATTCTGATTCCCATTAATATACACTATCTTTCTCCTAAATCGAGCAACCGTGCAACCGTGCAAACCGTGCGTGCGTGTGTTTCCATGTGAGGTGTAAAAGCGTAAAACATCAAAATAATGATGAGGGAACGAAAAAGTTTTTATGCAGTTTCAAAGACATACTGGCCATCATTTTGGTGTCGTCATTGTTCCGAATTTGAATTCACGACCATATACAAAGCTATACGACATCTATACAAAAACTTCGACGTTGGGCACAGGGCGATGCGCCTCAGTGGAGATGGGCAGGACCTCTAGTTAGACGAGGAAATGGCATATTAGGCATAAGAAAACAGGGCCGTCCAAAAGCGCGTTGGGTTGACGATATCATCAAAGTCGCGGGAAGCACCTGGATGAGGGATGCACTGAACTGGGAAGTATGGCAGAAGAAAGGGGAGGCCTATGACCTGCAGTGGATGATTCCAGGTTGAAATGATGATTATGATGATATAAAAAATGCAGGGTAGCTCGTTTTAGGAGACCTAGAGTGTAGGTTAGGCAGTTTTTAATGTCACAATATCCAATGTTCCTTGTATTTTTGCCGATTTTATCCCCGTTACTAAAGTGTATGTAAATGGTAATATAACTCTGTATAGATTAAGGTATATAATTGGTTTAATTTATACTTAGGATAGCTATTTTACCTTTGTACCCATTATACCAAATATTCGTTGAAATATCCTTTATTTTAAGTCGATCACCGGCATTTGTTTTGGTTCTTCCAAATTATGACGTAGGTTGTTGAATCTTACTGGTACTTAGAACCTTGAAAGAAAATAGTGTTATTTTGATCTAGATTAACTTTCACCTATATTATTCGATTACAGAATTGGCATCTGCAATATTATAGCTCGTCGAACAACCTTCACCGCCATTGGTTGACTGGTAGAGAATGCCTAAGTAAACAAAAAAGGGAAGAGCAAAAGATCCACTTACAAAATACTTTTTATATAGGGAGGTACTTTCTTTCAATTTACTGGACCGTATATATGCATGAAAAATTCACTGAATTATGCTTCAAACGACTTCATGATTTGCAAGGACATTTAATTAAAAATGCCTTTTTGTATAAATAAATAGTGATACTAGAGTATTGTTTTGATTATATATTTGTGAGGTATTTATTTGTTAGGAGAGACTGTGAATAGATCTGGATAGTGGTAAGATTGTCTCCTTGGATGTTTAACGTTTACAAACAAATAAAAACTTTCTCGAAATTATCCTGAATAACGTTGTTTTATTTCTATAAACTCCTTTAGCACTTTCTTTTAGCTCTAGTGGTTGCAAGAATGAGACTAGCCGGTCGATTCTGTAAAAATGTCACCGTGAAATCATAAGTGAAGTGAACTTGAAGTGAGCAGTGTCAATAGTGTTAATCCCTAATGACAGCTCACTTCCCGCTCACTTCACTTAAGTTCTCACGGTGAGATTTTTACAGAATAGCACTGCTGTAGCGGTATAGATAGGTACAGGGTGGCAGTTTGTGCGCCGATGGCGCCGGGACATCGACGCACAAACTGTAACCATGAATTCAGCACATGCTTCTAGACATGATTATAGTGTAGAAATTTTGCGTCGCTTATCAAAAAATAAATCTGTTATTTCATAGAAAAGTGCAATATCTACGCGGTTAAAATGTACTGAACAGAAAACATAGTAAGACCAAACCTCGCAGTGTCACGTTTCCAAGATATTAACGTCCTAAGCCTGTTTGCATTGATGTCAGCTATCGATTTAAAGCATGCGTAGCCGACAGTTAAAAAAAAAAAAAATTGCGTGACAGTAGGTATGTCAAGCTCCGTATAAAAATCTTCAATCCCCTTTTTTTAATAACCGATGAGAAACAACGCAGGGGGTTTCAGAATCATGTACCTACTGAATTCATGGTAACATTTTGCACGTCGATGCCACCTTGTATTATATGTGTTTTATTTGTGAACAAAAACATTATTTTCTTTCTATATACCTGTCGTCTATTAGATTCTTTGCACGGAAAAGTGTAAATGGAAATTCTCAGTAAAATGGAATGGTAATTGACCCTGATTAAGAGCAGTATATCGATTCTGTAAAAATCTCACCGTGAAAACTTGCGTGGAGTGAGCTGTCAGTATCTTCCCACTGATGCTAGGGATTGACTAAGCAAACATTTACCATCATAATCGAGATTTCAATAATATTTTTTATGCTAATTCTTTTCATCATTTTATATAATTTCAAAACAAGTATTTTAGTTGGCAAAACATTACTATTTTGCGGGGTTTTAAATTAAAATAGCAAAACAGAAACTTAGTTAGTACCTATATCAATTTAGGGAGATTTACTTATCACTACCTAGCAATTGTTTTTAGGCCTACAAGTAAATGAGAGTAAGTGAGTAGCGAGTGGGAGTAAGTCTTTTAAAGTTATACGTATTTTGTTAGAATATTCAATTAAAATATTATTTTTGTTTCATAATCTCTTAACTAACTATTTACACTAGGTACTAAATTAAAAGACTAACTAACTAACTATATAAATAAATACAAAAACAAAAAGATATTTAGACGTCAAAGTACTCGTCCGTATCGCTGTCATCCGGAAATATGCCCAGAAGACTGGCAGAATTGCCACGTTCAATGGCAATGCTAATTCTTTGGCTGAAGAACGACCCAGCCCTCTGGTCACGTGAAGTGTCGATCACCTTTTTGTTTGAATAATGAATAATTGGGTATGGTCACAGTGATTGCATGGTGGTTGTATAGAGTTTTAGATGCTATAGTATACATACAGGGTGGTTACGAAATTGACGCGCAACCAGTTACAGTACATGATTCTGAACCTAGTGTTTATTTATCGCCGGTTATTTAAAAAAAAAAAATGCTGTTCCGTACTTTTGACCTCGTAGGTATTGCACTTTTCCATGAAACAGCAGATTTTTGTTTGATAACCGACAAAAAAATTATAGTAAGGAGTCTAGAATCATGTGCTGAATTTATGGCTACAGTTTGCGTGTTGATGATGTCACCCAGTATTTTGCTAGAATAATTAGCAATTGAGTATGGTCACAGGGATTGCACAGTGGTTGTATCACTATTTTTAGATGCTATTGTGTAATTCATAAGTCATTTATTCATTTGTTGTTAATAGTTGTTTTTAAAAATTTACAAGCGCGCTATGTTATACCCGAAGGCGTACAATTTTTATAAAGATTAAAATTGATGACATAATTACATTAAGGGAATGCATATAGTATCATTTGATTTTGGCAAAAAAAAAAAACATAAATGTCAAAAGTAAGTGTCAGTTTACTACGTCAATATTCAAATCATGCTTAAAATAAAATATATATGTATATATAACTAATGTATTTGAAACCTTACAGATGCATCTATTTATACACCTATCCACTACACATCATTCACGCGTAAATAATACTCGTACTATCCAAAGCTGCCTTGCAGAAATCCCTGACCGCACATTGTGTTATACCCTCAGGTACTGTCAGGTAGGTATTTAAAGTACCCAATATTTGTGTTGGATCTTTCTATCGTTATTATCTTTCTTTCTTTTTATCTTTCTTTCTTTTCTATCTTTCGATCGTTCTATAATAACAATAAAGCTATTTTTTTTTATTTAAATGATAAATGATTTATTTTTCTGTAAGTAGGTTTGTACAAACACTTTTACATGTCAATCATATTTTTTAAACTAGATGAGGTCGGCGTTTCCTATCTGACTACTCTGAGAAGAAAGGCCGAAACAAACTCAGAGGTCACAGTCTCTTTTAAAGTCCAGACATAATCTTGGTCAGATCATGTGAAGACCATGTAGATTGGTATCTGAAATGGTCTTTTGAGTAAAGAACCACACAGGTTGAGAGGACCTGTCCAGTCAGTGCACGCATTTGTCAAAAATCGTGCAGCTCAACTCAGAACTTGAGGAGCCTTACGATTCGACGAACAATACCAATGAAAGGACATTTGGGTAGGCCGCATAAATGACTCAAACTGCCAGATCATGATTAAAACTAACTAAGAAGGAAAACCTAAAAAAAGAAATGACCCACATAGTCTTAGTCATAGTCATCATTTGATAGCGCTAATCTCTAGAACTACCCGTCGCATTTGAAAAAAACTTTTTGTGTTTGATACCCCAATTCTTGAGGCAGGTTATTTCACATCACGCTATGACCCTAAGGATCCGAGCGAAAACAAAAAAATCAGAAAGAACATGACAACGAAGTAATGGCGAGGGCTAGATGTGATGCGAAGTCACTAATCAAAAGGATTTGTATGAAAATGTGTGCTGCAGTGCGATTCTATAAAAGTGAGCCGTCATTAGGGATTAACACTATTGACACAGCTCACTTCACTTATGAATTAACGGTGAGACTTTTACAGAATCGACCGGCTGTTCTTTTAGTAGATAAATTGTGGTGTCTTGCAACTTCCATGCGAGTCTAGCCCATATTTTTTAAATAAAATTGTTCTCTTCGTCTTGTGGTCGCAAGCACGGTTGCTCAGCAGGGTTTGATTCCTGGTCGGTCAAAGGGTAAATGGGCTCAGGACTTCCTCAGTAGCCTGGAGTCGGAATTTCTGTCCGCTTCATGGCGATAGGCTGTGATGAAATGTGTATGTACTGAATACCACTGTCTGGCCCTTCGGGGAATGTAAGCGTTATATTAAGATGTTGAACACCCCCCTCCCCGCCCCGCCGGCAAGTGAAAACCGTTTGAGTGGCGACAATTTGTTGCCTCGCCTTATTCGTCGCAGATAAGTGGCTTGCCATACTCAGGGACTCTCACCGGTGCGTTCTGGCTTGAGTGTTCAACTCGATATCACACTAGTTTTTGTTTGTTTGCTTTTACAATCGCGAGATTTCACTGATGCACCTATTATTGATTAATTTGTGTGGAAAGTGTGGTTGAAAACACAGGGGGAAGTGAAAAGGACCTGGGAATCTGAAACTTGACCATTTTCGGCTGTTTTTACAATGATTGACCATTATCAATTAATCTTTTGTCTAGGACTTCGAAGACATGTACCTATTTTTAGAACTGGAGGTTATCAGTGTAGTTATTTGTTCTGACGATATCAAATCCACATCAATGTTAATTATTATATTATTATTATTACAACATGCTCATCCAGTAGTTAGCTACTGGATGAGCATGTTGTAATAATACACACATCAACACGGTCTAGGGATATTTCATACTCAATTAAATAACTCGAAAAGTACTGGCCGCATTGGAAAGTTTTATACACCGATTTGTTTGTAATTTATCTCAGACTAATTCCAAATTCAAATTTTTGAAAATTCTTTTGTTTCGGTGGCATAAAAATGTCTTGAAGTGTAGGAGAGGGAATTTTCATTTGTGCGAAATTTAGAAAACATTACGAATTACGTTTAGTTACAGTTTTTTTTCATTTTCAAACGAAAGATAAAGTTAAAATTGAGGTATTGTAGCCATGCAACGCCGACATTTGACGAGGGCGGAGATGTTACGAGCTGTGGGAATGCTGGAAGCTGGGTCTGTTCAGCGTAATGTTGCTGAGGCCATAGGGACCCACCAAAATGTAATTTCAAGATTGTGGACACGCTATCGTGCCACAGGTGAAGTAGCGGAGAGGCACCGAGGGCCAAGTCGCATCACTACCCCCAGACAAGACCGATTTTTGCAAATTACTGCGCGAGCTCAACCAAATGCAACGGCGACTCAATTAGTCCAAAGGCTGCGAGTGGAACACCAAGTGCTTGTGAGTGACCAAAATGTAAGAAGGCGACTGCATGAAAGCAATCTACGCTCTCGTAGACCACTCCGGGTCCCACCTTTACGGAGAGGCAATCGTGGACGACGATTAGAATGGGTTCGGAACCACGTGGACTGGGGCCGTGAGCAATGGTCCAATGTGCTGTTCACGGATGAATCCAGGTTCGGCTTCCATCCAGATTCACGAAGGACGCGTGTTTGGCGAGTTCCTGGACGATGAAGCCGTCTCCAGAACCCTCAGGAAGTTCACCCATACCAAGGAGGAACAATTATGGTTTGGGCAGGAATTCGTCTTGGAGGACGGACGGATCTCGTTTGGGTGCGGGGCAATATGACGGCAGAACGATACGTCCAACAGGTTCTGTGGCCCGTAATCTTGCCCCACAGAACACAAATGGGGCAAGATTTCCTGCTCATGCACGACAATGCCCCGGCACACACGGCGAGAACGGTAGCAGCTTGGTTACATACACACAATGTTAGGGCCTTAGACTGGCCTGCTCAATCGCCAGATCTAAATCCCATCCAGCATGCGTGGGATATGCTGCAAAGAAGAGCTCTGAAGGAAGTTCCTGAAAATCTGGCTACAGAAGATCAACTTTTTGCGCACCTCAGAAGGACATGGAATATTCATTACATATTATTATTATTATTATTATTATTATTATTATTATTATTACATATTCCGCAGGAAGACATTGACAACCTTGTTCTGAGCATACCGAATCGTTGCCGATGTGTTATGAAAATCATGGGCGATTTCTCAGACTACTAACTTCAAGTTTATAAACACAAATTAAATGATTTTTCTATTGTTTTCAAGTTTTTACTCACAAATTAAAAGTTAATTAATATACGGTTTCCGTCTATGCTTCATTTTTTTCCATAAAATCCTGAAATTTTAATGTAAGTACCTTAACCATTATTAAAAAATGGTAGAATATTAAATAACGTATCTTTTAAATATATGCATGTCATATAAATAATTAACACATTGATAGTAATTCGCTTTTTTAAAAATATCCCTAGACCGTGTTGATGTGTGTAATAATATCCTCTCGGCCGAGTTCCAGGCACGACGGCCAATCTCAACGGAGATTAGTCAAGTACGCAGAAGATATTATACAAGGTGTTTTTTTTTATATCCCATAACTCTAGGGAATGAGACCATATTAAAGACACAACTGGCATATTATGAATTATTTTTCGATTAACATCTTTTTTGTTTTCATTTTTCATACAAAATAATTCGATAAAGTCAGGATTATTAATGTAAAACGGGCCTTTCGTGAAATATGACAACGCCGCATTTTCATAGCTTTAAGTATGAATGATTGGTTGAATGAAAATTAATTATGTACTCGTATATTTTATCAATGAAACTTAGGTACGAGTACCTACACACATCGAGAGGCTTAGTGTTATTTTTAACGGTAAGCAAACAAAATTAGGTGGGTGAACTTTCTAAGAACATTATTTTTATTTTCATCAAATGTGATTGATGATAATTATCTTCGAAACTATGCCTTTTTGGACCACATATTCTAGGACTTCTTGTATCTATTATTTCTACTTATAGAATATAACCCTAGAGTTATGGGATATAAAAAAAAAAAACATGTTCTATAGTGCACAGGCGCACTCTCTGTTATACGTATATTATTATTCTACCTCCAAATATCCAATAAACAGCAGGGTAATTGCGTGACACACTATCAGTAGCAATGGGTTTCATTTTGAAAGTTAAACAACATTCATTGTGTTATTTACGTTGTTGAGCAGACAAATTTTTCAAACTTATAGAGCAATGATTTAGCAGTATGCTTCAAAATAATTCAAATTGAGAGCAAATAGTGTGTTACACAATTAGGATGCAGGATGGCAGGTACATCGAGGCGCAAACTGAAACCATGAATTCCTCACATAATTGTAGACTAGCGTAGATATATTTCGTCGGTTATAATAAAAAAAATCACTTGTTTAATAGAAAAGTGAAATACCTACGCGGTCAAAATGTATGGAACAGCAAATTTTTAGGGCTCCGTAGTCAACAAGGAACCCTTATAGTTTCGCCATGTTCGTCTGTCCGTCCGCAGCTTAGCTCAGAGACTCTTAGTACCAGAAAGCTATAATTTGGCATGGATATACATATATTAATCACGCCGACAAAGTGGTAAAATAGAATATTAAAAAAAAAAATTTTTTAGAGTACTTCCTCTACTCGTAAAGTTAGGATGTTTTTTTTTCTCTTCTACCCCATGGTGTGGGGTATCATTGTATAGGCTTTTAAAAATATTGCGGGTTTGTGAAAACCATTTTTCGATTCAAGGATCAGTTTGTGAAATATTAAGCTTTAAAGTGCTAATTTTTAAAAAAGTGTCCCTCCCCCCTTCGTCTGCTAAATGGTTATGTTTGGATACGTGAAAATATTCACCGTATGTATACAGGGTTATTTGTAAAACACCAACAACCTCTTAAGAGGTCATTGTACTCATCATTATGAACAACTTTTACTGTGGGACCAAACCTGAAATCGCGAAAAAAAAATCAGCTGTTCCCTACATTTATGTTCCTACGTGTCGTCAAAATGTAGGGAACAGCTGATTTTTTTTCGCGATTTTCCAGTTTGGTCCCATAGTAAAAGTTGTTCATAATGATGAGTACTCTTAAGAGGTTGTTGGTGTTTTACAAATAACCCTGTATGACGAAGTTAAAATGAAAACTATCACAGCTAAGTAGGCTTTACAAGTTTACGAGTAATAGTCGACCAACTTACATTTGCAGTTGCAATGTATGGGAGAACATGATTTTCTACTACAATGTTAAGTTTGTTCTTGGGATAAATTCATTCCAACTACGGAACCCTTCATTGTGCGTGGCCCGACACGCACTTGGGTGGCTTTTTTTTTTAATAACCGACGAAATAATTAAAAGCCGGGGGCGTTCAGAATCATGTACTGAACACTGGTAACAGGAAGCGCGTCGTCGTTCCTGCCACCCTATACAACAAAGTTATTTTTGTACTAATTGAATTAGAGTCTTCACAAAACATATCACATAACAATGACATAGTTATTTGTTAATGACCACTACCCAGTGATAAGTAGAAAATACAATACCGGAACCCTAATCCGGGGATCCAGGTATCCCGGCCGTTTTTTGACCCCGAAAATTCCGAGACTGTATTTGGCCAATCTCGGGATTTTCGGTAGTGGCAATCCCGAAAATCGCGAGATTGGCCAAGTAAATTCTTCAGAATTAGAGTCTTCACAAAACAGATCATATAACGGTGACATAGTTATTTGTTAATGGCTACTATTCAGTGATAAGTACAGAATACAATCCCGGGATCCTATTCCCGGGATCCTCGGATTGTATTCTCTAGTGATAAGTGACAATAAAAGCACACAAACGGTGGATAATGTGTGAGATAATGGCGATAATAACGACTTATGAATGGGTAATTATGTTTTATGAGTAATTACTATTAACGGACGGTGTAACTGTGTTACTTCAGTTTGTTTAATTAGGTGAAGGTTACGGTGTCGATCAAGATCTTCTTTTAAAGTTCTTCAGGGCTCTAGAATATGAATGGCAATGTCAAATCGTAGCCTTTCGTTGTCTCCACTGCTGGCCATAAGGTACTCTTTTCAATCTACCTTAATACGTTTGTATATTATTTTTATATTTATTATTTTTTTTTTTTTTTTATCAGCCTGGAATCTCATATTGTCATGTTATTGACATCATTTAGGGTTTTAGGGGACGGTTTGGTGCAATTATTTGTTATGAAAACTGACTGGTCAAGTCTCAACTAGAGTCCATTTTGAGTCCTAGTGAAAGCCACCCTGTATACAGGATGGCCCATTTATAGTGGAATTTTATTTTTGGGTCTAGGACATTTCAACGATTCATCTAAACGCAACACATGTTCCGCAAAAAACAGTAGTTACCACTATAAGTAAACCACTAATAATAGGCCACTCTGTATGTCCTAATACAACTATCGTTTAGTCGCCTTCTTTAAGGAAATTGGGCCGAACCTACCTATGTGTGCACTAGGGATTCCTCAAACATTGCAAGTAAAGTATAAAGATATATATACAATTTACTATGTATGTTGGGAAGCATGTGGTGTTTATAGTCTGTAAGTACATTTTTTTTTGACACAAATTATGCAGACGTAGTGCCACTACTCAATGTCCGTTCAATTGGACCGGAGTGAAATAGGATAAATGAAATGCGTGTGCGCTTCCAAATGATGTCAGTGTCAAGCAGATGTTCTTCATAATTTATATATGAAGTGGTCAATATAGAATATGAAGCAATAGGAGTAATTATGCTCATACAACACTAGTCATACAAAAGGTATTACTGGCACAAAAGTAATGAGACAATTGGTTTACGTTTTATATTTTTTATTATTATTGCATAAAAAAAGCTTAATCAATAATTTATTAATAATATATATCCCTAATCACCATTAGCGTCTAAGACTTCTTGCCAACGATCCGGCAAAGTTTGGATGCCTTTCGCTTAGAACTCTGATGGCTGTGCCTCGAAAAAGTTGTTCAATTCCGCCTCTACATCAGAGAAATCATTAAATTGTTTACGCCGCAAATATTGTTTCAGGGCTCTACAAATGATAGTTTGACTAGGCGAGGTCTGGGGTATCGTCTCCCAGCCCAAGTTCTCCAACTGTTGGCGAATGGCACATGCGACGTGAGGTCGAGCGTTATCGTGTAGTAAAACTACATTGACTCGTCTTCGTCGTTTTTTCTTGATAGCAGCAGATAGTTTGGTGAGCTGGGTTGAATATTTGTCAGCGTTTTTAATTTCATTGTTTAATATTCCATAAGCCTGCATACCTTACGCGTCCCAGAAACAGCAAAGCAGAACTTGTAATCGGTTCTTTTGACTCAGCTTCGTTTGAGTTGGTGGCGTTTCTTCTCGAGGCAGCCAAAAAGCACGACGTGTATCGTTCTCGTAATGAATCCATGATTTATCTTCAGTAACCAGATCATACAAAATCTCTTTACGTTGGGGTCGCAGCAAAAGTCCCCAGTCGTGCAGTCCGTGTCACTAAGACGGACTGCACGACTGGGGTCTGTAAGGATGTGCGGTACCCACCGAGCCAAAATTTTTTATTTGCCTTCCCACCTAAAGTTTGTCTAAATGCTGTTTTTATAACTAAAGTACAGCAACCTTGGCATTCATCTATCGAATCATGTCCAGTGATACAGTAAAATTACTAGCACAACTATACCTTATACTCTAATTTGAAGTTGCTTTTCGTGTGACCGCATTGTTCTTCTAAACTGCGCCACGGATTTTGATGCGGTTTTCTCCATTATATAGAGAATTTATTCCGGAAGGTTTGTGCATGTCATCATCGTCATCATCATCATCCAAAGCCCAACTTCACCAACTACTGGGCATAGGCCTCTCTTTTCTGGTGCCAAACACCACGCTCCTGTGCCAGCCTCATCCAGCATTGCGATTCTGTAACCATCTCACCGTGAAAACTTAGGTGAAGTGAGCGTTGGTGAGCTGTCAGTGTCATCCCACCTGATACTAGGGATTGACCAAGCATACATTTATATTCATAATCGAGATGTTAATAATATTTTTGACGCTAATTATAATGATTATTTTATATAATTTCAAAGCTAATAATTTAATTGCCAAAACATTACTAATTTGTGGGGATTTTTTTATTCCAGGAAAGAAAAGAAAAGAAAAAACAAAGTTGATATTCTCAGTTTTTGTTTTAATATTTTATTTTAAAATCCCACAAAATACTAGGACAACACTTGTTTTGACAACTAACTACTATGTAGTTTTGAAATTATATAAAATTATCAATAGAATTAGCATAAAATGTTATTAAAATCTCGATTATGATTGTAAATGTTTGCTTATTGACTAAGCCCTAGCATCAGAAGGATGACACTGACAGCTCACTCCACGCAAGTTTTCACGGTGAGATTTTTACAGAATCGACATGTAGGTTTTGCCCGCAATGGAAACAATGTCTGCCTATCTCGCCGCCGGACTACCAACATCTCGTCTTCTAGTCTTTGGACGCCACTCTGTCATAGCCTTACTCCACCTGTCATGACTGCGTCGCGCCAGGTATCCTGTCCAACTCCATTTCAGTTCTATAATACGCTTTCCGATATCGAAAATATCCGATTTTGTGCATATAACATTTCAATTAAACTTAGATAAAATAAAGGAACTTCGATGTTTTGTCAAGTCGTAGAAATCATGCGGACACGGGCGGTCGCTAGTTACTATATATAAGTACTATTAAGTACCTAGGTAGATAGGTAAACTTGTACCAATTCACAAAATTTAATGCTTGTAGATTAGTAATGGCTCACATAAATTGCTTTGTAGTAGCAATTATGATTCGTTGCGGCTTTTTAGAGTCTATTTACTGCGTTTAGCGGCGAATTACTGCTGTCAGTCGTTAGTTGTTTGTAAGTAATTATAATGTGTTTAACACAGATTCTTGAGAGATTATTGCTGATGTTTTTGCATTATTTGTAGTGGTCATTTATGAATGAAAATACTATGAGTTACTACTATTATCTGTTGCGTGCTACACGGAACAGACAATACACATATCAAGGTGTATATTATGTAACACTATAGTATTGTTTTTTTCAGTGATATACAGAGACACATACATACATACTTAAGTAGTTTCTGAAAATAAAAAAAAAGCTTGTTCCCGATCACCCCGTCGCATCGCATCGTCTGTCCGGGTTATTACTTCTTCGCTTTTTTTTCGCTCTCGTATTTGCTCGGTTTCTAAGGGTCCTATCGTGATGTTAAGTAGCCTTCCTCAAGAATAAAACTACCAAAGCCAATGTTTTTTTATTCGATTTTAGTTTCAGAGATTAGCGCGTTCAAACAAACAAATTTTTCAGCTTTATTATTAGTAGATAGATATCATACGAATTGCTGCTACTCTATCTAGTATGCATTCATTGATGGATTTGTATTGTTTGGTCATTCAATTATTCCTACATTCTACGTTTTTAGTTGTTTGTGACAAGGTGGTAAATCCTAAAATGATACAACGTTACTCAAAAGGATCTAAGATTCTCTAATATTTCTAAGATCTAACTAATATTTAGGAGTTTACGTGATATGTGACAAATAAGACTAAATAAATACAGGTCTAATTTTAGGGTGCCGAAATAAGAACCGCAATAGCGTACCACAACTGTCTGCACTGTCTGGGGATATATCTATCTAAATAGAAACGTAACCTGCTTGTGGTTGTCTGATCGGCTGGCAACTGGTACCGACCTGTCCAATTCTTGTCTCCTTAATGCAATTCACTTGTTTCAAACATTCTAATTCAAGAATATTGTACCATCTGCTCGATAAAGAAACGTTATTTAAAAAATGTTCCCAATTTAGAATCCTTTTAAGGATTTCATAGCCACTTTATGTTTTTGGCAACGTAATCCTTTATGATATTTAGATATTTCACCTGCTTAAAATAGTAATTAGCATTAATTTGGACAGGTGGGAGAAGTTAGCTCTTAATCGGTACCTACAACAGGTGCTAAACCGGATTTTAAGTTGACGTTAATTATTTTCAAGCCCGCTAAGTCGCATTTAAAGTTGCGAGTTAGAAAAAGGTAGTAGGTGAGTACTACTCGTACATATTATGTACCTGTTTGCTTTTTAGCTAATCCACCGTTGAAATGATTTCTTTTGGACAAGCTGAAGGGTCATTGTCCTTGTTAAGCTTAACTAATAACTAGCTTTTATAATTTCTGAACCATTGAGTGAAACCTCAGCAATGGTATTAATTGTGGAAGGAGATTTGGGATCTTTGGATAGCTTAACCTACACGGAGAGAAAATTCTTGGAAAAATTACTGTGCCCGTCACTGTAAAGTGAGTGCAAGTGACAACTACAGAAAATTTTCTGAGTGAGATTGAGAAAATTCACTATTTGTCCAATAAATTTTACTGTACAGCATAAGAATTTTTACTGTGCTAGCATGGTAATTTTTCCATTACCACTCAAATGCACTCAGATTATGAGACAGCACAGTAATTTTTCTAAGATTTTACTGTCCGTGTAGCTAGATGAAAGATGTTGGTCAACCGTCTCGGTGCTCAATGTAGAATGGCAAATAATGTGTATCAAACCTAGTGTCTTTCAAATTCTTCAATTACAAAATAGGTCATTCTGAGCAAGCACTCTTAAAACTAGAATAAAAGAAAAAGGAAAATTCGAACGACGAGCGCACCCCAATCTTTAAAAAATCGAAACTACTCATAAGTAAGCTTACATAATACTTTATTCAACGTCGTATACACCCCTATTTTGGATGCTAACCCTCATTTTGGTCCCCGGATCGATATGATACGGGGTGAACGAAGGAAGTGCAACCGGGGGCAGTTTGCACTTAGAGTTGAAAATTTATTTGTGGAGCTACGAAGAAAGGACAGGAATGATCGATCAAGTTTTTGTTTTATTTTTCTTTTTAGTAAGGTATTATACGTAATATTAAGTGGGATAGTCAGACAGTGGGGCCATGTGGAAAAATGAGGAGAGTACCTAGGATCGTAGGACTTAAACAAAATTGGCAAAATGTGGATGGTAAGAGGTATTCCCCGAAGACAGACCCGTGGGAGCGAAAATAGTAAAACCTTTCCAATTTGCAGTACTTAGTTTTGATGTTTGAAAATAGTTTTTTGGCCACAATGATTGTTATTTCGAAGCTGCACTGAATGCCAATCCACTGCATACAATCAGACAATACAAATGGAAAGTCATCTTACTTTACTTCAAACAAACAAAATGCTTTGTAGCTATATTTTAAGGTACAGACGTCAGCACATCAAGCTACCCGAAACTGTCAAATTTTCCAATCAACTTTGAACTTTATGCTTTAGCGACAAAGTAGAAAAATCTATTAAACAAAGACAGATTGTAGTAGCTTGATGTGCTGGCGTCTGTACCAAAAGAAAATGCATCTGCATACTTAATAATATTGTTACTCTGCATAGTATCGTAGGTACCTACGGCGAAAAGATAAAGTAAAAGAAAGTTTGAAATTCAAGAAGTGTTTATTTGAGATCTTTAATACTTATACTAAGGGTAAGGGTAGGTACAGATGCCAGCACATCAAGCTACCCGAAACTGTCAAATTTTCCCTATCAACTTTAAACCATATGCTTTAGCGATAAAGTTGAAAATCTATTAGAGAAATTTGGCAAATTGTAGTAGCTTGATGTGCTGGCGTCTGTACTATTACTTCATGTCTTAATATTGTAAGTTTGAGGTTGGTGAGGTGCCACGACGTAGCAAGCCTGACAGAAAAGTTACAAGTACTAGGAGAGTACCTACTTTTCCCAACTATGTTGGGGTCGGCTTCCAGTCTATGCGGCGGATGCAGCTGTGTTTTACATGGCCAGTTTATGTGACCAGTGTTTTACATAGAACTGCCTATGTGAGCACCACAACCCAGATACTTGGTAGAATAGAATAGCGAGATATGCATATAAAGAAGTGGAAATAAACTGCGTGTTAGTTGCCTAACACTATCATTAGCAATGGCTTTCATTTTAGAATATGTAGAATAGAATAGAATATAATACTCTTTATTATGTACTTGTACACCATATAAATTACAGACATAAATATAGAAATTTTACAAAGGGTGACACAATGGGCGGTCTTATCGCTAAGAGCGATCTTTTAAAGACAACCTTTGGATGGATTGAAAAGGGAAGGAGAGACAGATACTGTAGGTAGTCTGTGGTGTACCATTTACACGATACAATGAATACATACATAAAGTATATTATACTAATCTAAATAAATAAATATATGCAATATGACAATAGACATGAAACAGGAGTAAAGAAAATATAATGGTGCTGTTTAAGGAGAGAGGAAGTGATTTTTTATCATAATTTTAAAAGTGGACAAATATAGAGCACACCTTACCTTGGTAATACGAGTACTATACCCAGGTATACATAGGTACATACATAGATACCAATCAAAAAATATCCTCGTTTTGGGTTCCGCGGCAATCGGGTAAGACAATAGAAGATTTTTTTAATTGTTTCTGCGTTTATGCCACCTTGAATCTTTTCTAGCTGCAAGCAAGTCTTAGGGCGCGTCGTACCCCTCTGATCTCGCCCCCTCAACGCGCGCGGCCTGCAAGCCTGTAGCTAATGACGATGTTCTATCAAAACAAAATACGTCGACTGCTAAACTTTAGCTGCGTCTCGTGATAAAACTTATCCCTATCTTTTTTAAAGAAAAGCATACCCATTCGTCAGGAGTTTTTATTAAAAAAACGGCCAAGCGCAAGTCGGATTCGCGCACGAAGGGTTCCGTACCATTATGTATAAAAACGGCAAAAAAATCATGTCCGTTGTATGGGAACCCCCTTAAATATTTATTTTATTCTATTTTATAGTATTTGTTGGTATAGCGGCAACAGAAATTTCAACTGTCTAACTATCATGGTTCATGAGATACAGCCTGGTGACAGACGGACGGACGGACAGCGGAGCGGGAGTAATAGGGTTCCTTTTTACTCTTTGGGTACGGAACCCTATAAAAGATAAAGTTTACTGTTATAAAGGATTGATGTCCCCGATCTCGGGATTTATATTTTTTGGCTTCAAAGTATGTAGCTATTGTCTGTCAGAGAGTGAAGGGTAAATTCAACACATAGAGGAAATAAAATATCACATCTTCAAGCTAAAAAAGGAGTATGTAAGGATCGTACCAGGTGGCGTTCTGTCATTTCTGCCTACCCCTTCATGTGAAGAAGGCGTGGGTTAGAGAATCAAAATTAAATCAGAAGTCATTTATTTAAACTAGGCTGAGAATCAGGACTTTTTGAACTTTAAAATGACATGAGACAGTCCCCCAAAACGCCCGCTCTTCACCTCTTCCTAGTGCTTTAACTAGGAAGAAGTGGCGTTAATATTTAATTGTTACATAGTGTAGCGAAAATAAAAAATAATCACCACATTGCAAGTAATACGTATTTTTGTAATATAAAATTAAATACAAATGCATAAAAAAAAATTTAGATATACAAGCTGTAACTTAAATAACGCACAACCTCATAAGGGGTCACTGTACTCATCATTATGAACAACTTTTACTATGGGACCAAACCTGAAATCGCGAAAAAAAATCAGCTGTTCCCTACATTTTGACGAGTTATGCGAACATAAATGTAGGGAACAGCTGATTTTATTTTTGTCGTGAATCCTAAACATTTAAATTTATTTATTTTTATTAATAAACGGTGTGGGTAGATCCCGGGCAACCTTCTACATCGACACCGAAACCGAGCAGCCACTTAAAGAAAGTTCTTCTGTGTATCTGGTGGGACATGAAGGGTGTGCTTTATTACGAACTTCTGGAAACTGGACAGACGGTGACAGCAGAACGCTACAGTCAACAACTGAATAAATTGAGCGAGGAACTGGATGAGAAAAGACCATTTACTGGGCAAGGAAGCCTGCAAGTCACACTGCTGCATGACAACGCTCGACCTCATGGTGCACGTGCGACTCAAAAGACCCTCTTAGATTTGAGATGGGAAGTTCTCTCGCACGCGGCATATTCACCACACTTGGCCCCATCTGATTATCATTTGTTCTGGTCAATGCAGCATGGGATAAACAGTTCAAAACGCTGGATGATGTGCGTAAATTCGTCGATGATTTTATTGCCTCAAAGCCTGGAAGTTTCTTTCGCGACAGCATCCGTATGCTGCCCGATAGATGGCGCAAGGTCATAAAACACGATGGGCAATATTTCTCAGATCAAGGTCGTTGTTCACTACTTTTTTATAATTTAAAAAATTACTTAAAGATCTGTAAAAATTAAGTCATACATCTAATACATAACAGGTTTGGAGGAATCGTTAGACCATATATGTATATTATTATGGAAGGCTTATGATGCGAACCTTGACATTAAAACTTTAAAACATTGCACGCTGGCTGGAATCAGTGCGTGGATGTAATTCAGGAATCTTCAAAATATATCAAGTGAAACCAGGTCAACCATTATCAAGCAACTAGGTGAGACAGAAATTAAAAAATATATATTATCCATCATATGACAGCTGTCATGTCCAAAAAATCGAACTCACTTTGAAAAAAATATTAAGGAAAAACAGTCAGTCAGTTATTTGGAAGAAAGATTTTAATCTAAGAGGTAAAGTTTTACCAGCAGAGGTAACGCTGCAATATACAGGGTTATTTTTCAAAGACCAGCTAAATTTAAGGGTGTGGTACGGACCATCAAACTGAACAATTTTGTCCATGGGACGAACATCGTATTCGCGAATAAAAATTCAGCCGTCCCATACGTTTAGGTCGAGTAGATATTAAAGTTTTCTAAGGGACATATGATCAATTTTTCGCGAATACGATATTAGTCCCAAGGAGAAAGTTGTTCAGTTTGATGGTCCGTACCACATCCTTAGATTCGGCTGGTCTTTTAAAATAACCCTGTATATATATTTAATGATCTCATTGTTTGGTTTTAAAACATCAACAGCATCGAATATATATTTTACAATAATTCATAAAGTTTGGCAACCATTTGGCGTAGCTACTATTAATTATTAATTTGCCACCCTTCCTGCAGACTATTGCAATTGCAAGGCTTTATGAACAATAAAGCCTAGCAATTGCAATAAGCCTCCTATTTATTTACATTAACAATGTAAAAGACTATCTATGTAAAGACGCGATCGTGGAGTGAAGTTCACGTCGACAATATCATTGACGCTATAAGTAATAAAATAAAATATGAAGATGATTGGAAAACAATTTTCAAAACCGTAGGTCAATATTCTAAATTATTCTCGCCTTGCAAAGGTTTTTCAGTTTTAACTAGCATGATTTTAGTCGTTCAACGGTTTCGTTAGTAGATACAACCTACTGGCTACTGGTAAACCATACCAAGAACGAATCAAGTCCTTCCTGGGATTGACTGTCAGTGTCCTAACAACACTTAAGTATGCGTGCACCTACACGTGTACAGTGGTCGGTTGCATTATAAACTAATAATACCAAGCCAATGACATTAGCACTTTCGCCGGCCGGTTCTAGGCCATGATCTAATTAACTGATTATTTTTAAACAAGAATACGTGCGAAATAAAATTTTAATGCTATTTTTATCGGTGATTAATTTGTATTCCTTTGAGAGTGGATTAATTGGGAACAGAATATTTTTAAATTCCATTTCGTGTCTAAACAGTATCTGTAAAAGAATTGATAGGTGCTTGAAAACCCATTCGAATTCACGCTCCCATGTAAATGATAATAAATTTATCGAATATTGATTCGAAAAACACTGATCACTGAATTTTAATACGATTTCTAACAGAAATTGTCCATACAGTATCGAAGTGTTAAGTAATTTATGTTGAGAAACACCCACACTTGACTTTCAAATAAAAACAGTCGAGATAACAAAACGCCCACGTTGTCAGAATTTATTGAGACATAAAAATACTGCATTCTAAGTGAATATGGTTGTTTACCAACAACGAGTTCGTTTAGTCAAGTTCACGAAATTCTAGTTCAATGTTCGCTAAAAGCGGGGGAGGCCATGCTATTCGTATAGCTATGGGTTTTGCTCGAGACAAGAGGGTTCGCATGTCTGCCAGCCAAGGTACCCAAGCACAATAGACCCCGTGGTTCATAGCTATGGCTATACTGAATGCGGCGCGCCATTCGCGAGTCGCTTGCGAGCTTCGGACTTGATCGGCCGTTTGCATTTGAATTTTAAACGCGGTTTACTAGTTCTTTTTTAAAAGAGGTACAATAAATCCAATTTTAAATTTCGCGCGCGTTTTTAGCTACGTGCTTACGTTGGTTGTTGACAAAAGAGTTTTCGGACAGTTTTTGTGAGGAGGCAGTGAGTGCACATCTTTACAATTGCTGAATGGACACAATGGGACTTCTCCACAAGTAATTTTCGTCACGGGAAAATGTAAGCGTAAGCATTGTGTTCTGTTGTTCTCTTCGGACGAAGCGCAGGAGTCCGGTTCTTACTGCACTTAATTTTTTTTGGCCATTAGCTTGGCGGCATAATATGATTTTTTTTATAACAGTCTTAATATTGCGAAGGCCGGCTGTCCAGATGATGGTGTAATTGCATAATTATTCCCACATACGTGATTCATGTTTTAATTTCATGCAAGGAGGTTTCAAATATTTTGAGGACCTCCCGCATACCGCCCAGAAAACGATTTTTTCAAAATTAAACACTCTTTTCAAATGTGTTTATTTTTTAGAGCATAATACATTTCCATTTTGCTCTCCTTTGAAGTGTAATCAAGTGAGCACACAGTTGTCTTACCTACTTGTCTTTTTCTTCGGTCAGTTACATTATTGAATGAAGTCGTTCAAGGCTCATATTGCGCGGTCAGTGAGTGCATAAGCCCTGCTCTATTTACCGCAAAACTTGTAAATGTAAGCCAACAGACAACTGCAATATTGTACCTACAAAAAATTCAACACATTCGTAACACATTTCAATTGGGTTTATTTACGACACATTGTTATTAATTCACATAATATTTTGTAATAGACAATTTATTGAACGTATTGGGACAACTAGTGTGGTAATTGAATGATAGTAAGTTTTACTAGGTACAAGCCTACCTAGGTAGTTTGTGGATACCTGTATACAGTCAAGTGTGTATGTACCTACATTTTTATATGAAACGTAAGAACTTTTACTGCTCGCAATGTAGCGATACTTAATTATATTTAATTGGTATTAATTTTGGACGTACCTAATTGGAGGGAATTTCTGATTGGCAGACTTGCACAATATACCTACCCTCGTATTTTACGTAATAAATACCATTCGTGATATTGTAAAATTCTTTGTTAACTTCCTGATAAGGAAGTTATAGTAATCACCCCGATTTTCGAAATCGATTTTTTTTTCGATATCTTTTCGTTTTGAGATGTCCTGAGTAATCCTAGACAGTTTTTAAGTGGATGTATGTATGTGTGTGTGTGTGTGTGTGTGTGTGTGTGTGTGTGTGTGTGTGTGTGTGTGTGTGTGTGTATGTGTGTGTATATGTATGTATGTGAACACATTTTTTATTTAATAAATTAAATTAGTCTTAACCACATTACACGGTTTTCTAAGCAGTAGGTAGAAAAGACGAAGAGTATTCTATTTTTCTATTTTGTAGGAGTTCCTCATTCTCATTGAGGGGCTTGTAGCTAAGTAATAACAGTCCCACGGGTCGATCGATCAGGTTAAGCTACGCTTGCCGCGGTTAGTCCGTGGATGGGTGACCATCTTTACATACCAAGACTCCTCCGTGCCTCGGAAAGCACGTTAAGCTGTTGGTCCCGGCTATCGTTCTTAAATCATTGACAGTCGTTACGGGTCCTCAGAAGCCCGAAAGTCTGACAACCAGTCTTACCTAGGGGTATCGTATTACCCAGTAACTGGGTTGTGGAGGTCAGATAAGCAGTCGCTCCATGTAAAATACTGGTATTCAGCTGCATCCGGTTAGACTGGAAGCCGACCCCAACATAGTTGGGAAAGGCTAGGCAGATGATGAGTCTTAAACACATTATGTATAGGGTTTTCTACGCAGTAGGTAGAAAAGACGAAGAGTATTCTATTTTTCTATTTTGTAGGAGTTCCTCATTTTCTCATCATTCATTAAATCATTACTCGTTTCGCTTTGCCAACTATAGGTACCTACCTAAGTATAATAAAGTAGTGTTAAAAATTTGAACAATTAAAATGTTAGAATGGATTAATTTCATAACAAGAGTTAGCGGACCGTATAATTAGTTCATAAAACGCGCATATTTTGTACAATTTGACTGCACTCGTTATTACCACCTCGGTAAGTACAGTCAGCCTCAGAATATGAATACATCGTCAAGAGTACATTTGATTGTGTACAATTTGTATTTCATAATTATGTATCAATGTGCAGCTACAATTGGACCCATTTTTGCAAACAAGAACCAACCCACAGCAGGTTGGCTGTGGGTTGGTTCTTGTTTGCAAAAATGGGTCCAATTAAGTAAATACCGTCAAACGGATAGGGATGCAGGCCTGAAAAACTAAACTTTAAAATGAATTTTAACATTGAAATAATATACTCGTAGTTTGTTACCAAAAAAAAGCACTTAATCGTTAATTATTTATAATACAGTAAACCCTTTTTGACCTTTTTTAGTCCTTTTTGACAATAAACTATATTATTTCAATGTTGAAATCCCTTTTAAAGTTTCATTCTGATTCATCTCTGAATCCCTATTCACCTCGCTAGTAGGTAACGTGTAATATTATATGTTTTGTGGACACATTGACACAATTATTAGGGAACAAAGATTGTAGACAATTAAATGAATTCTCGTCAATGTATACGTTTTTTGAGGCTGACTGTACCTACTTTTCTGAGCTGTTGAGCGGAAACTGAAAGATCTCTAGTTTTTTAGGTACTTGACGTTTAATTAAAAAATCTCTGCCAACTTAAGTACCTACTGGGTTTTCCAAAATGTTTCTATTCTTGTATATGATATCGAAACGGTTTGCAAGCAGAGAATAATTTATTATTTGACTAGAAATCGAAAACACTCGTGTATTATGTAGCCGATGTTTTTCCTCATAGCACAAAAAATCGTTTTGTCTATTGTCACATAACGGTAGTCTTGCGAGCTCTCCGTACCGGGATGAGTAAATGAATACAAAGAGTTCGTCATGCAACTTTGAAAAATAATTATTCCTAGAAAGGATTTTTACATTTTTATATTTTTTCACCCTTTCTCTTCCCGCTTGTCAGCTAGACTTACCCCTACTTGTTTTTTATTCTAATCTTAAAAACTAAATCGATGTTTGTCTCGTAATTCTTGCCAGTAACATTTAACGGACTCGCAAAGGTTGCATGTAACCACCTAATAGTTTATAATCTACAGTTATAACCTACTTACTCTAACTGCCCCGTTGGTTTCGTGGTTGCAGACGCCACTGCGCGTGGTTGCAGACGCACATGCTGAGCGTGAGGTCCTGGGGCTCGATTCCCGGGTTGGGCAGTATTATCGGGTTTTTCCATTGGGAATTTCTTTGTAACAGCCCGGAGTTTGGAAGTTGGCGGTGTGATACTCCTGTGCCTCGGTACGTTAACCCGTTGGTCCTGCACGTGATCTCCCTCAGGTCGTGTCGGATTGCCGTTCCAATCGGACAATGAGAGTGAGGGAAGAGAGAGTGCAACTGTGTCTGCGCACACACATGTGCACTATAATATCTCCCCGGAAGTCTGCTCTCTGCTGAGATTGGTCGTAATGGCTGAAATTCGGTCTGAAGGACTTTATTTTATTTACTCACTTACTTACTCAGTTTTCTTAGTGCACAGTAGTACTATTAAGCATCGGTCAGTTCTTATTTAGCCGGACAAGGCCACTCCATCAATATTGTCTGTTCGTCGCGTCCCGTCGGTTTGTCCGTGTCCGTGTCTCGTAATGACGGACAAGACACATCGCTTCTCATTACACTAATGTTTATAACGCGTATGAATGATTGCCCCGTATGTTACATCGTCGGATTACGCGGTACTCGGGTCTTTAACCGGTAATATTAATACGGTAGCGATTCCAGGTATCTGTGTTGACTGGATCACCTAGACGTGAGAGAGTGATCAAGTTTGATGAGATTTCTTTGAATGAAAGTAAGTTGAGACTAGATAAAAAGTAGGTATAGACGCCAGCACATCAAGCTACCCGAAACTGTCAAATTTTCTCAATCAACTTTGAACCCAATGCTAATAGCGATAAAGTTGAAAATCTATTAAAGAAATTTCACAGATTGTAATAGCTTGATGTGCTGGCGTCTGCTAAAGTCAATACTTTTACCAGTTTTATTTTACACTAGCTTCTGCCCGCTACGTCAAGTGAAATTTCTGGTCCTTGATTTACTCCGTCGTATCGCATCATCTGCCTGCAGTATCAGAGCTCTTACACACCTCGTGTTTTTCAGGCGCCGTCGACGCGCGTCGCACGCAAATTTAACGCGCTGAAAACGCGATGTTATCGCAAGTAATCTGCCTTTTTCAAGTTTAGCAGCGCCGACAACGCGGGATAGCGAAACGCGCGTCGACGGCGCCTGAAAAAACGTGGTTTGTTAGGGCTCTTACTTACTTCGTTTTCGATTAGCGTTCTCTCTGACGTTTTTTTCTTTTGTGCTCGGCTCCTAAGGAACCTAGCGTGATGTGAAATATAATATTTTTTTTTTCATATTTCGACCTATGTTCTTTGGGGAAAGTTGTTGAGTTTCATGAGCATATTTACCTCCTTCAGGGTTGATACCCCCCTTCCGTTACACGCTGTATACCGAAGCGTGCCCCTATAAACCGAAGCGTGCAAATAAATTGTAGTCTACGAGTATAATGGCGCCGATTCCCTTGTTTACAAACTACATTAAATTTAAGTTTAGTGCATCTTTTTCTTTTTATTTCATAAAGCAAAGGACTGAAAATAAATATTAGTTTAGTCCTGTCAAATTAAGATACTCCATATATTAGTTTAGACGTGATTAAAGAATTGTCTACTAAAAATACGTCAATTTACGTCAGGCGCTGACTAATTTGACAGGATTCAACTAATATTTATCTTCTGTTCTTTTCGTAATGAAATAGAAAGGAAAAGATGCACTGAACTTAAATTTAGTTTAGTTTGTGAACGAGTCAATCGGCGCCAATCTCTACAGTTTTTCTCAATGCCAATAAGTATTGCAATCTCTTCGACTAAGTATTATACAACATCATACAAAAGTCTTCAAAAAGACTTACGACGCAAAATAAATACAGTTGCAACAAGAATTACTTGCCGTAACGAGATTGATTCCCAGACATGGCCATATATTTACGTAAAATACGTCCCAAAATGGTGCATTGTGCTTTTGAATGCGCCCGCGTCTGTCGATCACGGCGGTATTCAAGGCCTGCACGATTCACACGGGAGCAATAAAACAGCAATTTAACTTCGTATTGTGTACCGAAAATGACAATACGTAAGTAGTTATTGAAGCACGTAATAAGTTGTTATAACAGCGGCGGCGTTAAGTTTTTTGATCCTTTCTTGATATGAAATTTATACAGGTTGAAATTGAAAACATGCGACAAATCGAAATGAGAGATTGTACTCATCATTGTAAACAACTTTTACCATGGGACCAAACCTGAAATTGCGAAAAAAAAAATCTGCTGTTCCCTACATTTTGACGAGTTATGCTAACATAAATGTAGGGAACAGCTGTTTTTTTTTTTTCGCGATTTCAGGTTATATCTCATAGTAAAAGTTGTTCACAATGATGAGTACTATCTCTCATTTCGATTTGTCGCATGTTTTCAATTTCACCCTGTATAACCTAACGTAGCAATGCTGCCAGCATTGATGTATTAAATACTAATACATCAATGGCTGCCAGTCTTCTGGGCACGTTTCCGGATGACAGCCATAGGTAAGGTAATACGGGCTGGTGTCCGCAACTCCACGTCAATGCGCGTATTTTGCGTACACTGATGGATGACAGCGATGCGAACGAGTAAATAAATAGAAAATAAAAAAAAATCTAAATATCCTTTTCTTTTTGTATTTATTTATAGAGTTAGTTAGTCGTTTTAATATAGTACCTAATGTAAATACACTCACCGGCACGGAAACTAGGCCACATGTAAATTTCACTAAATTTCGCATTTAAATGTATTTTTGACACTGAAATAAGGGCAAATGTACTCAGTGCCAAAGTGTTTAACCCGGCGTCATTGAGGTTGGGTCAAAATTACCCGGCTGGTTTAAAATTTCTAATATTTTTGAAAGTACGCGCTCGACGTTGTTGGCGTTCTGTGCTGGAGCCAATATTGAAATTTTTTTTTTTTGTTTTTTTTTTTTGTAATTTTTGAGAATCATTTTAAAAGTTGATTAAACTCAATTAAACTTTTCTGAATTCATATTTTTCTGTTTTATTATCAAAACCAGAATAGCTTTATACTGAAATAATGATACAGTTTACAAATTTACTTAAAAATTATGGAAATACCATGTATTAAATATATGGGTAATATTTACCCACCTCAATGTCCATGTAACTATTTCCTACCACAATGACTCCGGGTTAAATTACTCTTGAAATTATTATCTCAAAACTTCTAGCCGAAAAGCCTTGTTTCCTTTCGTCTGGCACAGAAACTGATAATTGATACGGCTATCTACATAGATCTGCACCCTAATTGCGTAATACACTATTACTCTCAATTTGAATAATTTTGAAGCATATTGCTAATCCATTCCTCCGTATGTACGAAAAATGTGTCTGCTCAACAACGTAAATAACGCAATGAATGTTGTTGAACTGTCAAAATGAAACCCATTGCTACTGATAGTGTGTTACGCAATTACCCTGCTGACCTGTGCAAGCGACCTCTAAACCGATCGACAGTCTATTTTGGAAATCACAAACATTTTGCATGTTTTATTCTGATACAGGTAATGTCATGCACCGTCATGATATCTAAATCTGATCTTGAAATGGACAGACAAAAAGCACAGCAGCACTATACATAATGTGAAATGGGCGCAGCACTTATAACACAGCAGTTTAAACTTTAAAGAGGCTAAATAAAGTTGATTTTTCGATAGCATCCCCAGCCTTTCATGTACTGTTAGTGGCCTGTACGTGTACAATGATTGTTAATGCCGATGATTGTCAACATGAATGTTCCCACAATTAACAATGTAGGTACGATTTAATACCGTTAATTATACCGGCTTCTGGTTAAACGAGATTTCGTACCGCGGGAGATCGGGCTTTGTTTAATATCTTAAGCTGTTCGCAGCATTTAGGTACCTATACATACTTATCGTGCATAGACGATGTCTTTTTGATAAAGAAACGCTTCTGTTTTTGTAGCTCTGACAGCTTCATTGCTTATCGGTTTTCGAGAGGGATTAGTTCTTCGCAGGTATGTAATCTCGGAAATGGAATTCCAGATAAAAATATAAACAAAGATATGTCGTCGCCAAAGTGACGTTTCAGGGGTAGTCAACATTTCCATTCACATTAAATTACTCTTTAATTATCTCATTTAATTAATTAATTACATGTGCATTATAGTTATTAAATTTCGTGCTTTTGTAATAACGCTGAAGCGGTGTCTCAAAATTAAACATTTTATAGCCTAAGTTATCATCATAAACTAATGAAAATAAAAGATCAGTCACCTAAAGACCTGGATTGATCTTCAGACACAGACATAGCTAGTAGTGAGTTGTGACGTTGTTTTAGGTAGTGATAGAATATCCTTTTCGGTCGACGGCGCTGGCTGAGAATCCATAGTAGTCGTCTATTTTATTACCTACGCGTAAACACGATTTTACGCAACAACAAAATCAACAAAAACGAAAAATACAACAACTCAACACTTAACAATTAATAAAAATTCACGAGGAGGGACACATTCAATCACGACAAACTTCAGAAGCCGAATGACTCCGAATGACCAAAACAAAATGGCGACCAGTACGTACGCCCATTTGAATCGATTATTAGGATAACTTAATATTATTTATAATTCTCTTGTTTGGAAAACCATTTTATAAATAGAAAATAATAAATGAAAGTCCAAATGTTTAGAGCTTCTGCCTTATTGCCAGTATCATAAAAATAATTTAGGTACACGATTTTATTTCAAACAGTTATATTTTATTCTTAGATCGTAGTTTATTTAGCTTTAAAGCTGAAAGCTGTGTGCTTCATTATATTTTACCTGTTTAAGATATGCCTGCAATTTTAGCACTATATTCACACTATATATATAGCAATATATACTTTTCGACAAACTACACAATTGAGGTTATTATTTCAAATTGGCGACACCTTTGTTCATACATTTTTGATCTAGAATTCTATTTCCGAGATTAGTATTTTTATTAACGCATAATATATGCTAGTTTATTTCCTACTTAAGCATGTTGCAATTTATGGAAGTTTCGGGATTTACAAAATATCTAAACACTTGAACCGGGAAACAAGTAAAATCCGGTAACTCCTTCTTGCATTAGTTTGCGCCGTTTGTGAAAATAATTGCAAGGTTTTTAAAGATAAACACGACAAAAACCAATCACAAAAACGCAGAGCAAAGCAGAAAAAAAAAACAGTCCGTAATTCAAAGGTGAATACAAAATTGCTAGATCTTAGTAAAGCCTTTCATCAGCTTACCTTTAACTCAAGGCGTAGTTCAAGGCTCAGCTTGGTAGATGATATAATGGCTGTCGTAAACGTTCCGACGTTGTCATTATCGCTACGTTACATTAATGACATCGCGGTCAATGCAATGTCTTGACTATATCAACTTAATTTATTTCTTGAATGGATTTTGTTCTGCAAAGGCGTTGGAAAAATTGCTTTGTGGGGGGATATTTTAGTGTTTCCTTTGTTTTACTTTTAACAGCTTCTTGCGGTGGATATTTTAGTTATTTTTAAGAAAATGCTTCCAGCTTAAACCGACTAAGTTTTGTTTAGCAGTACCTATACGTACCTAGTGAAGCGAATTGAAATAGGTGAGTTTTAGCCTGCACCCTAACTACGTAATACACGATCAGTCACAGTATGGATGATTTTGAAGGATATTTCTAATCCATTGCTTGCTAACATATGGTTAGAAGAAATATCTGCTGAACAACGTAAATAACGCAATGAATGTTACGAGTATTGATCTGCCAAAATTAAAACCATTGGTACTGTTAGTGTGTTAGGCAATTAACCCGCTAATTTAATTTCCTCATAGATATCAAGTTTTACTTTGATCGACAACGTGTGTATAATGTTTGTGTGCAATTGTTCCATTTAACATATTGTAGGTAGTAAGTAAGTAAGTAGTCAGGGTAGTTATGTCATGGCCCTTGGCTTGGTACAGACGCAAGCAGACCAAGCTACCCAAAACTGTCCAATTTTCTCAATCAACTTTGAACCTTACGCTTTAGTAATAAAGTTAAAAATCTATTAAAGAAATTTGACAGGTTGTACTAGCTTGATGTGCTGACGTCTGTACAATTAGTTTTACTTCAAAACCAAACTCAAGGTTCAAAACAATCACCAGAAAGCGTGAAATTAACGAAATAAATTGAACAAAACCCACTCTTCCCTATAAAGTCCTAATTAATCACGTACTTTCAAACGAAGTACGCGTATACCTACATCTTTATAAATATGTACAAGTACATGTAGTCCCCTTCCCATGAACACAAGTGCGGGTGCATAGCATGACGATCGTCTATCTCTAATTAATCTGGCTTATTGAACAAACCGAGGGTGAACCATGGTGTGTGGCTCGTTCACTGGAGAACCGTGGCTGAGGGCATTTATTTTTGAAGATGATTTATTTCAATGACGAGATTTGTTTCTTCAAACACGTGTTGGGAATTAGAAGTTGTGATTTAGGATGTTTGTGTGACGTAGGTATGAAAAATGAAAGTGGAATTGGTTGTGATTTGATGCTACTTGAACTAGTAAAATTGTCTTAATCAAAAATATCGTGCATTTTACTTCGAAAAGTAGAATTTTCCAAGAGGGTAGTTGTGCATAAACCCAAGTACACATGGGCGCTTTACGGGTGGGCGCAAAGGAAGGAAGGAATACAAAGACAGACAAAGAGTTTATCCGATTTCAGTCATTTTTGAACAACCGTATGTAAATTGTGTCTTCAGCGCTCTTCTGATTTTCTGATAGACAATCCTACATCAGACACTAAAATTGAAGGAAATTGACAATAAGCAATAAAGTGACAATATTAAATCTGCCGATTTGCGACGTCTGCCGTCTGCATCGGCGTCGTGCTCGGCTCAGATTTAAATGCAATTTCGAACCGGAGTCCTGTTTGATTCCAGATCAAATTGTGCCGTAACCGGAGTATAAGGCTTCGTGTGCCCTGGTTTTAATATCGAATATTGAAATCGAATGTCCTTGTAGGAAGGTCCTGTGGAATAAAACTAGAAATTAACAATGAAATAAACACTCAAATCACATACATTATTAGGTGTTCCTATTGTTCTTAGTAATCAGTATTATTATTCTCTAAATAATAATATGAGAAGTTGAGAACAATGATCTTCATTTGTTTTGTGCAAAGTTTCAGGAGAAACAACGACTTTCGCAGAAGTCAAACAATGTGCCAGTTAAGAAAGTTATAAATACGCCTTTTGTTTGAACATCGAGTAGTTTTATGGTCTTCAAGGAGGTTTTTATCTTCGGATGGGTCAGATCAAGGTTATCTACTTGCAGTGTTCGTCTGTCGCCTTAACTTAACCTCTTGATCTCCCGATGCTCATTTATTTTGTAACAATAGATGCAGCTCTGTGAGTTGTCACTTTGTTTGTGTCAAAATATCATTCAAAATTATTGTTTGGAAGTGTTGGAGAATTGAAGACAAGGTTATCGTTTATGGATGGAACGTGGTTTCGATCATACGCCTTTAGTTGAATCTTAATGATAATAATTATGGTTTGGATGTGAAAATTTACGTTGATTTTTTTAACAACAGGACTCTTCCTTGGATTAGTGAGTTTTACCCATAGTTAGTTTGACCATATACCTAGTTAATTTAATGGGGTATTATAATACTACCTTGGGTACCTGGGTTGTGAAGGTCAAATAGGCAGTCGCTTCATGTATTCAGCTGCATCTGGTTAACTGGAAGCTGACCCCAATAATAATTAGGAAAAAGC
Source organism: Eremobia ochroleuca (assembly GCA_949629135.1). NCBI lineage: Eukaryota > Metazoa > Arthropoda > Insecta > Lepidoptera > Noctuidae > Eremobia > Eremobia ochroleuca. The sequence continues at coordinate 13,989,517 of OX451392.1, forward strand.
TAGGAAGACGATGAATACTACCTTGAGTAGGTACCTACCTAGCAAATTTTTGGTTATTTCAAAGAGTTTCAGTTAAAAGTACCCACCCAGGAACAGACAGTCTAAAGGCAATAAAAACCATTGTTCATTCATCCCCACCAGACCCCACCATCACTCAAACAATACAAGGAGCAATAATGACGATATCGATCGCAATAAGTCAGTGGAGGCTACAGGTGGTGTGGTGGCGTTCTTTGTTTTGGAGCGGTCATCGACCCCCGGCTCGCGGAGGGCGGCAGGCTGTCTGTCGCACCCTCAGTGCATGCGCCTTGATGGCTACGTGCGCGCATTTTAAATAGGGTGGTCGCATCGCTCGTACGATGACAGCTTTAATGGCTTTTGATGACGCCATTTTTGTTTGGTAAGTAGTGAGAATGTCTTAGGAGATTTGAATTTGTATGTTAAGGAAATATGTTTGATTTTGGAAAGTTTTGATAAATAGGTACGCAAATCGAAGTTAAAAGCTAATACCTGCCTACTAACAGAAATTGAGCTTGGTATATAGCATAGACATAAGGAATCCAACCTCATTTTGACAAGTTAGTCTACAATATTAGTAACCAGACCATAGACTGAAATTCCGATGGTCACTGGTCACACTGGCACAAAGCATGGAAACTTATAACTTACAGTTGCCAGCACATCAAGCTACTACAATCTGTCAAATTTCTTTAATAGATTTTCAACATTGTCGCTAAAACATTAGGTTCAAAGTTTATTGGGAAAATTTTACATTTTCGGGTAGCTTGATGTGCTGGCGTCTGTACATTAAAAGCTTATTAGGTATCGATATACCTTACATTAGAGGCATCGTGCTACAAATTAGCAAAACATAATTAAAATATCAACTTACAAACTAACCTTGCATAATTACGTCCACACGAAGGCGTCAAATGACAAAGGAATATTAAAATCTCCCACATAATCGATTAGTCCACGAGACCGCTCGGTCGTGGGTGTAGTACACACTGGCGGGCGATATCCGGGCTCTGAGCTGCATTAATGTTGCATAATGGAAAAATTCACGGTAATAGTATATTATTATACCGAAGTTAAAAGGAAAACTATCACAGCTAAGTAGGCTTTACAAGTTTACGAGTAGTAAATAGTCGATCAACTTACATTTACAGTTATTTATTTATTTAAACTTTTTTGCACACAAAATGGTACAAAGGCGGACTTAATGTCTTAGGCATTCTCTACCAGTCAACCAAGGGTGGTGAAGAGATTAGATGGCACGTGCTTTGGTTGAACCGAACAATGATAAGAAAAAAAAAAACTATTAAAATTGTTGAATTATAAATGAAAAAACGGACACAAATACAAAATAGCTAATAAGCTAATAGTAATGCACCACCACCACCACCACCACCGGCCACCGCCGGCCACCGGCCACCTGCCACCAGTATGCTAATAGTTGTAATGTATATAAATGGAGAACATGATTTTCAACTACAATGTTAAGTCTGTTCTTGCGATAAATTCATCCAACTTCGGAACCTTTCATTGTGCGTGGTCCGACACGCACTTGGCTGGTTTTTTAAATGTTTCACTTTTGCCAAATTAAACTTTAGTCTTTCGTTTTTTTACATACGTTCAAAGCTAGACACAATCTATCTTCTATTACCTAATGTAGGTATGGCAAAGCTTTTCTTACAAGGAAACCTCGTAAACATGTGAATAAAGGTATTTTTCATAATTTTTAAATGGTTAAATGGTTTTTTTAATGGTTAAAGTCATTTTGGAAAAATTTTATTAGAAATAGTTATGTGAAAACTGCAAACCATCATTTTGGGGTACGAACTTTAAGGGTGATTTTCACCCCTTTAAAACGTTTGTTAGCAAAAAAGAAAAAATACGTATCTCATCATTTTTCATGTACCTAGATTATTATAGTAAAGCCGCAACTAAATCGGTGAGGGACACGTCGCGAGGTTTCCTTGTTAGTTTCCAAGATCGAGTAGCATTCTCCATCATATCCCGTGGGTGTCGTTAACCCATGAGAAGCGGCTAATCATACTGTGACCGCTAATGGGCCTGCTGGCTTCAACCATTAGGAATAGCTGTATCCTCTGGGACTGTTAATTGTAAAGGACCATGATACCTGAATTTATAAAAGGTATTTTTTTGGATAATATGGTGATTCAGTAGCATAGAGAATGTGGTTATAATAGTCTTTGTTCAATAGGCTAGTGCTGGCTACTTAATTCTTATTTTTTTTTTTTTTGAGCAATAAAGTAATTATGCCTGTGTTTTTTTCGTTGACTTCTAAAATATGGTGGTCAGTTGGTTAATTTAGCAATATTTTTTAAAGTGGTAAAAAGGTATTAACTTAGGTATAAATATCTAAATATCTATAAATAACTGCACCCTAATTGCGAAACACACTATTGATCACAATCTCAATCGTTTTGAAGGCTATTGCTAATACATTGCTTCATATGTTCCGGTTCGTCTGCTCATCAACGTAAATAACGCAATGAATGTTGTTGAACTGTCAAAATGAAAGCCATTCCTACTGTTAGTGTGTTACGCAATCACCCCGCTGATTGCTAAATCAACATTTGCAAAGTAAATAATATATTTTGGGTATATTTGTAGGTCTTCTTCTTCCTGCCCTTGTCCCATTTTATTTGGGGTCGGCGCAACACGTTTTCTTCTTCCATTCTTCCCTGTTAGACGTCATGGCATCATTTACTCCTTTCTCTTTCATATCATTCCTCACACCATCCATCCATCTTTTCTTTGGCCTTCCTCTCCCTCTCCATCCATCTACATTCATATTCATCACTCTTTTCGTTACATGTGTTTCATTCCTCCTCATTACATGTCCATACCAAGACAAACGACTTCCTTTCAATTTTTCTGTAACAGGCACCACTTTTAAACTTCCTCTAATATACTCATTCCTTACTTTATCCATTCTTGTCACTCCACACATCCATCTCAACATTCTCATCTCCGCTACATGCAATCGTTTTTCATCCATCTTTTTCACAGCCCAGCATTCTGATCCATACAGTACGACAGGCCTAATCACGGACTTGTATATTTTCCCCTTTAACTTGAGGGGCATCCGTGGGTCACAAGTTGTTCCAGTGACCTGTCGCCATTTCATCCATCCTGAGTTGATGAGGGTATATTTGTAGGTATATACTCGTATACAGTTGTGTTAATTTACGTCAATAATGAAAATATTCCTATTTTGAACATTTTAAATATAAACAAATAATAATAATAATACTTTATTGACGCAAGTCCTTACAATTATTACCTATGCTAAAGTTTTCAATAATTAAGGCGCACAAAAATTGAAACCCTGTCTCCTAAACTAGAAAAACCTGTGACTTAGGAGTCAGAAATGTTCTGCTTTATTCCTAATTTTATTACATGAACGTTCTACCTAGGATATTTAATTTGGGATAACTCCATTATTCATGAATATAATTGTCAGGAGCGCACTGTATGAAATGTCCACCTTGCATAGTGATTACATAAAGCGGACAATGAACCCTTTTTCCGACCGGAACTAAAGTTCTCAGTACGTGGTTATTTGAGAAACTAGCTACTAAAATTAACGAAAATTATGTCTGCGATTAGGTATTCAGTGCACGATTTTGTTACTTTTAATCATGTAACATTCAAAATAAGTTTCAGTGGATGTATCAATGTATGCTTATCAACCATTTCTGCTTTTAAATATAAAACTATTAATTTAAATTGGGTTAGTATGATCGTATTAGAAATTATACGTGGCTTCAATATGTTTCAACAAGAGAAAAAATGACATTAAATGACATTGAATGACCGAGTAATTTTGTATTTAATAGAAACTTTGATTTTAAATATGCACTAATTTAAAATAAAAGTTTCTATTAAATACAAAATTACTCGGTCATTCAATGTCATTTAATGTCATTTTTTCTCTTGTTGAAACATATTGAAGCCACGTATAATTTCTAATACGATCATACTAAGCCAATTTAAATTAATATCTCACTATGAGGAGAAATTACTGCAAGATAGGTACCATAATTAAATGCGTCTATCTCATAACAAAAAATGACTGGACAATTTATTTAAATTGAAGAAACGGCTTATAGAATTAGAGGCCGGATAAACCTCGTAAATCGACTAATTGGAATAATAATGTTACAACAGCTTGTGCATGTCACGTCACTACGAGTTCCGGTTTTCTCGTGCAGTTGAATGACATTTTTATTCTTGTTTACAGGAAATGACGTATGGTGGTACTTATGTAAATGTATGCATGTGTAAGAAACCCGTTATACTTTATCATTTGGAAGTAGGTCACGACAGCGGAGGCGCTTTGTTTGTGTTTTTTTTAATTGAGCGGAACGGTTTTTTGAAGTCGAGTGATTATGGGTTTGGAAGAAAAGGAAAGCATGACATGTTAAGGAATGCGAACCATTTGTTTCATCCGAACTTTTTACTTTATATTTTGTTACTGCACTGCTAAAGAAACTGGTACATTCCGCCTCTGTCTAGTGATCAGAAATATTACTGCATTAGCTAAAATGGTTTTTTTTAGGATCACTTTCATCATTTTGGCAAGCTTTGTGCTTTCCTCTGAATCTGAAAAAGTATAAAATATACAAAAAAAATATTTTCACTAAATTATGTGTAAAAGATTTTAACACCTCGTTATAAACAGATTATTACACGACATAAATAGTAGGTATCTAAAGACTATCATAAAGTTTTATTAGCAATAGATAATATTACTTAACGCCGGGCAACTTGACCTCAAGGCAGAGTGTCTATTCAGCCATGACTGTTCAATACTGCCGGTTGACATTTAATCAGCACTCAATACTTATTTGCCTATACTTAGTTAAAGATTTGACAGGTTCTTGGCTGTAAACTTAAAGGCTTGCTAATATTGCTTAATCTCTGCAAATATTGTATACTAGCTGCTGATCGCGGCTTCGCCCGCGTGCCGCACCTAGCTAAATCTCACCGTGAAAACTTGCGCGGAGTGAGCTGTCAGTGACATCCCACTGATGCTAGGGATTGACTAAGCAAACATTTACAATCATAACCGAGATTTTAATAATATTTTTTAAGCTAATTCTATTGATCATTTTATTTAATAAAAAAAAAAAAAACTAGTATTTTAGTTGCCATAATATGTATTACTATTTCGTGGGGTTTTAAAATAAAACAGTAAAACAGGAACTTAGTCAGAGCATCAATTGTTTTTTTTTCTTTTTTTTTTTTCTAGACTAGTCCTTATATAAGGACCTTATATAAGGACTAGTCTTTTTTTCCTAGATTAAAACTCCACAAAATAGTAAGTAATTTGTTTGCCAATTAAAATACTAGCTTTGAAATTATATAAAATGATCAATAGAATTAGCATACAAAATATGATTCAAATCTCGATCTCGATTGTAAGAGTAAATGTATTCTTGGTCAGTCCTTAGTATCAGGTGAGATGACATTGACAGCTCACTCCACGCTCACTTCACCTAAGTTTTCACTGTGAGATGGTTACAGAATCGCACTGCTGTACAAGAAGTAGCCTATGTTACTCATTATAATATCAGCTATCTGCCAGTGAAAGCGTCGTCAAAATCGGTCCAACCGTAATTTCACTTGAATTATTGCTTATGACTGGGCTAAACTATCGATTTATTGAAGCTGTACTTAATATCACCTGCAGTAAAACCATAAACCGCACAGGCTTTAACACGGTTTAGTGTCTAACCTAGAAATTGTTTGGTAGCATCAGTAAAGTAAACACGAAACTTGAGACCTACCCCGGGTAGGGCTACCCTTTACCATAGTATAAAGAGGGGAAGTAGGCTATCTCCGGCCCAATCCGCGATATAATTGCCTACTGTCTCAGGGTTGTCACTTTTAGCAAAATTTTAATTCAGTGCAAAGCAACACAGAAATGTAAAAAAAATACAGAAATGTATTCAAGATTCACAGCAGTATTATTTATAAAAAAAAGGGATAAAATAAACCGGTGCGCGGCGGGGCGGTCGGGGCGCGACTGTCCGCGCTTCGTCAGATTCGGTTGTCGCCCAAACCGCTAACAAATATTTATAGACTAAGAGCTCGTATATCATTGTATATCATCATTAAAAAAAAAATAAAAAAAAAACTGACTTGTATAATAAAATTATATACTAGTCAATTTTTTGTATTTTTTTTGATAGGCACAATATAGTATTTGTACACATAAAGGACCATTTTTATTTTTAATTAATACAAACATATCTATTGAATCACACATTTATTACATAATTACAAATTAGCTACAGAAAAATACTCTCTTCGGTTTCGACTATTACGAAACGCCTTTTTATTAAACTTTAATGTGTAATATATCCGCATCCTTATAAATAATATAAATAACTGAACACTCAAACACACAGCAGTATGTTTTCCTGCGATTATCACACATTTTTTATTCATTTAGCGGTGCCGAAAAGCCGTGACGCGTGAACCTCGTGCGGTGTTAGCTCCGACTGGCGCTGTGAGAAATGGGTCGAGATTTTGTTGAAGTGTGCGTGCGGCGACGCGTAGATACTTTGGCGCACACATACAAGCCGCGCGCGGTGCGTTTGTATGAAGATAACTTACTTCCCCTCTTTATACTATGCCTTTACAGACAGGTAATCTGTACAATCTATCTGCCCCAATAAAATTTTAAGTATCTCTTTGTAATGTCAAAATAACAGCTTTTTACTAAATGCATATGAAAGTATATACGGTAGGTACTTGTAACAAAAACACTGTTTTTAAACATTTTGTCTGTCTGTTTTTTCTGGCCAATCTCTGAAACGGCTGGAGCACTTTTGACGTTAATAAGGAGTAACTTAGCTATTTTTACTTTAGGAAAATAATTAGGGTTCCGCGAAAAAAAGAATCCAAAAAGATTATTTTCAATGGGGGAATGGTACCTACACCTTCTCTAAGTGACCCATTACTGTTACCTGACCTCTACACAAAGGAAGTCGCGGGGACAGCTAGTCATCATCATCAATATAATTTCGAAAGATATTCATTGCGGGATATCAGAGCCAAGGTTTGTCTCAAGTCCACACTGGACATTCTTGCGCTGGTTCACTTCTACACGGAGAGAAAATTCCCATAACGTTCACCAGGTTTTCGGTCCATCTTGTAGGAACTAGGTTACAAATACCTATCTACTTCCTAGAAAGTCTCTTTTGAATGACATAGGGCTAGAAAAACAAAGGCTTTGGGCTTTTGAATGAAACAGCGGGGTTTTAAAAAAAAATGTAACTAACCTAAAAATGTTTACAGAATCAAGAGATGAAATCTGTTAGCATGTAACACGGCTACCGTATGATGTTATGACAGCTGGTGGTCACGTAAACAGTTAAACAGCTCAAACGTGCGCACGCGCCGATGATAACGTCTGTTTGTGCTCACTGCCTGCCGGTCAATGGTACTGCGATTGTGATCAAAGTATGAATCAGGTAGAAGCAGGTGTGATAGGTTTACAGAGGAAAGAGAAAAATGTGTGCTGAGCCTAAATAAGAGTAGCGGGGTAATTGCGTAACACTAACAATAGCAATGTCATTCGGAATCCTGCAGGGTAACTGCGTAACACACTATCAGTAGCAATGGGTTTCATTTTGACAGTTCAACAACATTCATTGCGTTATTTACGTTGTTGAGCAGACACATTTTTCGAACATATGGAGCAATGGATTAGCAATATGCTTCAAAATGATTCAAATTGAGAGTAATAGTGTGTTACGTAATTAGGGTGCTGATGTAGATGAAAGTGCATTATGACAGTGGCTGGCTATTTTTAGGTATGAATCACATGTTCCATTTCAATTGTTTTCCATACCAAGAATTTAAAAAAAAGTTATGATTAAAATGCACCTGTTCATCCTGATTTGTTGGTTGTATGGTTTGTTCACGTGGGCTCATCGTAAAACAAGCGTCGCGTTATGTTTTCAGGGTTTGATATATAAAATAAGTTTTTTAATAAATAAAAACTTTTATCCACAAAAAACCAATCGATTTAAAAAAAAAAAAACATTATAAAGTGAATAATAACTTTTCGTTTTCGTTTTTTGACACCGACTTCGTGGTTTTATTTTTGGAAGTCGGTTTTTTTGTTGTAAAAAAGTTTTTGTTTTTCACGTTTTAGTTGGCCACCTTCATATAACACTACTAGCTATGTAAATATCAGTGACAGGAAGTTATTAAAACATCATCAATATAAACTAAGTGGAAAAATATCGTATTAATGAAGCTAACTGAAATACTACTGAAGCAAAGTTAATAAAAATGTATATGGGACCACCCCTGAGGCATGCCTTATCCATTTAAAAACTTTTACTTTTACTGTGGGCAAAAAGCAAAAAACAGCTGTTCCCTACATTTATGTTCGCATAACTCGCCAAAATGTAGGGAACAGCTGATTTTTTTTCGCGATTTCAGATTTGGTCCCATAGTAAAAGTTGTTCATAATTATGAGTACAATGACCCCTTATGAGTTTGTGCATTATTTAAGTTACAGCTTGTATATGACGGAGTTACAATCGAACATAAATAAAAAAAATATAAACATCCCAATTGAGAACCTCCTCATTTTTGAAGTAGGCTACAAAACTGGAGCTTTATTTAACCCCTGAGCGACTTGTGAACTATTTGCTCCACCGCATTCTCGTTCGTCTACAAGTTGGTTTTCCAAGTAATCTACTTTTCTAGTAGGACCTAATCTTAGATCTTGATTCAAGATTCTTGCGGCGAGCAAGTAAATTCTGCTGAGTGCAGCAATTTGTTCAGAGGAGCACTATTTTACAAAGATCTCCAGGAAGTTTTCTTTAGCTAAAGAAATATTAACCGAAATCTTTTCTTTTGAAAGTTTTTGTTTTACATAATCTGTACCCACTGCTGGGACACAGGCCTCCTCTCGGTGAGAGGGAGTGGGCCGTAATCCACTACGCGGGCCCAGTGCGGCTTGAAAGTTTTTTTTTTTATTATTAAGTATTATTCCTTCACAGCTTTCATATAAATGTTTAGGGACAAGTCTCAGATCACTAGGACTAAAACGTGTCGTATCCTTGACATTCCTTTTTTATACCTTACCTTTTTATGATCTTTATATACGATCTATAAATCCTGTACCTATATCATAAAAGGTTTTTTGTTCTATCTTGTAGTTATAAAAAGTTTCCTTTCTCATGGACGGATTTCCTACTTTAGTTGTCCTTAATACGTTAGTCTTGATATAAGTGTGGCTAATTTCTTCGTCAATAAAACACTATCGGTTCATTGGAACAGGCCATAAAAGTTATCTTTCATGTTCTCAAATGGAACGATAAAAATAGACTGTTAAAAAGCGTAGAACATTTTGACGATCGTGTACGTTGTAAGTAACAAGCAGTAGAATCTATGGTATTTTTCCAGAAATCAGCTCCCTACAAAAAAGTATCCTTCAATGAGACGGGTGTTATGATGGCAATCAAATCGAGGTGAAATAATTAGGAAACATGTGTTTTATAATGCGAGTCTTCCGGGACATAGCAGCATGATCAAAGAAATCTTACATTCAAAACAAACGGGTTCACAAAACCAGTTAATTTATAAGATTTGTGGCCTGTGAAGATAAGGTCCTGTTACTTATCACTGGCGACTAACTTCATTCAAATTCCATTTTTAAATGTATCTAAACTCCGACTTTTAATTGGCTAGACCAAAATAACAGCTCCTTTCACTATATTAATATCATGTTGACTAATAAAAATCTGAGTTTAGTAGATATCGATTAGGACATTGTGAAAACCAAAGCTCCTCGACATTCTTTAAGTACCAGATATTCTGAATTTAAAACCCTCGTCGATTTTATGATCGTCTTCATATAAATTGCTTTTATAAGTTTTGTAATAAATTGGATCCGGGATACCTGACATGGTTCCGAATTTCGGACATGTGTTAATGTGCTGCGACAGATCAATGGTTGTTCGTTGGTGTTGCTTCCATGGCAAATACATTGACAGCGGCGAAGGAAAACATCGTAAAGAAACCGGCATGTCCCAAAAATTTGAAGACATGTGACATCTGCCAACTCGCACTGGGCCCGCGTGGTGGAGTACGGCCCATTCGCTCTCACCGAGAAGAAGTGGGAACATTATACGCTTTATTCTATACATGCGTCCGTTTGCCAAGGAATTAGTAAAAGTGTGTGAATCTCAAGTCAAAATGGGCCTTTTTTATTTATGTATTTAAAAGTGAGAATTTGTAATAGGTACAAAAAACATAAACGTTGATATAGTATAAATATCTTATATAGTTTTTCTAATAAGTGACGCTTACGTAAGCATTTTTCTCATCATAGTAAATTTAGCTTTATGACTCGTTCCATTCAACCTTGCTGCTCATCCCGTAGAATTACATCATGAATGAACCTATTTCTATTCGAATGGTGTGAAATACGATGGGACAATACAATTCCCGCATACCCACCCGCATATGCTCACCATAGACGATGCAGTCCACCATAAAACGTCTCACGGGTGTAAGAATTATGAGGACCTTACAATAGGTTTATGCGTTCATGCACAGTAGGTTTTTAAATCGATGACTACATGCCATTTTAACGTGATGTCATGTCTTTTTTTATTCCAGTACAAATTAGTGGCCATTAATGCAGCTGGATGCCATTGTTTTTATTTTTTAATATTTTGTCAGCGTAATATTACGGCTATGCAGTCGTTTTTTGTGACAATGATGTAACTGTCTATTTTAAGATAAAACTTCAGTGCATTTGTGATTCCTGTGTGAGCCTGAGTATACAATGTGAGTTAAAATACATAATTTGTAACTATTGTCTTAAAGCCTTCTAAAACGTGGTGTTCATAAAAGTCGTTGACTTGTTTTAAACGTTTGCATGCCTTTTATGAGTAAACAAATAGCTGTTTGTCACGAAAACGCAATCCCCTGGTAAAAGTCACTAGGGTAGCAGTTAATAGGAACGTACGTGTCTATAGGTATTACCCAATGAGGGTGGGTGGTTTGAAATATGGCGTAACGGGGATTAATACAACCCTCTGTTTGATGCCTTTATGATATATGGCGTTACATAGCTTACCAATATGTGTCTTTTATTAAAATGTTATTAATACGTGTTATGTGTTAACAATCATTTATGTATATCATTGTTCAGGAGAAAAGCACGCCTAGAATTATTGTTTTTGACAAATGACAAGCTTTATAAATATTATGTAATATAGCTATAATATATTATAATATATTCGCTTAATGAATAGTCTTTGTTATTAAAGTTTGAGTAAGTAACTACATCAAGTGCGCAGTTACTATTTTTTTTTTGTATAAAATGCATTTTTGAATAACAAACTTTTTGTATGTGTGTAAAATTTTAGTAAAAAGCCTACTTACTTGGTCATTAAACTCATAAAATTCAAGATGATAGAGCCAGACGGGTTGTTCAATCTTAAGACTTGATTATGCACGTGCCTTTGCATAACCATGAGATAACACCCTGTATTATACATACAAAACACTCTCACATAAAAGAACACCATAAAAATACAAAAGGAACGTGCATATCCGTACTATGCTGCCGCCCGAAGTCAACAGGCGAACGCGACGGAGAACGGAAAAAGCCGACGTTGCCCGAATGTTTATGGTTATGGCGCTTTTTTTTGCTCCGTCTCGCTCTTTCACTATAACAAAAACACCGTAGTTCAAAGCTCAAAGCTTGAATCTTGCTTACTAGTTCGCCGCGTACAACGAACGTGCTCCCAATATCTCATGTTTATGTTCTAAAATGTTATTGAATCTTACAACACTGTTGTGTTATAACAAACCAGTGTTTATAGAATAAATTATTTAGTTTCTCCAGTGTTCTGTGGTTATTAATAATTGTGTGGAAATAACTTTGTAACGGGACTACGGGAGTTTGTTAAAATGTGAGTACCTATGATAAATCCGAGTAATTTAATAGTGTTTATGATGTATAATGAGGTGGAATTAAACGCCACCTCGTTTTCTAGAGTTTCTCTTGGATTGCTAGGCGTACCTACTATACGATTTATTTACGTATTCAGCACAGATGTTTTAGTTATTCGGTGTGACTTCCTGTTTCTTTTAAAAGTACCTATTTATGAGAACCTATTATACTTTTATTCTTCGGTTGTATTGCACAATAATGATTTTATTATTGGTGGTAACAATGAAAATAATAGTTTTTTTTATGAGTTTGATCTTGAGTTTAGTTCAAAAAATAAAAACCCAACCGTTTTTCGAAAGTTCAAGGTTTTGTTTAAATGGGGATTACTGGTTGACGCATATTACCTACCTACTACTAAAATTTAATCGTCTGATTCAATTAACTGGAGCATTCTCTTAAATTGAAACTTAACACTAATTGCAAAACTTAATTGAAGATTTTTCCATTTAGACTTGATACTATTTGTACCATTAATAAATGAAGTACGAAATTAAAAGTCATACCTATTCAAGTTTTAATAATAAAGTCGTATTGTTAATGGAAATATTCAATTAGTGCGGAACAGATTGATGGAAGAGCGTGGCGACCTCTGTCGGATTTAAATGGGAATAGGTCATTTCATTCTTTATGCAGTGTTGTTACTATGTCTATAGTAAGTACTCTAGCCTTAGCTATAAGTATAGCTAAGGCTAGAACTCTGAAATAGTAATTAACTATGTATAGGTCGGCAGTGTACTCGACTACCACGTTGGTCCACTGGTTGCCAGCACGACTATTAGCTTGGAATCTGGGATACGATCCCCGGGTAGAGTGGGTCTTTCTCTTGAGCTCAGTAGGTAGCAGCCTGAAGTCTGGACTCGTACCCAGCTTATTTGCTCGCTTCCTGTTATGTACGTTTTGGAACTTATTACTATTATTTTTATTACTTATTATTATTATTTTTGGAAAAATGTGGATGTACTACAGGTAGTTCATCTCTGCCTAAACCTTTGGGGATTCAGGCGTCTTGTTATGGGACTTTTAAAACATTGAGGTAATATGTACTACGTCATATTACCTCAATGTTTTAAAATGAAATTCTTTGCATGTCTGCCTTCCCCTTGTAGGGAATAAAAGCTTGCTGTTGAATTTGACTTTGTGACCGCATTCACTTGTGGTATGTGTTTATGACGTTGTTTATCAACGAATATAGCCTTTATTAATTCACACCATTACGCCTAAAAGGTTTGGCAGACTTCCAAGTTGTTAACAGTGCTTATACAAGGTGGTAGAAGTTTGATGAGCTATTGTTTCGAAGTGGTTACGTAAGTGACAGGAACTTAATAACTAATTTTTTCCCGAGTAATTTTATGCCGTATATATGTCTATATTTACACCACACGATATTCAGGGACCCTTTCTCTAAATCAGGATGATGTAATAAGAGAAAGGGAGGTAAGGTCCCTATTATTGCTTTAAATGCTAAGTACCGTTTATTTTATTTTGTTATCTGTAGCGCCAATCATTAAACTTGACTTGCTTTCCGTACGTCCTTTTCGGGTAACCACTGAAAATCAGCGCTGTGCTATGGGCATATAGCACAGCATTATGCTGAGTGGAAGGGGTATTCCTCGAAGCGCACCAACTTTGAAATGCAAATGAAGCACACCAAAAGTATTCCTCGAAACGCACCATCGTTTTGAGGAATACTTTTGCTGCACTTTATTTGGTGCGGTTTAAAGTTGGTGCGCTTCGAGGAATACCCCTACTTGAAGCCTTCTTGTCACAGTCATGACGTGCAGCAGTCGACTGTCTGTTTTGTGCTCGTGATTACAGATCTATTTTTTTTTTATTTTTCTTTATTATTAGAATAGAATAGAAACATTTATTTCATACAGGAGTCCATAGGATTAGTAACAATTTTATTATTAGTGTTAGTTATGTTTTTGTATGCACGCGTTTCTGTGAAAAATAATCCTATTTTTCTTTATTTCTTATTAAAAAAATACATCACATAAATGTCGGGCCCTAAATCGCGTAGTGTAATAGGGGTTTTACTGGCGACCGTGTGACAAGCAGCTGGTACATTGTTGATGTTTCATTAACATGAAGACATCAGAGACATTGACATTCCTTTTTCTGCTAATGGAAGAAGTATTAATTGAACGACTATTGTTGACGTCTCCGAATATTTTCGGGGAGGAAGTATTTTCATAGTGGAATTTTTGTGAATCGCTTTAGGATATGTTTCATTAGGGGTTGCCGAAAGGTTTTTGGCAAAGTTGTGTTTATTATCAACTAAAAATGCAAATGCTTAATTTGGGGGTCACAGTCTAATCTGTTCTGGTACTATCTGATTATTTTAATTTGCGTATCTCTTTAATTTTAGGAATTTTGTTTGATAGCTTTTTAGCCATAATCATTACAAAGATAGATCCGCCACAGGGAGGATTGTTATCATTTTAGTTAACTAATAAGGTACATATTTATTTATTTCTAATCCAATTGAAAATACATATTTAGATATGTATTTTCAATTGGATTATTTTCTCAACCAAGAATTGCTCAGTAAGCGGTTGTTAATTTTCTAACGAAGAATTTACTATTATGACTGATGTAGATTTAAGATTACACACGGCATTCCTCATAGAAACCGGTCAAACGGGAGTTTAGCATATTAGTGCCGACTTGGACAAACAATAAACTATTCTCTGACACTAATAGCGTTTTCATAGACTATTAGCTTGATGATACCCGGTTATTATAGTGCCATAACTTTTTGGCTTGTAGTAATAATCAATCCGTTGAAAAGTGAATACATTTGGACATTTTTCAATTAAGTTGCTGTCACTATTGAATCAATAATTTAGCTATAATTACATATATGTATAATGTTCTAGTATGCCCATGGCACTGTATTGGCTGCCGAAGGGCCATCGTGACAGATACTACATAAGTATACAACGTGTAACGTTAAATGCGCAAAACCTGAAAATAGTTTGATCAGAATAACGAGCAAAATTAATTGAACCACTTTTTTATATAGGTAACATTTTTCAAAAAATCTTCATTACAAACGTTGCCGTGTCTATTTATTAATAGGTCAAGCAACCCAATGTCAGCGCGGCGCAGCGGCCCGGTGACGACTCCTCCCTCGGTAAAGCGTCGTCGCAGACGCAAGAAACGATCAGAATGGCCAGTAAAACTAAAACAGCACATAAAACCTTTACAAATTTTTTAATGACTTATTTTCAATTTGAAATATGTCAATTGAATTATAAATCAGTTGGGGTGTCTGAGGTTTTGCGCATTTAACGTTACTAAATTAAAAGTCAGTTTCGCTTAAAAGTACCGTCAGCAGATGATATTATATTAAATAAATTTTTATTACTTACTTTTAGACATATTGTAAATTCTGGTATTCAGCTGCATCCGGTTAGACTGGAAGCCGACCCCAACATAGAGTTGGGAAAAGGCTAGGCAGATGATGACTTTTAGACATATTGTCCAGCCGCACTAGCTCTATGGTTTATTAAAACTGGTTGGTACCAGCGCAGGTAAAATTTTATCAAACCTCGCCCGGCTGTGCTTTGAATTTGAAATATGTAATTATTATTGTTATCATAAATTGTAAAATATATTTGTTAAGTATGATTTGATAATATTGTAACATTTATTTTATATTTTTGATAAATATTATTCATACTGTAATTATCTCTATTAAAACCATGATTCGACATTGTACAAAATTTCAAATAAACAACTTTCGTCTTATGTATTTCAAACACATACATTTAATCACTTTTTATGTCGACTGTACTAGTTGAAAACCATAGAAAAATATTTATCGTATGCGGGGTTCTCCAGGACCGGGGCCTCGGAGATCGGGGTACTCAGGGGATAACCCAAAACAAATGCCAATACCCCATTTGTTTACATAATCAAAAAAACCACGTGGCGTGGTTAACCGACTAAACGTAATACCAGTTTATTCAGTTGTCATGCTACGTCACACTTGTAGTCTTCAATTTAGCAACGTTATATGGAGTATACATTCAAATCTTCCTACTTCTGTACCGAACAATTAAGTTTCCAATGTGTAGTTTTGTGGCTACATATCATTGATAAAATATTAAGGAATGAGGTTTGTAGGCAATTAAATCGATCTTGTCGACCTACATAATATGTAATGGTAGAGCACCTGCATTCTGGCAAATGAATTAATTCGAGTTCATACGTACATCGTTTTGCGGCTGACTGTACCTACTTACGGTATAAACGATTACTTGTACAAACAAAGCAATTTATACAAAAATAATAGATTCACAGCCATTAACTGGGACACCATATTGGATCTTATTTCGTGCGTATCATACCAAAAGAAAACGAATTCAATTTGGTTCGCTCTTCCGTCACACAATACATTATTACATTTTTTTGTTCCGCTTTCAGCAAATATTGTATACTAGTAAAAAGTTGATGCTGTGGATCGATATCATAGTAATATTGACACTATACAACGTGTCCCAGAAATCAACGTCAAGCCGAAAACGGGCAATAGGCCAAGTCGTGACAGCTATTAGAAAAATATAAAAAAAAATCTTGGTCATGTACTTTTCGAATTATAAGCATTCAAAAATAAATCTCAAAAAGTGACACCCTGTGATGATTTTTCAAGTCCTGTGACTACATTATTAACATTTCGGTAGTTTTTTTCTCTGTGATCTAACCATGAATAACCCTTCTGTAAATTACAGTTAAAAGTTAAAACGTAACTGCCTCAGTTTTAAATTAAATGTTAGATTTTTGCCCAATATTGAATTCAAAATAATGACATCACCCAACTTTAAACGACTGTACTGAAAAAAAAATCTACTACACTATTTTGGCAAGTAACTTTAAAAGATGGCGCGTTTAGTCAGGATTCCAAAATGGTATAACACATACTAATTGCTACTTCTTAATTGAGGAAAAAAAGTACATTGTTGGTTTTAGGTGCATTTGAAATAAAATTCAGTCGTTGGATTTCTTTTATTATAATTTTTATTAAATCAGATTTACGAAGTTTTATAACAAATGTTCAAACTGTTTTCCTTCAGCTGCAATGCAAGTTCTACATCTCTTTAAAAATGATCGCGTAATAAGACGGGCGTATCTTCTTGAGTTGATGTATTCAGCGGCTTCTGCAATTCTTTGGCGCAGCTCGTCTAAATCTTGAATTGGTTTAGAGTACACTTTATCCTTTATCGTACCCCAGTAAAAAAAATCTATGGGGTTTAAATCGGGTGAACGGGCAGGCCACGAAATTGTACCACCCCGCCCAATCCACCTATCGGGGTATTCTCGATTGAGAAACTCTCGTACAGTGAGAGCATAATGCGCTGGGCAGCCATCTTGTTGATACCACATGCTGCCGTAAATGTTCAGTGGCACTTCTTCCAATAATTCTGGTAATTGGTTCTGTAAGAAGTTCAAATAACCCTGGGCATTTAAATTCTCCGGCAGCTCGATTGGACCAATAACTTTACCATTCAAAATTCCCGTCCACATATTTACTTTAAACTGGTACTGAGATCTATCTTCCCGCATCAAATTTGGATTTTCCACGTGCCATTCGTGCAAATTGTGGAGGTTCATGTAACCGTCCTTTTTAAATGTTGATTCATCGGACCATAGAATTTTTTCAAAGAATCGCGGGTCCTCTCGGTGCCTCTGCAACATCGTTCGACAAAATCGTACTCTCTCTGGGTAGTCTCGGGGTAGCAGACTTTGTACTCGTCGTACATGGTATGGGTGAAACTCGTTCTTTTTTAAAATACGATGTGCAGTACTTTTGGGGACTCCTATGCTCTGTTCAATTCCACGTACTGAGATACTTCTGTCTTCTTCAACTGCTTGCAAGACTTCGGCTTCGTAGGGCATAACGGGTCTTCCCTCGCTAACCATTTGGCTAGGAAATCGACCCTCTGATAATGACCGATGCACATTAATAAATACTCGATGATCGGGATGACGCTCAGCATTCGGGTATCTCTCACGATACACTCTTGCTGCGGCATTGGCGTTGCATAAGCATTCTCCATAAATGAGATGCATGTTGGCGTATTCCTGTGCGGTGTATCGAGATGGCATGATAAAACACTACACAAACACGGGGTTGCGATTAAAACAAGTCCGGGGTTGTCAGAAACGGTGCAGATAAATCCAAATTACAATGCAAATCAAGTCCAATAAACAAAGCCACAGTTGTAAGTACGAAGTCAATACGAATACAAAAAGATGTGCAGTCAACGAAAGAGCGTAACGTACTGCAGTATTGCACAATTTGCCGACGCATCCCTGTTTAGCCAGAGTAGCGTCTCTATCTGTTTCACTCACACATATGAAATGATGTGTCAATCCGTCTCCCTCTTAGTTAGATAAAAGTAGCGTCACTATCTATCTCGCTCCCACTTGTCAAAGTAGCGTCACCTCACATTAGCTAAAATGAATCTTTCTCGCTCACACTAGTCAAAATAACGTCACTCTTCGTCTCAATCGAACTTTTATGAAATACGGCTTCATAAAAAAAAAATGTTTTTTCTCAATTAAGAAGTAGCAATTAGTATGTGTTATACCATTTTGGAATCCTGACTAAACGCGCCATCTTTTAAAGTTACTTGCCAAAATAGTGTAGTAGATTTTTTTTTCAGTACAGTCGGTTAAAGTTGGGTGATGTCATTATTTTGAATTCAATATTGGGCAAAAATCTAACATTTAATTTAGAACTGAGGCAGTTACGTTTTACTTTTAACTGTAATTTACAGAAGGGTTATTCATGGTTACATCACAGAGAAAAAAACTACCGAAATGTTAATAATGTAGTCACAGGACTTGAAAAACCATCACAGGGTGTCACTTTTTGAGATTTATTTTTGAATGCTTATAATTCGAAAAGTACATGACCAAGATTTTTTTTTATATTTTTCTAATAGCTGTCACGACTTGGCCTATTGCCCGTTTTCGGCTTGACGTTGATTTCTGGGACACGTTGTATAAATACTTTTAACCGACTTCCAAAAAGGAGGAAGTTATTATGTTCGATTTTATGTATGTTTTTTTTTTAATGTATGTTCACCGATTTCTCCGTTAATTGTAGACCTATTTATAAAATATTTTCTTGCTTGAAAGGGTATGATTTCGAGGTGGTCCCATTGTCACCAAGTTGGAATCTGATCAAGGAATCCCATGGAAATCGAGGGAAACCTTCAAATGTTATAGGCACATCTATAGCGATGTGGGTATTTTTTATAGTAACTCGTGCATTTGCTCTCGGGAAGCACCATTTGGTGAAGTGAACTGATGATGAAGACCACAGATGGCCATCGGAACTACTCAATAATAAGTATTTCACGGGTTGCGACTCGATTAGGTATTTAAATGTGGTTGCTAAGCAATTTATGCTCGTCACAATGCGTATGGTGAAGTGGAGCTGATGGTGACTCCTCATCAGCTCCAGTTCTCCTGGTTCACACTCACTCACTCACTGCATCGGGAAAAGCAATATTTTATAAAAGGTGATGAGCAGTTGACATTAGGATATTGTAACTTAGATAAATTACAAAATGATCCACTAAAAAGTGAAAAAAAAAACGACACAAAAAACACAACAAAGTGAAAAATAAGTTTGATTTCGGAAGTCGGTGGCAAAAAACTAAAATTCAGATCCGAAAACACCGACTTCCGAAATTAAAGTTATTTTTCACTTTGTTGTGTTTTTTTGGAAGTCGGTTGATTTTTTTTTTTGTAATTGACTTCTAAAAAAATTTGAATGAATTTGGATTTTGCATTGCGTTAGGGACATGATTGAAAATTCGAAATTTATCGTCGTATTAAGGAAAAGCGAAAAACCATTTATATAATTATCCATCGTCAATGTATAGAATATAACATTCTAGTTTTAAGTATTGGTTAACTTGCTTAGTAGGGTAGTATTTTCTAAATGATCACACAAAGACAAACAACTGAGTAATGTATGTCCTGGGCACTCCAAGAACATAAAAGTTTATGGTCCATGCGCTATATCTCTTACCCTGGGCTGCATAAGTGTGTGAAAGTCATACAAAGAACACTTCAGTAGTCGAACTGTTATAGCCTTTTTTAATAATCGACATTTCAGCAGTAAGTCCACTGCTGAGCATAAAAGAAATTGCTAGTATCTCTCTCCGCATATAATTGGTTTCATAAGTGTGTGAAAAGTAGTATGAACGAATGCTGAAGCGTTCTATGAGTATACAACGTGTAATGTTAAATGCGCAAAACCTGAAAATAGTTTGATCAGAATAACGAGCACAATTAATTTAACCACTTTTTAATATAAGTCAGATTTTTCAAAAAATCTTCATTAAAAACGTTGCCGTGTCTATTTATTAATAGGTCAAGCAACCCAATGTCAGCGCGGCGCAGCGGCCGGTGCGCCGCTTTTTAAAATTTTTTTAATGACTTATTTTCTCTTTGAAATAGGTCAATCGAATTAAAAAATCAGTTGGGGTGTCTGAGGTTTTGCGCATTTAACGTTACACTTTGTATAGAACGCTTCAGCATTCGTTCATACTAAGATAATCACCGTTTTTAATACTTTACCATTTTTCCTGTGCTATGTCCATTGTTGAACATAAAAAGCAATTTACAGCTAGTAAGTAGTAGGTAGGCAAAACAGTATAGTTATTGGTCATTTAATTTTAGTTATTGGCACTAGTTCTGTCTCACTCTAAGTCATATCATTTCCATTTACTATGCCAATTACTATGAGGAGGCCAACAACTCTATGGTTTTCCCAATCTAGACATTTAGCAGTGGTCTTGCGAACAGAATAGAAATTGCTATAATCTCTGGCAGGTTTAATCAAACAGCGTGATCTCGGATTGCCAAGCAGACGAGAATCCACGTTAATTCAGTACAGAAACCCTAGGGTTTATCCTGCAGTAGTTCAAGCCTTTCAATGCCCTATTGCGTGAAGTTTACATTGTCTAATGCTTCGAGTATTTGCACTCGATACAGACCGAGGGATTACTGATGTTCAATCTGGATTAATCCGGAGTGTCTGATACAGCGGACAAACTAATACAAAATAAAAATATTGAAATCAGTTTTAGGCAAAATTTAAGGCTTTGCTTTAGGTATTATTTTTTCATACCTATGATAGTGGTTGGCAATATCAATTAATATTCCTCAGTCAAGAGATAGACTTCTCCTCGTAATTAATTAAATTATGTACCTAAGTCCTACTGGCGTAACTAATCAAAAGTTTTTATTAAGAAGTAAGACTTTTAATTAGTTTTAACATCGGTAGGGCTGAACGCGTCCCAAAGTTCTAAACATACCTACTTACGTACTTCATCATAATTCACAATATCATACCATATCGTGAATCATAACTTCATAACAATTTCACCCCTCATCATGTCCTCGACTCAAACGTCCAAAACAAATGAAAATCATTTCGCTTCCACTAACAATTTGGTTGACAGCCAACCACGTACACAGTGGCTATAAGTTCGACACAGTTTGGCGACACACCAGATCCAATTATTGTATGCTTGTACCGTTTCACACATTTATTTTACATACGGGCTATGTTCGTTTCCTGAAAGTAATTCCATTTAAACGGTTGTTCAACGGGGAAGGAATGGAGCAAAGTAGGGCAAGAATCCTTGTAAAGTTTTTGCTTGTTCTAAACTTGATTAAATTTTAGTTTTGTTGCTTTTGAACCTTTAAAGTCGCTCATGTTTTAGTCACTATAACATGTTATAAGAGTAAGCTAGAAAATTCGGGACAACGGAAAGTGCTTGAATAATGTAAAGGCTTAAAGGCCATCTTCCCGTTACATTTTTCGGGACAACTTAAAACGAGTATTTCAACTCTAGACATCAATAATTATGACAGTGTGGCAATACTTCGTCAGCTCGTATTAATGTGTGTATGTATGTGTGTCATGTAAGTAAACCCATTAGCGTGCATCGGGGCCATGCATCGACCACTACTGGGAACGCGTTTGTTTGTACCACAGAGTTACCGATCGTTGTTCGTGACGATTCGATGCTTACGTGTTGAATGTTTACACGACGATTGTCACTTGTACCCCATTCTTTAAATATCTCCTATCTCCTTATTTCCGTTTCGGTCACGTCATTCCGAACTTTGTTGTGAGGCTTTTGAGAGACGTGTGACGTCTTTTGACGACACAATAAACAAGAAACCCGATTCCCACGAAATTTTAATGACAGAAAAAGTTTAGTTGGGGTAAAAAATTGCTTAATTGTCGTGTCTTGAATACGTAGCAGCAAGTGCCAAATTAACATTTGTTAGATAATTCGCTATGTAAAATAGTACAATTTTAATCCAATCGTAACTACCCCCGTAGAAAAAAAGAAGTTTTTTTCTATTCTCTGATCATTGTTAAACTAGCTGTTAAATAATAACAACAACTTATCGCTAATGTTAAGTTTGCGTACAAATAAAAATGAAAAAGTTTTTAGCTGGCAGGAAAGCCTGTGTATCACATGCCTGAAGATTTAGGCAAATGACGTCGAGGTCGGCAGAAAAAGCCTCGCTCGACTGCACTGTACAACAAAACAATCCCACTCTAAGTCATAGTTAAAATTGGATTGGGCAACGAGCGAGGCTAAACAGATTTTTTTTGGTGGGCGCAAGTGAAGCGAAGTTGTCCGCGGAGCGCGTACCTACAGTCCGCGCGGCGCGGTTGAAAGGCGCCCATCTCGGTTGAATAGCGGCCCAGCCCTCGCTCCGCTATTTGCAGAACAATGCAGGCTTGATGTGCGCACGCCGCTACCGGGAAAGCGCGGAGGGAAAACGCGCGAAGTCGCCAGTCTCGGCCCGCAAGTGCGACCGGCCGCGCGCCGAAGCACGCACGACGCAAGCGCCCTGGCGCTCGACGCCACGCGCCGCGCTCGCCGCGGTGTTACGTTTTCTGAATCGACCGAAGACGGCAACACTGCCACCGTGACAGAATTTCAGTGTCAAAAGGTTGGTGACCCCACTCTAGTGCAACCAAAATACCACCCAAACCCAAGGGTGCACAGCCTGATTTCCTTCCACCCGCCCGCCTGACATCTGCTACTATGTGCAGTAGTAATTTCCTCGTGCGCCGCAAATGTCAAACGCTCTCGATTGAGTAGGAAATGCTGTTATGAGGGAATGATTTATTTCCCTATTACTGAGGTTTCGAAACTACCGATTGGCTATTTCAGGATTGATTGATTTGACAACTGCCCTGTATATTAAAAGGTAGAATTATAACTCTTTATTACTCATAATTAAATTAAATAACTAAATATAGCTACTTATTACTAGATTTTAAATAGGTTCTAAATAATTTTGTTAGAATCACAGTTTGATTTAGCAAAAATTTACTTCTGCGAAACCAGATCCCTAAAAGGATATGCGCACTTCCAGGTGGACCGATGTCCTTGACACACTTAGGAAGAGAATGTCACCGAACACAAGAAAATGGTGAAAAGCATGTTGTACTTTCGGAAACGGTTAGTTTTTACACGAATTGTAAGCACTGTGTAAGTGAACAGATTACAGGTTCTCGGTATGACCGCTCAACAGTCTCTTGCTAATAGCCGAATCTGTAAACCATCGATGACAGCCGTGACGAATCAGTTTATTTAACAAACTCTCACCCTACTTAACGAAGATCATGACCCCGCTACTTCGGAAACTTTTACCAACATCTTAACGGTGTACAAGGGCTCGCTGTGATCCAATTTTAACCATAATCGATAAACACATCACCGATAGTATCGGAGAACATCGAGTATCGATGGTACATAGTAATATTTCGACTCCAGTGTTTCTCAAACTCGTAAAAAGAAATGGAGTACTGCGACCTATATATCGAGTCTTAAAACTGAAATTAGATTGCGTTAATGCGTTCAGTAGGAATATAAACTGCGTACCAAAACACGCCAAGGGATATGTCATGCCCCAGAAATAATAGCTCGACTGCTATGCCACGTACCAAACTTCGGATCGATGAGATCATCGCATGCAGTGACATAAGACATCATATATAAATGCACATAATGGTGGAATAAGAAGTAACACGTAATTTGCGTGAGAATTAAACTAATGCTTGGGTTTGTAGGTGCTATTGAGGCGTAATGATTATTCCCAAGGGTACAACAAAGTGTGACACGTCTCTACTATGCTGACAATAAAATAATGTTACATAATAAGATATCCCTGAAATAGGTATTAACATAGAATAATATTAGCTAAGAATGAAAAGGACCAACGACGCTTTGAGCAACGATGTTCCAGAATTGAGCAGCATTACAATGCTATTATATATTGACAGGGGAAAGCTAAACCTTAAATTTAAAGCTTATAAAGAACGACGAGATGATTAAATGACCTTTTCCATTTAAGAACGTTTACAATTTATAAAAAATAATAGAACTTTTCCTAGTTTTCAACAGCAACGTTTGATTAGTTTTTGTTTTGTTGATATATTTATTATATCATTTTTTTTTTATACCAACATTTTCAATTAACCTTCCGTGTCTATTATACAAGTTTGCGAAGTAGGTTTTCAAGCAAAGTTTATTTATAGCACGTCATAGTGTGTCGTGCCAAAACCTTTCAATCAAATTATTATTTTAGCTTGTCAATTAGTAAATTAATAAAGAATACGGTGTGCGGTAACAAATTAATAATATTCTTTGTATGTACAGACGCCAGCACATCAAGCTACCCAAAACTGTCAAATTTTCCCAATCAACTTTGAACCTTATGTTTTAGCGATAAAGTTGAAAATCTATTAAATAAATATGACAGATTGTAGAGCTTGATGTGCTGGAGTCTGTACCTACATAATAGCTGTATGAGAACATATTGATTGATTGATTAATTGATTGGATGAAGCTATTTATATTTCCATGATCACAGAAGTTAATAACTGTATTTTATTTTGTCATGTTTTTCTTCCTGACTTTACCTACTTTCCTATAATAATTCAGCACTGCAATTGTATAACAATCACAATCTGAAGGGTTTTTTGCTTTATAATATGTTTGGAAAATGTTCTACTGGACAACGCAACGAATATTGAGTTGACAAATGAAAGACATTGTTTGTCTGTTACTGCCATAATTTCTTTTTCGTGATGAGGATTTGGTTTTATTTTGGTTTTTTCCTAATCACAAAACGTGCATTAATTATATAAATTGTTCTTAAAACCATCTTGGAAAAACAAGGATCTGAATTCGCGCTTCAAAAAATTTTTCAAGAAAACTATGTGGACTTTTTCTTGAAACTTTCATATCACACAAGTTTTTTTTCTGTAAAATTCTGCATTTTTTGTGAAAGGGATTGAAAATTATTTTTCACAGATTTTCTCACATTGTGTGACCAAAAGAAATAGAAAGACACTTTTTGTGTAGATATGGGTCAAATGTTATAAAAGTCAAGTTTCAATTACATAATGTAAATATACAATGTATTTATTGCTGCACGCGATGTGTTAACACCATATAACTTAGAAAAATAATCGTTTTCACATGAAAATGTACGTATAATAGAACTTGAAGGGAATTCTGTATTAATTTTCTTTTTATTTATAAGTAACTAGCTGCGTCCCGCGGTTTCATCCGCAAATGTCTTGATCCTGTAGGAATATCGGTATAAAAAGTGTCTTATATCCTAATCCAGGTCATGGTCTACTCATGCGCGAAATTTCATCCAAATCTGTTCAGCCGTCTGCCAGCGTGAAAGCGTAAGAAACACACATACAAACCAAAACATCAAATCTTTTCTCTTTGTAATATTAGTTTAGATCATCTAACTAAAGGAAGCCTTTAATGAACTTTAAGACAGAAATGGAGCGAGGCCATTGTTTCGGTTGACGTATCGAAGATAAAATCGAACAGTAATCAAAATTAATGAACTTGCAACAATCCTCTAATAAAACATGATTTCATCCTGACGTTCACATAGATATTATCTGAATACCTGATAACTATCAGATTTTTATGATACTATAAAATAATATTTTTCATCTCATCTCATTCCGAGGGCCACTCTTATATGAAAACATTTCAAAATACATGAAAAACAGTTCGCGTAGGATTCGCACAACTCTTTCCGAGGTTTTTTTTTGTAAATAAGGCCTATTCAAGTTCCATTATTAAACCTTTTGCGTAGGCTGCCCAGTGATTATAACAATTCTGCCATACAATTATGAACCTTGGAACTCTTCCATACAGTTCGTATTCCTTGGAGGGTTAAACTAAAGGGATGATCAACAGGCAGGTGAATAAACGCTTTGAAAATCCTGGCTCCGCTTTTCAACGCGTTGCAAGTTTTATAAAGGTCTGGATTAAAAAAAATATAGGCACAGTCCGTGTCTGTTATTGCACTAACTTATTTACTATGAATCGTACGCCTGGGAGTTTTCAGCGAATAATTCATTTTAACTTTTGCTTCCATTTTATGCTCGGATGGATGAGATATTTTTCTGTCTTTTCAAGGCATCTTTCAGAAGTATTTGTAGTATAATTTTATGACTTTGTTAGCTACAAATTCAATGTGATTTTTGTGTTACAATACAACTGCTTTTATATTAGAATATCGCTTTATCATTCATTCTTGCATGTGTAACTACGAGAATCTTGTAAAATAGACATAACAGACATCATCTATCGCTTTCCATTAGGAGTGATCGAGGTGAAGAGAGATCGAGGTCCAATCAGCAATAAAAAAAAATAGCAATTTCAGCTTTGCTTAAAATGGATTTATGTAACATTCAAAGGATATCCTTAGCATTAACAATTTCTTTCATTTGAATCAATACTTTTGACGACCACAATATTTATAAAACAACTGAAAAAATCATCTCGACCGCCGGCACTTTCCCGGGTCCGTCACCCGTCCCTTACGTATATGGGTAGCTTTAGAGGTACCCAGACTTATTTATGTCGCACAACACACAGCCCTTTGAAGTATCGCTGTACCCAGACAGATGATACCTACCTATAGCATGAGTATACCACTTTTATGTCTTTTATTTTTAATTTTTCGGTGCCGTAAAATTAGCCTTTGATAATGTTTCATTAAAAACTATAGACATTAAAGGAATGTTGACAAGAAGTTTATGTCATGTAAATGTAGACGTGGCCGTTAATATGGGATGTTTGTTAAGGAAATAGACGTATATGTTCATGTTTATAATGATAAATGCAGCAGTGAACTTATGAACGGAAAATCATAGTTCTGTTTCGGGAGAGCTTTGTTGATTAGTGACACGACTATGAACAGAATAGTGGTGGTTTTAAATTATATAATTTAACATATACCAGAGCATGATGTTAATCCTACAAATAACTCATCCCTGCAGTCCACTGCTGGACATAGACCGCTCCTATTGCACGCCATTCAACTCGAATTTAGGCAACTCTCATCCAGCTGCTACCAACCATCCTGCGAAGTTCGTCCTCCACCTTCCCTGAGAGCGGCCTACCTTACGTTTACCTATTCGCGGTCTTCACTCAAGAAAACGTCTACCCCAACGGTCATCGGTTCTACGGCTAATATATTAGCTAATATATTCTGTAACTGTATTATCAAAACAAAATTAAGATTGGTCCAATTTGATATAGGAAGTAGTGGTATATTTCCCCTGGGAATAGTATTGGAGACGTTTCAATATGTTTCGGTGGGATGAGGAAATAAATTAGTTGACTGGAGTGAGTAGCTCAGTTTCAGCCTTTACGGGTGAATGGATTCCAGTCGAAGTAAACACTAGACCCCTTCAAAGTTTAATGTTTTGAAAGTTAATAATGAAGATATTCTAACGGTACTAATTGTAAGTAATGTCGAAAAGGTTGATAAGGAACAAAGACTATAAATAAACTTAGCTAGGTAAATAATAAAGGGACAGAAACATTCTATGAAACGGCCAGAAAAAGACATTGAAATAACCCTTTTAAAGCTCCATACGATATGAAAGCTTAAGCTGCTTAAGGATGAAAATTCTGCTGATATCACAATATATACTTATCCTCTCCCTTGTAAAGAAAATTTTGCCATAAAATCAAAACATTCGCTAAGACTGGAAAGAGTAAGTCGTAAGGCATGAATTTCAATAAATTATTTATAGTCCAGTAACGATATACATATACCATTAGGTGTTAATACTATTAATAGTCAGGAAGCTTAGAATGGGTTTGATCATAAACAAACACTATCTGATGGACGTGAACACAGGGCTGGCACACATATCCTGGCCTTTCTTAGAAATTCAGTTCAACAATAATTAGATCACCCTACCAATGTTGCTCAGACTTCCGACATTTAGCATATCTAGGTTATTTATTAAACATCCATTCAAAGATTAAACGAAAGAAAAATATTGTCGGTTATCTCTTCCTACGCAGATATTAGTTAATGGAAATAGGTTGCCACGGCGTGTAGGCGATGGGTGGGCAATCTGTCTATACATATGCTATTGCGATATAGAAGCTCAACACGTTTGCGACAAATAATCAAATTTAAGATGTATTGAAGCAATAATTTGACAAAGAATGGGGCCAGACTTTTGACACGAATGTTGATTCTAATGAAAACAATAAATACAATTCTATATCTAGCCAAGATAGTGACATACAAAGTGTTACAGATGATACAAAGAAAAAGCCGCTCCAGAGCCAGCTTGCAGTCTGGCACAGTTGTGCTATTAAAATATTGTAGGAAAACTAATAAATCTGCTCAGATTTAGCGAAGCAGATGATACAGTTTGACATTCGACATGTTTTGAAGCAAGTTGCTCTGTTATGTCAACATTTATTCAGATTTTATGGAATGAAAGAAAAATAAATTTTACGGCGTATCGTATCCTATCCTAATTTAATAGCGAGAGTTTTATCGGAAATTGTTTTCAGACTGTTTGCTTTTCAAATGTTGTCCTGTACCTACTGATTTCTTAACTTTTAAATTTTGTATGGTTTAATAAAATCACTACAGTTTGACCATAGTTATCTTCTCCTATATACAAGCTATAACTTAAATAACGCACAACCTCATAAATGGTCATTGTATTCATCATTATGAACAACTTTTACTATGGGACCAAACCTGAAATCGTGAAATAAAATGAGCTGTTCCCTGCATTTTGACGAGTTATGCGAACATAAATGTAGGGAACAGCTGATTCTTTTGTTTTGCGATTTCAGGTTTGGTCTCATAGGAAAAGTTGTTCATAATGATGAGTACAATGACCGCTTAAGAGATTGTGCGTTATTTAAGTTACACGTTGTATAGATAAACAATATTCCAAGCTCTATAGTATTTGTATTTGTTCTGGCTTTATATTTTGCTCTACTTTTCCTAATTAAATCTACAGCAACGAGTTATAAGATCATTCAATTACTTGTTTTCTCTCTAGTTTTCCACTGCACTTTAAGTATGAATCTGCGATGCTTTTATATTTTTACTAGCTGTTGCCCGCAGCTTCGCCCGCGTGGTCATTGGGAAATGTTAAACGTGTTTTCCCGTGGGTATAAGACGTTTTTACCTAAGACTATCCCCATAAAAAAATCATGTAAATCCATTGCTTCCTTTCAAAGTCAAAATATTTTATTGCTCGTAAGTATCAAAGATACATTTATACAACGTCAAGACGAAGTGAAAGAAGGACAAAGAAACAAACACACTTTCACATTTAGCTTCTGCTCGCGACTTCGTCTGCATGAGAATTGGGTCCAGAGAGAAATGAAAAATGTGAGTAATAAAAGAAAATGGAATAAAAAAAATTAACCCGTGGTATCGCTTGCGCTGTAATAGAGAAAATTAGCTGCAGTTTTATTATTTTATAATAGAACAGTACCTACATTATCACCAATATATGATTTTCCCACTGGAACTATTTGAGAAATCGGGATAGAAAGTATCCTATGTCCTTTTCCATGTCATAGGTGACATGCATTCCAAATTTCAAAGTTTTCTCCCCGTGGCTTCGCTGGTAAACAATTTTTAATTTTCCCTCGGGAACTACTTAAGGAATCGGGATAAAAGGTAGCCTATGTTCTTTTCCATGTCACAGGCTACATGCATGCCAAATTTCATCCAAATCCGTTCAGTCGTTTTTGCGTGATTGAGTAACAAACATCCAAACATCCAAACATCCAAACATACAAACTTTCACATTTATAATATTAAGTTCGATAAGCTACAATGTCTGTTATTTCTGCTAACCTTTGACTTTGTATTTCAATATTCGCTATGCGAAATATGAAGAGATATTTTGCATTTCACTCTCCAGTACATTTTGTTCAACTTTTTAGTTCGTGCACATTTCTCTTTGATTGCATCCGTATATTGATTTTCACGTGCAATCTGGCTGAATGTTTTGGTGTAAACTTTTCAGGATTCATTTTATTTTCGTACTTTAATACTGGAATTTCGTGGAATTGCCTTCATATAAATTGCTTCGTTAAAATTGCTAAGGAACATAAATGGAATCAGTAAATTTGCTTTTGGTAATACCTACTCAAAATCACTATCCAATTCACTCCAAATTATTTCCCTCTTGATAAACAAATTCAAAAAGCAAACGTGGAAAACCATTCAAATTAGAATGCGGGCATTACCTTCGTGAAGGCACACAAATTATGGCATCTTCGATCTGGTTGTTATGCAAATGCCACAGGCTACGCAGCAAACACGGTAAATTACATTATCGGTGACTGGTGGCAGTGCCAACACAGGCTCGACGGTTTGTTGCCAAGCTGTATGGTTATCGGTTCTTGAATTGTTTACAAGCTGATTTGCTGGGGGGTATTTCGTGTAGTAACATTATAGTGATGTATAGAGAGAGACATTAAAAATTGATCCATTTATGGTGTATTCAAGTAAATTTTCGCTTGCTTAAGCTATTATGGTTTAAGCTGCTTTGCCATTAATTTGGTCTGTAGATGTAGAATTAACGTTTGCTATTTATACTATATTTTCATCAAAATCATTATTACTTCCAAAAATATAATAGTTAAATAAAAATCCAAACAAACATTTCCTAAAAAAAATAACTCGTTTTCCTTTCCATAGAAAAACTCCAGGCGACAGCCCTTTCGCGTACCTTTAGTCTTATCACACATCAGTGTCCAGGCTTTTTGCTGGCTACCGCGATCGTTATCAGTGGCAGCTGTTGACGCAGCCATTTAGCCTGTCCTTTGTTGATAGCGAGCCAAAAGGCCGAGCATTCTCTTAATACTTCAGCCCACCTGGCTCTAACTGAGTTCTGTTCCGCTGAATACTTTTATTTTTGTTGGAACAGTCGGCACTATACATTTTTTAATTGAGTTACAGCTTGTTATAAAATTGAGCTTTATTAGTTACATGTTTTTTTACTGATATTGTTTTGAAAAATCATTTAAATTTTCTAGTAGATAACTTATGTTTAATTACTACGTCGAACTACTTTTATTTTACGATATTGTTGGAATTTTCGCATCCACGAAAGCCACACACGCCTCTGCCCTTTCATCTCACACCGAATTCTTTCTTAACAACAAAGATACTGGATCCCATCTCAGTTGTCTGTTGCCAACCTCCCGTGTAATCCGAACACAGCACTAATTAGAGCAACATGATTAACAGAATTGGGAGCAGTTCCTTCGTTTCTGGAGCAACGTGTAAAGTACATTAATTTCCTTGCTTCAGTGACGTGTCATACAGTGGAAACCAACCTAGTTCTGTTTCCGGTTTACTGGTTGCCTATTTGTGCACGGATATAGGATATAAGACCGATTTGTTTTGTGTGAAGCTGTTGATGTGTTATTAGGAATTGGTTCAATAGGTGATCTTCGCTTTGTGGATAGACTTTACTTCATAGGTAGTTGGTATACACTGTAGACAGATTTTTAATTTTGTTCACGCTTTATTTCTATTAGGAGTTAGTGCCAAATTATCAGTGCGATTCTGTAACCATAACAGCGTGAAAACTTAGGTGAAGTGAGTGTGGAGTGAGCTATCAGTGTCATCCCACCTGATCGCAACAAGTTGAACCCCACAAAAAGCAAGTATTTTAGTTGTCAAAACATTACTATGTTTTGACAACTAAAATACTTGCTTTGAAATTATTTGAAATTATCAATAGAATTAGCATAAAAAATATGATTAAAATCTCGATTATGATTGTAAATGTTTGCTTAGTCAATCCCTAGCATCAGTGGGATGACACTGACAGCTCACTCCACGCTCACTTCACCTAAGTTTTCACGGTGAGATTTTTACAGAATCGCCATGCAGGAACCTTAATTTATTCATACAAAAATCTTTAATCCTAGCAATGACTCAATTAGAGATTGCAATCCGGATTCTTCGAAATTCGAAAATGACTGAAAAATCCGGATTTCATAGACTTTTTTAAATCCGGTTTTTAAGACTCAACTTCGTTTTTTTCGGATTTCAATAAATACGGTTTTTAACGAATAATATTTGTATTTATCGACAAATTTTCATTGTAAATAATCGGTAGATCGATATTACCTACCTCAATGCGCAAATCCGAACAATATTTGAATTGGTAGGATTAGGTGTAGCATTGTTTGCGCGAATTTAGCGCGAAATCCGTGATTGATTCAGTTTATGCTCATAAACGCCACGCAAACGCGCGTTCCCTCGCCTGCGCCGCGCGCCTCGCGCGACTCTCAGTCGCCTCAGTCGGCTAGTAATTTTTATAGAAAGTGGTTGTCTTGAATTGTGTGTCGTTTATTGTGTGTGTGCATGTAATATACAAAGCAACGTGCGCTACACAAACAAGTAAGTACTTACAGTTTTCCACTATTTTTATGGTTTTAGCCTCTGTGGTGTGATGTGTGGTGTGGTGTGTGGCTTTAAGTTTATATTTACAAGTGAAGTGACAGACACAGTGGTGTATATGATTTGTTAAGATTAAGACCCCTGCTCCTGCTATACTATAACTTTTTCGTCTTAACTGCTTATGGAGTTTAATCTACAGTAACGGTTTATTAAGATAATATCTATTTAACTGCAATTACTTCATTAATGAATTAATAAAACAATTACTTAATTATAATTCTTATTTTTATTCTATAGATCAACCGGATTAAAAATGGAGTTCATATATTATATCAAAAAGTCGAGTGACAAGAACAATTTATGGAATCACTTTTTAAGAACGACGGATGGGCAAAAGGCAAAATGCAAACACAGTCATAGCATTTTAAAATTAGTGGAAGCACGTCAACATTGCACACCCACTTACACAAGAAACGTTCATGTAATGAAGGAGTCAGCGCCAATGCTCGACAAGAAGACACACCCATAACTTTCTTTTAATTTTTTTTTAAAGAAATGATTAAAATACGCATTACTATTATGATATGACTGACTGATCAGATAGAAATATAATTTATTGAGTAATTCTTTTCTTATTTGTAACTGACTTGCCCAAACTTTTATTGTTTATTTTAGTTGATTTTATTCTGTCGTGTTGTGAATTTAGCGAATAAATGCAGATTTAAAATAATTTATACTATTTTATTTCGGTTTTATGAAATCAACTTAAAAAACTTAAGTATTCGAAAAATCCGGATAGTCCGGATTTTAATCGGACGAGAATACAGAAATCCGGTTTTCAAAAAAATCCGGATTTTGCAATCCCTAGACTCAATCAATGATGTTGTCCAATCTGAACTAGCGGCACAGAATATACATATAATAGTAACTACAAGGTAGCGATAACCGATCCTAATAAGCAAATATTACCTACCAACTTGGAACCTGTTACAAAGTTTACAACCCACATAACCGCTAAAACATAGTATCCTTGAAACAACTGAAGCTCGTGCAAATATTTGTCTTTCAGGCAGTACAGACATAGGGAGTGCCTACAGTAAAGTTGCAAGTGATTTATGTGCATGGCGCTGGTCAGGCTAACGCCTTTTACCATTATTTTCCTTGTCAACAAACTCTCTTCTTTTATTGGCTTCTAGTGTATAGTTAGACTCGCTTCCTTAGCGATAGCCTCTCATATATCAGTTATATGGTGTGGTTTTATGTCTCCTCAAATGCAGATTTCGATCATAAACATTGTTTTATGTTGTATAATGTTGTGTGTGATATTGTGTTTACGCTTTCTATTTTGGGAACTTCTCTTTAGATTGTTCCACCAGACGCCATGTTCTGAGTTTAAGATGGACTGGGAGTACAACTACACTCCACTACTACCACTGTCGCTTCGATGATCACTATTTTTATTACGTTGACATTAAAATCATAACGTTCAAACTAAAGATATTTTTCGTCATAAAAATATACAACGTGTAACGTTAAATGCGCAAAACCTCAGACGCCCCAACTCATTTTTAATTCAATTGACCTATTTCACAGAGAAAATAAGTCACTAAAAAAATTGTAAAGGTTTTATGTGCTGTTTTAGTTTTACTGGCCATTCTGATCGTTTCTTGCGTCTGCGACGACGCTTTATCGAGGGAGGAGTCGTCACCGGGCCGCTGCGCCGCGCTGACATTGGGTTGCTTGACCTACTAACAAATAGACACGGCAACGTTTTTAATGAAGATTTTTTGAAAAATGTGACCTATATTAAAAAGTGGTTCAATTGATTCTGCTCGTTATTCTGATCATATTTATCATTATACAGGGTGTCCGGTAATTAATGGATAACCTTGAAATGGCTTATAGCAGAACTAATGGCCGTTCAGAAAAAAATGAAAAACCAAATATATCCTAAGTAGTATGTTTTTAATTAATTTTTCAGTGAAAAATTAATCAAAGTTTATTTTTTTTTAATTGCAATAGCTAGTCAATCTATTTACTGCCTATCTATCGGAACAGTTAGCGTATAACAATAGAACAACAAAAACAGATGGAATTCATTCAATTGTGGTTGTAGCGTACAATAATGTAAAAAAAGGGAAAAATTTGTAGTCCTTTTAAAAGAAAACATATCTTAGGATATATTTGGTTTTTATTTTTTTTCTGAACAGCCATAAGTTCTGCTACAAGCCATTTCAAGGTTATCCATTAATTACCGGACATCCTGTATACAACGTGTAACGTTAAATGCGCAAAACCTGAAAATAGTTTGATCAGAATAACGAGCACAATTAATTGAATCACTTTTTAATATAGGTCACATTTAAAATAAAAAAAATCATTAAAAACATTGCCGGGTCTATTTATTAGTAGGTCAAGCAACCCAATGTAAGCGCGGCGCAGCGACCCGGTGACGACTCCTCTCTCGATAGAGCATCGTCGAAGACGCATGAAACGATCAGAATGGCCAGTAAAACTAAAACAGTTCATAAAACCTTTACAATTTTTTAATGAGTTTTTTTCTCTCTGAAATAGGTCAATTGAATTAAAAATCAGTTGGAGTGTCTGAGGTTTTGCGCATTTAACGTTACACGTTGTATATTGTACACACAGTACGTTACGGTCAGTTCGGTATGTCGGTAGTGTTACAGTCGTGAATCATATTTTGTTCAATATGCGCTTCCCCCTCAAAACACTATAAAGTAATTAACATTACACGTTGTATAGGTCTGTATCCATTACGAATTCTTTAACTTAACAAAAAAGATCAACTTGTTGCGTAGGTACCCTTTGCTCTTGATCTTCTTGTATCGCGTCCAGCAGTTGTATATTACAATTCATATTTCTTGGGAAACTGCTGAAGGCTGTACAACAGGCTGTTCTAAGCTTATCCTAAATATTTATACTGTGGGAAGTGTGCCGTAATAGTGTTCCTCCACGTATGGCCCATTTCTTAACGCAACTATAACGCCTATTTTAGAGAGGTATGGGCGTCGTAAAATTTAAAATTGCTTTACTACACGTTCATGGCTACGGTAGACCGTAAAATTGAAATAATGTACATGAATCACTAAACATGTTTTCTCGGAACCGTTGTTTGTTTGGAGGTTATTAGGAATACGATACTAGGACTCTAGGTCAACCGGGAGTTATTATTCTTTTAGCAAATTTTTTATTTTTTATTACTAAGGCCGGGACCACCGAGATCTATAAACGTTACCTAGCTCGAGCTTTGATTGACTGAAGCTCGCTTGCCGCGGTTGGTCTGTGGATGGGTGACCATCTTTACATACCGAGACCCCTCCGTGCCGTGGAAAGCACGTTAAGCC
The DNA here is from genome assembly GCA_949629135.1 of Eremobia ochroleuca. Taxonomy (NCBI): domain Eukaryota; kingdom Metazoa; phylum Arthropoda; class Insecta; order Lepidoptera; family Noctuidae; genus Eremobia; species Eremobia ochroleuca. The sequence continues at coordinate 14,025,712 of OX451392.1, forward strand.
GTTGGTCCCGGCTGTCATTACATCTTTGACAGTCGTTACGGGTAGTCAGAACCCCGAAAGTCTGACAACCAGTCTTACCAAGGGGTATCGTATTACCCAGTAACTGGGTTATGGAGGTCAGATAGGCAGTCACTCCAGTTAAAATACTGGTATTCAGCTGCATCCGGTTAGACTGGAAGTCGACCCCAACATAGTTGGGAAAAGGCTAGGCAGATGATGAACAACCGTCATGAAAATCTGTCATTTTCTCCAGTGTTTGGCAACTCTGTATTTAGGGAGCCGTTATTGTGTGACCGTTCACCTCTTTCTTAGGAAACCGAAGCATAAAACATGTTCCCGTCTTTATCTTGCGCTTGTAGTTTGACAGTTGTGCGACAGTGACAGGAATAACGTTATTTGATCAAAGTATGTGTAGCATAAGCAACGTTTATAGATCTCGGCCGTAGTTAGTGTTATTATTTCATAAACTTAAGTATATACTTGAGACATTTATAGTATACTGGACGAAGTGCCAATGAAATGAAAAGGAAGCGAGACGATATACTATAGACGACGAAAAAGGAATGCTAACACTCTATAATAATCACCAGCTGCATACAAAAATACACAGCCAGAACGCACATAAAGGAAACCAATTAGCAACAGAACACTACCATTTAGAAAGCAAGCATACAAGTTAGTCTCTATTCAGATATTTCTGACTATTTTCTCACAACTGTAGAATGTAGAAATACAAATAAAACGAACCGCGAATTGTTCCAACTTTCGCACACTTAACACTGAAGAAAAGATCTGTAACAAAGAGGTTTCGTCTTAAGTACTGTGATGCAAGTGAGGAACTCGAGAGTATGAATGCAGGTTACATAGCGCTAACTACTCGTATCTTATGCAAAACAGATAGGCCGATTCCCGTAATTAAAAACGTTCAAAATCTAGACGCAATCTCATCTCAGCGACAGTCAATGTTAAAAACTTGTCAAAAATGTAGGGAAATTACATGTATTTTTGACAGATTGAGACTCAGATCAGACTTTGAATGATCTTAAAATTAAGAGAATCGCCTCTCAGATTATATTGCATTGTAAATCGAAATCTGCAATGTAATAAATGCGAAGGCTTGTTCAAATGTACCAAAAAACACTTCTTAGATTGCATTAATGAACATAACCTACCTAGTTATGTAAATAAATAATTATGTTGTGTCACCGAGGTGCCCTGTCTGACATACCACTGTTAAAACCCCGCGATGGTTTGTGTTGATATGTAATTGTTAATTGTCCAAATGTAACGTACGCTATGTTTTTAGTAAAAAAAAAAACGATAACATTTTATAAAAAGCTTCATGTGACCGTACTTGTACGTGCTAGTTTTGATTCAGGACGACGAATCAATAATTTGGCAATCAATAATATCATATAGTTAAATAGTTTTTCTAGCTGTCTAACATTTCACAACTCTTTGATGGCCAAATTGGCTACACCGGCGTTTTACTTCCCACACGAAATTGATGATTGCTTTATGATTTCGCAAATGAGATTTTTCGTTGTAAAAGCAGAAGGATACAATACAAACACTAGTGTAGGGCAACGATAACGTAAACAAATCTGGTTATCGATGTTAAACAGTTTACAATAGATTTTGTAAAAATAACGTTAAACTATTAATAAAAATCCTGAGCACATCTGTTATTGTATTGTGTTAGCTATTTTTTTCGTTACCATTCTCAAACCCAAAGCATTTATTTCAAAATAGCATACATGCACTTTTGAATTTTCAAGGAGTCAGTCAGTCAGAAAGATGAAGCTAGTGGCCCATTCCAAAGCGTAGTAGGTTCCTATGAAGAGTAACGGGCACGAAACTTCGTGGTTAGTCTTTTAAATAACAAATAAAATATTTGTTACAGTAATTATTTAATTTTTTCTTGCCCTAAAGCCTGTCTAAATGTCGTGATGACCCAGCGGTAAAGGCGCCTCTCATGCACGAGGTTGTGGGTTAAATTCGGGCAAGTACCAATGTGACAGTCACATTGGTACTTGCCGCTCTTGTGCTGACGTCTGTACGAGTACTTTCTGATTCTGAGTTTATCTTGGGTATTACTGACATCGGTGAAGAAAAGAAAAATCTTGAGGAAACCTGGACTTTATAGAGTAAGTCTGGAATTACCAACCCGTTCTGAGCAAGCGTGGTGATCAATGCTCGTGTCTTCTCTGTATGAGAAGAGGTTTTTGCCCTGCAGTGATATTATAGCTTGTCTTATTCCTACTTCAAGCGTCCTAGTGTAAGTTCACAAGTCTTGCCAAAGACCTTTTGCGCGGCTTTTACTGTGCAAAAGAGATAACAAAAAAGATTTGCCTTAAAATGTAAATTGGCACAATTAAGTGCTTCTTCATTTACATAAATAGGCAATTACTATGTAACTAGTATGTTGAGACTGAAACTAGGTATTCTGGAGTATTATTTTGGGACTCGCAAAGCTCTAATGAAGATAGCAGGAGGTACCTACTTACTACATTATCTTTTTGAGAGAGTTTTTGTTAAAATATTTTCCTACACACACAAACAAATCTCTTTGACTGTGGAGTTTCCCTTGAAATCTTTCCCTAGAATTTCTCTCAGGTTAATTGAAGTCGTATACATAAAAGCATTTTTTTAATCTTTTATATGGTAATTTAAAATATTAATTACTTTGGTTTTCCAGGATAATTGGAAATTAACCATCTTGCGCTTATTAAGTAGCTAACAGTTTTTGCAGAGAGGGTTTCATAAATTCTGCACTGCATTTTTTTATGAAGTACTAAACATAGGTTGTACGAGTACATACATCTTTTTGATTTTCTTAAGAATACTTTTTGACAGGGAGTTATTAGTGCAGAGCCGAAAGATAACATCCAGCCGATCTTATTCTGTAAAAATTTCACCGTGAAAACTGGAAGTGACCTGTCATTCAACCTGATTAGGGATTTGATACCATTGACAGCTGACTTCACCTACCTAAGTATTCACGGTTAGATTTTTACAGAATAGCACTCCACGTCACAGTACCGTAATTACGTAACGCACTTTCAATCACAATCTGAATAATTTTGAAGGATATTGCAAACCCATTGCTTTATAAGTTTGAGCAATTTGTCTGCTGAACAACGTAAATAACGCAATGAATGTTGTTGAACTGTCAAAATGAAAACCAGTAATACTGTTAGTGTGTTACTCAATTACCCTCAGGATACTTAATGCGTTTTAAAATTACCGTCGGTAGAGAAAAAACTTAAGTAAATGGTAAAAGCTATTAAACAGTAGAATTCAAAGCAATCAGAGCATGAAATGAGTGATAATAATTGAAGAATGAACGGTAATGCCATTAATCAAAAACTTATCTTGACTGCAACTGGCAACTGCAAGCATGCAAGGTACAAGCAATCAACTTCGTATCATAGTACTATTATTATTCATAACGTTTCGTATCCCGTTACATTACTAAAACAACTGTTAATTAATGTTTACATTTTAACATTGAGACTAATTAGGCCAAGTCTTCAGAGCAATATGATTGTATCAAATTCCTCTAGACGCCAGTTCGATTTGGATCATAAACTGTCAGTGTGAACGATGTGGTGTGATGTGTGTGGTTTCATATAGACACACTAGGGCCTTGCCCTGAAGGCCATCATCATCTGCCTAGCCTTTTCCCAACTATGTTGGGGTTGGCTTCCATTCTAACTGGATGCAGCTGAATACCAGTATTTTACATGGAGCGACTGCCTATCTGACTTCCACATTTTCCATACAATTTTCTCAGTTGACGTTCCAAATTCAAGTCTAAAGAAAACAAAACCAAGAAAAGTAGAAAACTAGTATACTAGTTTTATTTACTCGTCCCGGTACTGAGAGCTCGTAAAGCCCTACTAGTATAATACCTAGGTTTGAAATTAGTTAGGAATCGACTGTTACCAACACAGATAAATAGTGATAGTGGTGTGGCGGGGTAATTGCGTAACACACTGTCAGTAGCAATGGCTTTCATTTTGACAGTTCAACAGCATTCATTGCGTTATTTAGTTTCGTATTATGAAGCAATGGATTAGCAATATACTTCAAAATCATTTAGATTGAGAATAATAGTGTATAACGCAATTAGGGTGCTGGAACTCAACGCTAAATCATTCACTCACAGGACCATCAATTCTTTAGAAAGATACGCCTACACTACTACCTCCTGTCCATCTATTCTGTAATAATCTCACCGTGAAAACTTAGGTGAAGTGAGCTGTCAATAGTGTCAATCCCTAGTATCGGGTGGAATGACAGCTCACTTCACCTATGTTTTCACGGTGAGATTTATACCGAATATGACAGCTGTTCATAGACACACATCTGCCTAATCCTTTGGAGATGGGTGATGTTACAAAGAACTTAGGTACAGACGCCAGCACATCAAGCTACCCGAAATTGTCAAATTTTCGCAATCAACTTTGAACATCGTTGAAAATCTATTAAAGAAATTTGACAGATCGTAGTAGCTTGATGTGCTGGTGTCTGTACATTTTTCAAAAAAAATATTTATGTAAGAGATAGGTAATGCAACTTTCTCGTAACACCAAACAGTTCTATTCATAGCAGGTTGTCCACAGATTCAAAACAGTGGTAGTCTAAATAAACAGACAGACATTAGGTTAATTTTACGCTATGTGGATAGTGCGCGAAGTCCATTGACCTGGTGGCCCCATTTTGTTATATCGATTGTACCTATACGTCGTCCTTATTGCAGTGCAATAGCTATGTACTAACACATAATGCTCGGTCATAACCATAACTGCTATTTTGTACTACTTTCGTTTTAGGTGGGTATCAAGATTATGTACTTACCAGAAGATCAATTCTCGTAACTTAAAACGTTCAAAATGTAGTCGCAGTCTCATCTCGGCGAGAAAGTAAATGTAGGGAAATTAGAGGTGTTTTTGACACATTCAGACTGTGATCAGACAGTCAGTGAACGTTCTCTAAATCACGAGAATTGCCCCTCTGATACTTGAGCATCAGTCTCAGCTGAGCTGTACGATATTTGGTACATGTGTGATCTTGATTCTCATATTTCGAAACAAAAATCGTTCCTATTTTTATCCAATTAATAGCTAAGCGTTTTTGGCAATGTTTTTACTTATAAGCTGAAATGCGAAAACACAACGTGAATTGATTAAATTAGTAATTTTCACTTAACAGCAAACATTAAAATCAAACCAACTTTCAATAATTTCTACCCACACACACAGCGTTCAACATGCCAACTTTACGCCAGCAAATCAACTTCAAACTTATCCTGTTACCTACATCAAACTGTATCTATTACTTTTTCCCTCGATACATTTGTCACATAGATACAATTCAGCCAGACATGGTCAGACGGGCTCCACCACTACGCCACACACATAGCTGCCAGTATTTTCCCCACATAAAGGTGGTTTCACTCGGCAAAAAACGTTCTGCATTCAGCCAGCTTTCCGAGCCGCGAGGCCAGAATTAATTCCCACAATGTGGCATAGTTAGAAATGCACCGTTTGTTACTTTTTAATTTGCTACTCTGTGGATTTTTAATTGACTTCCTTGGAAGTCGAAACGTGGATGTTAAATGGGCACTTTCTTCGTGGCTAGGCTGTGGTTTCGAAGCTCGAGTTCTACTTTTAAATACGGGAAAGAAAAAAAAATATAGATTTGTTTTGTTTATTGTAATCAAATTAAACCTTATTTTTTAATCAAATATAAATACAGTTAGTAGTACAGTAGTATATATTCAGTTATTTAACGGACGGACATTTACAGAAAATTCATTTTAATTTATCCCTCACCAATGTTATGCATTTCAGTATCACATTTCCATTCCATAAGCATTGTTGATGGCAGACAGATTTATCGTTTATTTATTCTTACTTTAATAAATAGTAGATCTGGGAAGGCTGTTCAGTGACGTCTGTCATTCGTACTGATTTAACAGTCAACCCTCCCGCGCATAGACATATATATATGGACTGGAAATACCTACGAAAAAAGGGTGCCTACCTACAACTCATATTGTCTCAAAAAATGGCTGCCATTGCTAGGGTTGTATCAATCAAGGAACATTGGTGTTACTATAACGAGTATCGATACTAAATACGAGTCGTACTAGTTATCACGTTTGGATCATAATATAGTATACTAACTTATAGTCCGTTCTAACTAAAGTTGCCTACTTTATAGTAACGTATCCTAGTTTATTTTCGATAAACATACTTTATAATTTTGCATAAAAATACAGTATGCGAAAATACTTTATTTCTAATCTTTTGTTATGCGTAAAAGACTCATATGAACTATTTATCGATAGGTACAGACGCCAGCACATCAAGCTACCCGAAACTGTCAAATTATCGCAATCAACTTTCTTCCCTGAAAATAAAATTAATTCCAAGTGTTTTTTCGGCACAGAATTAAAAAACACCTTTTAATTGCATCACGTTTACGTATTAAAGTGAAGGAAAACAACGTGAAGAGATATGTATCCATATGCCCAAAAACAGGTGCTTTCGCATATTATACCTTTATTATTATACCTATTATACCTTATAATATGTATGTATTTAGAAATATATATGTATGTTTATCAGCTGTCTTAGTACTCATAGCACAAGCTCTGCTTAGTTTGGGACTAGATGGCGTTGTGTGAAAGTTGTGGAATATGATTTATTTATTTATTATTATTTTTATATATGTAATTAATATATATCTATTTATTGATTTCAGGCCAAACGGCCAGGCTATTATTAATCAATCATTTTAATACACATTTACCAAAAATGCTGTGGGAACAGAGTTATCATGTAATCTCATTACATCAAGTGTTCTATTGAAACAGCTTTCTTCAAAGTGAAGTGAACAGAGGTACCATTCTTTATGTCGGGGATTAATATTTTCTTCACCAATAGCCTCTAACCACTTTTTCTTTAGTCCTTCCTTTTTAGGAAACCTATAAAAAGTGCAAGTATTTTTATAAATAAATAATTTTGGTTACAGCTATATTATATTAGCATATGAAACTAAAATCAATAGGAAACGTCAGAAGCTATGTGCACGGTTCCAATTGGTGGTTTCTATGGAGAACAGTCGGCAAGAAACTCCACGGTTACTCAAAATAATTGGCTTTTACAATGTTAATAGGTAGGGGAGGACAGTGTAGGCCTGTCAACAAGTACCAGGTACTTAAAAAAATAGAAGAGATTGTAAAAGCCAATTGTTTTTAAAAGAGTAACCGTGAAGTTTCTCGCTGGTTCTTCTGCATAGGAAAACACCATTTGGAACCGTGCATCTAGCTTCTGACGTTTCATAAGTGCCCATGTAGGTTTATGTGAAAGAAAATATTTTGATTTTGGTGCTGTGAACCACGGGCCGGACCTAGCAAGGTCAATGGGAGCTAATAAGACGCAGGACTATTTATGTTAACATAGCAGAATATACCGATATCATTCCAGCGGAGGAACTAGTTCCGGAAACTATTAGGCAACGGTACAACACTATTCTATTATGACATATTATTGTAAACAAACGAATGAATTAACAAAATAATAAAAAGGTCTGTTATACGGAAATTCACCCAAATATCAATACTTTAGCCATAAATTCATGATCACGTTACAATTATATCATCGAATGTCTATTATTGTATGTGTTATTGCATGAAAACCGGCTACTAACCTGTGCAAAGAAAGTTGAGGTTGATTTTCATTCTTCCTTGCACCACACTTCACAATACAACACACAGGCATGTTGAATTGCTGTTTTTCAACATTTACATGCAGTTTTAAAGGTAAAGTCCTCGTAATTTTCTCGCAAATCTCAATAATACAAAAAATAAACAACCATTTGACAGCTGAACTACCACGAAACTTGGCGACAAAGATGGCTGCTCTGGCACCTACCTACAACCGTGTATAGAGTAACAGGGCATCTCCTGTTATATCCCATCTCAATGCTCCCGCGCTAGGTTGACACATGAAAACGTTTCGCGTGGCTGTTGACAAAGCGTCCTCTTGTCAGAGACATCTCATTGTTCCCGATAAGAGCAGTCAGTTCTCACTAATTTACATACGTCTTCTGGTCGGCACACTATTGAATGGTTTGCGCAAAACTTGCTACATAGTAGGTAAAGCCCTACTCTGTATGTATGTATGTATTTAAAAATAATCGTTTCAAACTTTATTGACAAACAATTGATTAAGAAAAAGGCCAACTAACACGCCATCCGGTTTAAAAAGTTCAAAAATACATAATAGATAGAAACGAGTTCCTACGCGAACGCTTACAAGTCATAGTAACCCACTTTTAACAAAGCGATTGGAACAGCACATAAATCCAAGCCGGTAGCCCTCTTTGTCAATATTCCTTCATACTCCATACACTCTATGTATAAGTCGGCTGTGCCCAGAGAGGTGTGATTTTCACACTTTACCGGCAAATAAGCACCTGCGATGCAATGCCGACACTGCGTAGAGTACCTATAAAGGTATATAGTTACTGAAGTATAAAATATGGTTATACTATTTAATCGAACCTCAAATAATGCCCTTTTTGCTTTCCAAAAAAATTTGAATGAACACTAATAAAATGAATGAAACTCTTTTTGTGAACCTCAAATAATTCTTATTTTGGTGTCATAAAAATACTAAAGCGTTTTAGGAATTTGAGATTTTATGTTTTTTTTTTGTCTCCTTTACTCTTTGACACGCTGTCTACATCTCTCTATCTAATGTCCTATCGCAGGTATGCTGGAAGAGATTTCTTATGAAATAAACTTCACCTTTGTACATATTTTTCTGTTCTGTTTGTATAGGTGTGTACATAAATCGTAAAATAAATAAATAAAGCCAAGCCAGAAACCAAGTAAATGTGAATAAATTGGATGAAGCGCTCGCCGAGTGCTGCCGCGGCATTGCACGCTTTGCTCGCTCGGCTTGCACGGGGTTGATCACAGTCCTAAACAAACCATTTGGTCCGGGTGCCCTAAGCTTAGTTTACTGCCACCAACTATGAGGCCCAGAAGTTAGGAAGTTCATTTATTTCAAAAAAGCGTGCATCATTAGAAGCCAAAAATTTATAAATGTTTTACAGTAATTATTGTTTTATAGAGAAGGGTTGCGTAAACAGGCCTCGCAATGGTTTGAAAGTAGCTGTCTGTTATGATGACCACATTTATTTGACGACTTTTAGTTTAATATTATTATTATTCGAAAAGAAAGTGTTAGTTTGACACAATCTTGGGAAAAATAACCATAAAATACGCAAAGCACATAAATAATATCACCGACATGACATTTAAGGTCGTGACCGCTAGACTCCTTCAAACTTTCGTTTAAAAAGTTTAATAAATCCTCCATTGAGCTGTTCTGTGGACGTATGTTAACAAGACACCATTAATCACTAACTTGAAGTGTCCATGTGGGTCACACCTGTTGGAAATAAATCCATCGACTTGACTTCTTCTCATACTAACAATTAACTTTTTTTTTTCTCTAATTACTTTTGTCTATTTGAAATAAATGTTAGAGTATTACTCTTTTACTTAGATTTTCATAAATTTTGCAACTAGAAGTAGGTTAGACAGTTAACGGGAAAGTATCATAAATATAATTTACTGTGCGTTGGAGGTGCTGTACGAAGCTTGGTAGGCTAGTGTTAATAAAATATTTTAACGATCTTTCAAAATTTAACGAATGATACTGTCAAAACTCTTTTCCCACCGACAAACTGTTGCGCAGTTTGGTGGGTTTATGAAACTTTATAAAATGTTTGGTCCATAATAAATGAATTATTTATTAAAAAAAAAAAAAAAAATGTAATGGGGCTTGTGGCTAAGTAATAACAGCCGCACGGGTCGACTGATCAGGTTAGGCTTGCCGCGGTTGGTCCGTGGATGGGTGACCATCTTCACATACCAAGACCCTCGTGCCTCGGAAAGCACGTTAAGCCGTTGGTCCCGGCTATCATTCGTGGATCTTTGACAGTCGTTACGGGTCGTCAGTAGCCTGAAAGTCTGACAACCAGTCTTACCAAGGGGCATCGTATTACCCAGTAACGGGGTTGTGGAGGTCAGATAGGCAGTCGCTCCGTATAAAATACTGGTATTTAGCTGCATCCGGTTAGACTGGAAGCTGACCCCAACATAGTTGGGCAAAGGCTAGGCAGATGATGAGTGTCATAAAATAATATAGTGACGATAAATACACAAGTATGGGTAAAATCCTATAAACCTTTCTCTAAAAGGCAACAGCATACATTACAGTCATAGACCCCAAATGTAGGTAAGCACGATTCATCAATTTTCTTACATCAGTCACCAAAGAAAGGATTGCTATAGGTTACATAAGAACCTATTTCGTATTCAACGCACGTCTTCACTCCATATACAGGGTGTAATTCATAAAGCGTAGGCATTAGCACTGGGATATGGGAGGCGTATTCATTCCCAAGGCGGCCAGGCTATGAACTTTGTATCCCGTATAGAGAATTGAATTAGCCTTGAATTGTTGGATTTGGGTAGGTAACTTGCTAAGGACTGTGGTTTGCGGTTAAGACCTAGACAGGGAAGACGATGAACAGATGACAGTAAAAATAGGAGGCATACTTTGTCCTCATGAATAGACTTAAAGAAGAATGGCAGGATTCTCATGTAGTTTGGGTGTCGCACTTAGACTTCGCGTACATTCCTACTAATACTCTCAAAAGATAGATCTCGGTCAAATTAAGATAAAAGGTAATCACAGCATATTTTTTTTACTATTGGGTTTCGCAGTGTGCAAGGTGTTACAATTGCTATATTATAGTTTCTCTATGTTTTGCCATTTGGCATACAAATATACATTTATAAAGGCTGACAAAGAAGAAGTAGAAGACACCATTAATAACGAAGAAGTTGAAGAACAATGACGACGACGATCATTATTTGTAACATCTGTTTATACCTACCTGTATTAAGCAAATAAATGATTTGATTTGATTTGATTTGATTTGATTGTAGAAGTTGTCAATGATGTTGATGTTGCGTGTTAGAAGATATACAAACGATACAATTGAAGTAAATAGACAACAAGCGACCAGAATCTTAAGCCAACATGGCGAGACTCAAACTAAATCAGGAAACAAAAACTAAAACTTTACATTAACCATTTTTTTCTTATCGGCTTAAAAAAAATAAATTAGCCTGCAAATATGATGCCATTTCTCGAAAAAATATTTAGAAAAATCATAACTCAATAGAAACGTATGTTTTTGTGCATGACACATCATGCATTATAATGTTAATATGTGCTACGTAGTATCCACGAAACAGAAAAAACAAACTGGAATTAGCTTGAGGGAATGTTTGTACCAGAACCGGTGTCGCCAAACTCACACATTTACGATTTACTCTTACTGCAAACCCGAAGATACGATTGGCTATAAAAAAAATAAGGGCGTAAACAAAATGGAAAAAAAATATTATACGAAATGCAACTTTAATTTCAACGATATATAAATCAAATTGACAAAAACTAGATAGAAATACATATTGGTCTACCAAGTACCGCCACTCGTCACTAGATGGCATTGTTCAGTATGAACTGTAACTACGTAAAAATAAGGGTGGTATTTGAATGGCGTATCACTGACAGGAATGCAGGTTGCTACTCAAATAGTGAAGTAACCTAATTCGATCGAAATATTATCGATAGTATTTAAACATATTTAAAACATATAATGCGAAAAAAATATTGTATGCGATAGTGTGATAATATTAAAATAATGAAATTAATAAGACGTAGGGCAATTTTTGAAACGAAGTGAAAAGGGTATTTATTTGCATGTAAATCAAATACCTTTTTGTTTGCAGTTTTCAATTATATACAGGGTAATTGAAAAAAATGCTGAAAACATCGCAATATTTTATTATTAAATTGCTATGTGAGTTTTAGACAGTATAAAACAACGAAAAAAGTATTATACAACATAAAAATAAAATAATTTACTAAAAACATTTACGGGTACTTTTAAATTATTATGGAAAACGTACAAACGTACTATGGATAAAGCTACTGTCCTTGAAATAAAACGTATTTACTAAGGACCTGCCGTTTGGATATTTTTTTATTTAATTTTAGAATGTGGTGTATTCTAACATTCATGTATTTTTCGGCGATTGCTTTAATTAGGTCTGTAACATGATTTGATGCTGGGAATTGGTCAATCTGATGGTAATTAATATTTTCAAAAATGTTCGTCCCTATAAACATTTTTACTATTTTAATAAGTAATGTTTCTTTTTTAAAAATTGTTCCCTCTACGCTTCGCACTACAGATTCAGCTGTTTTACAAATTTTGATTGTATCTGCTGACGGAAATAGTAGACCCCCTTTATTTTTAGCAATAATAAATTTATGTAAATCGTTACTTTCGTGTGTCGTTAAAGCTGCTACACATATATCACATCTAATACTTTTAATTAAGACACGCACAACGTACCCTCCAATGTACGCAATTACTTGTAAACTAAAATCGGAAATGTTTTCAATCGTTAGTTGAATATCAGCTTCAATGTTTTCTTCATTCAAATCCTCTTGTAATAAGTTCGGTCCACTAGTTTTATTTATTCGCTCTACTGCCGAGGTACAATTTAAAATGGATATATTTTCTAATGTTGTACAATTTCCTAAATCTGAATTTTTAATTTCGACATGTATCAACAATTTTTTGTACGCCGCCACGAATTGACGAGCTGTGGGATTATTGTTGGAACCTCCATGTGCACGTATATTTCCAAAAAACAATTCTATATGATCTTGGTTCAATTTATAGAATGGTAAATAAACCAACATTTTTGTGACGATCAATTCATTATATAATAGTTTTAAGGCAGCAGCACATCCAATAAAACCTAAAAATCCTGTTTTACGAGGGCTTTTTATTAAAGGGATACAGTTTTCCGTTTTCAGGTTACTTATATAAAGACAAGCCATATTTAAATAATCAAATATTTCACTTGCATTATTTTCCTTTAATGCTTTTTTAAACCCATATTGATGCAAGTTCTTTGTATTAAAAATATCGAAAATATCATTAATAATTTTTATAAATTTTTCAGTAGCTTCACTACCTTGAAATTTTTTCATTTTCAAGTCTTCACGGCAAAACTTTAGAGCTTCTGCTACGCTTGAGCTAAATAGCTGTGTGGCTAATTTAACCTTCATTCTTTGGTTCTCAAAGTTTATGTGATGGTGGGTCAACTTATTAGTTAAGTGAAATTTTTCACTGACCTGCACGTTATTTAATTCCTTAAGGAATTGCCACTCAATATTATTATTATCTTGGTCAATAATTTTTTTATATGTTTGCAAGGTATTGCGCAATAATTTAATCATATGGCAAGGGTCTAATATAATTACGACTGGCGATCCGGTCACAGGGTGCTCAAATTTAATTTCGTTTTTTTCTAAATGGCAACCAAGTTTAGTCACCATAGCTAAGTTTGCGGCGCAGCCATCGAAAGTTAGAGCAACTATTTTCATACCAGAGTTATGAAGCAGTTCGATGCATTGCTTTACTAATTCAGCACGTTGTGCCCCTGGAACTCCATCTACTAGAAAATAGCCAACCGGCACTTTAAAACAACTATTGATTGCTGACACTAAAAACACTAACGCTTCTTTGGCTTCTTCCAGATGATCCCCTTCTAGCCCAGTACCTATGTTCACGTAGCCATGCAGCCTTTGACCGTCCCACTCAATACGTCGACGAATAGCCATTTCGTCAATTATTAAAGCACCAACAATGCAATGTTCTGAGTTCAAACATTTTAATTTAATTGCTTCAAAGGCCTCCTTTGTAAAGCCTGGTTCTCCGCCTATTTTGGAGTACCATTTTTTAAGTGTCTGTGGATGAGGCAGACTAGTATTGAACGTTCTTCTTACGTAATCGTATGCCTTTGGGGAGTAATAATGTAAAGTCAAGGCAAAAGTTCGCAGTGCTGGCGAATATTTTCGTCTTGATATTACTCCTGACTTCTCTGTAAGGGCTTGCCGAGCAATCAATTCATGAACCTGAAAAGTATAATACTTTTTGTTGATACCGGTAATTTATTTTATTCAAGTTAGAACCAACCAGGTGGTTCCTTAGTTCATATTGTAGGCCTTGTTGTTAGATACAATTTATTGTCATGTCATTTTATTACTTCTCATCTAAGATTTTATACCTATAACTTTTAAGTAACTTACTGATAGATTTGTATTCTCTAAATTTCTCAAGTGCTCATTCTGAATAGAAAATTTTCCCTCTATAGATTTTAAAAGTTCTTCAAGGTTCGTAATTTTTTTTTTAAATCGTCTGTTTTTAGCTTGCAATCTTTTAATTTTCAAATTCTGTTGATTTATTTTTCTATTTTTCAATTCAAGTAATTGTTTCATTTTTTGTGATTTTGGAGAATTATTATAATTAATATTAATCAAGTCTTGGTTAGTCGACATGGGCTCGTTCTCCTTTTGAGAATCATCAAACTGAAACAAAAATAAATTTCAGAGTAACACCACCTTTGAGTGTTTAGATAAGAGAATTACTATTGCCTGCAACTTCGTCCGCATATAAATGATTTTTTAGCTTTTAATTATTTTTAGGCTTAATTCCCCTAATACTTTTTCTAAGAGTAGCCCAAATTATTTCATGCTATCTTTGACCCAGCCTTTTCGGAGATTACCCGTAACAAACCGACAGACAGACAGACAATTTTTTTTAAATTGTGTTTTTCCTGTCAGTATTTTCATATGCATTTAGTAAAAACCTGTTATTTTGATATTATAATCAGACAAGGTACCTTGACATGCGCAGTTATTTTTGGTTGCATAAAAATGTCAGCCTCAACTAGGGGTTGTAATGTAGATGCTATTGGAGCGGAGCTTGTTTTTGCAGCATTAATTTGACCATCAGTAACCTATGGCATAAATAATAAGACCATTATTTACACGTATTGTGTTAATTTACTATAAATTAAAAATGAAGATTTTATTTTGCAAAATAGTTTGGTATAATTAGCTAAGTTCTATGCTAAGATTAAAAAAATAACAATGGTAAAGTAAAAAACACAATTTCGTAAAACGCCGCCTGACGTCCCTAAATACGGTGCCATAAGAGCCACTTTACGAGAGTATTGAAAAGTATTTTAATTTAGTTAAAATGTTGTTTTTGCACTTACCAGAGAAATACGATTTAAAACGTTTTTAATTGGTTTTGTGTTATCCTTTAAGTATCTGTTACCAGATTTTTTTATAATAAAATCGTCTTCTTTAAAATGCTGCGAACATATAGTGCTGTTTTTTGTAGGGAACCACCTTAATCTTCCAGTAGCGTTGATCCATATCTCTTTACAAATTGGATCATTAGGAAAACTGAAATTATTAAGGAAGGAAAATATAACCTTACAATTATCATCATTACCATCATCTCAGCTGAAATCATCGTCATCGTCCACTGCTATGTTGTAACTAACTCTTTAGCTAGATGTATTTAAAATTACATCACGAATATCATCCTACAATTTTTATTTTTTAACTTTGTTGATTTAATAATTAACTGTATTATATTACTTACATACATATCCAAATACTTTTATTTTAAAAAGGCAATGTAATACATGTCGATTGATTTTATCGATAAAGTCACGCACTATTTGGATAGCGTTAAAAGTATAGGTAGACAAGCAAATATTCTAGAAAGGCTAATAACCGGGAAAAGAAAATCAACTTTGTTGTCATGACATTAAGGACAATTTTTGTTTGTATATCTTGTGCAATGTTTGACGAAATTTTATTTTTTCATTTTATTAAAATAAATCCGGAAATAATACTTACCGGTGGTATGATACACCTCCATGAGTTAGATTTTTAGTCCGACTATGGTTTTTACAGTCCAGTATGGCACAATAAGGCATTTTAATATTATTTAAATTAAATTATATGTTGACGCAGTCTAGTTTGCGAATGAAAGCGCTTGAACAGCAAGTGCGTACTGCAGTATTTACTAGCGGCGACACTGCCACGCCTACTTACTATTTCCAGTGTTTTTTCTTTTCCGTGGTAGTATCAATGAAATTACAAGATTACACATATAATGACAAATATGAACATGACTTTACCTCTACTAATTATTTCGACCCTGAAAATTCTATCATTTTAATTTTATCATATTTTTTGCGATTATTATACGCCGCTCGTTAATCGTATTCAAAGTACCTACCGATTTGAAGAAAACATAAATATATGTTTATCTACAGATCTATCCAAAATATATGGTACTAAATTCGAAACTCAAATACATAATAGTTAATCTTGTCAACACTAGATCACGCTACTTGGATCGATTTTTAAAATATAAGACATTTTTCGGTATGTTCCATATGTGGGACACTATGCACTGTAGGGTTAAGACCTTACTTATTCAAGTCTAATTACACCGGACTTAAACATGGTTCTGTCTGTTTCCGACGAAGTTGCTCTAAACCACAAATTGCATTAAAGCAAGTAAATTGGAAGCTAATTGGAGTAAGACTTGGCGGGGCCGGGTTAATAGGGTACTACATAAAATATAAGAAACTGAACTAGTTATTAACACTCACCGCCACGTATAGGTGTATGCAGCAGTGCTATTCTGTTAAATTCTAAAAATCTCACCGTGAGAACTTAGGGGAAGTGAGCGAGAAGTGAGCTGTCATTAGGGATTAACACTATTGACACTGCTCACTTCAAGCCCACTTCACTTATGATTTCACGGTGAGATTTTTACAGAATCGACCGTCAGTTTTCCAAAGCAGCAGGCCATGTGGGCGACGCGCCACCCATCCCATTTCTTTCGCAACTCGCCACGCTTCATTTAAGAAAACTTTTGCGGTACGCCAAGGGGCCCGGCGCCGGCACGACACGCTGTATACTTTATCAGCAGGCCGTGTGGTCCGCTGTCACCCGACGAATTGATATAGATTTTTTGGCTTTGGCTTGCCCGATTTTAAGTCAAAAATAACTGCATTAAACAATGTGTTCAACACCCTACCTATGAAAAAAAAAAAACGAGACTCGCTGCATCTGAGAAATTCCTAATGGAAAAACCCAATACATAACACTTTTCCCGACCTGGAGATTGAACCTTGCACCTCAAGCTCAGCTGTAGCCTGTAGCCCACGCGACTGCTAGACCAACGTTTCAAGAAACGATTTTATTAATAAATAGAAAGTTTTGAAAAAATTAAGAGCATAATGCATAAAGCTAATGCAACTTGCGGGATGATTAATCGAATCACTTAGCCGGAAGACGGTCCCTTTATCACTTGAAGCTTGCCGGATTACATTAACTACTAGTTCTGTTCTAAGCATTCTTGTAAACGTAACTTCATATTCATATTGTAGGTATATAATATGTTAAAAATAGGCTGGCTTCATTCATGGTAACCCAATACGACACGGTTTTGTTTTAATCCGGCGTCATTGAGGTTGGGTCAAAATGACCCGTACCTATGGTTTAAATTTTCTAATATTTTTTAAAGTAGGCGCGCGACGTGCAGTAGCTGGACCCATTATTGTACAGACGCCAGCACATCAAGCTACCCGGAACTGTCAGATTTTCCCAATTAACTTTCAACCTTATGCTTTAGCGATAAAGTTGAAAATCTATTAAAGAAATCTGACAGATTGTAGTAGCTTGATGTGCTAGCTTCTGTACTTTTTTTTATTGTAATTTTTGAGAGTTATTTTAAAAATGGATTAAACTCAATTAAACGTTTCTGAATTATTATTTTTCTGTTTTATTATCAAAACTAGAATACCTTTATACTGAAATAATGACACAGTTTACGAACTTACTTGAAAATTATGGAAATACCATGTATTAAATATATGGGTAATATTGACCCACCTCAACGTCCATGGAACTATTTCCTACCACAATGACGCCAGGTTAATAAAGGCTGCAACAATTTTAATGCCCTAATTTAATTTGCCCAGTTTGTTAAATATGTCATGAAGCAAAATACATACATATAATTAAATATAATGATCAGCATATAATGATCCCACTGCAGGGACATAGGTCTCCTCTCTATGTATTGTGATTTTGACTAAATGCCCATACTTTTTTCTTTTTTTTTATGTATTCCATTAATTGAATAGGTATTTTGCATTACTAAGCTTCACATGCCTT
The DNA here is from genome assembly GCA_949629135.1 of Eremobia ochroleuca. NCBI lineage: Eukaryota > Metazoa > Arthropoda > Insecta > Lepidoptera > Noctuidae > Eremobia > Eremobia ochroleuca. The sequence goes on from OX451392.1 coordinate 14,043,945, forward strand.
ACTAAGGCTAAATAGAATATAAGACCAAATAATATAACATGTGGGACCACCGATTGTATTTACTAAATTTAAATGTGAATAAACGAATTTGAATTTTTGAAAGAGAGTGGATATTGATGATATAAATATTGGTAGATCTCCCGAAGCCCTTGTTTAACTTTGGGACTCAATAAAAATGCACGTATTTTCCGAAACAGTCAAGGCAGGATTCAGGAAAATCTGCAACAATTTGTTTTTTTTTTGTTGCCTTTCTTAAATTGAAAACGATCAATAACTAGGTTAGGCACAGTCAGGGAATTTAATTTATTATCAAAGTGGCACACTACACCAGTTTGCAGCATTATATCTATTTTATACAACCGTGAGAGACAGCTGTGATTTGAATTTACGGACGATTTAATTTAATGTAATTTCCCTGATTTTAACTATGTACTTTTCGAGTGTATAAAGCATAGAAAAGTAATACCAGAGTTGACGGACTTTGTAACCTAAATATATCTTAGAATAGTCCTTGTACACACGACGACATATTAAGCTATACGTATCCAGTTTTAGCTGACCTCGCATTGTACAGGCTTTACGTGCAATGAGAAGTCAGCTTGTATTGGAAATGTAGATATAGGTTGATATGTCGCCGTGCGTAAATATGTAGTTAGTTTTCTGTTTTTTCTATCTATGTCAGAAAATTATTTTTATTTATTATCTTATTATTATACATCCTAGAGGTGTGATGTAGAGATACTTTTTTAATTTTAACCAACTTTATTTTATTAGACACCTACAACAACAATAAACTATTCTACTCTATTCTTCTACTCCTGTCATACAGGTTGTCCTAGTTCAGGGGTTGAGACCGCACTGATGTAATGTCTATTGAAGTTGCAGAAATAAATTTATTATTTATTTATTCTATTTTAAACCTCTACGCGTATTCCTTTTTCCAGGTGCGCGTACGCGAGTTTTACATCGCGATGCAGCGTTGCCCCTACATCCACGAGATGAAGGAGCGGCTGCTGGGCGCCCCTGTTGACGCAGAGAACAAGGACCAGCAGCGCGTGCCCCTGGAGCGCGCGCTCGACCCTCAAGACAACCAGGTCGGCACCATCGTCAAAGTGAGCTCATGACCATTTTCATCTTCATATTAATTGCAATGAATATTCTGACGCCAGATAAAGCTCTCATTAAGGACATGCGGGAAGATTAGGTGTTAGTCATCTATACCTACCTGCCTAGTCTTTTATCAACCTGGGGTTAGCTTCTAAAGTTCGTTTTTTAATCCCAGAGATCAATCTGACAGGTGTAATGTCAAACTTCTATACAAAAAAAAAACGCAAACACAAAAGACTTATATGTCGGATTACTTTCTGGGATTAAAAAACGAACTAATGTGGTTTTTGGGATGAAACTTGGGAAAATTCTGCATTCCCGACTCATGGTAGTCTGTTGGAAAGTACGTCCATTATAGTGTAGGTATCCGTTTTCTAGATACACATTGACACTGCACTGGTATTCAGCTATGTAAATCAAATACTCCCATGGACGCGGATGCTATTGGTTTGGATCCGCAGTAAAACTAAAATATGAATAGCTTAAATAAAACAAAATAAACCAAACGGAAGAATAAGGGTAATGTTAATTTTTATTCTAAACGATTTGATAGTTTGGAATGGGAAATCTTTCGAACATTTAGGATACTTTGAAGTATTTATTTTACTAAGTGAAGCTTTCGTTTCCGTGTAGTGGGATAAGGGCTCTTTCCTAAGGCAAGATCCCGTTTTTACAGGTACGGTTTTTTGCAGGATCCCGTTTAGTGGTGTACGTGTTTAAATATACATATTCACACAAGCATCCTGTTTGCCGGATACTGCAAACGGGATGCTTGTGTGAATATGTACTAACTAAAATGGGGTTCAATTAAGTACAGAATATTCATTGCAGTTTTCATAATTAAGTATGATTTATAATTCTATATTATTTACCTATTACACAAAATGTATTTCCTTGTTCTGTTTTAAATCAATAAGATTCCGAATTTCTTCTCTTAATGCTTTGTTTATAGATAACATTTGTTTTCGTCTTCTAAAAATGTACGAACTGTAAAAACGAGCCCACGGGCTGACGCTTCCTGGAAAATAAGTATGACCTAATTGGATTAATGTCACTTAAAATTCAATGTAATTAAAATTTCATCACTAAAATTATATCTTACGTAGATACGCTTGAAGTTAAGATGTATCTATTTCAGTTCTATAATTAACTTTCAATTAGATACCTTACGTTAACGTTCTTCTTAGGATTAATTTTCTTCTTTCAATATCTTTTTAGTCTTTCATGATCCATGAGTAGATGCATTTTATTATTTCCAAATGATTTAGTCATCATTCACCAAAAAGCACAAACAGTAGTAGAATTGCACAAACAATCAAAATGTCGTAAATACGGCCATCTGTTTTAGTATCACTAAATAAAATTTATTAAGCCACGAATTTTATCGATTTATCGATGCTATCTAAATATGGATGCCGATATTGGGAAACATCTATATTCTTTTAGAAAACTTACGTCATCAAACTCAGACATGATAGACGCAGACTAGATGCAACTTAGACACACATAGACACGGACTTGATGTAGCTTAGACACACATATAAACAGACCAGATACAAATAAAGAAAGAGCTACAATCAGCCTAGCTGAAAACGGTAACAAGAAAATTAGTAATGCACTCGGCATTGTTAGTGTTCTTTGTAGCATAAAAATCAGGTGAGAGGTTCTAGAGTTCCTTTGTGCATGCAACAGTAATGTATCGTTTTATTCGTCCATGACATCACCTTTACGCTTGAAAGTAGTTTATCCCTTTGCAACCGGGAGTAAAAATTTCGCATAGGTCAGTAAAAAACTTATTAATCCTTTGGAAAGTGTTCAGAGGTCTTGGGAAAAATCTCATGCAGTCTGGTCTTCAGCAGTCAGACCCTCACATACGTGAGGTTCAGGAATAATTAGCTAGTCGCTCCATCGTGCTCAGAATTTAGTGAAGCCGAAACTCACGATCACTTCAACTCGGTTCAAAAGGGGTATGAACTAATACCGATGGTCTCTACCATGTAAAGTTTATGTTGCATTGTAATACGAACGAATAAAAGCAACTTTGCATTACTTAAGTTACTTACAATTTGCTTCGTTTGTTGAGCAAAAGTAATAAGTAGGTACTTACTAAAGTTCATATCGCTGCATTGTTAGTAGGTATTGTAACTCACCTTTTTGCCGTATAAAAGCTGGTCCACATGACAATTCCCGCTGTTGATGCAGTTTTAAAATAAAATGCAGTGTCTACAATGTCGCGTGAGCTTGTATTTGTAATCGTAGGCGAGTTTTACACGCACGATTTGCGGTATCTAGCGGTGGCTCTTGGTAAAATGTTCTTTCAGTTCATATTCTTTGACAACGCCATGTGAACGTACGTAGTATTAACATGCTGTACGTTTCTACAAAGGAATGAGTGCTGCTTTTATTTATGAATCCTAACAAATGACGTTACCTAATCTCAATTCTTATGCGATTGATTATGTCTAAACAGAAATCAATAATATGTTTAGTATCAACTGAGTAGCAGACTCAACGACAGTCTGCAATGAAAAAGAGTTAATTGAAAAATGTTTAATTATTAATACATCAATAAAAATTTGAAAAAGTGCGGTTAAAAGTTTACATAAAATTATTTGTGATTATAAAAAACCTACAACAAAATTAAAAATTATATGTTGACTTTTAAAACATAGAAAAACTCACCGTCTTTTGTATACATATATTTTTTTCAATTAAATTTCTAAGACGAATAAGAGTTTTCTGCCTAGAAACCTAGTATTAGGTACCTAGTGTTGCGTTAATGGTGTACTTATGTTTCGTTACCTATCCACTATGGATAATGTGTTGGTCCGGAGGAAAAGCGATCCGCTTCTTGGGATCGATGTTGTGAGTTTGGGCCTGGTAAGTATCAATATAAACTTACCAATTTCATCATCAAGTTAAAAAAAAAAATGAAAAAAATATAGGAAACCTGTACTTGACATTTCCAGGGTTCCACACGATGTTTCTCAGTGTGTTGTCTTCTTAGTGCATTAAAATACAGAAAACATTCAATGATCTGGAATAGCCCGGTCAAACTGAGCAAACATGGTGGTTACAGCTCCCCCTGAACGGAGAAGGAGCTTTCCGTTTAAGAAAGGACTAGCCGGTCGATTCTGTAAAAATGTCACCGTGAAATCATAAGTGAAGTGAACACTTAATAGTGTTAATCCGTAGCGAATGACAGCTCACTCCACGCTCACTTCACCCAAGCTTTCACGGTGAGATGGTTACAGAATCGCAAGGCTGTAGTGGGCCTGGTCCTGGTTCTGCAGTGGGACTACTTTACACTGAGGTTGGATTCGCACTGAGGCTGGCTCACACCGAGGAGAATACGCGCGGGATGCAAGATGCTTCATACAACTTCTATCAATGAGAACTGTACGAGCCGCCCCACACCAAGCGCGGAATTTGCCTCAATATGTATAAAAAATAAAAACACGTCACCTTGCACGCCACAAGGAACGTCACCTAGTGTGTGGATCTTCTAGTCCTTGTCTCTAATACAACGTAATATTAGAGTATCTGACCATTCCAGCTGAATTCCGACGGGTACGGGTCGCACACGTCGCCGGCGCGGGCGCCGCTCGTGACCGATGAGTGCGACGCGCCACCGGACGAGACCGAAGCCCTAACGCCTAGTGAGGTGGTGCTTCGGTACCGGGCCTGCTGCCAGCCTGATGCCGCGCCTAAAAATGCAAAGTAAGTGAAGATTCTCGTATCCTTACCTTCAACAGATTGGATTAATGATTAGTCAAACAATTTTGGTCTTGGAGCAGTAGCCGAAAAATGTGAGTGTTTTCCATGCAAATATCGCTACCTTGGGGTACAAAGGTCGTTAAAGCCATAAAGGGTTTAGGGCTTTTACTACTTTTGTACCCCAAGGTAGCGAAACGTATTATTTGATTACTATTTTTTTACTTAAGTACAGACGCCAGCACATCAAGCTACCCGAAACTCAAATTTTCCCGATCAACTTTGAACCTTATACTTTAACAATAAAGTTGAAAATCTATTAAGAACTTTGACAGATTGTAGTAGCTTGATGTGCTGGCATCTGGGGCCCGATTCTGTAAAATAACTAACTTGTCAATAGTGTGTCGGTAGTGTCTCAATAGAATAGTTTTTGACATTTGGTATTCTACAAATTATTTATGGTCATTGAGTTGCCACTGTGGCGCCATTGAATCATTGTACCTATTTAATGACTAAACATGAATAGACCACAGTAAAACTATTTCATAATCTCAAAAGAATGTTATGCTTTTGGTAAAACTGTACACGGGAAATAATTTGTTTCGCCTACGAGTATAATTATGCTAGTCTCATAAGAATCCCATTCAAACTACCAGCCATAAAAATACTTTGCCAACCGACCAGCTGCAGCTGCTTTGAAATAAAACCATACTTATGTACATACTTAACAGTCTAGCTATATACTACTATTCAAATAAGCACCTATGTATTTATATCCTCCAACCCATGCATACATATAATACACAGCCTACTTAATCTACGTCTGAGATCCGTCAATGAATTATTTATGAACTGATCCTGCAATCAATCGCGGCAAGGTAGGCGAAAACAATAGAATTTTATATTACCACCTACATTTGATTAAGTGGAACTAATTTGGCGCCTGTATCGGCAACCTTTTGCGTAGTTTCAATACGCGGATTAAGGGATACCTCCCCTACATTAATGCATAGAAACGTATACTAACAATTTATCAGTATCCTTTATTTATGTATTACAATCGTAATTTCCTAACAATTATTGAATGATTTTTGAAAAAAAGACATCTCTGCATCATAGAAAAATCGTCACTATCGACCTATAATTTTCCTTCTTCTGGGCTACAAGTCCTGTGTGTGAGAGGGAATGGGCTGTGATCCACTCCGCTGGTCCCAGCAGCACTAGTTCTAATTACTTAAATCTATTCAGTGGTTACTATCTGCTTGCTAATCCCAGCTGCAGCATTGATATTTTTCTTTATAATTATTTACCTACAAGTACGAGCTAGCAAGGATTTTTTCATTGCGTATTGATTCGTAGAGACAGCTCCTACATTAGGTTATAGCGCTTGGCTTATTTGCCTAATACTCTCTTAGTCACAAGATCTTTAATTCTGAAAATTTCGTTGATATACGCGTCGATGTCTTCTTGACATCGACGGACTTTCCAAATCCAAACATACACACATCAACACGGTCTAGGGATATTTTTAAAAAAGCGAATTACTATCAATGTGTTAATTATTTATATGACATGTATATATTTAAAAGATACGTTATTTAATATTCTACCATTTTTTAATAATGGTTAAGGTACTTACATAAAAATTTCAGGATTTTATGGAAAAAAATGAAGCATAGACGGAAACCGTATATTAATTAACTTTTAATTTGTGAGTAAAAACTGAAAAAAATAGAAAAATCATTTAATTTGTGTTTATAAACTTGAAGTTAGTAGTCTGAGAAATCGCCCATGATGTTCATAACACATCGGCAACGATTCGGTATGCTCAGAACAAGGTTGTCAATGTCTTGCTGCGGAATATTGTCCCATGTCCTTCTGAGGTGCGCAAAAAGTTGATCTTCTGTAGCCAGATTTTCAGGAACTTCCTTCAGAGCTCTTCTTTGCAGCATATTCCACGCATGCTCGATGGGATTTAGATCTGGCGATTGAGCAGGCCAGTCTAAGGCCCTAACATTGTGTGTATGTAACCAAGCTGCTACCGTTCTCGCCGTGTGTGCCGGGGCATTGTCGTGCATGAGCAGGAAATCTTGCCCCATTTGTGTTCTGTGGGGCAAGATTACGGGCCCCAGAACCTGTTGGACGTATCGTTCTGCCGTCATATTGCCCCGCACCCAAACGAGATCCGTCCGTCCTCCAAGACGAATTCCTGCCCAAACCATAATTGTTCCTCCTTGGTATGGGTGAACTTCCTGAGGGTTCTGGAGACGGCTTCATCGTCCAGGAACTCGCCAAACACGCGTCCTTCGTGAATCTTGATGGAAGCCGAACCTGGATTCATCCGTGAACAGCACATTGGACCATTGCTCACGGCCCCAGTCCACGTGGTTCCAAACCCATTCTAATCGTCGTCCACGATTGCCTCTCCGTAAAGGTGGGACCCGGAGTGGTCTACGAGAGCGTAGATTGCTTTCATGCAGTCGCCTTCTTACATTTTGGTCACTCACAAGCACTTGGTGTTCCACTCGCAGCCTTTGGACTAATTGAGTCGCTGTTGCATTTGGTTGAGCTCGCGCAGTAATTTGCAAAAATCGGTCTTGTCTGGGGGTAGTGATGCGACTTGGCCCCCGGTGCCTCTCCGCTACTTCACCTGTGGCACGATAGCGTGTCCACAATCTTGAAATTACATTTTGGTGGGTCCCTATGGCCTCAGCAACATTACGCTGAACAGACCCAGCTTCCAGCATTCCCACAGCTCGTAACATCTCCGCCCTCGTCAAATGTCGGCGTTGCATGGCTACAATACCTCAATTTTAACTTTATCTTTCGTTTGAAAATGAAAAAAAACTGTAACTAAACGTAATTCGTATTGTTTTCTAAATTTCGCACAAATGAAAATTCCCTCTCCTACACATCAAGACATTTTTATGCCACCGAAACAAAAGAATTTTCAAAAATTTGAATTTGGAATTAGTCTGAGATAAATTACAAACAAATCGGTGTATAAAAGATTCCAATGCGGGCAGTACTTTTCGAGTTATTTAATTGAGTATGAAATATCCCTAGACCGTGTTGATGTGTGTACATTGGACGTTGTTGGATTCCAAAAATGAAAGTTGTTTCGATCCACAATTGCGTATGTTACCTACATACTCGTAATAAGGGTGTCGATGTCTCCAATTTTTAGCTAGGTAGGTATGTTAAAACTATTATATAAGGGGCCCGTGGCTAAATAATAACAGCCACACAGGTCGATCGATCAGGTTAAGCTACGCTTGCCGCGGTTGGTCTGTGGATGGGTGACAATCTTTACATACCGAGACCCCTCCGTGCCTCGGAAAGCACGTTAAGCCCTTGGTCCCGGCCTTCATTCCTAGATCTTTGACAGTCGTTACGGGTAGTCGAAGCCCAAAAGTCTGACAACCAGTCTTCCCTAGGGGTATCGTATGACCCAGTAACTGGGTTGTGGAGGTCAGATAGGCAGTCGCTCCATGTAAAATACTGGTATTCAGCTGCATCCGGTTAGACTGGAAGCCGACCCCAACATAGTTGGGAAAAGGCTAGGCAGATGATGATGTATGTTAAAACTATTACCTACAGTGCTACAAAGATCTTTTGGCGGTTAAATGCCATTGACAGGGGGCCGTTGTTGGTAGACCATAATCAGCTTATAATGTTCCCACTGTTGGGACACAGGCCTCCTCTCTTCTAGAGTGGGCTGTAATCTACCACGTGGGCCCACTGCAGGTTGGTAGATGTCACATGTCTTCGAATTCTTTGTTCTAGGACACGCCGGTTTTCTCACGATGTTTTCTATCACCGTTTTGAGAGGAGCAGTGATGAAATTATTTGTACAAGTAAAGCTCATGTCTGAGTTCGAACCCACGACATACAACGTGTAACGTTAAATGCGCAAAACCTCAGACACGCCAACTGATTTTTAATTCAATTGACCTATTTCAGAGAAAATAAGTCATTAAAAAAATTGTAAAGGTTTTATGTGCTGTTTTAGTTTTACTGGCCATTCTGATCGTTTCTTGCTTCTGCAACAACGCTTTATCGAGGAGGAGTCGTCACCGGGCCGCTGCGCCGCGGTGACATTGGCTTGCTTAACCTATTAATAAATAGACACGGAAACGTTTTTATTGAAGATTTTTTGAAAAATGTGACCTATATTAAAAAGTGGTTCAATTAATTCTGCTCATTATTCTGATCAAACTACTTTCAGGTTTTGCGCATTTAACGTTACACATTGTATACTCCGTAAGTCGGGGCCCTTACCTCTGGGCCACCGCTACTCTAACTCTTAACTATAATTTGTATTAAGAATTTGACATAATTTTCAAGTTATGGAACAACGAACTGAATGTCAAATTCCATTGCAGCACTTTTTTGTTACAAATGGTCACTCAAAAATCAACTTAAACACGTTTCATTAAAGTAGATAACTGATTAAGTGGCGATCGAATGTAAATTATCTGATCTTATGAACACTGCTATAGTTAGTAAACATTTGTGAAATTGAATTGAAAAACAAGAACGCGACTTTGGTTCTGATTTTGTCCACGCGTCAAAAGACCCGTAAAGTAAAGTATTTATGTAAAATGTTGGTTTTTGGGATTCGAAGCAAAAGAAATATCTTGAAATAGGCAACAATAGAGAGCAAACGTGATGGCAACTATGCTTATTCGGTGTGTATTATTCAATCATTTAAATCACAGGAACAAACATTTACAAAAATCACCTAACAAGCTATTTGTTATACCAAATGGAGCGCTTTCAGCGACATAAATTACGGTCTATTTAACCAATAAAGGACAAACTGGCCAGGACAAAAAAGTCGATGAACAATTTAAAAATAAATAAAGGGGAGGAAGCTGTAATCAGAGCACTTCTACGCCGCTTGGATGGACAATCGATTAAATGGTTCCGTACATCCATATGAGGCTAGAAAAGGACACGTGTGAGCATAAACCACCGTTTGAAAACCAACCTTATTTAAACATTATACAGAGTAACATTTTGTGTGATAAAGGAGTAAAGGTGAGGCGTTTGAGATAGGCAAAGGCGGCTATTGCACGGGTCGAGAATATCGGCACGGGACTGAACTGTTATAAGTAAATGACCTGAGTAAATATCAATATAATATAACGTGTTGATATTATTATGAGGGAAAAGGTCGGAGTTATTGTGAGGGATTTTTCTTTTGCGATAACCGTAATAGGATAACGATAAGTTTGACAAAGATATGGGTCTTTGTCAAACTTATCGCCTATGTATTAATGACTCGCGTGACTTGAAGCATCTGCAACGAATAATACAACCCAACCTGCTGCACCCAATTAAAAATCACCATCCGAGTTTTGGAGGATATTCCTTATTTATTTATTTTATTATTTATGTACACACAGTAAAAAATATATGGATATGACATAATTATAATTTGAGTACAAAGGTAATTCGTCTGCTCAACAACGTAAATAACGCAATTGATGTTGTTGAACTGTCAAAATGACAGCCATTGCTACTGATAGTGTGTTACGCAGCTACCCCGCTGATCTTTTGGACCATTCATATAATGATTATAACAATTGTTTCCTATGCTTGAATTCCCTGAAGACATAGGCATCGGTGTATATTACACCCAGATTTTCTCAGTCCCATAATCCCATTGAATAAAGATTAAGCCCATCGACATTAACGTCCAAATGATAATATGGACTCCAAATTTTCGGGCGGTCTCTTTAGGGACTGAACAAAAATTCATCAGTTTCATTTCCTTCTTTTTAAAGAAGGAAATTAAACTGATGAATTACATAGAGAACCTCATCACAATTATAATTAGGAACGAAACTAATGGGATGATCAGACATTGACCCGAAGAAACCTAGAATCAGATATCAAGGCAAGAGAAGGGCAGCAACATTATACTACAAATCTTCATAATACTATGACAATCTTTACAAAGACATAATAGGCGATCATTTGGAAAACATATGGATGCCTTAGTTATTTATTCAGGCATATAATGAAGTACTGACGCCAGCACATCAAGCTACCTGAAACTATAAAATTTTCCCAATCAATTTTGAACCTTATGTTTTAGCGATAAAGTTGAAAATCTAAAAGAAATTTGACAGATTGTAGTAGGTCTGGCGTATGTACTTAGTTGGTCCTACGCTCATTGTGTGATGCAAGGCCGATAGCAATAGAGATTATGTCATAGATTGTTTTAAATGCAAGTAATTGCTATGTCGCGTCATACAATGTGGTGTTTATTGATCATACGTTGTACATCATCATCTGCCTAACCTTTTCCCAACTATGTTGGGGTCGGCTTCCAGTCTAGCCAGATGCAGTGGAACACCAGTATTTTAAATGGCGCGACTGCCTATCTAACCTCCACAATCCAGTTACTGGGTAACACGATACCCCTTGGTAAGACTGGTTGTCAGACTTTCGGGCTTCTGACTAACCGTAACGACTGTCAAAGATCCACGAATGACAGCCGGTACCGACGGTTTAACGTGCTCTCCGAGGCATGGAGGGTCTCGGTATGTAAAGATGTGGTCACCCATCCACAGGCCAACCACGTCAAGCGTAGCTTAACCTGATCGATCGACCTGTGCGGCTGTTACTATTTAACCACGGGCCATCGTACGTTGTACATCATAATTAATTAGGTAGTAATTCATTTGTGTTGTAATTAATAGTATTCACGCGTTTGTTTTTGCATAGTCCCATGCATTTCATGCAAATTTAGCCTAAATGTATTGGAATTTTCATTTACTCATAAACATGAGTATCGGGAGAACGACTTTATTTTTAATTAATTGTCCAACGCACTATTAACTTTCCATCGTTCCTTTGAGCTAAGTAATAACAGCCACACGGGCCGATCGATCAAGTTAAGCTACGCTTGCTGCGGTTAGTCCGTGGATGGGTGACCATCTTTACATAACAAGACTATCCAAGACCCCTCCGTGCCACGGAAAGTACGTTAAGCCGTTAGTCCCGGCTTTCATTCGTAGATCTTTGGCAGTCGTGACGGGTCGTCAGTTGCCCGAAAGTCTAACAACCAGTCTTACTAAGGCATTTCGTATTTCCAAGTTACTGGGTTATGGAGGCCAGACGGGCAGTCGCTTTATGTAAAATACTAGTTTTCAGCTGCATCCGGTGAGACTGGAAGCCGACCCCAAGACAGTTGGGAAAAGGCTAGGTAAGATTGATTGATATTTTTTGCCCATGCACTCTTAACTTTTCATCGTTCCTTTAAATCCCAAAGACATTAATCCCACAGTTAACAAGAGAGTCTATGTGGAGTGTGAGCGTTTAGCCAATATAGCTAGCACAATTCCAATCTCAAGCAATTGAGATAGTTTCTTCAGGCATGTGCGAAGCAATTGAAATCGCCATTAAAAGCTCTAGTATTGATCGTTTTATATGCCAATAATCATATTTTACCGTCTAAAGCGTTACTTGAATTAGTAATAAAAGTCAAGTACAGGAAATGAGACTGTTTTGGAGCTCACGCATGCAGAAATTATCTCAATATTAATAGCTATAATAATAGCTTCGTTGTTCTTGTGGTCGCAAGCGCTATTGATGAGCAAATATCTATATGTCTGGGTTCGTTTTCGTCAAAGTGTTAGAGGGTGCGTACAGATTAAGTAGCAAGTTATAAAACTTCTGTTATATAACACGTCCACATTATTTAACATAGCTAATCTGTATATTGAAACACATGTTATATGTATAAGATGTTATTTTATATACCTAGTGTGTACACACCCTTATGGGGTTTTTCCATCAGGAATTTCGTGTTTATATCGATACTTACCCAACACGTCTGCAGAGTTTCGCTACCTTGTGTATGCTACTGAAATGCCATGTTTTTATACCGTCCGTTACTCGCATCACACTTTAGCAGTAAAAGCAGCTTTCGTTGTTCAAGTATTACTTTGCTTACTTGCAGTTTTCGTTATTACCACTGACGGGCTGTTTATTTTACACTAGCATCTGTCCGCAACTTCGTTTGCGCAGAATTCGTAATTCCCGCCTTTTAAATCCTATTACCCGTTTTCCCGTAGGAATTAAGCATTTTCCCGCGGTAAAAAGTAGCCTATGTTCATCAAGGATAATGTCGGCTTCTAATGGTAAAACAATTTTTCAAATCGCTCCAGTAGTTTTGGAGCCTATTCAATACAAACAAACAATCAAATCTTTCCTCTTTATAATATTAGTGTAGATTGAGTTTTAATCAAACACACATGATTGTGTATTTTTGTATCGCTGTTCGCAATAGTCAGTCAACTCATCATAATTTATTCTTGTACCCAATTGAAAAGAAAAGAAAATCAGATAACGTCAGCATCAGCCGTTTATAATTCCGTACAAGTTGAGGAAAGTCGACGTAGAAAGGTTTTCTACGATATTTAAACCAATGACCTGGCAGCCGCCACTAAAGAGCGGCCTCGTACTGCAATTTTACTAGCTTTAAACCCGCTACTGCATTAGCCTTTCCAATTGCATTTTATTTCGCTATTTTTCATCTACGCTGTGGTCGGCTTCCAGTCGAAACTTCTGGTAGAATGCGAAGAGTGTTTTTACTAAAAGTGATTGCCATCTAACCTCTGTGACACTATTGACAATCAATGACAAATATAAAAGATATATTGGACACGATCAGTGGTAGCCCAGTGGTAACAGTCCGAGTTGTAGGTTAGGGGTAAGTTCGAACCCAGACAAGCACCTTCATCATCATCTGCCTAGCCTTTTCCCAACTATGTTGGGGTCGGCTTCCAGTCTAACCGGATGCAGCTGAATACCAGTATTTTACATGGAGCGACTGCCTATCTGACCTCCACAACCCAGTTACTGGGTAATACGATACTCCTAGGTAAGACTGGTTGTCAGATTTGGGCTGCACGGAGGGGTCTCGGTATGTACAGATGGTCACCCATCCGCAGACCAACCGCGGCAAGCGTAGCTTAAGCTGATCGATCGACCTGTGCGGCTGTTATTATTTAGACACGGGCCCATCCCAGACAGGCGCTTTACTGTGTGTATTAATTTCATCTCCACTGCTCTCAAAACTGTGAAGGAAAACATCGCGAAGAAACCGGAATGTCCTACAACCAAAAATTCGAAGATACGTGATATCTACCAACGCGTACTGGCCCGCGTGCTTAGATTACAGCCCCTTTCGCAAAGAAGAGGCCTGCGTCCCAGCAGTGAGAACATTATGAGCAGATTATGCTATGTTCGGCAACTGTTTCATTAGGTTAGTTTCACTAACAAGGAAACCTCGCGAGGTGTCCCTCACCGTTTTAGTTGCGGCTTTACTATAATAATCTACATGAAAAATGATGAGATACGTGTTTTTTCTTTTATGCTAACAAACGTTTTAAAGGTGTGAAAATCACCCTCAAAGTTCACACCCCAAAATGATGGTTTGCAGTTTTCACATATGTCTAATAAAATTTTTCCAAAATGACTTTAACCATTAAAAAGAGCATAAAAAATTATGAAAAATACCTTTATTCACATATTTAATAAGAATTTTGGATATACAATTTTTTTTTTATTAAAAATAACAAAAAAATTCATAACTCAAAAACTATTTATTATATTTTAATGGGACCAATTTTAAGTCTTATAAATATGTGAATAAAGGAATTTTTCATATTGTTTATGCTCTTTTTAATGGTTAAAGTCATTTTGGAAAAATTTTATTAGAAATACCCATGTGAAAACTGCAAACCATCATTTTGGGGTACGAACTTTGAGGGTGCTTTTCACCCCTTTAAAACGTGTGTTAGCAAAAAAGAAAAAACACGTATCTCATCATTTTTCATGTAGATTATTATAGTAAAGCCGCAACTAAATCGGTGAGGGACACCTCGCGAGGTTTCCTTGTAAGTGATTTTCAATATAACCAATCTGGTTGTTTGTATACATACGTCGACATGGCATGACGCCTTCGGATACAGGTCATCGTATATGCCTGTTATCAGACTCGTGAGGATTGCACGGCGCCAAGGATTAATAAAAACCGGCCCTCAATGCATTGGCACGATTGCATTCGCAAACACTACTAAGTGTTTAGGTACTCTCATTAAACTTCATATGATACAAAAGCTAATCATACTACTCACTGGTAGGCCCCTCACAAAAATCTCACGCGGTTCTCGTTGCATAAAACACATTTCTCGAGGTTCACATTGCGTAAAACACATAACTGGAATCGATCCTCTGAATAAATAAAAAAAGCACCTATCGACCTCGAAACTTGTAAAATATTCAGCACCCAATGTATAGCGTATTGTTCCGTAGATATGAAAACACAGGGCAGAGAGAGATAAAGCGACAAAAGACCCTACACTGTAAACAGAAGCCCAATAATATGATTCGCGCGGAACCCTAATAAAATAGCATTATTACACCACCGGCTCATAAAATGGGTCACAGCGTTTGAATAAAAACACTTTAAACAAAGAGTCTGCCGAGACGAAGAGCAAGATTATCAAACTGCTAATCGCGAATTGCTAAGCGTGAGTTCGATCCCCAGGTGGAGAAAGTGTTATTGAAAACAGTTATGAGCTCGATTTAAAAGAATACCTACCATTCTTAGCTTGATTTTCCCACACATTTCAATTGATTTTTTCTATATGGTAATAACTGTAGCTATTGGCAGCATTACACACGAATTGGTGATGATTAGTGGTATTGAAACAAAGGCGAATGTATAATTAATCGCTTTCCAAATAACGTAATTAAGTAGGGTAGGTGGATACCTACTTTTTCAAAAATCTATGACGCATCTTTTCGCACCAGAAAGGCTTTAGTGCCAATAAAACTCTACTTACCGTAGGCCTATTTTTATTGTAGACCATATTTTACTTGAAGGTGCAAATAAACTAGTTTTATTTTATTATTTATAAACATACAACTTGTTGGGCATACATAAATCAAGCCTAAATATTCACGGACAACTAACAAGTTTGATGTGACAAACTTCAAAAGAATTCAACGTCTTTTAAATGAGAAATGATTTATTTTCTGTAAGTAGGTTTGTACAAACACTTTTACAAGTCAATCACATTTTTTTTTGTAAACTAGATGAGGTCGGCGTTTCCTATCTGACTACTCTGAGAAGAAAGGTTATAAGGTGATGCGTAACCTTTTCGCTTCTCTACTAAACCGAGACGAAGCAAGGTCTTGATTCAAATCTGTCAAAGAACATCACCAATTCTTGGTTATTTTTTTTTTTTGGCGGTCATCAATAATAATTACATATTTTTAAAGTACACATATAACTCATTCTTTTTTACTAAGGCGTCAAAGTTGCGAACAATTTGGATCCGAGCCGGATCGAAAGATAAGATCGTTATATATCTGTTCTCAAATTCATTACAGCGTTGTCGCGACACAAATAAATGTTTCTACTACTGCGATCATTCAAATAAAATGTAATTCATTCCTGGCCGCCGACTTTTTCTCCCAAGTCGCCGAACAAAATGGGTGATCTCCTTTCAAACTCAAATCTAGAAATTTTTGACCATAATTCTAGAGCCGTCTAATCCTGGACCAGAAGGAGATCGAAATTGCGCTAAGATTGGACTATTGCGTCACACATCCACCGCTAGCAATGCATGTGTCGATTTTAGCGTCTGTCTGTGGGTCACCACTAATTATAGTGTCTTAACTAAAATCAGAACTGGCGTATATGGCAGTCGTGGTTTTGCAATTACCGCGTAGTTACGGTTCGCAACGTCTGCATTAGTTTTTGCTCTTATGTGGCTCATCAACATTCATAGAAGCGTTTGATAAGTTTAAGTACCTATCTACCATTAAAGATGCCTATAAAAATAATAGAGGATGTATAATATCTTGTGTTGATGTTCTCTTTTATTTTTCGGTTTTTTTCAGTAGTTGATTACCTACGTATGTAGCATGAAATCACGACTTGTGAAGCAAGGTCATAGGTGTCTGTCACCTTGAGCTTCATAGCAGGATTGACGGTAATCCCGCAAGATAGTCCTTTGATTAAATTAATGAAGGTTGCGAGAATCTCCTCATCCAGTAGATTCCCGCGACCTATTTCTAGCAGTGGTCGTTAGACTTCCCAGTTCGACTGGGATGACGATGATGGAGTTAGCAGATTTTATTAGCAACTAGTTGCGCCCCGCGGTTTCACCCGCATAGGTCTCGATCCCATAGTAATATCGGGATAAAAAGTATTCTATGTGTTAATCCTGGGTATAAACTATCTGTGTGCCAAGTTTCATCAAAATTGGTCCAGCCGTTTGAGCGTGAAGAAGTAACAAACATACAAACACACACACACACTCACAAACTTTCACCTTTATAATATTAGTGTGATTAGGAGGTTACTGCCCAGTGTCCAACCCCAAGACAGATGTTACTTCTGACGGTCGATTCTGTAAAAATCTCACCGTGAAATCATAAGTGAAGTGAGTTGTGTTAATAGTGTTAATCCGTAATGACAACTTACTCCACGCTCACTTCACCCAAGTTTTCACGGTGAGATGGTTACAGAATTGCACGGCTGATCGTCATTTACTGATTTGTGACCTACGAGTGGCAACCTTCAAATGACTGCGTGTGAAAAGCGGTAGTATAATATATAAATGTTCGGTGTGTTGTAATATAAATGTGATACATTACTATAATGTTATCACTCCATTATTACATCACAATGTTCCAGCTCTACTAGTATCTACGTCTACTCATAACAACACCATAAAAATAACAAATAGTAAACTTGGCACTACTTGAAATGGTTCAATGAACTCATAAGCTTCGGAGCATCGGATCGCGCATGCGCTCTGCTTTCATCCGGCTATTATAACCAAATATTATTTTCTTGGTCCTCTTTAGATAAGCTTATTAAAGCTATGTATTTATTAGTGTCAATAGATAGCTAATTTAATTAAAATTTAATTAAAAATCACCGCCTTTAGAATTTCCGGAGAAGTCTTTTTTTCTTAAGTGTAAAAGTGTTATCAGAATCAGCTCAGTTATTCTCAAGGTTAACTTCTATATACAAACAATCAAATCCACAAATCTTAAAATTATGCTTTGTCCTCCCGATTCCCGTATTTCATTCCTTTGTTTACGGGATTATAGCTACCTATAGTATAATGTTGATATTACACGTGCATGTGCAGTTAGGGTTGTCAATAGTATTCGTGGGGTGTGTTCGGAGGTTGGGGTACGGCCGGGTCAGTGGGTCGCGCGCGCAGCCTCCCGGAGCTTTCCGGGAGAGACGCGCCTCTATCGACCGAGTGCCGCCACCTTAGGGCTGTCCGAAATCGTTTTTGGATACTGTTTTTTGTATTTTAGGCAGGATTTTTTTGGGCAGTTATGAAGATATTGTCGTCATTTAATAGAGTAGGGAATGTTAAGGAACATACAGAGAGGAATATAGTGAGAACATTTTGTAAAAATATAATTATATAATTGTTAATTGCGAGATAAATGCATGATTTTTTCTGTGTGTAATGTATTTTCTGATCTTCTATCTACATGCGATGTATCTCCTAATATTTTTTGTATATAAGATGCAAACATAAATACAGTTTTATGTCCAATAAAAAAAATTAAAACACCATTCGACCCGAGATTACATTTCGACACTCCTTTCATAAGCGGTACAAAGACCCTCTCGCTATTAAAGAGTGCAATTTATACAAAATGGGGTACGCTCGGAGGGTCGGTGACGCCCCTGTTTTGGGAGGACAAGCCGCGCAGCATCCACTACTGCGCAACTCTCGACACACTCAGGCCAGAGGCACGGTTCGTCGCCGCACCTCGATACTTCCGGAGGTCTTTTATCGCGTTCCTCGGTCCTTTACCTGTCCTTAACCCTCAGCACTCCATTATGGGCACTCTGTAACTCCTTTTACCGCCCTAAGTGTTAAAAAGTGATGGGGAAAGACAAGCACCAGCCCACCGAGGCTGAAGTGAAGGTGGCTACCGTGGAACTTGAGTCCGTGGATAACATGGCTACGTTGCCGGTTGGGCAGCATCGGCAGCAGGGCAGTGACATGGCGATCGCTGAGAAGCACAACAACGCTAACAAAGAAATGGAGCTGAAATGCGTGCAGCCTAAACCATCTAAAAAGTATGTCATATAATTATGTAGATAGTGTTTTATGTGTAGCGATCAATTACCTGTTTTGTTTTACCTTGATGAGGTTTAAAAACAGCAGTTTTTAAACGTTAATTTTAATTTTTAAATATCATTTGTTAGAATCGTACGTGAATGAGTTAATAGCTTCAAAGCAAAGTTCAGTGGCCGGCTTATCAAAAAATCATTAGGTACCTATGTATTTAAACATTCTAGTTATGTATTACAAGCAAATGTTAGTATTTAGTTATTTAAAATGTGTTATTTCAAAAGATTTTTTGTTATAAAGAATAAAGAAGGTTTTTTTATTGTTTTGTACGGGACAAAGCTGAACTCCGATAGAGTTCTGTGCTCAAATGAAACGGAGAAATTCATTTCAGCAACATGCGGTTTTAATAATTATTAAATTTAATTACATAATTCCTAAAATATTGTCTTAAGTAGATTCTGTTAAGTGTATTGGGCAATTAAAGATGAAAAAAAAATCCAAAAAATAGTGTGCATTTTAGGTAGGTAGGTACGACGGTAATAATTTTAAATAATCTTAAGTTCGAAATTATATTGGTTCACGGTTGGTCGGTTTTCAGAGTATATTCCACTTCCCAAGTTTACAGTAACTTCATTACGTATTCACCTAACTTCGCCGCGCCTTAAATTTTCTTTTGTTTATTCCACAGAACTTCGCTCTTCATCATCTCGAGTTTCATTTACGCCAAGCTCCTGGTTGTTGTGTGTATCGCCTACGTCATCAGTGATGTCATCACACACAACCTCCCCCTCTATTATTATGAGGGGTTCTTTACCTACCTGTATGGCATGAGCATTCTGTTTTTGTTGTACGTCTTCTGCTTCTTGCTCCAAGGTACGTAATTATTCATACTAATTCTAGATATAAAAACATCGACATAATTATATTTAATTGAGAGAGCTTTAAAACCGAGTGCCCTTGTTTAGAGAGTGCATGCTGCAGCGGAAGCCCTCCAAAACCGAAGCCCCCGCCAAAAGAGAAGAAGCCTAAGAAAGAAAAGGAAAAGAAAACCAAAGATAAGGAAGCAAAAGAAGGCAAAGATGGAAAGGAAGGCAAAGATAAGAAAGATGGGAAGAAGGAAGGCAAGTCTAAAGACAAAGGAAAGGACAAGGAGGAAAAAGAAAAGGCTTCCAAAGAGGCCAAGAAACAAAGTCAATTCCAGGTGAGTGGCACACTTCCCCTCACATAATCATACACAGCACATCCATTATTTTTGTATTTAACATTATTCCACATTCTCTTGTCGCTTTCGCGTGTAGTCCTGTGTTAGTTAACCACATATTTGTTTTATTAATTTAAATTTCGTGATTTGTTTATTTAACTTTTTGTGATACGCACTCGTTCGCAATTTTTATTATTTGACCGTTCACTATTATCATGGTCAACGCTTCGTCCGTACACATCAGGCCGCATGAATCCCTTTTTGTTTACGCTGCCTACTTTTTTGTTTTTTCCATATCATTTGGGCAGGAGGTGTATCCCCGTAAGATGCGTGATAAAGTTCGTCAACAGCAATTGCAATTGCAAATGGCGCAATTGTATGCGTCTGATCAGGTGAGGTATCTTGACGCATCCTGCTTGAGTTGAGAGTATCATATCATACGGAGTGCTTTGGATGTGCTGTCGTAGTTCATCTATTAATATACTGCTTGTGTTTTCGCTACTGGATCACCTTGCTTTCATGTAGGCTTCGTACACACTTGGAAGTCATGTGACTTGACTTAACAGGTTCCCTGTCCACAAAGTAGACACAATAGTTAAACAATGAACATGAATCATATGTGATTCATGGGACAGGGAATGGGTTAAGATTGTAGAATTGCATCGAAATTTCCTGAGTTGAAACTTGAAAATAACAAACGAACCCTACTTTCATTTAGTTTTACTAATTGTATTTGAGCTAGTTGCAATTTCCACCTTGTTTTCAGAAAAAAAGATGTCAATCTCCACAAAAAGTATAACCTGAAAACATAATGCATTTCAAGGCATTGGTTGGTCCTTGAGTTTTCGTACTTTTTAATTTGTATTTTACTAACTTTTTTGCTAACAACAATTTCAGCAGCATCAACAGCAGGACATTGTGGAGTTGGAAGCTGGTCCTGTTGCGAGACCGGCTCGCAGGCGCAAGACTTCTCAGAATGACCACAGTCACGGCAGCTTCTTCCTCAGGATTGGCGCAATTGGTATGAAAATTATCTTTTAACGTCTAAGCCTTTCAGTCATTTTTACTCTTACTTTATTTTAAGTTAACTATGTTTTCTATGTATTTCTTTTGTCTTTCAGCCTTTGGTCTCGGTACCATGATTTACAATGGATTGGAGTTTGGCACATTCTTCGAATTGCCCTTGGAGTCGCCTTGCTACTTAATTTTGAAGGGAGTCAACCCTGTCTTGCAAATGGTGTTCACTTTCATGCAAATGTATTTCATTTTCATGAATTCCCGGGTAAAGATCAAATTCAAACTGTTGTCGAAATTCTTAAGCAGTTTTACAATTACTTACAATTTTTTTCTTGTTCTTTTAGCTAAATATCCATCGATTCAAAGTGATTGCCCGATTCGGTCTGATGCACGTAGTTGCTACAAACATTTGTGTTTGGATTCGTACCTTAGTACTGGAGTCACTGAAGGAAATCACCGATTACCACGTTAAAAATCCTCACGGTTATTCCGGCGAAGGTGTGCTAGGAAGTGAGTATCTAATTTAAATTCGTTTGATCTAAAGTATTTTCCAATATTACTCGTAAAATCTAAGAGCATTTTGCATTTCAGTCCTCTGCAACTAACCTGCTTATATTTTTTTGTATATTATAAGTCACTTTTGTACATAATTTAATGGCTCCTTCATCTCCAGAAGTCATCCGTAAGCACACTCTGAGGCATTCCGGCAAAGTGTTCGGTGCTGCTTCCACCGCCGCTACCTCTATCGCAGCTACCGTTATAACCACTGCTAAGACCACTGGAGAGCAACTCATGAACGTTGTTACCTCCACAGCTGTTCCCATCACCACTCCCACCACAAGTTAGTATTCACGCCCATCAATGTTCTGTATCCCTGTCTCACTAAAATGTGCATGTATGTCAATTAAAATGTGTTTCGACTAATTTTTCAGCAACTACTATCTCATCATATAATATCATGGGTGGTGGGTTACTTCCTAAGTCAAAACTGATCGACACTATAAAGAGTACGGTAGGTTATGACAATGGGATGGGATATGGTCGCGAGTTCAGAGAATGGCCTAATGATAATCCGTTCACTACGACATCTTTTGCACCACTAACCACGGAGTCCAATAAAGTGACTCAGACACAGACGGCCATGTTAGAAGTCTTCCAGTGGCTTCGCACTTCGACTCTGAAACCAATTTTTAACGGTATATCGACCATGATGCCAAGCACGACTTCCGGACAGATAGTAACTGATAGAGACGAGTGGGGCAATAGTGTCGAAACATATCGCGTAGATGAACCGCCACATTCGCCAGGTTGGTCGTTGGAGTGTCGCATTGAATTATTTCAAAAGTAATACGCCGTTGCACTTTTTATTTGCGGTTTGTCAGATATTGTTTGTGTTAATTACGTATCCCACGTACGCGTCCGTTGCACATGAGTTTCCTCATATTTTACTCCTAAGTTAAGGTTTCTTTGCGTCTTTTGCATGTAAATACTTATAGTTTGTGCGGTCACCATTTGCTATGTTTAGGTTTGCAATACCTTTACTATGTCGAGTTGTTTGCACAAATTCCTTGAATTTAAAGTACCTATCACTTAAATCTAAAATAGCAAAGGATGGCCAATAGTTTTAATGTGTAGATTAGTTTTTTTTTTTGACAATATTTTTCAAATTCCGATCAATATATTTGACTGCGAACATTTTTTTTCAGTGCCCAACTCTTCAGAGATCTTCGAGTCATTCGACGGCCTCAATCCGGCTGCGCTGATCGCCAATATCGATAACACTACGGTGTGCGGCCGGAACCCAATTATGGGGACTATCGTAACCGACTCGGCGCCTTATCTGTATCCGTTCATCATCGAATACTCCCTCATCGGCGCTGCTGTCATTTACGTTATGTGGAAGCACATTGGCCGCTACCCCAGGTAAATATAGCCGTTTTGTATTATGTAAATTCCGTAAGACAATAACCGTAAATGTAGAGTAAAATTAACCATAGTTTAGATATCATTCAGCACCTCCATTAACGTGAAGTTGCAATAACCGTACATAATCTTAACCCACTGTAACCACTTGTAAATAGTCTCCCCTAACATTAGAGTGACGCTCCTCACCTAACACTAGAGCACGCATAGATCAGACTGAGAATAGCAACGCGTCCGTGACTTTGCACGCGTTTGGTTACAGCGTGGCCAACGACGAAGATCTGGAAAGACGTCTGGAGGCTGTTCTCTCCCGCAGGGCGGCGGCACTAGCGGCGGCTCAGCGAGGAAACCGAGTGGATTGCGCCGGAGCCTCTAAGGGCCTCTTCTGTGGACTACTGCTGCTCGTCGCCTCTCTTATCTGCTTGATACTCTTCTTCGTCCTGATCAGACACCAAGAGTTGAAGCGCCTGTCGATCTATTTGGCAGATGTGTCCCACTGTGCTTTGATGGTCCTCTCTATACTGGCGATTCTAATTGGATTTATACGGTAAGAAATTAGATTTATTCCTTAAATCACATTTAGTTACCATTAATACTGTGTCTGTTTTTTAGATTTTAGTTTTTTGTGTTAATTATTTTGTTTTTATTTCCTCCCATTCCGTTCATCCCCCTTATCCTTTTCCTGTTTGTATATCCTTTACTCCATCAATGGCTCCAATTTGTTTTTATGTTTGCACATCGACCGTGCTAACCCACATTATCACCGTACACACTTCCCAAATATTTTCCATTTATTTTTTTTCTGTTCACACTACAAACCTGTTTTCTTTGTGTTGTCTTTTTATTTACCATTTTTTGGTTTTGTTCATTCTTTAATATTAGTGGTCGTGTAATGAAATGGAGCAATACTCCTCCCTCCTGTACCGAGCCTCTCCGCAGGGTGCAATCTTTGAAGTTCCGCTCCGAAGAACAGTCTGACCTGAACGACATCCTGCTGCGTGTTTCTGCGTTTGGTCTCTTCGTGTATGCCGTGTTCAGCGTCATCGCTGGTGGAATGGGAGCCTTCACTCACGAGCCGAACCTTCTCGTCATGATCACTGGCTGCTTGAGCGTGCTTCAGGTATACTGCTGTTCCATTACAATATCTTATTATTTCTTCGTTGTTGATATTTTATGTGTTTGAGTCTTGGATTGCAAAATAATAAGTCTATTGGTTTTATTTGTAAAACCAGGTGGTCCTCCAACTGCTGTTCATCGCCGATGTTTCCCGCCGCCGCGTCCACCTGCCCGAACAAGAACGCAGCAAGCCCGCCCGTCAGGCCGTCACCTTCCTTCTTATCTGCAACGTTACCATGTGGCTCATTTACACCTTTGAAGCACAAAAAGTCCTGGCTAACCCTGTAAGTACCTATTGCTAATAGCTGAGCATCATTTGAAGCCTACTCTTACACTTAGGTACTTATAATGACTTTTCTCTTTTCAGGTGCAACTTGATTTCTACGGTTTCGTGGCTTGGTCTCTCGTCCAGCGCTTCACTCTACCACTTTGTATTTTCCACCGCTTCCACTCAGCTGTCACCCTAGCCGAAATATGGAAGACCAGCTACAAAGCGCGCCTGGAGTGAGCGCTTCAAGCTGACTAAGTTGGAGACCTAAGTCCAATCAACAACATCCTAATGCAACTAGGATAAAAAATACGGATTTCGTCCTACTCCGGGGCAGCAATTTTTTGTAGGTAGAACGGATAAAATTACTGCTAGTTTTCAAAGTCATCTCGCTATTTCAAGTGTTAGTATAGGTGTGACGAATTTAGGACGGTAAACATTACATTTTACAATGTAGACGAGGCTAAGTAATTGCTCTCCCGGACAGTATTGTAGTTGACACGACATAATCACCTGGAAGACCTGGATCGACCTACCCTACGGATCATCGTTATGTTGGTTATTATTTGCTACGGTTCTTTCATACTTCGTTTATCTTTCACATTCCATTCTATTTTAACAGGTTCAATAAAAATTAGGTTTCTTGAAAGACTGACTGTGGAGACTTTAAAGCGACCAAGCATACATATTTTCAGCTCATTTTCTTTAATAGATACGTAAACAGAGTTGCTCAGATTTCGGAATTCTTATACTGCAATTTTTTTAAACTTTGAAAGAGAGCGTTTTAACATGATCTGATCGAAACACGATAATAAAATAAATCCCAGTTGTGAAAAGTTCCCTCCTTTGTTAGAAATAATTTGTGTGCCATGATTTTAGGGTTAAGGCTTGATTAAAATTTGACAATATTTTACATTTCTGGAAACATGTCAATCTTAAAACAAAAACTATCTTCTCTGCGGTATTCTTTGTTATTATTAATGAATTGTAATAATTAATTGAATTTGGAACATGTTGTCGATGAATTTAACATTTCAACACAAAATGGGAGCCGTTTTGTGTACCTATTTAAAACCGTATCTAAAATATAGGATATAATATTAATTAATATAAAATTAATTACTATATTAAAGTTTCAGAAGATTTATTAGCCAACATAAATTTGAGATAAACAAGTAGGATTACTATTAAAGTTTAATAATATGTGGTATCTTAAGACATTCTTAAGAGGGTAGTTGACGTGTCGAAAAACTATATATCCGATTAAACGTACTTAACTTTAGTGAAAGAGTAGAGACCTGCTGCTTGAGCCGCAGAGCGCCGCTTTATACGGATCATTTGGGTATTTGAGTTTAGGAGACATTTTTATTGCAAAGGGGCCATAAAAATGTAAATTTTTTATCACTATGTAACAAGCACATTTTATAGCGCTGACGTTAGCATGTTCAGAGATGTGGTAACACTAGATTTAGAATTAAGTAACAATTACTGGCAACATTATTAGATGTTGTTAGAGCGTAACTTCTACCTATTAATGATTATTATAATCAATTACAATTTGCGAAATTTAACTTGGGACTAAGTTCACAGCGTCAAAATTATAAACGCTAAGGTACGTTAAAATTTTTCTCTGCAAATATTTTCATAATGATTTTTGTGCATTCTATTTTTATAGGCTGACTAATTTACATACCTGTCTATTCGTGTAATGCAATGATCAACCGTGATTTACACGTGATATCATTTCTATATTATGGATTTTGTATAATATAGTTCATACTCAATTATTTATATTTATTAATTTTGTAAATTAACTTTTAAGGTAAAATCGTAACTTATTGCTCTAGAGTCTGAGAGTAACGTGTGCTTACAACGTGAGATTTCGAGTGAATGTAGTTAGTTTTCGATTGATTTAAAATATTTAAATGTTTACGATTAGTAATTTATTATTAAAACAGTGGATGTAAAAAAAAAGGAAAAAGAGCTCAATCGTATTGGTTTTTGAGAAATTTAATGGCTTAACAATAACAGGTCTTGGCGTGTTTATTGTTAATAATAACAATTAGCGTGTTTGGCTTGTTTTATCACTGCCGATATTTTAACAATAGATAAAATTGTTAGTAAGTCCTTTGATAAACCTATACTATTTCTAACTTGTTCAATTTTGTAGGTGATATTTAATGTGTACCTTGATGTTTGGAACAAAATGTACCGATGTTTGTAACTCTAGGTTTTAACATTATCATCATACCCATGTGGATACTCAATCAGTGTTATATAGATACCAAAAATTTGGAAATTCTACTTTAAAATATATAATTAATATATGTAAATGTCTATTTGAATAAATTAAATAATACTTATACGTGATTGTTCGTTTTATTTAGTAACTTCTATTAAAATATGTGCCAGTTCCATTGCCAAACTATCAGAAGAACTCTTAAATTCAATGTTGGGGCTTGCCTGTAGTTGCCTCAATAAATTAAGGCGTCCAGCCATGGCTAAAAAAAAATAAAAACTAAGCGACTACATGTATGCTAAGGGCGCCCCGTGCGGGTTACGTACCTCGGCTTAAGGTGAATTTGGGACAAATTTAAAGCTACAGGGTCAGCGGCGCGGGTTGACTCGTGCAAGGGTCGGGACGGACATGGACTGGTGCGTCGCGACGGGCCTCGGCGGTGAGAACGGAAGGACTGCGGTCGGAACTTGTACTTTCTAAGAGTACTGGTGGCCTTACTCCTGTATTGGCATCGTCAGGGATAGTTAGTATATGCCTCGGTCGGCAAATTCTACTTATGCGGGAGGGAAGTGTATCGGGTGGCCACCGCAATCTGTAGATAGGGTGCTTTATAACAGAGTCGAAGAAACGCTATGAGAGGCGTTCCATGAACTGCTGGGTGGTGGGCATTCTAAGATCTAAGTATAGATTCTCATTGCGGACATAGAAGGGGGCTCCCGTGACCTTAGAACACGGATCTTGAGGGTCTGCATCCTATGGGGATTGTGAGGCTTTGCGTGTGCGAAGAAGACAACCATAGGTCATGATGGGATGGATGATCGCGGAGTAATAACACTTTGCTGCGGGAGTTCAATATGAAGTGAGACTACTTAAAGCGAAAGAGGCGCGCTAACGAGCCGGCATTATGTGCTCCCTGAAGGTAAGGAGGTGGTAAAATTTCTTAAGTAATTACTATGATTAAAATATAAATATACACTCGTACAACATAATTTTTAGTATATTGCAAACCTGAATATAGTTTGTTCAGAATAAGTAACTGAATCGATTCCAATAATTTTTATACCATATTATATGTATTTTGTCCCAAAAATATTTAAAAAAGGTAACAAGTTGGACACCGAGCGACACTAAGAGTACATATACGCAATCATATGCGCACAACACAGGTCACAGCCGGTCGGCCGGCGGCGCGTGTTAAGTGGTAACCAACTTTTTGTACGGACAAGCAGGTAACATAACAAGCTTATAACTTTGTGATTTTTCATGATACAGTTTTGAAATTTTGTACATAGATTATTTACATAAAAATACTAGACATGTGTTTCGGGTTTCGCATATACTAAAAATAACGTTATATATTATATTATTAAAATTACTTAGGTAAGAAACTTTACACCACCTTTAAAATTTCATACCTATGTAAATACTTAGGTATGAATTTTTACCACCACGGCCACCACCACCATCACTATGTATGTTGAGGAAGTAAACTAAATAGCTTGCTTCCTTAACATAAGTACCTACATAGTGATCGGACTGGATGATAAGTGGCTGAGATTACAGTGATCTCTATACCTTCTCACTGTGTAAGTAGAAGGGCACAGATGAGTGAATAGTTATACGACTTACAGATCCACATAATGTTGTACGCAAGCTAAATAGCGGGTATGTCTATCTAAGTTCTGTGATATATAATAATCACGTTTATATGCTTGAAGTATTAAATAAATAAATAAATAATGCCAATAAGTCCGCCTTTGTACCTTTTTGTGCGCGAAAAGATCAAATAAATAAATAAAAGCAATACAAACTTGAACTACGTTAACTAAAAAGAAAAAAAAATCTTAAAGGGGGTAGCGGGTTAAGGGGGGTCTGGCGGCCCCCACCGAATCTGGTAAAATCGTTCCAAAAATCTTGAAGAGGGTCGAAAAACAAGCAGTATAAGCTTTTTACCGACATTACAACCCCAAACGAAAACACACTAATGGCGAAAAATATGATTTTTTGTGATTTTTATTTTTTTCAACCAGTTTAATTTATTTTAAATGGTTTACACTCAATTAAAAATTTGTTTTGGATGTGTGGAAGTCCCCTGAATTTTCCCAGATTTTTTGGTCAAGTAAAAACATGTGAATTTTAGGTTTAAATGCGAAAAAATCGTGAAAAACGCGTCATTTTCAAGATACAACCCTCTTATTTTTAGGGTTGTTTTCATTTTCCCGAGGGGTGCTGTATAGTATAGATAGCGGCAATCGTCCTCTTTCGAATGCAGGCAATTGGACTCAATTTGGTCAATACTGGTGAGCGGGGCGATTTTTTGAAAAAAACTCGAAATTTTCAACTTTCGGTAAATTACGGCGCGTAGGTACTTGGTAAGTATAATGCGTCTTTGCTATAAAAATACATCTCTATAGGGGTTTTTGAGATCGCTGATCACGAATTTGATAAAAGGTAATGAATTGTTATTTCTTGTACAGACGCCAGCACATCAAGCTACCCGAAACTGTCAGATTTTCCCAATCAACTTTGAACCTTATGTTTTAGCGCTAAAGTTGAAAATCTATTAAAGAAATCTGACAGATTGTAGTAGCTTGATGTGCTGGCGTCTGTACATTACGAGGATTAAAACTGTAAAATTGTTAACTTAGCTCTGTAAAAAAGTATTATGCTATTTTATATTACTGTGTGAC
This sequence comes from Eremobia ochroleuca, assembly GCA_949629135.1. Classification (NCBI taxonomy): domain Eukaryota; kingdom Metazoa; phylum Arthropoda; class Insecta; order Lepidoptera; family Noctuidae; genus Eremobia; species Eremobia ochroleuca. Next base: position 14,073,364 of record OX451392.1, read on the forward strand.
TATTACGTAAGCTTGAATAAAATATGATTTATACCAGAAAATTTAGTTTCATTGATTATATTAGTTGAACACGATATTAAAATTGTATAAATGCTGTGATTCAATGATATTTTTTACATTATCAAACCTGTGTTAATAAATATGTATGGGTGAATTTGTTGTCAAAAAAATTTTTTGACATCAAATTCGTGATCAGCGACCTCAAAAACCTCTATAGAGATGTATTTTTTATAGCAAAGACGCATTATACCAAGTACGCGCCGTAATTTACCGAAAGTTGAAATTTCGAGTTTTTTTTCAAAAATCGCCCCGCTCACCAGAATTGACCAAATTGAGTCCAATTGCCTGCATTCGAAAGAGGACAATTGCCGCTATCTACAGTATACAGCACCCCTCGGGAAAATGAAAACAACCCTAAAAATAAGAGGGTTGAATCTTGAAAATGACGCGTTTTTCACGATTTTTTCGCATTGAAACCTAAAATTCACATGTTTTTACTTAACCAAAAAATCAAAAAAAATTCAGGGGACTTCCACACATCCAAAACAAATTTTTAATTGCGTTTAAACAATTAAAAATTAATTAAACTGGTTGAAAAAAATAAAAATCACAAAAAATCATATTTTTCGCCATTACTGTTTTCGTTTGGGGTTGTAATGTCGGTAAAAAGCTTATACTGCTTGTTTTTCGACCCTCTTCAAGATTTTTGGAACGATTTTACCAGATTCGGTGGGGGCCGCCAGACCCCCCTTAACCCGCTACCCCCTTTATTTATTTTACAATCGACTAAAACTATACACAACGCTAGCATATTTTTAAAGTTGCAACTACCACGCTGCTGTCTACTGTCAGTTTGACATTTACAACTGACTGATGACTGACAGTTTGTTACATCAATCAACCTGATGCGTTGCGAATTTATCGGAAACTATCCACAAGTTTTTATTATAATTATGAGGGAGTGAATCACTTCAATTAGTCAAACAGTGGTATCAGTTTATTGTGAAGGAACACGAAAAGAATCTAACATGCTCATACGTTGTGGTTTGCTGTTGTTGTGTTTGAACTGTGTGAGGACGACTGAGTATTTTGGTAGTGATGAGGGTCGTGTTGCCGAGTTCAACAGAAGGTTTTCGCTATGGCCTTCTGTCCACAATGCCGCGAGGTTGTTGAGAGTGAGGAAGGAAGTCCAAAGCGAGGGTGGACCAGGTGGGAATTTTCCCGTCGCTAAAACTCCTCCGTCAGGAATTATAAACCCTGTTCCTCTGGGTGATGTTAAGAACGTCACGAATGAGGGTAAGGTCGACCCTACACCGCCGCCGCCGCCGTCACCTACTGCTGGTAAGATTACACAATCATTTCCTGTTTTTACACAATGTAGTCCAATGTTATCCTGTAACTAAGAGTTCTTATCGACGCGTATGAAATATTACAGTTTCCTTGTAAATGGCTAGTTTGGCCTGCCTTTTAAGTTTCATTGATTAAATGTACCCATATCGGACTCCATAATCTCAAACATGCCATATGTTAAATTCAGCCAATGTGAAGCAACACAACTTGAACTTACTTTCTCTTAGTCAAAATTATAATAAAGATTCTTTTATCTCAAGTATGAATTCAAGGTTATTCAATTTATCAGTAAATACAACCAATTTAAAATCAAAAGTAAGACTTATTTAAATTATTCTGAGAAAGAATAACTACTTTTAGAAGTGAATTGGATTTTTGAGTAATTCTAATCTGAATTCTGTGTTGAAATACTTGTAGTAGCTCATCAGACACAATTAATTTTTCTATTGTTACCAATCTTTAGGAGATTTCTCAACATCGGAGGGGATATACAAGCTACATCTAAGTAGTTTACTTTTTACTGTAGTTTAAAATACGTTTGGAAGATAATGAGTGGACTTGTTTTTAAACAACAGCTTACAACAACATCACCTGTTACTGAGTTTGAAAACAAATCTTGACTGTCAATTCTCATACACTTCATACTGTCCAATCAGTATTTTAATTTTATGGCCACAGAATAATATTTGGTACCTATGTTTATAAAGCTGATTTCATCTTTGAATGGGATTGTAATGCAGCTTGGTTTTTTAAACAGATTAATTTATTATTTACTAGTGTCTGTCAGCATCTTCGTCCACAAGAAATTTCTTGTTCCCTCAACTTGTTCCTTCTGACTTTTTTCTTAGACTACCAAGGGTTTTAGCGTGATGTTATCCTATGATGGTCATGGTAGCCTATAACCTTCCACAAGGATTGGGGCTATCAAAAACAAAAATATTTTTTCAAATCCGACTAGTAATTCCAGAGTACAGTCTGTTCAAACAAACGCTTCACCTTTATTATTACTTTAGATTTTACCAGTAAAATTATTACAAAAAATAAAGTCTGTATTACAGATTTCAAATGCATTTATTTTGCTGTTTATCTCTTATTCTCTTGTCTTCATTATCAAAGCTACTCATGATTACAAACATAATTAAATACTACTCTCCTTTATTGAAATACTCATTAGTATTGTTGCATGACTACAGTTTGTGGTTAAATCACCTGATAATATGGGTATTTGACATGAATTAGTAACATCGAAGGTGTTGATTCATGACATGCTAAGTAAATTAGCACCTTATTCCTCATAGCAACAATGATGTGTTTACTTTCAATGAAAGCACATTATTAAGACTATGTACTAAAGTAATATTGACCATTACATAATTTCGCATCACATTTCAATGTTCAATCAAAAATAATATTATTGGTTCTGTCATATAACACAAGGGAACAAGTTTCAAACTTTTTTATACAACTGTCAAAGTTATACTTGTTTCGGATTACAATTGCCTGACATAAGTAGAAACTGAAAGTGAATTTATTGTAACAGGTCTAAATTAATAGATACGGCAATACTTGGAAAAATGAGAAAATAACATTAAAAAATCGTTCAAACAATTTATATAAATTAAAAGCATAACGAATTTTAACATAATGGCATTCATTTCAAATTGTCCACTATTATAGAGTATTTGAAGCTTGAAGATACAGGTTTTATTTGGTTAATGACTCTTCTTTTGCCTTTTGTGTGATGTTGAATCTTCTTTTTTGAGGAACCAACAAAAATCTGCCATCCTTGTCCCGTCCTTGATATTTTTTATTGTTCGTACAACCTGATGAAACCTTCCTCCTTGTTCATCACTCACTGCGCCAAGATTATCAGGAAAAAAAGTCTAAATGAGAGTGTAGGAAATGGATTTTGAGAGACATTCTGCATCCTACGTTTTGGTACGACTGAAGCAATTCATGTACTAAAAGTTGATAGTTTTCTGATTTTTTATTGCCTAGAAAGCCTTTTATGACTGTAACAAAACATTTCTGTAAAAGTTTCTTCTGTGCTAATTGAAGTGGATGGTGCACTTGGTACAGGATAGTTTTTTTCCGTGGGGGATAGGCGCGATGCTGATGACAAGTTTGGATATTTTATTTTATGTTTATCCTTCTTCGAGTATCCGGAGACATTTACCGTGCAAAAATAGCAATCATTTACATGATTCGAAGGCTCTCGCCACAGCATAGAAACTGCAAAAGACATTTTCTATTGTTTACCTTTCATCCACTTCAAAAGTCCCATGTAACAAGAAATACAACACATTTGAGGTGTCCACGACTTCTCAATATCTCCAATCGTAAATCCAAAATAGGAGCAGTAAGCTGCTTTTATCGCTTCCGTAGTTTTTCTTAGATTTTTAACTACATAACATCCGCACACGTAGCAAAATTTATTTGGTGGATTTTTACAAGATCTTCTTTGATGACTAGCCATATTTTTATGTAAAAAACTTCTTAATTTAACCAAATAACTTAACTTTATGTAATGATAGAAAAATAAAACTTGTTAACTCGAAATATTGTGAATAATATATTGTGAGGATTTGTGTACAGCAGGCTAATGCTAGCGAAATATGAAACTCTGGATAATACTTATATGAGACCTGTCACACCACTTTGATGAGTTGATGGGTGAAAGATGAAGCTAGTGCAACAAAAATATATGATTTCTGTTCTGGTTGTCAAACCTTCGTTCCCTTGTGTAATATGTAGCAATGAATGAACACACTGGCAGAAAATGTTTTGATTAACATGAAAGAAATGGCTTATTTAAATAAAATAAGACATTCAGACTCTTTGTAAGTTTAACCTGTTAACCGAGTGGGGACATATAAATACGTCAAACTTAAACAATAGCGTGTATGGGTAGGTCATATGAATATGTCCTTGAAATATATCTTGCTTCCTGGAACCGGTGAAACGTATAGTTTCGTACAGCAAAGTCATCGATACATATTACCTTTGTGCTATTATATACTTATATATAAATAAATAAACGAAAACATATATTTCATATTCTTCTCATTTATTTTAAGAATAAATAAATCAAAAAAATAATAATATGAAATTACGTTCTCTGGGCATGACGTACTGACACGTCCCAGTGAAAGAGTTCGCGCCTCTTATGTGCTGCGTAATTATAATCTCCTGAGTCCTCCATATTTATACCTAAAGATTTCAGATTTAATAATGGACAAAATGGGCCCTAAGTCCTGAGATTATACAACATTAATCAACATTCTCATTGGTCAATTTTTAAACGAAAAACTAATATTGTGTTAGGAAGTATGTCCAGTTATTACAAATGTATAGTAATCAGGACTTTATGACATACGATAATTTGTTTATTATAATGACCTCAGGGTCTCAGGAGGTTAATAAAAATGGAATCCCCCGGTTAACAGGTTAAGAAAACAAAGGAAGGTTAATAAACTTATGGTAGAAGGTCATATTATGTTGCACCTTGTTATGTTGGTTACTCTATAGCTATACAATTACATTGTCATTACTTTAAATATGATTATTATGATTCTTTGCGACTATTGTGTAATGTCTGTATTGTGTTATAATGAATCCAATTTTTTTGCAGAGGAGTTACAAGCAGTAAATGGTCACTGACCTATGAATATCCTATTTTTTATTTTATCAGAGAGTACGAACCTCAACCTGAAGACAGCCAGTTAGACTCTTTAAATTATGTACATAATATTATAACAATCACACCTGTAATCTCGGAAGTGTTAGGCAAAGATGTGCTGACACCCACATTTCGTTAATTATGTTTAAGAATAGAATAGAATAGGGGTGGAATTACTTAGTAATATTTTATAATTAATAAATTATTTAAATATGTAATTTCAGGCAACACAACAGCCAGTAACAGTATCATAGCTTCAACTGCAGTCAACGAAACCAAGGCCAATGCAACAATTCCAGAGAAGCCAGTCAAACAGATAGATCTGAACAATCCTGGAGTACTGAAGAGAGGGTTCATTGTGTTTGGAGGATTTGCACTGCTGGCAGTTGCATATTTCATATTTTACAGGTAATTTATTTATATCTTTTATGTGTATGTGTACACACATACACATAAACTCATGCCTTCTCTCCACGGGGGTCCATGGGAAGCAGGCAGAAACTACAGAATGTTAGCTGCTACGATCCTTACTCCTTTTGCTTCGTTTAAGTTTATACATCTAGGAGAACAGAGCAAAGGTAAAAAAAAATCAAAAAATCACTTTCAGTTTTTATTCTTTGTGTGCCCTTTGCCAAAGGTCATAGGATCATTTTACAGGAAATATCTTTACAATTTTTAAGTTCATTTAAGTAATTTTTTTTTCTACAAAATTCCGTTTAAAAGTACTTGGATATGAAGAACGAAAACTTTTATCGTTTGTCCTGGTCTTAGTTTTATTTTGAACATGTTGGTAATACTTTTGTATGTACGGCAAATATAATTTTGTGGATGTTTGGTTCACCTTTTCTCAGTTATCTTATTACGAAAATGAGTCATGTACGCACATTATACCCCTGTGCTTACAATTCCGCGCTCACTTTCGTCTGGGGGAACAGTGCAGAGTTTAAAAAAAAAAAACCGGCCAAGCGCGAGTCATATTCGCGCACAAAGGGTTCCGTACCATTATCTAGAAAAACGGCAAAAAAATCATGTCTGTTGTATGGGAGACAACTTAAATATTTATTTTATTCGGTTTTTTAGTATTTGTTATTATAGCGGCAACAGAAATACATCATCTATGAAAATTTCAACTGTCTAACTATTACGGTTCATGAGATACAACCTTGTGACAGACGGACGGACGGACGAACAGCGGAGCGGGAGTAATATGGTTCCTTTTTACCTTTTGGGTACGGAACCCTAATAAACAAGCATGGCATAAATACATTATTTCCTCGAAGCAACTAATAGTACTTTAAATCCCCTTGTATATTTGTAGATAACTAGGTTTTGTAACAGTGTTTCCGTCCATTTATCTGTTATCGGTCAATGTTTTGGAAATTGATGGCTATCTTATGAACAAGATTATTAAATAGTGTTTTCTGATTGTAGTATGATTCATAAAAACTTCATATCATCATCATAGAATAACCTGTCTATAATGTTCCCACTGCTGGGACACAGGCCTCCTCTTTCTGTGAGAGGGGGTGGGGGATAATACACCACGAGGGCCCAGTGCGGGTTGGTGGATGTCACAAGTCTTCGAAATATGGGCCTAGGACATGCCGGTTTCCTCTCGATGTTTTCCTTCATCGTTTGAGAGCAGTGGTGTTGAAATACTTTCCACATAGTAAAGTGCCTGCTTGGGTAGAACCGACGACCTGCAACTCGTAAGTCGCCGGCCATACTTATTAGTTATTGATAGTATACAATCTATAAAATCAAAAGTCATTTATTCAAAGTAGGCTGAGAATGAGCATTTTTTGAATGTCAAAAATTATATAAGACAGTCCCACAAAACGCCTGTCCTCCACCACCCAGTGCTTTAGCTGGGAAAAACTGCAACAAAATAACCAGTCTTTCCAATCTCTTTGAACACCAGCATCAGTAATCTGTCCTTGTTATTAGAGCAAACATAAATGATATTATTGTGTGCAATAAATCATGAATGATGTCACTTTCTTCAGTATTTGCTGAGCCAATTAATAATATTTTACGACTGTTTGCCTTTCTAGCTTATCACGAAAAATAGTTATTCGTGATAAGGTCCCCACACCTCACATCTCCACAAACCCCACACCCCCACACACCCCACACCCCCACACACCCCACACACCCCACACACCCTACACCCCCACACACCCCACACCACATCCCACAGTCAAACTATTACTACGGTTTTGTGGGGCTTATTTTTTATGTTACTTATTTAGCATGCTGTGAAATAAAAAAAATAAAATTAAAAAAAAAATAAATGAAAAAAAAAAAATAAAAATAAAAAATAAATGTATCATTCACAATGACATGCATGATTTCCTGAAAGGGGTAGACAGAAGTGCAGAAGTGTAGTTCTCAATTAGGGTATTTATTTTTGTCTTAGAGGGGCTCGTGGCTAAATAATAACAGCCGCACGGATCGATCGAAGGTTTTTCTATGCTGGCGACTGTCAGTGATGGGTGACCATCCATTACATATCGAGACCCCTCCGTTCTTCGGAAAGTACGTTAATACGTTGGTCTCGGCTATCATTCGCAGATCTTTGACAGTCGTAACAGGTAGTTGGGAGCCCAAAAGTCTGACAACTGGTCTTCCCTAGGGGTAACGTGTTATCCAGTAACTGGGTTGCGCCAGATAGGCAGTCGCTCCATGTAAAATACTGGTATTCAGCTGCATCTGCTTAGACTGGAAGCCGACTCCAACATAGTTGGGAAACGGCTAGGCAAAATGAATGAATGAACTTGTCTTAGGTAGACAGAGGAAAGTTACATACTTAGTACAGACGCCAGCACATCAAGCTACTACAATCTGTCAAATTTCTTTAATAGATATTCAATTTTATCGCTAAAGCATAAGGAGAGAACATAAGTTTAGAGCATAAGTTGATTGAGAAAATTTGACAGTTTCGGGTAGCTTGATGTCTGTACATACATTTTGCCAGTTATGTTCAATTAAATCTCACGGCATTAACAAGTAACGAATACAGCGAGGTGGGAGCATCGGTTCGTAATAATAATAATTAAATACATTTAAAAATGCGAATCGAGAATGCGATTCTATTTGTATTGAGCATGATAAATAAAATCGACAGATTTAGACCTGCATAATGCTAATATAAAGTTAGGACTAAAAAAAACTGAGTTTGGTTTTGACATTTTTCTCAGTTCTCAGGGACCAGTCAGCTAGGAAATGCCGGCGCCATTTAGTTTAAAGTATTGATCAAAAATTTTACGCGTTAAAGTGTCTTAAAAGATCTACTTACTTACAAAAATAAACATAATTACGTCATTTAACTTTTTTCAATAACATTTTTGTTTACTCGAAGTTCAAGCGTGTGTCTCCTTTGACCACTCTGTTTTTTGTTTCAGTGTTATTTACCTATATTTAAAGTTATTACTTTGAACTTTGATATAAGCATTGATTAACTCAGTTTTATCAGTCAAGTTAATCGTCTTTAATTGCATCAGAGAATTTATAAACAGTGATAGACTCTTCTGTAATCACTCACTGATTACTGAGCCACTAATACCTATAGCGTATAGTACTTACTTATAGGATTTTTGAAGTGAAACTTTTAAGGCGGCGGTTCGATAATTTGGACGAGAATTTAGTGTGGAATTTCAAGGACGCGTCACGTTTGGGCACATTCGTTACATGAGAGAGAAGAAAGATATAATTGTCTCTGTCTATCACACTAAATCTCTCTTATTCTTTATTTTTTAAGAGGTTTACTCTATCACGTGTACGGGGCTGCACACGCACTTATTTTTCATAAGAAAAACCTTTTCGATACAAAGTAGAAACAAGAAGTTACGTAATATCACAAAGGTACAAATACATATGAAAACTCAGTCTTGAACAGTAATTAACACACACCATTTTGAAAATTCCAGGAGAAAAAGCAAGAAAAACGACTCCGGCGGCGCTCATTCCACAATTGACGCAAACCAGTTCCGCTACGGCGTCCTCCAATCAGAAGACAGGAGAGACAACATGGAACTGTCCCGAGTACCTCTTACCATGGAATCTGACGAGGATGAAGACGAAGATTTGGAGATCTTCGACCTGGAACAAAAGAAGAAGACGCTATCCTATGTCAACTTACAAACAAATGATGAAGACATAGTTTTCCCACCAAAAGAAAGCACAGATAATGATAGACATAATTTACTATTAGATATTGAAGATGGAAATTCTGATACGTTAATTAATTGGAGCAGTACCGGCAGTAAGTCTATATTATAATTCGTATTCTGTATTTGTTAATTGTACAAAAATTTGAAAGTGCGTGACGCATTTATTCGCCATAATCTGAATTGATGTTGGAAAAATGATTAAGTTTGTTTCTCATAAAACCGCTGTTAGGTTGTTGAATAAGTAAACAAGATCATAGTTTCATAGTATTATTTTAGTTTTGTATTGCTATACTGTAAAGTAAGAGATATACTTTTTGATAACCTAATGGTGGCATTATGATGGCATTTAACCCGGCGTGCTTAAGGTAAGAATTAGCAACACGGAGCATCAGGTGGGTGTGACAAACCCATATGATAAATTGGACATTTTTACGTTTTAATATTGATTTTAAATTGTTTTCTTAAATTATTGTTATTATAATAGATAGGAAACTGAAACAGGATAAAATTTAAAATATATTCATATATTTATTATTATATTTATATTAAAAAAAAAAATATGTATATGTCACAATATCGAGCGATTTGTTAGGGTTAGGGAGTATTATAACCCAACCTTACGCTCGCCGGGTTAAGTTTTTAATTTTATAGCAGTCTTGACTGTACGGTATTACTAAAATGTACTTATTTTTAGTAAGTGTTAGTTCGTGTATTCAAATACTAAACAGACCAGTGGAAAATTTACGTAGAACACTAATATAACGCACGAAGAACAAATCAGAATGTTCATGATGCCTGTTAAGAAAACATTTTTGCCAAATGACTGCACTACTAATTCTATTGTAGGAGATGAATGCTTCACAAGGCCTTTCAAACACGCAAAGTAACTAGAATTTCATTATCACCGTTAGTTATGCAATGCGGTCTATTAACTAATGTTATCTGGAACATGTGTTCTGAGCAAACATTAACACTCTCAGCGCTTCTAAAAAAAATCATGGCGCTGAGAGTGTTATGTAAGAAAACGATCTTACTACGAATTTTTTCTTTCACTGCATTTATTGACTTAAAGCTTATTTTTATGGAAACGAAAATGCTAAAAAGTGATTTATGTTTATTTAGTTAAGGTGAAGAATCGTTTGATGGTGAATTATAGATAGATTATTGCGCGCAGCCTTGAATGGATCGATGACTGATTGTTGAGAGGTAGTGTTGAAATACATGTTTCGAAATAAATGTTTCTACAAACTTCTGGTGTAAGAGATGTCGTTATAATTTCACAGTCAATGCATTTCCTATAGCAATTCTAATCCGTTGACCTCACACTTTCAAATTTTATTGAAAATGTAAGGTAAACAGATGTTCGTTAACAAAACTGTTTTCTCTCTGTCTTCCTACATGTAATTTGGTATTAAGTAGATATGACATTAATATCGTGGAGTTATTAATATAGAAGTATGCTTAAAGTATATTCTTGGATATATCTGCTTTAAAATTAATGTAAGAAAGATAGATACATAAGGCATTTTGTAACATACCTACTTCGGTTTGCTTTTAATGTTCAACAATTGCAATTTTATTTTTAGTTATTTTTAAATTAAGGGCTTGATGTCTGATTATAATTTAACCTAAAACTAATATAAGTATAGATGTAGGTATATTATAATATTGCATAATTATTATTTATTTTATAGTTCTATGGAAAAAAAAATGTTAAAAATGATTTCAAATCTCGTGTGTTTTGTTATTTACTTACGTAGTTAATCTGATTTTGGGATTTTAGTAGATATAATTAATCTCGATTCTCATAAGAAAGATACAATGGTCCATGGGGTTTTTTTTTTCTTCATATTTACGCTGTTTTTATTATTTTGGAATTTTTATTTTTACAAATATTGATTATTAATTTGAAAAAGTGCCATCAATGCTTATATTTTTATACTATCAAATTGAAAATAGCGCTTACTTTGTAAAAAGTATTATTACTGGTCGTTTTTCTATGAAGGAACTTGATTTGTATTTGTTTTATAAAATTATAAATATTTTATTAAGGTGAACGGCGCCAGGGTATCCCGCGAAACCCAAATTTTCTTACGTTTTGTCATTTTCATGTCAGTATCAGCACCCCAATGGCGTAACACACTATAAATCTCCATGTGAACACATGTGTGTCATGTGTGTCTACATGTGTGTGTGTGTGTGTGTGTGTGTGTCAGTTTGAAGGATATTGCTAATCCATTTATTTATTTATTTATTTAGGGACAACAAACAATAGTGTAATAATATGTAAACAAAGGTTGGAACTTAATAATAGAGGTAACAAAATATACACTACTCACAACGTTATCCATATATTACTAAACAGATCTAATAGTTGTTAGAAAGAACAATATAAAAATAAACAGAATAAAAGTAAACATTACTTGATTATTAGGGTTCTGATCACTTAAAATAGTAACAATTTCTTTTCTAAATATAGCCTTGCTGTGAAACATAATATCGGTTGAGCCAAACTGCCTATCGTAGGTGTCAACTAATGGATGCAGCGGTTAGCGTACGCCTGAGTTGATTCTACAAAAAGTAGTTGCAAACAATGAACTTCTCGTCCATGTTACGGTACGAGGGATCAGGTAGCACACACACACACACACACACACACACACACACACACACACACACACACACACACACACAACTGTTCACTACATCAGTATAGTCGACTTTATTACGACATATATTAAATAGGGTCATCATCTCAAGTAGGGTGCGTCTGGATTTTAGAGTAATAAGGTCATATTTTTGTAGTAATCATTGATAAGAAATTTTCTTTTTAAAGCATCTATAGTGCACGTAGGAATTTGCGTTGAACCAATTCTATAATAATAATAAATAAATAATAATAAAATTTACGCTAAATACAGTTTTTCTTAAATCTATGTCAAGTTCACCATTTTTTTTTTGTGCCTGAACTAGGTAATCCTGTGTTTCAGGCGATTGGAGGTAACAATAATTTATTAAATAATCACTTAATTATCATATTTATCTTATTGGTACTTATTGGTACACATGTAAAACGTTTATAAAATTATATACCTATTACTAATAATATTTACTTTAGTACAACTAATAACTTCTCTGTATCTTCATAGGGCATAGTTTGAAGAGTCTGCATAAGGATTTTCTTGCAGTTACTCTGATTTAAGGAGTAGATGTTTCCTTTATCATTTAGCCTATTATAGAGTAGCGGTCCGAGGTACATATAAAATTTGGCTGTAAAAGCATGCTTTGTGCTTTTTTGAGGGCAAACAATATCTTTCCGTCTCCTTTTTGTGAATTCAGTGCTGAATGGAAGTCTGGAAGTTAAGAATAATGTCTGCATATGTTCGTAAACTCGGTTTGCTCAGCAACGTAAATAACGCAATGAATGTTGTTGAACTGTCAAAATGAAACCCATTGCTACTGATAGTGTGTTACGCAATTACCCCACTAGTTGTATGTAATAGTAAATTTCGCGGCTTACCTTAGCGCATCCCCGGGTTACCTTAATGCATACTTCGAGAGATTCGCTCAATAATAAAGTTTACTATTCTTATAACGGAGAAGATCGACGTGGATCGTTTGATAAATCCGTCGCAAAATGTACTTTTAGTCGAATTGTGCTGTATACTTTAAAATCGACTGGTAAAATATATAAGGTGCAACAAAAATCGATTACTAATCACTATTTCGATTAAAAGTAGGTTGCAGGTACAGACGCCAGCACATCAAGCTACTACAATCTGTCAGATTTCTTTAATAGATTTTCAACTTTAGTGCTAAAGCATAAGGTTCAAAGTTGATTGGGAAAATCTGACAGTTTCGGGTAGCTTGATGTGCTGGCGTCTGTACAACACACTTGAAAAATACAGTAAGTAATTGTTTGTAAACTGTTACTGATACTTATGTTCTTGGTTCATTACATTACTTATGGGATGTCCATAATGAAAATAAATTACGATTGTGTTGATTTAGTCGAATAAATATTTCATCGATTATTAAAAAAAAAAAAATGCTGTTCCATACATTTTGGCCGCGTAGGTATTGCACTTATGTAGGAAATAGCATTTTTTTTTTAAATTATACATTATAAATTTTAAAGCAGGGTGTCCAAAACCATGTTCTGTATCCCTGCCAGCCTCTCTGATCTTTTTTTTTAAATTAAGTATTTAAATTTGCTTAAATTGTATTTCTATAGTTACTTAGTATATTTTCACATTAACATATCAATAGAGTTAACTGGTTCATGAACTTTATATCCATAAAACTGTAGATCTAATTGCATTTTAATAGTTACTTGCATTTAGTACAAATATGGCTGATTTGATTTGTTTTGTGATGCAAATTGTTTGAAATATTTTTCTTAATTTGGTTTAAGTGAGGTAAATCATATTTTGCCGGCATGACTTCTTTTACTTTCACATAATTTCAATTATTTTATTATTAAAATTGTATAATTTTGGTTTGAGTTTTATGAAATATAAAAAAAAGAAATCAAATATTGAATACTAACTGCTCAAGTTTGTTACGATTCAAGTAAATATATTTTGAGTAAAATATTTCAAAATTGTTATTTGAATTTTAAGATACCAAAATAAGCGACGATAAGATTGGAAATTCTTATTAGAGTACTTTATGGCGAAAACGTCAGGGCGGCCCGCGAACTTCAAACTTTCTTATGTTTTGTGCAATTTGCAGTTTAGCATCAGGTTGTGTGTTGATCTAAATATGGTTCTCGGCCGTAACAAATATGAATTTATAAAATCCTAAATATTTAATATTATAAATGCGAAAGTAAGTTTGTTTGTTACGTTTTCATGCATAAACCACTGAACCGATCATCCTGAAATTTTGCATATACGTTGTTAGGTGTACAGAAACGGACATATGGTACCTTTCATCCCGAAAAAAATGCTGTTCGCGAGGAAAACAACAAGGTTATTATGATAATAGGTGGCGCCACGTGTCTTTCGAATCTTTTATAACGTGGCCCCAGGAATTTCTCCTGTATTGTGGGTGCGTTTATTTACAAACATTTAAACTCATACACAAACAACCAGACCCGGAACAACTACTTGTAGGTCATACACATAAACTTGTTGTTTTATTTTTTTAAATTTATCCTAATACATTTTGTGAGTAGAGTGTCTTGTCTATAGACCGGTTTTTCATCTTCGCTAACTATAATATTATAGACAAGGCAAACATTGCTGGTAGCAGGGATGCATTTGGAAGATCCATGTTTTTCCTATGGCCAGCTATATGTAGCATGTTCACGTGTGTCCAATGCCCAGATGTACGTATTAGCGCCAAATAGAAGGACATACAACATTGTGAATAGGAGCGTCCTAGAATAATGTTCCGTTCTGAGCCCATGAGTGCAACGGCCAAATAACAGTACAACCCGAATTGATTGTAAAATTCTAAATTAACGCGAGCGAAGCCGCGGGCAAAAGCTAGTTACAATTATAAATCATGACATTTGAGGCCAATTCAAACTCAAAGAGCTGTATTGCTGATTCTAATAATATAATGTATATTTGTTTCGATCGCGAATTATATTTTAATCAACATGCAACGACACAACTGAAAAGTGTAAAAAAATATAAAATTTTGCGGGCTACCTTAGCGCATCGCATTATTGCCTGGTTACTATTTCATTCATATGAGTGTTATGCTGATTTCTGTAATCTTTTGTAAAAAATGCATAAGAAAACCTATTTTAAATTGCAGTCTGTATAATGTGTTGTTATTGTAGTATATATCTTTAGGTATTATATTGATATATTTTATTAATATTATGTCTAAATTCCTATGTAAATTTCTATACTTCAATGATTTTTTTGGCTTAAATTTTGCACCAGTTTTAATTTAATATAAAAAAATGCTGTTTTTATAAGTATCACTTTTGAAGCTATGGACTGTGATATTAGAAGAGAGTAGAAAATATAAAATTATATATTTTTCGGAGGATAATTGCTATGTACGTATGTATAGTTTGCTATCGCTCTCTGTCACTCTTCAGTACTTATGGATGGCTGTAGTTGATTTTAATGTTGAAAGAAAGAGATAGATAATGCGAGTATGGTATAATGCCCGCGTGTGTTGAAGAAGGACCTATATATTAAATAAGTATCGCGGACTATAGTTGAGTATGGACCGGCGCAGACATGGCAAGGCGTAGTGCAGCGCGTTTTCACTGCCAAGCAAATATCGATTTTTTATCGTTGAAAGAAAGTTGAAAATAAATAAACTTCCATTAGTTTGAGAGAGCATAAAAGAAGACAGAGTTATTTTCGACGTAATTTTAAGAAAAGCAATTTTGATATTTGTTTAGCAGTGAAACCCGAGCTGCGCTGCGCTACGTCAGGTCTTCGCCGGCCCAATGGGTTATATTATTTATCTATGGCACTAAAAGAGAGAATTTCACAGTGCCATCTGTAAGTCCCATCTCTAAATAATTACCCTTTTCTACTAAAAACTACTCCTTTTTGCTAAGCATTCTCTCAAATGTAGGCCTATTTTGGGAGTCTTGGTGAAATTTCTAATTTTGCGAAGTTGAAGTAAGTCAGTAATGTAACTAGTGTAGAAATTAATTGTAATGTAAGGTTGTTTCTAATTTAATAAAGATATATAATATTTTATTACACTTTTTTTATTAAAACACCTTAGATAACTGGAGATCTATTAGATTAACTTGTTACGTAAGGCGATTTGAGGGGTGAGGGGCTCCGAACAAGTCTCATTGCACGACTCATAATGCGAAGCATTATAGTGCTTTACGATCGATTTTTTTTTTGCTTCCAGTCTGCAACTGTTTCTATTGTTATACTCCTGCTAGTACACAGAACTTACTTAATTTATATACAATTGTATAAATAATTTAATGGAGATTAATTCTGTAAGTACTATATATTCAAAAATTAATAATAATAATATTCCACAACTTTCACACAACGCCATCTAGTCCCAAACCAAGCAGAGCTTGTGCTATGAGTACTAGACAACTGATAAACATACATATATATTTCTAAATATTATAGACAAATGACACCCAGACAAAGAACAAATGATCGTGCTCATCACACAAACATTTGTCCTAGGTGGGAATCAAACCCACGACCTGGCGAGGAATCAAACCCAGACCAACAGGCCTGCCTTAAATTCATTTAATGCAGTAGTAACGAAAAAACCATCAACATATTTAAAAAAAAAATCCATTCAATCAAGTGTGAAACCTGAAAACATTGTAACTTGCGAAAAAATAAATCAATTATTAAAAAAAATATTCGTTTCACCCAAAGGAGGAACCCTATTGAAAATGGCTCTTTTATTCCAAGTATTTTAATTATAATTAATAAAAATCTAACTAATATACTCGTAATATCTATTTAATTATTTTTTCTTTTATTTTATAATAATAATATTCCACAACTTTCTATGGTTTTTTATACGATCAAATGAGCATTATGAGTCGTGCACTGTTGGATTTTTTTTTTACATAGGGGTGGGAAGGGTCTAGAAAATCCACAAAAATAAGCAAAAGTTATATAAAAAAAGTGAGCAAAAATTAATATATTTTTATATTTTTGCTACTTTTCTTTACAATTTTAGTAGATGATGCTGATCGTAAGATCACAATCAAAAGATTGAAAGGCAAGTCCCCCCCTATCATTCTGCCCCCTATAAATGGTAAAATAAAATATATAAATAAATATAGATTAGTATTGGAGGGTAGTCTTATTTTTTCTAACATACGGGTGAGGCGGGGTCAGAAAGTGATTAAAATAGTCTTACATAATAATATGTAATTCTATAATATTACGTAATTAACAAACACATTACATAGTAATCATACGGGTGAGGCGGGGTCAGAAAGTGATTAAAATAGTCTTACATAATAATATGTAATTCTATAATATTACGTAATTAACAAACACATTACATAGTAATCAACAAAAAATCTTCCATTTCAAGAGTTCTGTTTTACCAAAATCATGGAAATGCAAAAAGAGGTTGGAGGCGCCGGGTATCGATCCCGGTACCTCTCGCATGCTAAGCGAGCGCTCTACCATCTGAGCTACGCCCCCCGTGAAATCAGTGTCGAAATGCTGCGTTGCATACTGCGTTGTTGTTCTGCACAATATGAATGTATTGCTACGCCAGCAAGATCTCAGACATATCAATATTATAATTAAAAGATTGCGGGTCTGCTATATGGGGTCCGTAACGCCAAGCGGTTGATCGCCTCTTCACGTGGCCTATTTTTTAGCCAAATAATCATCATTGCCATGCAACGTGGCAAACGCAGTTTTCGAATTACTACACAAATGTAGCAAAAGGTGTTTTTAAAATCAGTCACTGAAAAAAATGCACTTGTATAGAAACATGATGCCTACGACACATTTTTCAACAGCTTTTAACCGCTTGCGTTTTATCGCAGTATGTGCTAAGCCTAAAAGGCAGGTTGACGAGGTTGCGTGCATAGCAGTGCATGGAGTGAAAACTGTTATGATTCCTCAAGTCAATTCATTTTCAAACGACACAATACATGAAATTGAAATAATGGGATACTAGAACTCGTACTCTACCCCACAACCCAAAATACTTGCCTATCATTCAACAAAAGAAAGAAAGAAAAATATAATATTATTTGGCACAAAATTACAACTAACAAAATCACGAAAACAAAAAAAAAAACCAATGAGAAGCCAAAAAGGCTATCTGATATTAATGCTAATGACATTTATAAAAAAAAAAAAACAAAATGCTTTCTACCACGGTATGCTCTAACATTCAAAACAAATACCGAAACAATGTTCTGCTAAAAAACAAACTATTTCGTTAAAATCGTAGATAGGTACATTTGAATTTCGCTAGTACGCTTTGTTACAAAAGTGTTTTATTTCAGTCTCGTACGGATCTGGCAGGCACGTTCGCTTGTCCGTCTACGATATTGAGATAAACGAACCGGCACATTGGCTGCGAATGTACCTACAACCTAGATGTTAGTACATACCTACGCAATTTATTTTTATCCTGTTTCTTATTGGAACCTACTTGTGTAGCTGTTGATTTTCTTATTTTTACCTCAACGTACGTGAGGAATACCTACTTAAATTTAAAATATTAAAGGTTTACTATCTACTTACACACTTCAAGTTCAGTTAATTTTAGTCTACTGTCAGATGTAGGCCCAATTTATCCGTATCCAGCACTATACTATCTGTATTATTATAGGTTTTCTGGCTGTCGGTTAGAAGAAAGACTTACCGACCGATACCTTTTAAAGCATGAATAGCTAGAGATGGGATTCTACCCGGTAAATTTAAAGTTGGGTAAATGTGGGTAAATTCTACCCGGGTAAGTTCACAGATAATGGGTATTTCCTATGCATGCATAGCATAGTAGGCATAGCATAGCATGCATAACATATCATGGTGTTCGAAGAGGCTGCAAGCTGCAGTACCGAAAAACAAATCCACACTGTTCGGCAAATTGTACAGAAGACCGAAGAGTACGACTAGCCGCTGTGGTATTGTGGCTATCTCATTACATCAACAATTTCTAAACAATTATGACTGTAAATATTCATTTGCTAGTTCATTTTCTTACGTTTCCTGTTTCAAATGATACATTCAAAAGATTTAACATATTTTATTTTTCACCAGTGACACCATTAATTCCAAAAACACGAGAAAGAGAACCCCATTCTTTTTTTTTAATATTTCATCTTCCTCACGTTATAGGGAACATTTAAAAAGGAACAGCTCACACATCCATAATGTGAAATAAACACGTAAAGGGCTCACTGATGAGAATAACGTGGGTATTTGCAATTTTACACCCGTGCTTGTGATTATACCCCGCTTCCAGCCAACTGGTATATTTTATAGGCAAGTGTTACGGGAAGAGCGGGGCGCGTTGGGACTATAGATATAATGTATAAAAATGTTCATGTTAAAGTGACTTCCCAGTTATCAAGGGGAGAATTTACGGTTGGTTGAGGTAAATTACTAACAGTTTTACGTAATAGGGTAAATATTAAATTGTTTTGTTAGAAAGATTTCGTAGAACTATTTTCCTTTTTCTAATCGACATCGTTTTAAGAACGGACAAGGACTGTCAAGGACAACCTCCATAAGTGAGGGTTCATGGAAGGCTCAGACCTACGGTGTGTATGCATTGTCTCCACAGACACACCTCCCATCTTGCACCCCATGCCCTGTTACAGTTGAGGACTGCGAGGCTGCTTCAGAGAATGCTATCCGCGTTGCAGAATTTTGGGCCAAACAAATTAAAAAAAAATAAAAATATGTTTGCCATCGACACGCTAAGAATAAGAAATTTGAGACTATGTAATGATACCCTAGTTTCGTTTCTGACTGATTTTCTTGGAATAAATCTCTTTATCTACACGCATGTTATAAATCCTCTATAAAAGTTTCTGAAACAGTTAGCTTATTGGCAACATTAAAACAACCAGTGTTAACCATAATATCATCCAAATGAGTGTTATAATGTTGTACTAAACTTCATTATGCAACTCCTTTGCTTTTTCGATTCTTTCCTTACTCCTCAAACAGTCACATTCTCACTACTCAATTCGTGGTAATAATAATAATAAATAAATTTATTTCAGTAACTATGCAACTTCTACAATATATCTTACAAATGGGGTCTCCTTTTAAGTATGAGAAAGAAAAGGATGAAACAAGAAAGTACCTTCCCGTTACAGTGGCATACGACCACGGGAAGGTACTTTCTTATTTCATCTTTTTCAGTAGTCGGGTTTTAGTTTTTGAACTTATTTTTTTATTTAATTGTTTTATCTTTCAGCCTAGAGTTTCTACATATTTACATTTTATTCTATGAATTTGTTATTTCTGAGAGAAATCTTGTTACATTCGAGTGTTACTCTAAATATAGTTTTAGGATCACTTTCAACACTAATTAGTAAACCACGGACTACCTTGGGGTTTGTTAAAATATTATTATTTTAGTCCGTTCCGTACTTACATAGCTTTATAGAGCCATAGAGTTATGTTTTCGTGTGGTACAAGTGAGATAAACGGAGCGATACAATTTTCTCAAGAACATTGCTCAAAACAAGGGGTGGATGACCTACAGAAGATCGCAGGGAAGCCCTGGATGAGACTCGCACAGACCAGAGAAGCATGGCACAAAGGGGAGGAGCCCTATACTCAGTAGTATGTGGAACAAGGCTGCCGATGGTGGTAATGATTGCTCAACACACCCTATGAATCAACACCGTTGATTGCTGTTGGTTGTTAAGATGACAATGGTGCCGATTTTGTTGTTCACAAACTAAACTAAATTTAAGTTCAGTGCATCTATTTAATTAAGAAAAGGACAGAAGATATATATTAGTTTAGTTCTGTCAAATTAAGACACTCCATAGACAAGTTTAGACGTGAAAAAAAAAAACGGCTTCTAAAAATGCGTTAATTTGCGTCAGGCGCTGACTAATTTGACAGGACTAAAGTAATATTTATCTTCTGTCCTTTTCTTAATGAAATAGAAAGAAAAAGATGCACTAAACTTCAACAAGAACAACAACTTCGTGAATTAGAGAATCGGCACCAGTGAATGGCGGTAGAATAATATCAAAAGCATTGCATTGTGCCGTTCAGCCGGTCGATGCTGGAAAAATCTCACCGTGATAACTAAGGTGAAGTGAGTTTAGAGTGAGCTGTGAGTCATGCTGATGCTAGGGATTGACACTATTGACGACTCACTCCACGCTCACTTCACCCAAGTTTTCACGGTGAGATAGTTACAGAATCGCACGGCAGATCAGACGGATCTGTAAGTAGAACGGTGGGATAATAGCGTCGCACACTTACAATTGTAATGCCATTCATTTTCACAGTACAACAACATTCACTGCGTTATTTAAGTAGACACGTAATTTAGCAGACGATTTTTTCTAACATATGAAGCAATGGATTAAAAATTTCCTTCCAGATCTTTCGGATTGTGAACGAGTGTTACGCAATTATTTGACTGACGATGTACTCGTATGGTAGCATAGAAGCAGTACCCCGCTTACAGTTCATACCTTACGTCTATATTATAGAGTGCCGCGCGGGACCGTACCCCGAGCCTCCAGGGCCGAGCCGGTCGGGGCGGAAATGAAAAATAAACACGTCCGGACGTCGCATGGCGCCGGCCGCGCAAAATGAAGGGCTGTCGCGCGTCACGCGTCGTGTCGACTACGTATTAGACGTGGAGTGCAGTGTATGGATGTAAGGCTGTTGGGCTAATCAAAGATATTGTGGGAAGGCAGTTTTTCAATGGTTTTTAGTATGTGTTAAGCTTTTAATTTAATAGACGGTAGGTCTAGTAACGAGGGGGAAAATTATTCTCGGGTTCTTTTTTTCTTGCATATGATTTCTCTATGGACTTTTGACACAGCATCGCGCTACTGTTATAGGTAATAAATGCTGGATAGGAGTTGTCTTTTGGTATCGTCGCGATGCACCACGTACCCGAGGTAGAACCAGGTGCCGGTGGTGCGACGATATTGTGGTCCCGGCCATAATATCGTCGCACCACCGTCACCGACCCCACCAGGACTAGAATAGCCCAAGACAGGGAGGAATTGCGAAAGATGGAGGAGGATGGCCATTCAATATCAATAGAAAAAAAAAATAACTAAGTTAATTTATTTAATTTAATCTGCCAAATCAATTTATTTATGTAATAATCTATCCTAATTTATTTAAATAGCTATTGTTAAAATGTATGGATAAATTGTAATAAATTAATTAATATTTTAAGATACCTAAGATGAATTATATAAATGTACTCTTTGGAAAACGAAAGGCTTAAATAAATAAGTAAGCAGTTCGCCGAATAACTTATTTAAAACATCTATCGATCCATTAACGATTCAATCTATCCAATCCATCCAATCGAATTAGTCCGACGATAACGCAGCCCATTCATCACAGAGAAACTAGTCAAATTCAAGATGGCCTCGGATCCTGGCAGGTATTGCAATCACTCGATCGTACATTTGTGTCAAACTTAATTAATTACTACTATTATTCGATTGATTAGCGCCAGGGCATGTTACTGTTATTGAATTAATTACGTCTTTATGCGAATGTCACATTTATCTGCGTATACTGTGGCAATGAGAAGCCTGCAGAGAGTAGAATTGCCTATTTCTTCCACCTGCAGCTTTTTTTCGGTTAACTTAACCAGCAGATAATGACACGCAAACTCTGTAACATTTTAATATAACTGATAAATTTATAGCTAGTGACAGCCTGATGGTGCGTGCCTGAAAAGTTTGAATGTTCCTGCAAACTACCTAATTACCTTATGTAACTCCAGGTACAAAGTTATCTCGGAACAAAAAATGTTAGAGTTAGTTCGGTAGTTCAGCCTTGAAAATAGAGCAAACAGACAGCCAAACTCCCTTGCACATTGTAGGTAAATATCACAATAAAGAGAGCGTACAACAGTGACCAGAATTCTGCTTAAAACAGGGAAAGTTGTTTCAGGTTTATGAAAAATGTAATTACTGAACTTGTTTTATTTTAATTGAATACAAACCGAACCTGAAGTCAATCAACTCAGCCTATCGCAGTTCACTGCTAACCGAACCTGAAGTAAATCAATCACAGTTCACTGCTAGACATAGGCCTCTCCCAGGCTGCGCCACAGCACCCTATCCTCCGCCTTCCACATCCAGCCTGTCCCAGCCACTTAAGGAAGTCGGTTCATCTGAAGTGGCAGTGGGCTGGTCATGTCTGTCGAAAGACCGATGGCCGGTGGACCAGACGAGTCTTTAGAGTGGAGACCGCGTATCGGCAAGCGTAGTGTGGGATGCCCCCCAGCTAGAACCTGAAGTAAACATCTGGAATACCATAGTAACTCGTGTTGATTTTAGTGTTACTATCAAAAAGAAAGAAACGGTGAAAGAAGTGGACGTGGTAATTACGACAGCGATTCCGCTGACATCTTCTGAGTCATCAGGAGACAGCCGCCACGCAACCATCGATACGACGTTTCGCTAGAGTGACAATAATCAGCCAGTGTCACTCTTATTCAACCTCTTCGGTGATTCCTAGTAACTTCGTAACAAAACTAGATGGCCCCACTTGCTGCGCCGTCAGACTTTCGGCAAGTAATAGGTAGGTACTCCTTCCTCACAGAGAGGGGACTTGTGCGGCCTGTGTCCCAGCAGTAGGAACATTATAGGATTATTATTTATACTATTATGATTATGCTTCAAATATCAGTGCCAAAAAACTAACGCAATGAAGTACCTACATAAACGTCGAATTCTAATTTATTGGCATTCGTTTTTTATGAGGTATATTTTAGTTTGTTAATAATTTAACGGTTTTATTAAATTAATTTTATTTTTTTATTAAATTAAAATAAATATTATATTCGTGCGCCGTTGACGGCAAGATAGAGTGATAATTTTATTAATATCGACATCTCAAATAAAAATATTTGCTTTTCTAAAATATAACTTTTCTGAATATGTTTTGTTCTTCTCACCATTCACAAAAACACTTGAACACTATAATATGTACTGCATTTAAAATAAGCATACATTTTCTCTCATGAATTCTCTCAGAAAATGTGAAAACACAGAAGCGGAGCACCTTATCTGATTGGGAGCCGGCTGGCAGTGTTTGTCGAAGGTGTACGCTATACTCCGCAACTCCTTTGGTTTGTGTTTCAAACAACTTTGATTGAAATTCACTTTATTTTCGCAAATTGGTAAAACTTTCACAATTGCTTTTCTTTTTCGAGTTAAGTTTTTCAACTCGTATCAAACTTACCGTTTAAAAGTAGGTAAGTACAATGTTTTCTTAATTTTCACTTTGTAGTCGTGTTATAGGTACTCGTGTATAAAATAAATACCTAATACCAGATTTTTTTTACCTCTTCTCATACATAGAAAGCACGAGGATCGATCACTAAGCTTGCTTTTTCATTGATACTTCACTCTTGTATGTATTTCGAAACTCCTTTATCAAGACTTTCTTTTCCATACATATTTAGCATAAGTAATTTTTCTCATTTTCTTCTTATTTAGAACGTATTAATCATTTTATCGGCAAAATGTACTATTTTTCTGAATGCCGGTTGTTGTCTGAATTCTTCTGCAATAGCAGCGATCAAAATCTTCGTCATTTTATCAGTAGAAATACAAATACCTACGCAATAAACTCTACCTCTCTCTCTAACTTGCCTATGCTCTATAAACAAAGGCTCCAAACAAAGCGTTCTTTGAAACAATTAAAATCGTGTCCGCATTTTTTCATCAAGATTTAGTTTAGAAATAAAAGCACAACCTGAATCAAATATCTAGTATAAAGAATCTGTAGGATCCAATTCGTTTGGTATCGCGAGTATTTTAATTATACGCTGACGTACGAGATGCAACGAGTAAAAACGGCTCGCAATGAGAAAATAATAGCGGCAGAGGGATTAGCATTGCGTTCTTACGAGAGTAAATAGTATGGAAAGAGCACTGGAATTTGATTTATATTTTTAAGTGATTTTATGGAGCTTCTCTCTCAACTTTGTCTGCGTGAGATTGGTTGTTCACTGTCCCACCCTATCGCATCGCCTGCCCGCGCTAGTACTTAATTTTCACTTAACTTACTGATTATTTTCCTTTTGCTCGGCTCCTTACGGTTCTAGCGTGATGTTTTATAGCCTATAGTCGTCCTTTTTAATTGGGCTATGAAATGCTAAACGAATTTTTCAAATTCTCTCGTAGTTCCGAAGATTACCCCCTACATACTAACTTACAAACAAACTTTTATCTCTTTATAATATTAACATACGATGGTAGATTAAAACATAGTCGGCCTGACACAGATCCAGTCAACACTAAAAAACAAAACTATCACATTTGTTAGTTCAATTCATTGCTGTTAATTGTGCAAAGTTTCGAACGTATGCGATAGATAGTTGTGATTTTCAAAATTTATTTGTGAAGCAATCCGACGCGATTTCCGCAAATGGAGCAAATCGAGCAGCGTGCTGTCATTTCATAACTGTGGCTTTGAACTGTTGCCGCATCCGCCTTATTCACCTGATTTGGCACCATCGGACTTTCACCTGTTCCCAAATTAAAAAAAAAAAACTTTCAATCCACCCTCGTAGATAAATCCTATATCGATTAAGCAAAAGTTAAAAACGAGAGCAGCTAATGATAGCGGCTAAAAGCAAAAAGTTCACTGAACGACTGGGTTAGTGTCAGAAAATAAATAATAATTATATTCATTTATAAATTAAACGAATAAATAATAAGGTATCCCTTATGTTTTATTTGTTTGGTAGAAAACTGTCGCTAAATCACTGTGCTACATTATTTCTCAATATTGTGGCTAAGGTAAAGGGGATTGAAGATATTTATACAAAGTCTGGCATACGCCATTTTTTTTTTTTTTTTTTTCAATATGGTGACCATGAGAGCTATATAAAAACCTTCAAAGCCCTTTACGTACCTATTAGTTTAACAGCCACCTTTTCAGATCAAGGCATGTCTATAACCGAGCCCGCCAATAAAACATCCCCTCTTCAAAACTCCCCAGCAATATTTGTCGTCAAAAACAGCAAAAGTTTCCTCCCCTAATTATTAATTGGCCCTCAATACATTACCGATTGTAACTTCCAGACTTGGACAAACTTGCCCGCATGTTGTTCCAACTTCGGGAAAGTTCAGTTCCATGTTACCCCGCCTTGCTTGAAGATCAAGGCAATCCTTTTAGAAGCATCGACCATCCAGATAACGAGATAGAGCTGCATTAAAATTAACTTTGCATTTTGCTGGCCTGTTAAGCCTCCTGTCTTTGAATGGGGGTCCTGGTATAAGTACAGTTCCATTGTGGTTGTAAGTTAGATTTTCCACGTCGTTAGGTTTTTTTTGAGGTCTTGTTAGGACTGGCTAGTTGGGGATTTATTTTGTGTAATTAGGAATCCTAGAGTTTTCTGAGTCGTGTACTTAGAAGTCATTATTTCAGTTTGTTTTTTTTTTGTTATATATACGTAAATCATACAGTATGGAACTCACTTATATGCAATAAATCAAACCATAATTATTATTACTAGTCCACAGAAGTATAGCAAAAATAAATATTAAATTAAAAACCGTAAAAGAAAAAAAGATAAATTTTCGAAAAAAATAAACTTAAAAATAAATTCTGTTAAAGTAATCACTCTGTTTAGACCACGTACCTTGACCCCAGGAGTGAAGAGCGGCAACGATGCACGCGGGTGGCATGTGGCGGCTGTTTTGTCGGCGGCGCCGCGTTTGATTTGTTTGACAACTGTGCGACGAAAATAAAATTCACTCAGTTCATTTTTACCGCCACGTGTTTTTCACGATAACTGAACTTGTCTAAGCCAGCATGTCTAAGGCTTGTTCTGACTGAAATGTTCTAAGACTCGTTGTTCAATAGAGGATGGAACATTATTCCAGCTGCATTTCTGGATAATGTACTTGTAACATTGAATGATTAAATGTATATAATAATGTATGTGGCTTTATTGTGTCTAATACTCGTATATATACATCAAAAAAGTTCAGGTACTGCTGTGCCAGTTTTTCTAAGTTATAATATGATATTTACTAATCACCTAAGAAAAATATTATAATTTTAATAATTTTTTGGCCATCTCTTTTCCTTTGCTTGTAGTTTCGTCTTGAACTAACCAGTACAAATAAGTAGTGCAGTAAGTTATATTGTAAAACTCAAATATCTCATTCTTATCTCGCCTTTCCTAACATCTTAAACAAAGTTCAAACTCGAGAAACACCTAAAAATACAGCTCCGTTTTAAAAGTACCAGCCAAAATAAATGCAGGTGTCGACTAGACATAACATACAAACACTACTAGACATAACTACATGAAATAAATAAGTGCAATCTTCCTTCGCTTAGTTAGAGCAAGTTTTCTTTTATCTGGTAAAGTCGCGACCAAGAAAATATAGTTGGTTTTACTCAGAAAACCTTGTGGTGCCACTAAACCGATGGAAATCCTGACAAAACGCCGTCTGCGAACTTTGGCGAAGAAATTAAAAATCTTTCGACGAGCATTTTTTGTTTGTATTGTTATTAGTTGTGAGTTTGGAAAGTAGGTTTTTGCGGCATAGAATTTATTCTTAGTAGTTGTTTAGGACTTTTGCTTCTGGATTGTAGAGGATATTTTTGTTCCATCACCATCTAGACTTAAAACTAGCCGACCCGGCAAACTTCGTACCGCCATAGAATCAATAAGAACGAATGTATGAGAAAATTAATTATTATTATTAATTGTTTTCCCTATGTTTTAATAGTTATTTTGATATTCGGGGCGGAGACTAATCCAACAAATCAAAGAACATAACCAGCCGTCCTTGAGTTATAAATTGTGTAAGTAACCCGACTTTGTTTTATTTATGTCTACAGGGTGTAAAAATATTCATCTCATAGCCTTCAATTACGCATTCAGCCGTACGATTCTGTAACCATCTCACCGTGAAAGCTTGGGTGAAGTGAGCGTGGAGTGAGCTGTCATTCACTAGGGATTAACACTATTAAGTGCTCACTTCACTTATGATTTCACGGTGAGATTTTTACAGAATCGACGGGCTGTATATAAAACGAAGTAACATTGCACAAAAACAATTGCTGGGAAACGACTTATTTATAGTTGTGTTATATCATTAAAAACCTGTTTTCGTTAAAAAACGTCAGTAAAGTTGGTATTTTGACCTTCAATTTCTCCGTAACCAGAAAGGTATGGTCCAGTACAAAAAAAATATTACAATGACGGGAAATACAAGTGACTCTCGGCTTAGTTGAGTGTCTTTTTACTCCCGTTAGATAACAGCAATAAAAATCGATTGTTTAGATACAAACAACTGCAAGGCATCCTATCAGTCACGCAGAAAATACCTAACAACAATAATAAAGTCGGTGGTGTAATAGTTACGTAAACATCTCGCCTTTATTCCCCAAATGGTTAGACAGAGGTGCAAGGACATTTCGTCAGTTTGTAATAGGGGACAACCTTATTATCATCAACCGGCCACTAATACAAGGTCCGAGCTGCTATTGAGAAATTCCAGATGGTAAAACCCAGTAACACTTTCCCCGACCCCGGAAACGAAACCAGCACCTCATGATGCATGAGCCAAGTGGCCAACGTGGCAGTAATACTTACGTAACATTGAATTCCCCCTTCAAATACTTTCGATACACGCAGTATTCATAAACATGAATAACACAAAACTAATGAAACACGTATCGCATCGAATATTCCCAAAACTATTCATATACAGTTTTCCCAGGTATAATGGACAAAAGATTCATCCGCCGCGGGATTGCTGGGCTAATGAGAAAATGATTTCTTAGATGTTACATCCTTTGGATCAGGTGCACGATAAGGATTTCCATTATTGGACAATTAGTTGTAGGTAATCAGACGTATTCCTTACATTTGTTATTGTGTTTGGGGAGTGAAAGAGAGAGGTTGTGTTATGTATATTGTTGTATTCAGAAAGTTGTATAATCTTAGCATTTTGTAGAGAACCTGGTTCTACAAGAGCATATAGTTGTTATGATCTCACACAAGAAAACGCAGCTGCCTGTCTTCTTGACATTAGTAGGTAAAATCACCTTAGTCGTTATGTTAACATTTTTTTTTGTTTTATTTTTTATAAGACCTATATTTGTTTATTGGTTTACTTAAATAACTTTTACAATACTTAACACAACTAAGTATTTATACTAGGTTCTAAATTAAATGAATTGCTAACTAGTAACATTACGAGTTTTAGTCCCCGAAAAGGAAAGGCAATTCCACCTGCAAGCTGGAAACAGCAAAATGCTCACCGGTCATCCGTTCTCTGCAGCATTCGACGAACATGTTCAAATGGTCATGCTTAGCAGTGCACATTTTGAAGCAAATAAAATTTATGAAAGTGATGTTGCAATAACTAATTTTTTTTTTAATGTTGTCCCACACTAGGAATTTCCCCTGTTTTTTGGGTGCGTTTACAAACATTTAAACTCTCATACACATACAGCCAGCCGCTATTTATTTATTTGTTTAACATAACTGGCCAATATTGTTCCCACGTCTGGGACAAAGGCCGCCTCTCGGTGATAGGGAGTAGGCCGTAATCCACCGCGCGGGCCATGTGTGTGGGTTGGTGCATGTCTCAAAAGTTTGGTTCTAGGACATGCCGGAAACTGGAATGTCCTATGTCCTAGAACCAAACGATGTTCTCCTTCCTCACGATGTTTTACTTCACCGTTTTAAGAGCAGTGGTGATGAAAATATTTACACAAAGTAAAGGCTCTGTCTGGGTTCGAACCTACGACTCGCAAGTCATAGCCGTTGCCAACACTGCTCTCTCAATTTGTCTATCTCACATAATCAGATCAATAAAAAGGACTTTACTTATCTTACCAGACAACGAAACATTTACTTTCCAATTCAACTGAAAATTCCCAACCCCTTTTAAAAAGCTTTTCTGAGTTCACTCCTAACCAGTTCCTTTGTATTCATGGCGCAACAACAAATATCCTGCCCGGTTACTTGTCACGGAGAAACGATTATTTATTGTACAAATCGAGTGACGTGGGTCTAAGGATACGACATTATAAATCAAATACTTCGCGTCAGCTTGGACGTGACGTTATATTTAAACGTGTCAAAATGTTGCCAACAAAAATATGGCCGAAGAAATTCTGCGAAGGTTTTAGTCCCGCGGGTGTCGTGTAAGGGATTATGGAAGGTTTGGCGCACCTGGGCAATGATGACGTCATTGCTTATTTGTCTTGGAAGGCTAAGTTTTTTCGCTGTAATAAGTGTTCGGTAAATGTGTTTAGTAATATTTTTCTTGAAATAGAAGGACATTATTCGGTATCATTTCAAAGGAAATGACTAAATAGCTATTGCTAACGGAATTTTATGAAATTATGTAGGTATGTATATTTCAATAAGTCACTATAGTCTGTTAAATATAGCTTGATACCTGTGACGTTTGTCAGAATGACATTTCTAGGAATGTGACGTCCTATTGTATTTTATCGATATTTATATTGTAATGAGGAATTTTCTTAAAATAAAAGAAATTTTATTTAATATAATTTTATTGGCTTAAAGGAGTACAGCCGAGATCAATTTCAAAGTCCGATTCATCGCTGGAGCAGTCCTGTAAGTTAATAATTAATTCCTGATCGCATATGCTGTCAAAATTAACATCGCGCTCCCAATCGTTTTGAATGACGTTTTTGGTCTTCTCAACTACCTTCTTCCAATCTTCAGCCTTGATATGTTCACAAGCTTGGTGTAGCAAAGTCAACATTTTATTTGCTGTGAAAGGCGGCGCTACATTATGTCTCGCAGCGTAACCTAAAAAAGAGAAAGAGTTATTAGACCAAGCAAAGAAACCTACTAAGAATATTTTTTTATTAACTTTTATAGATAAATAGCTTTCCGCCCCGCGGTTTCACCCACAAACTCATAGATTTTTCAGTGGGATTCAAATATTTTCCTATAGAAAAGTAGCCTTGTCACTTATCTACCTCTATACAAAAATCACAGCATAACATTGCTCCGTTATGATGACGCGAAAGAGGAACAAACAAACTTCCGCATTTATAATATTAGTATTAGAATGGATACGAACCTTTGACTTGAGACCAGATCAGTTCAATCGCGTTGTACTGGCAGTGGTATGGTGGCAAGCGGATAACGGTGTGGCCCATTTCCTTTGCAATCTCATCTAAAATATAAATTGGCCTTCGGGGCTTATGAATGCTAACTAATCTCAGCAATTCTTTTTTTAGCATACCATTGTTGGCATCTACTCCTTTGTTTTGGAGCCATGTTATAATGTCGCTTTTTCGACTGCTCGTCGTAGGTGCCTTGTCTTTTTGAACCGAATGGTATGGAGCGTTGTCCATCAGAATGATATGGGGTCCATTCAAATTTTGTAATAGATTTAAAAACCACTCCTGGAATTTTTCGAAATTCATTTCCTCATGATACTCTGTTGTCTTGACAGATTTAAACGCCAGTAAACAATTGGGCACAAAACCTGACGATGTCCCCGCATGAACAATTATTAGTCTTTGCCCTTTGCCTTCGGGCACCTTGGTGGTCGACTCGGCTTTGTCGTCTGTCCACGATCTTGACACAGTGTGGTTCGCGTTGAGCCATGTTTCATCAAGAAAAACTACTTTGTCCCAATCTTTTATATCTTTGACTTTGCGCAGAAAGTCAATGCGAGCCAACGCAATGTCTGTTCGCTCCATTAAAATTTTTCGTTTATCACTTTTTTTGTAAGTAAAACCGATTTTCTTCAAAATCTTGGATAATGACGGTTTACTTCCATTGAACAAACTTGAATCTTTAAGCGATATGACTAATTTATTTAAAGTGGGAAATTCACCACGTGCGTAATATGCATAAATATGATTTCGAATTGCAGCGGCATCAAAATCGTCAATGTCGGTGACTGGGGAAACTTTTTTCCTTTTTTTATTTGGCGTTGATAATAATGGGGTACCTTCCTCGTCTTCGGCTGCCATCTCAGTTGACGGTTCTCCATATTTTTCTTTGCTGATTCGAGACACTGTTGTTCGTCCGATACCAAGAGCGTCAGCAACTCTATTGCATACTTGCTCCAGTGGTAGTAGCGGTCCGCCATTTTGATTCTCGCGCTCAAAATACTCTCGCAAACGGATTACAAACTCACGACTTTCACTGTTCAAAACAGTTTTTTTTGTCCTTTTCGGCATTATCGTAAGATAACAACGAGATAACAACAAAACTTAACAAAGTAACAACAATAACGAGAGAACAATAACAATCACGTAACAGTAGCGCATACAAGGCGTCGCGGTGGGCGGTGGCACTCGTACTGACACAACAAAGATGGCGCCTGCATGGCATGGTTGGTCGCGCAGTATTGCTTGACTTAAAAAATACGGATCTGTTATGAAAACATTATTATATTTGTAATATTATTAATTTTATATAAATAAAATTTGCATACATTTATTTTATCGATATTCGTCTGTCATTTTTTTATACATCCCTAACAGTCTTAAAAAAGTGTTGATAAAGTAAGCTAACCAAGAAACATATTTTAAGAAAAGTTAAAAATAATTTAAATTACCTTGGTTTTTATTAGTATCTCTATAATAACGTGTTCTTTTTTGAAAAATTGTTGTATTTTTTAATACAAATGTCTTATTAATATTGAAAAACTTGAACTTTTTCAACAGATTTTTTTTCTGTAGCTGTCTTTAAAATGAAGTCGCTAACGTCACAGGTATCAAGCTATATTTAACAGACTGTAGCTGCGCCCCACGGTTTCACCCGCATACCTAAGTCTCGATTTTGTAAAAATATTGGGATAAAAAGTATTCTATGTATTAATTCTGGTTATAAACTATCTGTGTGCCAAATTTCATCAAAATTGGTCTACAAACAGACACATACATAAACTTTCGCCTTTATAATATTAGTGTGATTCTCTTAAGACACGCCAATTTTTTGGTCTAGCTTATTGATTCCTGTTAAAAATGCCGAAACAAACTCAGAAATCATCGTCTCTTTTAAAATCCAAACATTATGTATTATGATTTTGTGTAAGCTTAACAATGCACGACCACTTCTGGAAGGACCTCTTTAAGAAAGAGCCATTGTAACTTTATCTTACATTAAAAGGGCAACCAGCGGGCTAATTGCATAATTATTGGGCCCTTTCCCACGGCAAGATCTCGTTTTTTGAATATATATATTTAAGCACGTACACTACTAAACGGGATCCTGCAAAAAACCGTACCTGCAAAAAACGGGATTTTGCCGTGGGAAAGAGCCCTAACAGTAAGAATGGTTTTCATTTTGACAGTTCAACAACATTCATTGCGTTATTTATGTTGCTGAGCAGACACACTTTTCTAACAAATGAAGCAATGGATTCTTCAAAATGATTCAGATTGTGATTGATTTTGTGGTACGCAATTGGTTTGCAACTCAGTAGGAAGGCAGTTGCTGCTATCCCAAGCATTGATTTCTATTAAAAATCTATAAGGTACAGACGCCAGCACATCAAGCTACTACAATCTGTCAAATTTCTTTAATAGATTTTAAACTTTATCACTAAGGCATTAGGTTCAAGGTTAATTGGGAAAATTTGACAGTTTCGGATAGCTTGATGTGCTGGCGTCTGTACAAGAAGCAATTTATTTTACTGATGTCATAACCATTCTTTTAGAAGAGTTGTCTGTCCAGAGGCATGTTTCTAAGTTACAATAAAATGTATGATCCTAAGCATCACTTCCAAACTTTATTTCACGAACTAAAGGAAACAACAATATAAATATCAATATAGCAATAACCCGAAATGGAATCGTTCCTGAATCGTCTCTAATATCAATATCGGTTGGACGTCTTTATGAAGATAATGTCCACTTCTTACGGCAGTCCGATACGTTAGCAGTTCAATAGTACGGAAGGTCCATATCTGCTGACTATTGTTGGGTTCACTTGCTCACTGATCTCGGTTTGTTGTGGATTTCTGTTTATTGGAATTGGTCGTAGAACGAAGCGTGTTTTGTTTTTTATGAAGTTGCTTTTGGTATTTTCTGAAGGTCTGTACGGTGTGTTTTTATAAAAACTGAGTTTGTTGTTTAACTTAGATGAAGTGAGCTTGAAGTGACGTGTCATTCTACTAATGCACTAGAATAATTGACACAATAATGATTGACACTATTGACAGCTTGAATGAGAGCCATAAAAATGTCGTCAAACATTTTATTCTAAAACAATAAAAAACAAAAAAAACACAAGCTCTCTTTTAACAAAACAATGAAACGCTCGTCTTCATGCCTAACGATTTTAACCCTTAGTAGGTATCGTGGGTCAAATTTGACCCAGAAGCGAACATAGCGTTTTTCTTACATTTCTATTTTGTTTTATGTGTTAAGTTCACACTAACCAAAAAGTGCCAAAAAATTAGGTTGGTTACATATGCGTGTAAAACATGATATTTTTTTATATTCTAAAATTCAATCAAGATAATTTGGTAAATAACCATATTTTATACAAATAATAATTTAATTGTACTTAAGCTAGCACAGCATTACCTGGCCAGTCCCATCGCATACCTATGCAACCTAAGTATGTCATCAGGAATAGTTCCAGCCCAATTAAAAATAGCTAATATTTGCCCGATCCACAAAACTGGGGACGCGACAGTTCCATCAAATTACAGACCTATATCTCTTCTCACATCACTATCTAAAATATTGGAGAAATTGGTAAACAAGAGATTGTTAACGTACCTGGAAAAGAAACAACTGCTATCTGCCAATCAATATGGTTTTCGTAATGGCAGATCAACAGAGGATGCAGTCGGTAACTTAGTGGAGCACATTATTGATAGCCTTGGACGTGGAAAGCGTTGTCTGGGCGTCTTTCTTGACCTCGCCAAGGCTTTCGATACAGTATCAAGGCCTATACTTTTAAAGAAAATGGAACGAGCGGGCATCAGAGGCACTGCCTTGAATTGGTTTAGCTCATATCTCACTGAACGCAAACAGAAGATTTACCTGGGAGACTACCAAAGCTCGTTTGCGTATGTGGCATGTGGCGTACCCCAGGGCAGTGTCCTTGGCCCCACTATGTTTCTCATGTACGTTAATGGTCTCTGCTCACTCAATCTAGATAACGCACAAATTTTCTGTTACGCTGATGACACTGCCATAATTTTCCATGGTAACTCCTGGGACGAGTCTTATAGTGCCGCGGAAGCTGGAATGAGGATAGTTGCAAATTGGCTACAACATAACTTACTTACTCTAAATGTAACAAAAACTAAGACAGTAAATTTTTCTGTAAGCATAAAAACAATTGCTCCAAAACATCTCGCACTAAAATTTCATCAATGCCATTTAGGCAGCCTAGGCTGCGACTGTCCTCCTTTTGAACAGGTTGACTATATTAAGTACTTGGGTGTTTTCATCGACGCACACTTGGTATGGAAAAAACAAATAGACTCAGTAAATGGCCGTGTTAGAAAACTCATATACATTTTAAAAAAACTTACATATATAACAGACAAGAATACACTTAAAATGACCTATTTTGCCTTATGCCAGTCAATACTTTCCTACTGCATAATAGTATGGGGCCTCGCTGGTAAAAGCCATCTTATAACTGCCGAACGAGCACAAAGAGCTCTTTTAAAAGTCACTTACCAGTTGAGAATCCGACACCCAACACACCAACTATACCGAGAGACTGCTCTGCTGACGGTGCGCCAGCTGTACATATTGTCAGTAATAATGAAGTTCCACAAAATCGCAGTTGCCGCAGTGGTAGTGGACCAGCGCTCACGGAGACAGCCAAAGTGGAAAAGAACTTCTTATAAGCTTAAATTCGGTGATAAAGCATTTTCTCGAATTGGGCCGCATCTGTATGAGAAGGCCAACAGACTACTGGATATCTTCCCCATGACCAAGTTTGCATGCAAAAGATGCGTTATAAAATGGTTGCTTAGTTTAAATTATATAGAAACAGAGAAAGTAATGACTGCTTCATGAAACACACACACTTGCGGGCGTGCACCCACAAACACCTACCCACCCAAACACATTCACTTACGCATACTCAGACAAATTCTCACACATACATATACTCACACATATACACACACTCACACGTACATATACTCACACATATACATACACTCACACATTTACACACACTCACACATACACAACGTTAGTTACTGCAAGACTTGATTAGACTATTTTTCACACGGTACCTAACCTTTGTAAAATACCTGTCGAAAGAGACTGGATCCTGCGACACAGGGTATCCTAGTGCGGGATCCAGTGCCACACTTCTTATTGTACCATGTTTGTGTAAATAAAGATTATTATTATTATTATTATTAATAAAAAAATCTACGTTCTACAGCAGATTTTTTGGTATGGGTAAAATATGACCCACGATACCGGTAGTGTTGCCAAAAAAGGCGATACCAGCTAAGGGTTAAAATAAGAAGAAGAAAACAATTGTTAAACTAACTCCCCATTCTACAGCAATTCCCATTCTAATTAATCTCATTGAAAACTGAACAACAAACTTGAATAAAAAGTAAAAAACAAAAGTGTCAATCGTCCAATACAAACACGTAATAGAAACTAACACCACTTTTATCCTACAATAAAAGAAAAAAAAAAAGTGGATAAAGACAGTAGGAAAACAACAGATCGCCTGAACTTGGGCTATTATGACGGGCAAAAATAGTTGGCGTAACTTGGGCAGAGTTGGCTAGCAACACAGCTGGTTATTGCCTTAGTTGGGCAATATTTTTGCGAGGACAAAGATGGCCAGCTGCTATTATAACAAACTATTGTATTGCCAACAGATTACTTGTGTGTGGTTTACTCGTTTCTTTGGATTAGTTTGAGGATGTTTGTTGTAATAGGTGTGATGTTGCTATTTGAGTGTTTCGATTATTGATTTGATTGATGTTGTCAGTTTTTTTTTTATTCCTTTTCTAGTGATCATTATCGTTTTTAAATGTTTTTCTTAATTATTTGTAGTTAAGTTTTTTATTTTGCATTGTTTTATAGTCAACTAGCTTTTGCCGGCGGATTCGTTCACGAGATAAAAACTATATTATCCCGATGGCAAGAGGCAAAAGCTAGTTTACTATAAACCATCAACTGCCCAGCCTTTTCCCAACTATGTTGGGGTCGGCCTCCAGTCTAACCAGATGCAGCTGAATACCAGTATTTTATATGGAGCGACTGCCTATGTGACCTCCACAATCCATTACTTACCCCTTGGTAAGACTGGTTGTCAGACTTTCGGGCTACTGACGACCCGTAACGACTGTTAAAGACCCCTGAATGACAACCGGGACCAATGGCTCAATGTGCTTTCCGAGGCACGGAGGGGTCTTGATATGTGAAGATGGTCACCCATCCACGAGCCAACCGCGACAAGTGTTGCTTAACCTGATCGATCGACCCGTGCGGCTGTTATTACTTAGCCACAAGCCCCGCCTAGCTACTATAAAACAACGAAAAAAATAATAATTACAAAATTAAAGAAAAGTATTTAAAACGACACGATAACGATGGGTGAGTCTGAGACGGGCCCACTACCGCGATAAAATTACTTTTTGCTTTTTGCTCTGTGTGCAAAATTTCATCCAAATCTGTTCAGCCGTTTTTGCGTGATTGAGTAATTTATTCTGTCTTTCCATGTACTATTGCCGTTACTGACATCATATCTTTGTTTGAACTAATCATAAATAGTTCTTTCACCTTTTTAGATGTTCTAATTATCCCTGTGAAAATAGGAAGATTTACTTTACCTAAGTGTAATTTAAATCTGATAAATTACTGGGTAATTTAATATTCAACTCTCCTCTTAATATTTGACGTCCAAACCTAGCCAAAAGAAAATATGCCAAAAAAATATCCTCGCCTCGAGCACCCTAATAAAAGTAATCAAAAAGTAAAGGTCAAATCAGAACGTCATATTAATTCCTGGTCCATAATAGCCCCCGATATGTATGTATATAATGAAGTCCATATCTCCGCCACAAAGGCTGTCAGGGACAGGGGTGTTCGAACAGGTAGGCAAATTAATCCGATGCAATTTTATCTAGTCGCTTCGGGCTGTGTCACAGTGGGCACTGTGTTCATTGCTTATTATGAGAATGATAGGCAAATACTGGGCACTGGATAGGTTGGACAAATGAGTATTTGAATTTCAAAATTGTGGTACGGAATTCTGCATGGGAACGGGGGCTTGGTAACCACGGGCGTAAAAATACGGGAGCGGGAAGTTATCGCCCACTGGATTTTCAACTCTATGTGTTGAGCCGAGCGTTGAGGATCCAACAGAAGGCATCCCAGCACGCAAAAAAAACATACAATTGGATTTTCAACTCTCGGTGCTAAGCACAGCGTTGATAACCCTGTGCGTCAAAAAATCACAGTGAGAAAATATCGCCAGTGCTAACTTGTAGATGCGTTTAAAAAGAATTACTTTAATATGGATCGTTATGTTTTGCTTCGATTCAACCTAAAAGTTGAACATGATGCAGTTTAAGCAGATAAAAATGGACAGACCACTCTGTCTGCCAGCCTAAACATCTCGAGCAGGGAGCAGGCAACATGCTTGTTCAACTTTATAACAATTTCAGTATTTAGTGAGCTGTTTTTTAGAGATATTTTCACTTGTCCCGCCCGGTAAAAGATTTTTAGACAGAAGTCATTTTTAAATCTTAAGTCTTAATAACTTGAATATAATGAAAGGACCACTGTAGAACCGTCGTCCTATATTTAATTGGCCGACCATAGAATAACGGGAGTCCGCGTTGTCCTTTTGTAATATGACGTGATCCCGCAAAAGG
This sequence comes from Eremobia ochroleuca, assembly GCA_949629135.1. Classification (NCBI taxonomy): domain Eukaryota; kingdom Metazoa; phylum Arthropoda; class Insecta; order Lepidoptera; family Noctuidae; genus Eremobia; species Eremobia ochroleuca. The sequence continues at coordinate 14,112,053 of OX451392.1, forward strand.
GGTTGTTCTCAAACTAATTGAAATTCACAATATTTTGTGCTCTATTTGATTGGGGTGAGTGCGATAGGCAGCAATACAGGCTTTTGGTTTAAACACCTCTATTATACCTAGTTAATAGTACACACGGGTTTAATATCACGTACCTACTCGTTTGTAGTTGAGGGGCTTGTGGCTAAATAGTAACAGCCGCACGGGTCGATTGGAGGTACGAAGCTACGCTTGCTGTGGTTCGTGGACCCCTGCATGCTTCGGAAAGCACGCTAGGCTGTTAGTTCCAGCTGTCATTCGTAGATCTTTGACAGACGTCACGGGTACTAAGGGGTACTAAGGGATATTGTGTTAACCAGTCTGGGTTGTGGACGTCAGACAGGAAGTCGCTCCTTGTGAAATACTGGTATTTAGCTGCACCCGGTTTGACTGGAAGCTGACCTCAACATAGGACTAAATAATGGAAAAAGAACTGACAAAAATTGTATTGCGTTCGTGTAGTTTGCATGTAAGCGTTCACTTAGTACGTACAAATACTTCAAATCCGACTTAGATTGCAAAGTAATCAGAGCACTATGCATATAGCAGACAGTTTTAGCAGCATTTTCACAAACAGCACCTGCTTCCAACTAGTACCGCAGTCCATCCACGTCGCCTAAAAGCCTCCCTTAGGAAGTCCAAACTCCGCACATAAGTGAAACATTTCCGAGGTTTTCTCACTGTTCCATATTAATACTGTGACTCGTGTCACATAGCCAAGATTCCCGCGTGGACACAGTTGAAAGTGAGTTGTTTTTATTGAAAACAAGGGTTGGCCATGTGTCATTGGCTTCCAGATCACGAACACACTTTGTTAACAAAACAGAGTTCCCTTTGACGTATCGACTAGACATTTTTTAATGCATAACTTGAACGGAATTATTGATAACTACACCGGATCCGGCCGACAGATTTTGCCTTTGATATTTGCTTTCAAAGATGTGTGTTTTTAATGTTTTTTTTTATTTTGAGCATTCGGTTTGAGCTTTTTATCGGGGTTTCCTTGTTTCGGCTAATGTATTTGTTGGCGTACATTGTTTGTTTTCGGAGGGATATATGTCGATGGTTTTGATTGGAATAATAATTAAATAGACTAAGTATTGTTATGGGGAATTGAGGGAGATAGTTTTGGTGAATGTTAGTTTTCTTAATACTTAGCCAGATCGCTAAATATAATTCTGTGTAGGTTATAATAAATTTTCTCTGTTTAATTAATTCAATAGGCTGGAAGTAATTTACATCTCAAGATGCTTCTCCAACTTCCAATCAGTGCGTGCCTATAAATTATTTCAAAATAATATTACCTGAAAAAGTTTCCTCTAAATTGCTCGAAGTACAAAAAAAGAACACCGATTTCCGAATTCAAATAAGGGATGTCATATCAGAATTAGGGGTATCGTCTACAAGAAAATTACAACGCGACTCTCGAAAACTCGACGTCGAAATTGAATAAAAACTTAAGTCATTTTTCAGTGTACCAACAGAGAAAGAAGAGAGAGAGTTTCGATATCCGAATTTCTTATCCTTCGTTCATTAGCAAGTTCAATCAAGGGTCCGAGGACTGTGGTTATTTATTGCCTTGCATCAGCCCTCACAATTACCGCTGAAGGAAAAACTTTCGCCATTACGGGCCCCCGAGGCTTTCATACAAAAAATAAATTGTACACGCCAACGTGTAGTGCGTAATGGATTCTGGGTTTCGATTTCGTTCGGCCATTGTATCGGAAGGTATCGGGAGTACGGCCGCACGCGTGCCACTGTTTATATGTATATTTGTGTGTAAAATGTTTATTTGATTCGGGCGTACGATGACGTTTTGGTGCGTTTGTGAGGCAAGGAAATTCGTTTAGTATTTTAGTCTCTTAAATTGAAATCACATTTAAATGATAAGTAGTTCAAAAATGCTTGCCTTTTGTAAAATTTAATTTTTATGAGGACACTTTTGAGCGGCTCGTGACTAAATAACAACATCCGCAAGGTTCGATTAAAGGTTAAGCTACGGTTGCCGCGGTTGGTTTGTGGATAGGTGACCATTTAACATCGACATGCCTCTGAAAGCACGTAAAGCCGTTGGTCCCGGCTGTCATTCGTCGATCTTTGAAAGTCGTTACGGGTAATCAGAAGCCCAAAAGTCTGACGACCAGTCTTACCAAGTGGTATCGTTTTACCCATTAACTGGATTGTGGAGGTCACATAGGCATAATGTCAGATGTGAATAAGCGCTACACATCCTAATCGACGCGAAACAGGACGATACGATGTATAGAAGCCGAGTACACAAAGCTTAAAGCTAGACGTGGATATATCGAGTATAAGCAGGAACTACGCTGATTGATTATGAATTAGTTGCAAAAGGTCAGCTTGATTAGAACACAGATTCGTAATTAGGTATGCAGTTGATCGATTCTGTAAAAATCTCACCGTCAAATCATAAGTGAAGTTAGCACTTAATAGTGTTAATCCCTAGCGAATGACAGCTCACCCCACGCTCACTTCACCCAAGCTTTCACGATGAGATGGTTACAGAATCGCACGGCAGGTTGATTATCTATAAAATAAAAGTAGCCAAGCGCGAGTCAGACTCGCACACAAAGGTTTTCGTACCACAAGGCAAAACACGCTGAATAAAACACGTTTCTTGAATGGAGATCCCTTTTCATTTATAACTGTTTAAACTATTTTATTATTTTTTTGTGACAGCGGCTGTAGAAATACACACTGTGAAAATTTCAACTGTCTACCTATTACATGTACCTTATTTATACCTATTACTGTTCATGAGATATAGCACGCTGACAGACAGACAGATGGATGGACGGATGAACGAACAGATGGACGGATGGACGGACAGACGAACTGACAGTGGAGTCCCGTTGGCACTCTTTGAGTGGGAACCCTAAAAATGGATGTTGGTAAATATGATATTGATAAACTCCAACATCGTTTGACCAAACACCATGAAAGTTGGCATATATGTAGGTATGTGGGATGAAAATATTTTATTAGGTTATGGTATGAACGCAGCTTATAATTTCTGAAACGGAACGCAGTGGATGAAAGAAAGAGAAGTATGTGTGTGAGTGAGAAAGAGCATAAATGGCGGTAATTAGAATCACGACGGACTTAAGGTGTAACGCTGAATTTTATTCGTTTATTTTGCAATACAATCCTACATGTTTATACGTATTTTTTAATTAATAAATTATAGGTTTTTTATTCCGACCTCCATGCGGGTGAGACCGCAGACAAAAGCTAGTGTATTATAAACACTTGAACCTTTTTATTAGTTCCTAAGAACTTATCTTTTTCCTGTCTAAGGTAAATTTCGCACTTAATGCACATTCCTTATTTTTAATTTATCTTTTTAAGTGTAACTGTCACGCTCGAGTCGTTGACGCTAAATCGGGTATACTCTGCTCCAGTCAGTCGGTGACGCCGAATCGCATATACTGACGTTGAATCACGTATACTCAGCGCTGATTCGCGTATACTCTGCTCCAGCCGTAAGTTTTTTTCTTACACCTTTCTAATACTTCCTACACGTTATGGCATAATTCAAAACATTTATCTCCACTAATATTCTCTTCTACGACTACAATAGATTTTGCGCGTCTCCTCTGACACATCGTAAATTGTGAGCGCCCGAATAAGAGAACTGTTATTAAATTTATATGAGTAGACTTGTCTTCGGATTGTCGGCACACCTGCGAACTGAATTACGGTTTACGTGTTCAGCAATGGGTATAACCGTATAACCGTTAAAGCCGAAGATTTTTACAGAAACTTTTCGAACGAAAATCGACGTAAATTGCGCTCGTGAGTAGTTTATTTTTGGATGATTTCCATGTAGTGTTGTTGAAGTAACATTTTTCCACTACGGTAGTTAATTTTGAAGATGTAGGCAGATGTGTAATGCAAACTCACATTTTACCTGTTTTAAATTCCGTTTTAAAAATTTGATAATACCGACCTGTTATTGTTCCACAGCTGGGCAAACGCTTCTTCTCATACAGAGAAGGCACCGGCATTGATCATCACGCTTGGTCAAGACAGGTTGGTTATTTCAGGCTTATAATAACTATACTAGCATCCACCCGTGGCTTCACCCGCGTGGTATGCCGATAAAAAGTAGTCTATGTCCTTCACCAGGGTTCAAAGCATCCCCATACCAAAATTCATCAACATTGGCCAAACCGTTTCAGAGATTAGCTGGACCAAACAGACAGGCAGATACTAAATATATTTTTTTATTTTATTTGTTATATGTACAGTATATGATTTCATATGTATTTAGTTAAAAGCTGTTATTTTGACATTAAAAAACAGATAGTTAAATTTTATTTATTTATATGGATAAGCTAGGCTGTCAGCTGTCAGTTGAGAATTTAATATGAAATCTTTAAAGTGATACACATAAGAACTTTCACAGAATTATAATAAGACACAGTATACTATTCATTCAATATCTTTTTTTATGGAACAAAAGTGTTGTTATTAAAATTTCGCGTTCTCATTTTCTTGACAGGACTGAGCAATTTATTTTAATTTCAGCAATTAATTACGTCATCATTTACCACGATTTATATGACCCACATAAGAAGCGTCATCATTCACGCTGAGCGTGAATTACAGTTACCAAGTGAAGGACCCCGCAGACAGGCGTCACGCGATTCTGGCAGAATAATTTCCATGAAGTTTTCATACAAAATGCTTTAGTAGAGTCGCGTCGCGCCTGTCTGCGGGGGACTTAAATGTTTTGCATTCGTTACCTAGTGATTTATAGTTTCAAAACAATATTTTGGCCAGTGAGTAGAGCAGTCTGCATAAAGTTGTCATTAACGACAAGTATATTTAATTCGAAAGCACGGGCGTATTGGTTAGTTAAAAAACCCTTGATTATTACGCTAGGGTAGTTTTGAGAGTTCCGCCAAAATCTATATACCCAATGAAAACTTGATGGCTAACTTAAACTTGTTTAAACATCTATTTATTGCCATCACTGCATACTACTACATAAACGATTTAAAATTGAAGCGCTGCCCATAATGTCTACGGTAAAGCGTAGCACTCTAGCTACGACGTAGCATCACGGCTACGATTGCTACGTTCGTAGCTGATAATACAAAGAATTCGCTACGCGTTGTCTAAAATCTTTTGCAAAGAGGAAATGGCTAAAATTAGAAGCAAACCTATTCTAACACCAACTAATTTGCTTCTCCTCTGAAATGGGAACATGCAGACACAAAACTTACATAAACAGACATGCTGACCCATAAAGTTTTAAGATTACACAGGCCGTCGCCGCAAGATAGTAAATTGGAATATTCACAGCGAGAGGGCCGACAACGGGCCACCTGTGCGGAAAATGTTATTATCTCATTAGAGAAGCCCTTTCCGTTTCCTCGAATTTGTTACAGACAAACGGAATTTTAATATTATCTTGGTAATAGGTTCCATTGTTGATAATCCTCGGGGCTTTGTCGTTCTGTTAAATAAACTGGTAGAAGAGAAACATACTTTGAAGTTTGTGTTTTGTTTATACTGGTTAATTGTACTCCTTTTACTAGGACAGTAATTATGTTTGCGGTTTTGTCTAGAGGGTACGTTAAACTATTTTGCGAGGTTCTATAGAGGTGTGATAGGAATTCAGTTTTGGAATTATGTTAATGATGGCGTTTACTTTTAGGTTCAAAAGCTAAAATTGTTAAAAGTTATTTTATTTAACTGCCGAAAATATGTACCGTAGCTACTATTTATGATTTTAAGATTTTTTTTATCCTTGAGATTTTGCACGCATTCTTTGCGCTACAGAAAATGTTTTGTTAACGTTTTCGGAATTTCATCTAAATGAACCCGAAATCAAAACTAATTATCTCATTTTCTTGAAAGAACGAGATACAACTCCCATACCAAACACAAATATAATGCAATTCGCAAATGATACAAAAACGTTAGATAATAATTAAACCATGATAGGGCCGCAGCTTGCCTGACTATATAAGAACATTGCATGCTCAAATAAGAACGTTCCGTGATTTTGTAAGAACATTGTGATGCCAGTCATTCCACCAAGAACATCACAGGAGCTCGAGATTGAGAAAGCGTGGTCTTGGGTCAGAGTACCTAACTATAATTATTCTAAATGTTGCATTATAAACGAAAAGCCTCGTAATATTTTCTCAGAGGTATTTAGCCACGGGCCCCTTATTGTGATATTTATAGTGTTGTATGTTTGTTACGTGATCTGCCGGTCGATTCTGCAAAAATCTCACCGTGAAATCACAAGTGAAGTGAGCACTTAAGAGTGTTAATCCCTAGCGAATGACAGCTCACTCCACGTTCACTTCACACAAGCTTTCACGGTGAGATGGTTACAGAATCGCACGGCTGTTTGTGTAATTATTGAAAGTTGGATTTGTATCTGAACAAAAAAGATTTCATTTCATTTTTTCATTGTAGAAATGGACATTAGGAGACCCAACTAAATTTTTTTTGGAATTTAGGATATAACCATAAACTTTTTAGACTGCCGAGATATCTACGTGAATTAAATAGAGCGTTACAACATTTAAATTCACAAACTAATTTATAGAATTCAATTATTCAATTAGCATATTCTTCGAAATATTGCAGCAATCCACCTAAAAGCGTGCTGGCAACCGTATATGCCCCATATTCCTTCTTATTTACATTTCATTTGCGGAATTGCGTCTCGAGATACGAGACGAAGCGAGTACCTTTATAAAAAACCTAGAATATATGCAAATTAATAAGACACACAATCAAATTAAATTAGAAATGAAACAGCTTACGCTTTCTGCTTTTGTGCTTGATTAGGACTTCAGGATGACATTCAATGCAAAATTAACTAACATAACTTTGTAGTTGAAAAAAAAAATCTCCCTTATATCAATCACGTCACGGCCAATTATCCGACTACAAATGTAAGTTTGTAAGTTTGTCCTGCAATGGAGACCCCGTATCGACAAGCGTAGTGTGGGACGCCCCCCATCTAGATGTACGGACGACCTAATGAAGGTAGCTGGGGTAGACTGGATGCGGAAGGCGGAGGACAGGGTGTTGTGGCGCAGTCTGGGAGAGGGCTATGTCCAGCAGTGGACTGCGATAGGCTGAGTAGATTGATTGATTGACTTAATCGCAAAAAAAAAAATTCTGGGATAAAACTATAAATTAGCAATTTTCGGACTAGGTCAACGGGAAGTACCCTATAGGTTTTGATTTATTTGCGAGTGTGAAAATATGTCACATAAACGGCCGTATTGTTTTATTGCATTGACTTGTAAGCTTGATTTCTTGAAAGCTTCAAGAGAGCGTGGACCTTCGTACTTGATATTGATTTCAACTTCATACCTCCACGCGTTTTTGAGAAAAAGGGTCTTGACAGACAGACAGGCGAACCTTGTAGGAGACCTTCCAATGCTACGTCTTCCGGTACCTGGTCGCCAGTCCAGAACCTTTCGTCCCCATCGGCCGTCCATTCTGCGAGCAATGTTCTCCCCACTGCCACTTATTTTTGGCAATTTTTCGGGCTATGCCGGTTATCTTAATCCATGGTCAGTTACAAAATGATAATTACATTAAAATCATACATAACCTTCACGTACACGATATATACGATTAATTGAATTACCAGCATTAATTCTAGTGGCAACTAGTTCAATAAGCCATTTCAATAAGATTTGGTCAAAGTGCAGGCTGGATCTATTGAGTTGGTACAATGCGTGCAATGATGCGAATACAGGCCAATGTCTGAGGTATTGATCGCGTGAGCTACTGGAGGGAATCCGGTTCCAATATTAGCCTAGACTAACATTGTTGAGTTACGGCCTGTGAGCTGTCACTGAATTATTAGCTGAAAAGAAAATGGAAAGTAGGCACTCGAATTGCGATACTTTTGTTATCTGATTGATAAAGTGTTTAATTAGTTATGTTGGCATAGTGTGCTTTTATATTTTCTTACGTGACGGTACTATCGTGGACGTCTGCGTCCATAAAATGTATGGAAATACGTGCACGTTATATCGTCATCCAGGACGGCAATTTATAAGCGTCTTCATATATTTTCATACATTTTACTTCCCTGTGTTATCGTGATGCCGTGACGTGAACGTCCACGATGATATCGTCATGTTATATTCTCCTATTTTATGCACAAGTTAGAAAGGAATAAAGTTACATATCGTTGGACAGTTTTAATAACGTTTTATAAAGGCACTTACGAAAAATTATGAATTACTGTTAATATAATTTTGTTGGTGTCGGTATTCTAACTTATAAATGGGTAGATGCTCTTAGGATTAATACATAAACCTAAAATGTCAGAAATGTTAGTCAGAGACATTGGCGTGGCTCCAATCAATGATACTCTAGACGAAAACCTTTTTAGAAACATATTTTGGAGGTACGAGATATTGGGTGGAAAGTTCCTCATTTACCAATAGAATAGAATAAAAATTCAAAAAATAAATATACAGATTTGCATACCCAAACATCCCAAAACTATACCCAGGTGAATACACTCTACCTTTATCATTTCGATACTCGCTATTACGAACCGATTCTTTTCACCCGTTCTCGATGTTCAGTGTAAATTGCATTGTTATCTAGGACCCACCGTCCACTTCAGCTGCCTTATCTCGATGCAAGTAAATCTCAATGGTAGCTAGGAGATTGTGAAATATTGCCTCGGAAATTGCTTCGGATTTGAATAGAATGAGGCAGGTTCCCTTTGAAAGGATATCTTAATCGTGAAGGATTGGTGCCTTTCGTTTGGTTTTGTAGGAGGTCGTGGGATTGTTGTTGGATTTATTTTTTGTTTTGGTTATTTTTCGAAGAACTGGATTCAAATTAATAATTTATTAGCTGTCGAGGCTCAACTAAACTACGTCCAGTTATTTTACCTCAGACAGCAGCAACCTAACAACAACCTTATTAGAATGACAATAAAGATCACTGTGATTTAATCAATGTTGCAAAATCAGATGTAAAATAGTTGTGAACGGACTATATATCAATCTCGTTAGTCCAACTGTTGTTATTGGTCTATAATTGAGCTTTCATTATTTTAATATTACTATCTATACGTTCTCCACTTATAGCCAAGAATTAGAAATAAGGTTTGATGTCAGACACGCACTGTTTTACCAGTACTGGCACGTAATAATATTTGGCCCCTTCATAAACACAAAAGAAAAATAAAACATTGTAATTCCAAAAAAAAAAATCGTCCCCATGTCTTTCACATACAACTATTGCCACAGAATAAATCAATCAGGCACATAAACCGAACGACTCTTGACATATTCCGTGGAAAAAAAGAAGAAAATAAACCTAGCAAGTCTTCCTCAATTTCTGGTAACATTGTCAGTTGACTTGATTTTCTGGTAACGCGAGTGGGACGTTTCCCGCTTACGTGGAAACGTAAATGTTGCCGGCGTCATGTTTCGCATGCCAAGCATATGCCAAGCGGACAAATTGAGTACGTAGCGTGTTGGGATATTGTGCAGGTAAATGACAGAAGCGCCAAATGGAATGAAAAAGTTGCGGTATGGCATGAGTGACTTCGATCGACCTGCACGGCTGTTAACATTTAGCCACGAGCCTTCCTTTTTTTGTAGTTGACAAGAACTTCGTACAAAAAAGAATTTATTGGTTTAATTCAGTACAGTGAATCATAAATTAAATTAATATTGAAACATCGACGAGATAATCGTTGCTTTATAGCTTCGCCATTCTAAACTTCAGATGGCCAATTCCCGTTATTATAAACGATCAAATCTACTCGTAATCTTATCTCAGAGAGATCAGACTACGAACGTTCTTAAAATTACGAGAATTGCCCCTCTGTGTATTATCTACAGCATGTCCTCATGAGAATCTCGCTCGTGAGAGATTGAACTACACGAGTTTGCGATGTGACTATTTTCCAGCTGAGAATTTTATGTATTGGACCGCGCGGACATCTGCGGCCGGCTCTGGCACGTTCTCGATCGGACGCATTTAGTGGTATACATTCGTGTATTGAAATTATACTTAAAGGATACTAACTTATTGAGCTTCATTTGATTTCTCGATAATCTAGTCTAAGGCCGTGTACAAAGGATTGTACACGGTTTCATTACGGTGCGGCATATAAACCGCGCTGTAGAAAAAACGTGTCTGTCAACAACCTAAAATAGTAATTCACACATCACAACGAGTAACATACCGTGCCTATACACGGCGTATAAACCGTGCCGTACAAAAAACGTGTCCGTGTACAAGCTTCCAAAGTGATCCATACAACACTGACGACTATGCTTACACGTGTGAAATCGTGTGTGTATAATGGGCCTAATAGTTTGAGTTCATTTGTTTGTCTCATTTATTTATCGATGTCCAAAATCTTACCCTCTGCCAGTATGATTTCAAAATAGAAAAGTTTTAAAAGCCTTTATAATCCATCAACTTGTAATAACGCGTGGTAATCGTTGATGCGGACAACAATTTAAAATTGTCATGAATCAGGCTGCTGAAATCAATAATATCAATCGGTTTTGCCGCGAACACAAAAGACTATTTCCATTTAGAGAAGATTCGAAAAATAGTCACCATCCACACTGCGTATTGGTGATCTGAAGAACCATTCCGGTAATTAAAAACGTTCAAAATACAGTCGGAATCTCATCTCAGCGACAATATATGTCAAAAACTTGTCAAAAATGTAGGGAAATTAAAGGTATTTTTGACAGATCATTGAGACTGAGATCAGACTGTGAACGTTCTAAATTTTTTTTTTAATGAATCATGTCGCCAACCGTGCCGTGAAAGATCCAAGAATGATGAATTACGAGAATTGCCCTTCTGATATCAAACCTACGTGTATATTTCATCTCGTCCTTGTTTTTCCTACTTTAACCACTAACTGCACTACAATAACGTTATAAAGACATTACAATCGACCAACATCTGACCTCTCCGCCCCAAACACTTCAGCACCTTACCTGTTCACTTCATAATTAAATTTTTCAGTTCTGCAACCGATACTGCCTTACATTAAACACGGGAGGACGGTAGTGTGAAACCCAAGTAGGACCCATGTCCGTAGCACGTTTGACGTTTATGAGGGTAAACTAACAGTGTGGTAGGTAATTCGATCTGTCTATAAAACCGACCCTCTAAATTTATTAGCGAATGTGCTGTTTATATGGACTTAACGTTTAATTTGGGTATTAATGAAGTTTCATTACGATGTTATTGATTTATAAATGCTCGTGGCTAAGTAATAACAGCCGCACGAGTAGATCGATCAGGTTGCTGCGGTCGGTCCGTGGATGGGTGAACATCTTTACATACCGAGACCCCTCGGAAAGCCTCGGAAAGCACGTTAAGCCGTCGGTCCCGGCTGTCATTCTTGGATCTTTGACAGTCGTTACGGGTCGGTAGAAACCCGAAAGTCTGACAACCAGTTTTACCAAGGAGTATCGTGTTATCCAGTAACTGGGTTGTGGAGTTCAGATAGGCAGTCGCTCCACGTGAAATACTGGTATTCAGCTGCATCCGGTTAGACTGGAAGCCGACCCCAACATAGTTGGGAAAAGGCTAGGCAGATTTCATTTTGCCTTTGAACAGTACTTTTTTTACTTGTGCATACAGTTTCTATCAAAATAAATAAAAATTAATTTCATTTTGATTTATAAATGGTGGGTTCTATGGGATTGGTTGTCAAGTAATGTGTGATGTGAAGGCTATGCATTGAAGCTTCCTATCTCTATATATAGGAAGCTTCAATGCATAACGTCACCTAAGTTATCACGATGAGATTTTTACAAAATAGCAATAATCTCATGGTGAGCTTGAAGTGAGCTGTCAATCCCTGATGCCTGCCAGGGTCGCGGGTTGTTCGAAAGCGTTACCGTGGCTCCTGGCACTGGCAACTGAGAGAACACGGTCGGGTTTTAGTCAGTAAAACTCTGACATGCTCTCCCGCTCCGCCCAGAGCGGAGATTTGATAATTTCCCACAAAAAAAATCTGTCAATCCCTAGTGAACCCTAGTATCAGGTGGAATGCTCACTTCACCTAATCTTTCACGATGAGATTTTTACAGAATGGTTCGGCTGATAAACACGTGTGGTTTGAAGCTATGAATTTATGATTGCGTCTAACGGCGCACATTGACGCATACATCAAATGCAAGCTGAAATCATATGAACCGCATGTACGCATGTAAATTATGTGTTGAAACATTATTTAAATTCAAAATGTTGAAGAAGCTATAATATAGTTTTTAATTTTTTTATTGGGATTCCCCCTTTCTAGTGATTAAAAGTGATTCAAGTTCGTTTCAATAAAGCTCTAAAGGATCTGAAGTATAGATAGAGTAGGTGCGAAGAACTGCTCAAATGTATTACAAACATACTTTCTAGATTGCAGTGCGATATAGAAAAGCAATACGTATGTATATACGTATGTATATACGTATGTATACAGCGTATAACGGAAAGGGAGTATCAACCCTGAAGGAGGTGAATGTGCTCATGAAACTCAACAACTTTCCCCAAAGAACATAAGTCGAAATATGAAAAAAAAATTTGGCCCTCCCATAGTAAATCAATCAGCTGGTAGTCAGTTTTGTAAGGGAGGGCCAAATTTTTTTTTCATATTTCGACCTATGTTCTTTGGGGAAAGTTGTTGAGTTTCATGAGCACATTCACCTCCTTCAGGGTTGATACCCCCCTTCCGTTACACGCTGTATACGTGTGTAAATTTATTCCTCAATTTTCATGATTGCACCTACTACTGTTTGTCTCTGCATCACCCAAAGGTTGACTGGTAGAAAATGCCTAAGACATTAAGTCCGCCTCTGTACATTTATGTGCTTGAAGTATTAAATAAATAAATAAATTACATAATCAGCCTGGAACATTCCCACAGCTCGGACACAATAATGTACAATTGAAACTAGCGATACGACATTTATAAATGAGCTCAAGCAAATATTAGTTAAAAGCAACCATACAACAAGCAAGCAAGCATTTTATTTGATAGGAATAACAAACAGCAGTATATTACATAATAGGCACACAATATAGAAACTTATAATAAAAGTAACAAATATACTACTCAAGACGTTATCCACAGATTACTACACAGAATAGCTAGATGTTAGCAAAATAAACAATTTTAATACATAAATGCGAGCGATTACTAAATACAAAAAAAAAATCACAGAAGAACCGCCGAACAAGTTCTCCTTTCAAACCTTTTCTACAACCACATGAATATGAAGCACACCTATACTTAAACCATAACATAATTCCCGGCGAAATGCCTAGTGATACCCATTCGAGTAGCGGAAACGTAATAAAAGCAAGAGTTGTCAGCCTCCAGCGCTGAGTGAGTATCCATGTACGCTTTGTATTCTGTGTACTCTCAAGTACTACTCGCTTAAAACGTGTCTACAATCTATTTTAATGCGTGTTGTGTTTCATTGTACATCATGCATGCGTATTGCCTCAAGCGGACACAGGTACAGACGCCAGCACATCAAGCTACCCGAAACTGTCAAATTTTCCCAATCAACTTTGAACATTATGCTTTAGCAATAAATTTGAAAATCTATTAAAGAAATTTGACAGATTGCAGTAGCTTGATGTGCTGGCGTCTGTAAAATTAGTGGCGAAAGTGTTGTGTAGGTAAAGCAGTGTGATGTCACAGTCTCTTCTAGCATAACGCCTGTATACCCAGAAGGGTTGGCCAGAGATGAATCCGAGGTATACCCAAATTCGTTAATTAGGTTTAAGTCCCATGTGATAGGGGGCGAGCTTATTGCCACTAAACGGGCACAATTCCAGCCTCCGAGCTGCTACTGAGAAATTTCATACAATAGTGTGTTTTTATATTTTGTTGTAGGCAGTTGATAGGAGGTCGCCCGCAGGTTTTTCCACTGCTGCTGCATTTGACAGTGCACATGAAAATTGATAAGCCACTGTAAAGGTCGGTGACACGTACAGTCAGCCTCAAAAATATTTATACATCGTCAGTAAATTATTTGATTGTAAGTACACAATTTATGTTCTATAATACTGTAGAGATAGGCAGTCACTCCGTGTTAAATACTGGTATTCAGCTGCATCTGGTTTGACTGAAAGCTGACCCCAACATAGTTGGGAATACGCTAGGCCGATAATGATAAATACTGTATTAATGTGAATCTACAATTAAGGACCCAATGTGTAATGTTTTGTGGCTACATATTTATACAATATTATAGAACAAAGACTGTAGAAAAATGAAATGAATTATTGTCGATGTATATATTTTTTAAGGTTGAATATACCTATCATACGAGTAGCAACAGAAAACATTATGGTACTGGATCAAGGAGTTGATAAATGTTTTTTTTTTAACTTTAATTAATACCGATCAAGGATAATAAATGACGATTTCTATTATAATCCATTCCATTGTAAATATATACAGTGTGTCCGGACATGGACTAGCGATATTCTAAATACTTAAATATAAGCTATTTTAAAGTACTATTACACTATAGGCTTGGGTCCAATACACTTCCCCGCTATGTGGCAGCCATTTTGTTTTTTTTGTTGAAATATGCTCTATGCGAGTACAAAAAAAATCATATATCTAAAAGTTTTAGTCATACTGAGATAAAAATAGGCTTATTCGGAAGGCAATAATATTGTCTACCGTCTGCATTACAAAGCAATGTGTTCACAATTCCATAACTTTTGAAAAAAAATGTGAAAGTCGAAAAAAAAATCAAAAAATTATGCAATTCAACCAATAATGGTTAATTACTACAAAAACAACCCCGAGAACTTTTTTATTTTTTATACTAGATCGACAGTTTTTGAGCTACGCTACAATGCAACATAAAATTCACAACTGTATGTTTAATACTTTAAGAGTTATTGTTGTTTGAACATAGCGTATGCGCAAGCACAAAACGTCTTTGTTAACCGCCAGAGTGTCATTTATGGCATTCACTGTATTCCATCTGAGAGCAGGCGAGAAATACTGTTCGTTACTACCGTGAGTAAGCGAGATAGAACGTATTAGTCCACTACCTGAAACAAAATCAGTTTTAAGGACAAATTATTAGTTGGGTTAGTTTAGTTGTCCCTCGCCCTGCGTTGTGATCGCTATCGCTACTTTCACTTACCGTCCGTGCTGTTTACGTGCTGCGTTAGTGTTTTGTATTTAAAAGTGTGATAAAGTATGGCACAGCGTCAATATTCATCGCAACATATTGCTGACATACACTTTGTGTATGGCTTTTGCAATGGAAGTGCAAATTTGGCTGTACAAGAATATCGACGAAGGTACCCTAACAGGCCTACACCGAGTCGCCAAACTTTTATCGACGTGCATTCAAGATTAGCGGAAAGAGGTATTCAAAGAGCTGTTAATGAACGCAATCGCTTGGTATCGCCCGAAGATGAAGAAGAAGTGCTTAGACTAATAACCAATGATCCTAGACTAAGCGTTAGACGGATTTCAGTGCAACTTCGAATGTCTAAGTGGCATGTATGGAGAATTTTGAAAAGAGAAGGGTTACACCCTTATCATTTTCGACGGGTTCAAGACGTGATCGAACCAGATTTTGCTGCGAGATCTGTGTTTTGTTCGTGGATAAATAGAAATTTGAGACAGAACCGTAATTTTTTACAAAGAATACTGTGGACTGATGAAGCCAAATTTACAAGAGCTGGGATTACAAACCACAGAAACGACCATCTCTGGTGCTCCGCAAATCCAAGGGCGGTGCGCCCAAGCTCATTTCAACATGAATTCTTAGTAAATGTGTGGGCCGGCATAATCAACGATAGGCTGATAGGGCCATTGGAATTGCCACCTACATTAAACGGCGCTAGATTTTTAGAATTCTTACAGACACAGTTTGCGGACAGCCTCATGGACCTACCTCTATCATACCGTCGGCGTATGTGGTTCCAGCTCGATGGTGCACCCGCGCATTTTTCTCGAGCAGTGAGAGAATATTTAAATAATAATCTACAGCCGTGGATCGGTCGTGGTGGTGTAGTAGCGTGGCCGCCTCGCTCACCCGATTTGACACCCTTGGATTATTTTTTGTGGGGTCATATGAAACAAAAAGTATACGCTACAGTTCCAAATACCAGGGAAGAACTCGTCGCAAAAATTATGGCAGCCGCCGAAGAAATTAGATCCGATTTGGATTTAATTAGGCGCTCATCAACCCAGGTGGCACAGAGAGCCGTAGTGTGTCTACAAGCTGGAGGTGGCCACTTTGAGCAACTGCTTTAGATATTTTAATCTTCATTTAATATTGGAAAAAACATTAAATAAAATTCAATATGAATGTTATGTTTTTTTAATGATTTCCTGTTTAGGGTTCCGACAAAGGCCTTTTGTGCTTGCGCATACGCTATGTTCATACAACAATAACTCTTAAAGTATTAGACATACAGTTGTGAATTTTATGTTGTATTGTAGCTTAGCTCAAAAACTGTCGATCTAGTATAAAAAATAAAAAAGCTCTCGGGGTTGTTTTTGTAGTAATTAACAATTATTGGTTGAATTGCATAATTTTTTGTTTTTTTTTTCGACTTTCACATTTTTTTTCAAAAGTTATGGAATTGTGAACATATTGCTTTGTAGTGCAGACGGTAGACAATATTATTGCCTTTCGAATAAGCCTATTTTTATCTCAGTATGACTAAAACTTTGAGATATATGATTTTTTTTGTACTCGCATAGAGCATACTTCAACAAAAAAAACAAAATGGCTGCCACATAGCGGGGAAGTATATTGGACCTAAGCCTATAGTGTAATTGTACTTTAAAATAGCTTATATTTAAGTATTTAGAATATCGCTAGTCCATGTCCGGACACACTGTATAAGACCTATCTCACAACTTAAAAGCAGTACTTAATTATCAAATAAAAACTTAAAAAATACCAGATTAACTTACCTTGAGATGATACAAGAGACCCTACAAATACACAAACACACACTTTTCATTGACGAAAAGCTCTCAAACATGCAAAAAATAATCCCATAAGCCTGTTTTTTGAAGCAAAAATTATTAAGAACGATCGCCAAAGCCTTTCATAGGATCTCTGTGAAGTGTCTATTGTGAAGGTACACAATGACATTTGACAGGGCTGTGACATAAAATAGGTAGGTACAGAAGGTTGACTTCATAGAATCAATCAATCTGCCTAGCCATTTTTATGTTGTGGTCGGCTTCCAGTCTCACCGGAAGCAGCTGAATAGCAGTATTTTACATGGTGCGACTGCCTATCTGACCTCCACATACCTGTTACTGGGTAACAAGATAACCCTTGGTAAGATTGGTTGTCAGACATTTGGGCTTCCAACTACCCTTAACGACAGGAAGGTTGTCTTCATATAAATAGAGAAAACGTACGCACACATAGACACGCGTCACGTACAGCGAGTGCAAGCGCACTCGCGTCATGCTTTTATTTGAGGTTTCTGAACGTAAAGATATCCCACTAAAAGTATTCGCTTCGGGAACCATCGCCTATCTTCGGAAATACAAGCGCGCGATGATGACATTTAATATGAGCCGTTACAGCCATGGCTAGTACTTGTTTGTTTTGATTACCAAATAATGGGTTAAGGGGGAAGCGTCCGGGAAGCCTACGAAATTCAATTTGCAGGTCCGTGTCAGGCTGTATGTTGAACAAAATATGATTCCCGACCGTAACAAGTATGTTTTTACAGAATTATAATAATTAAAATCATCAATACAAGCCTCTAAGTTAATATAATCCTATTGAATGACTATTTCAATGAAATATCAACCAATAGGATTAAATTACTATTAATAACAACACTATACAATTCCAAAAACTTTCTACAATTATGCAGCGAGATATTATAATGATTTGCGACCGGAGTAGGTAATCCGACAGAGTGGAAATTTCATACAAACGCTCAATGATAGGTGCACTACTACAAAAGCGTAGCACTACAAAACATAGAAGCTTTACCGCCGGGGGTTTACTCTGTGGCGCGAGATTCGTGCTGATTCGGAAATACGAAGATCACCGAAGCTGTACATATGCGTCTATGTGTGCGTGCATCACTTTCCACTGAGTGTATGAAGCCGGTCTTCTGTATCTATTTGTTTTGTAGCGGTATCCTTCAGCAATCCAATCTAATACGTATTTTTTTTCATCATTCGTCGTTTGAAATCCATTGTTCGGTGATTTTCAGGTGAATGGAGAATAATGCAAGTTTTAAGAGTAGAATATTGTATTCATTAATTTGTTCGTTATTCTCTGGGTTTCGGGAAAATATCAGAATGTTGATTGCTATGAATATTAAAGTCAAAGTCAAAGTCAAAGTCAAAGATCTTTATTGTGAGACAGCGGTTTAAAAAGGTCTTCTAAAGGTTGTTGTGCTCTTGCACTGCTCCACCATGTTAGGCATACAATAGTTTGTGTTAAAATTATTAATTATTATTAATTGGTAAATTATTAATCATATTAAATTAAAAATTATTAATTACATTAAATTAAAAAAATATATTAATTATATTTTGCATCAAAACATAAAACGGTAGCTTGGCTCTAACTCACGAATCTGTCGGACAAAAATTCATGCAATGTATAATATGGTCTATTCACCAAGAAGTCATTTAATTTTTTCTTAAAACAATTTACTTTTTCAATTTCCGTTATTTGTTTAGGAAGCTTATTATAAATTCTTGAAGACATTCCGAAGAAACTTTTTGAAAGCAAAGCTGTTTTTGAGGGCATATTCGTAATTTTTTCGGCATGTCGACGGGAATGAAGGCTACCAAACCTTTCCTTATTGGTTTTTACAAATATAGCAATCTCATAGATGTAGAGGGCAGAATAGGTTAAAATCTTGAGCTTCTTAAAATACGGCATACAGCTATCTGGGGCACGTATGCCACAAACAGCTCTAAGACATTTCTTTTGTGCCCTAAAAGCGAGTTCCCTGTCTGTAGCATTCCCCCAATAAATCAATCCATATCTAAGCGTAGACGTTACATAGGCATGATAGGCGGTTAAAACTGCGGCTTGATTTACAATCCTAGAAAGTCTATACAAAGCGTAGGAAAATTTATTTAGTTTTTTACACACAGTATCAATCTGCGTTTTCCATGACATATTTTTGTCAATCCATAGTCCTAAGAATTTGATGGTATCTGTCTCTTCTATTTTTTTCATTTTATAATTTATATTTAATGTCAAGGGGGTTTTTCTTTGGAAATAACTTACTATTTTAGTTTTTTCTAAATTAATTATAAGATTATTACATGTCAACCAATTTACAATGTCATTTAAAGTGTCATTAATGTCATTTTCAAATGTATTAATGTCAGTTGGAGAAAATACAGCAGTGCTATCATCAGCAAAAAGGACTAATGGAATTTTGACAGCTCTTGGTAAATCATTAATATAAATAAGGAAAAGCAAGGGACCTAAAACACTTCCCTGTGGAACGCCATATGTAACATCTCTTGGGCTTGATTGATACTGTACTTCAGTTTTCGTCGCGAGAGAAACCTTATATAGTTCTGTTATTTGTGACCTCTGGCTTAAATATGATTTTATCAAGTCTAGAGCATTACCACGTATCCCGTATCTATACAGTTTCTCGACCAGCAATTTATGATCTACATGGTCAAATGCTTTTGTCATGTCCATGTACATAGCCGTTACTGGTGTCCTATTGTTCATATTTTTGTAAATCCCAATAAGAAGATCGTAGATAGCCATATTGATAGTCTTGCTTTTACGAAATCCATTTTGTTCACTGGCAAAAAGATTATGCTTGTCAAAATAGTTGTAAATGCAATTGTAAACAACTTTTTCAATAATTTTGGAAAATATTGGGATTAAAGCTATTGGCCTGTAGCAAGACATATCCTCCTTTTTGCCCTTCTTGAATAAAGGTTTAATTATTGAGATTTTTAGCTTACTGGGAAATATTCCATTTTGGATGCATAGATTGACTAAGTGACTCAGAACCGGACTAATGGAGTCTGCAACGTACTTTATAATTGACGTAGATATATTGTCGTATCCAGTACTGTGTGTATTTTTTAAAGATTTTATGATTTGAAATATGTCATTAGGAATTGTAGGATTTATAAATAAGGAATTATAATTATTATCAATCAATGTCAGTGTTTCTTTATGATGTATTGTACAATTTTTCAATGTCAAAGGGTTTGTAGGTTTAACAAGATCAACAAAGTAGGTATTAAAAGCTTCAGCAATTTGTTGGGGATCCGTTATAGATTTTCCGTTTAGATCTATTTGTAAAATTTCTTCTTTAGGAGTATTATGTTTTGTCGAGTTAATTATCTTCCAAGTTGTTTTGGTTTTATTACTGGATTGTTTTATATTGTAATCATTTTGCGATTTTTGAGTCAAGTAAATTATTCGCTTTAGTCTTGAAGAATATTTTTTGAAATCATTGTAGTCTTCCATATTAGAGGATTTTCGATACGACCATAACAATTGTCTCTTCCGTCGGCAGCACTTAGCTATGCCCTTTGAGATCCATATAGGTCGTTTGGTTGGTGTATTTCTTATTCTTATAAGAGGAAAACAAAGATTATAAAATAACTGAAAGTGTTCAAAAAAGGTATTAAAAGCTTTTTCTGCATCATTTTCGATAAATATGTCAGAAAATGAGAGACTTTCCATACATTGCTTAAATTTTATTTTGTTGCTGTTGCTTAAATCTCTTCTGAAGGTGTACCATTGTTTAATTCGACAGGTTTTTTTAACTGGACATGACAAAATTTGTGCAGTGTGGTCCGAAAGAGCTAAGTCAATGATTTCGCACTTGCTACCTCTAATATTGTTGATAATATTATCGATACATGTATCACTGCTTAAACGCGTTGATTCTCTGGTTCCAAATTTTAAGTTAAAGTTTAGGATAGTATTTTCAAATTCAGACGATGAGTAACTTCTTTTTTTTAGATCGATGTTAAAATCGCCACAAATTAATAATTTTAATTCTCTGTGACATAGCTCTTTATTAAGAATTTTGATCAGGGTTTCAAGAAAGATATTTATATCATTTTTAAGAGATTTTGGCACACGATACATGGTCACAATGATAATAGGATGTTCAATTAGCTTTATAGCACAGCATTCTATGAAGTTTGGAATACTTAACTCTTCAACATAATGGATTCGTTGAAATTTTAAATCGTTTTTTATGAGGATACATGATCCACCATTTCTGTTATTACGTGCATAGTTTGCCGCAAGAGTGTAATTTGGAATAGTAAGAAATATATGATCTTCTTTGTTCATGTTATGCTCTGTAATACAAATGACGTCTACACTCTTATGTATTTTCTCAAGTTCGTCTATATGTACACTGAGAAGATTTGCTTTGTTTACTAACCCGTTTATGTTTTGATGCATTACAATTAGTTTGTCATACACGAAATAAATCATTATCTTTTGATTTTGAATTATTTATATTATAATCGTTGTCCTGATTATTTACATTTGCATCTCTAGCTAAAATTATATTATTATTATCACAGATTGTTATGTCAGTCTGAGTGCATTGGTCAATATAAGATTTTTTAATGTTAAGTTGTCGTGAATATTCTTCAAACTTCATTTTATATTCAATATGACATACCTCTTTCAGAATATTACGAGAGAGTTTAATACAGTTTTTCTTTGTAAAATTTAATTCCCTACTATAATCCATATCTATATACACTGAATTCAAAAAATTGCGACAAACACTCTTAAAAGCATCATTTAGCTGGTGAAAATTCAGATAATTGTTATAGGGTATTTCCGAAACTATTACATTTGTATTTCCTACTTTTTCTAGCCAGGTTTTTAGATTATTAGTTGAACTATATACATTGTCGTTAATACCCGCTAATACTACAATATAATCATTTTTTGTTAAACTCTTAATGACTTGGTCGTGACCATTTAACACATCCGTCAACATGGCGCCCGGTTTCAAGTAACAAGTAACTTTATACTTAGGTCCAACAAGATCTTGTAGTATATTTCGGAGGTAGCGTCCTTGCTGGTCAGCCAATACAATTATATTTCTCTTGATCTTCTCTCCTTTAGGCAGGGATATGACAGTTTTTGAAATGGTTATTATTTCAGCTAGGTCAATTTTGGAGCAGGTAGGGTTGATTTCATCGCAGTACACAGGTGCAGAGGGCATAGATTTTTCTGTATTATTTTTGCCTTGTGGTTTATTTTTAAAACGTTCACAAACTTCTCTGCATGTTACTCCAGCTGAATGAAGCGGAGAGACTCTGGGGGTTATTATTTGACTAGTGATAAGTTTCCTTCTCAATGGTGTGCGAGTTTGAGCTCGCGCGGGTGTAGGACACAATTTGCTAGGAGTGCTAATCTTTTTTAATAGGCATATAGTTTTTTCTTTATCTTCTAGACTTTGTTTTAATTTATTAATCTCTAAATTTAAATTATCAATTTCAATGTGTGCAGCAACAAGTTCTGAGTTCGTATTGGTTAATTGCTTTTCCAGATCTATGATGATGGAATTGTCGACAATAGGTGCTGCAGTTTCGCTTTGCGTTGATATTTCCAGAAGTGTGGAGTTAAAAATAGTATCATTCAAGATGTCGCAGTCGGAATGTCTTCTTTTCTGTTTACGCATGGTAACGTTATCCATTTTTTACTATTTAGTCAAGTTTAATTTGCTACTACTAAAGGACAGTTAATCTACAACATTAGTTTTAGTATATGCGAAACCCAAAACACGTGTCTAGTATTTTTGTGTAAAGAATCTATGTACAAAATTTAAAAACTGTATCATGATATATCACAAAGTTATAAGCTTGTTATGTTACCTGCTTGTCCGCACAAAAATATGGTTACAACTTACCACGCGGCATTTCCGCGCCGCTGGCCGGCCGGCCGTAACGTGTTGTGCGCATTTGATTGCGGATATGTACTTAGTGTCAGTCGATGTCCTACTTGTAACCCTTTTTAAATATTTTTGGGACCAAATATAACATGGTGTAAAAATTATTGGAATTGATTCAGTTACTTATTATGTACTAACTAGTTTGTAATATACTAAAAATAATGTTCTATATATAACCTTAACTAGTGATTGGAGCCTCTTTTTAAGCAGATAGGTGTTAGGAGACTCCGCTCTTCCATAACATAAATAAGTATCTTTTACTTGTTTTATACAAATTGCAGCGAAAAAAAAGAAAGGAAACGCTTCTTCGCCACAGAAATACGTATAATTTTGATTGTTTATAGTATGCTATTAACAACCAAAATTATACGTATTTCTGTGGCGTATTTCTATGGAATGTAAAAAAAAAACATAAGTATACAGAATACAACACACACACAACCAAACTTGATAAAAAAAGAACGACGGGTTGTTTTAAATTATAAAACACATAAATAAATTAGGCGTATGAATATTATATTATAATCTTTTAGCGTGATTTTGTTACGCGTCGAAACACTACGAGTATACGATTGTAATCAAATCCTGATGAACGCGTAGCTTAAATAAAAGACCCCGTCTAGTAACAGCACTAACCGAATTCACAGTTATTGTCTTCGTTATTTAAAAGATCAACAGATTTTGAGGTAACGTTGGGAACTATAGGAGAGTTTAAAAAAAAAAAAGTTACCATGACTATCAATGAAATATCTGCAATATCCAGTCTAAGGCATTCACAATGACGATGGGGTTCAAACTGTCAGATGTCCCGGTAACTGAATTCAAGATCTTCCAAGACGTTAGCGGTGAGGTGATAAATTCGGAGATTGGAGCAGCTCGCCGACTACGTTAGCCTAGCCTGTAGCCAGTAGGTAGTTGGGTGGACTGAAATTCGGCCTGAAACTCACGGTCGATACCTAAAGCAGGTAACGTAGAATGATGACCTGAGATGCAAGCAATTTTTATAACAAAAAAGGTAGATTTACATACCTGTTTCACTGGGATAACAAATCAAGAGGAGTCACTGACTCGACGATTTTGTTGAACGTATCCTATCTTAAAGAAAATAGTATATCATACTGAAGACAAAAAGAACTTTCGAAGAATCAATGTTTTGGGATAAATTATTCACTGCATTACAAAATATAAGTATAATAATGGTATTAGGGGCTTAAAATTTTGGTGTAAGGTCCTAAAATAACTTCATGACTCGTCGTGTTTCATAAATTTTCTAAAAATGAGACAACAAAATTCCATGTTACAAAAAAAATTGATGTTAAATTTTCTGGTCAAGCAAAGTTGGAAAAATGAGAGAGAATATATTTTCGAAGAAGGATGATTGTCATAAAATATTAATCCAGCATTTATTAATGCTGCAAATAAAAATAAATAAAATGCTGTAAATAAAATAAAAAGAGTATTAAAACTAAACATGCAGAAGGTATAAAGTTTTTTACATACACTTTATCACAGTAAATTTAATTTTGTATATCGCACGATTTCCATACAACGTAGGCCTATGCGGTCTCCCTAAACGCGTAGAAATAATTACGACACGGCCCTTTTTATCTGAAGAGCGCATAGACAATCGTTAACTCTATGATAATGTGTCAGATTTGCATTTCCCTCGTTATTTTAACGTTTCATATGCCTCTGACGTACCCTTGTCCTGTGTTTTGTAATCATCAAGCTTATGGTAGGGATCCCATGAGTACAAAAAAAAAATCAAGGACATTTTATGGATAAAAAAGAAGCTTTTTCAAAGAACAAGGTTTAATAATAAACAAATAAATAAAATAGAAAATACTGCCTACAAGGGCGACGCATGAATTACGAAGTCTTCTTTGAATGTGGTTTCATAACTAATAGTCTTCATTTTCTTATCTAACCTGTGTGGAAATAACAATTTCCATGCAATAAAAACCCCAAACAATCAAACGAACTAATTTTTCTTTAGGATAGCTACGATTGTCCAGGCCACTAACAGTTACCAAGACAACTGATCCCCTCAACAAAGATACGCCAGTAAAATAAAACTGGAAAAATCGGTAACCCAAATAAAACAGTAGTAATCACAACACAAAATTAATGTCATATTTCATCAAAACAAAATACAATCTGAACGCTGCACACTTTGCAATTATCTCGACCGTCCAATTATTTTATAGTATAGAATTACAACGTCAGTACACCTCTACTCAAACCGGATCGTGTCCGGAGAAATCCGTACACATGGCTGTCCTAGTCAAAGCGTATGACAGACGGGGGAATCCCTATAACTAAATTATTCGTGGTCACGTATTCTGCAAGGATTCAGCTTTGTACTGAAATTTTAATTATACATCGGACCAGCGTTGCCAGATGAACTTATGCGGAAATAATTAGTTTTACTTGATTTTTACATTTAATTATGTGTGTTTTTAATTATATTTGTTGTGTTTTGATTGTGGGTTATCTATATGACATTGATGCTTGTCAGTTTCCAATTTTTCAGTGACTCAAAATTACAATTATAGGTAACTCATTGACAAAGTAGGGTGCTTGCTTACAGATACATCTTTTCTGTCCCTGTTTGTCGGTACAGGTCGGTACTGATAGGCACAACCCATGAGTACCCAGCTTGAAAAGTGGATCCATGATCTGTTCTGTTTCGACTAGTCTGTACTGAGAATCTGTTTCTTTATGCAAGCAGCCTTTCGAGTGTTTACAAAATGCTGAATATATTATAGCATTATAGAAACTGCAAGATATACCGATTTGTTTGAATAATTACTGGATTTTAATTTTTATACGCACTTAAGCAATCGAGTGTAATGCTCACTAAAGAGGTAGTAACCAAAGTTAACCTATTAACGACTGGAGCTGGTTGCTATAACTTGTTCATACATCAAACCACCATTCAAATACAAATAATGACGCTATTCCAAACTCCCAATAAACATAACATTACATTAACCGATATACCATTCAATAAATTGTAAAACTTTTTCTAATAAACGATATTTAGGGCTAACACAACTCGGTACCAAGTTGTTCGAGCAGTTGGCACGACGGGCTTGTGGTCGCCACAACTCAATAACTTTGCTAACCAAGTGACGTTCGAAACGTCTCGTGGTAGGGAGGAGAGAAGGGGGAAAGGGGATGTGTTGACTTTAGAAAGTTAGTCCCCATTACGTCTGTGGACGTATCTGTTCTACGTCTTTGTTAGGTAGTTCGGGAATTGAGTTTGTATTCATAGCTTAGAGTAGTAAGCAATGCTGAACAAAGACATACCTCCTGCTCGACTAATCGAACTACACATTCGGAATTCAGCAGGAGATTTTATTGGGTTCAAGCAGAAATTAAGGAAACGTATGCTTTCATCACGTAAGCAGAACAGAACAGTACAACAGTGACTAGAAGAACCTCAAAACGTAAAATTTCTCACGAAAGGTGGAATAAGCGAAAAAGTTCCTCAACACACATTTTTTAAATACGCATGAAAATGCTAAAAATAAATGTCTCGAAGAAAGTCATTTTGACAAATGAACGAGTTCCGAAACTTTTAAGGAAAAAGTCGGCCATTTTTTTCTGTTACAATGTTGTCAATCAGTCACAGGCTTCTTAGGCCGAACGGTTTTCCTTTGCCGGTCTCCCTGCTTGCGTTGATTTGATTGAAACTTCCTTTCACACACCTGAGACGGGGCACAAGATATAGGTATTAAGCAAATCCAATGGATGTGGTAATCTCGGTGATTATTCGCAGTTAATGGGAAAATTTTACGAAGAATTTTCCAGAAAGTTAAAAAAAAAATTGTGAATAATACGGTTTTTGAGCGCTGGTAAAGGAAATTGCGCTGTAAAATGCATAGTGTTTTATGTGAGTGCTGGGCGTTTTAAAATAATACGGATGCAAATATTTAAATATTTTACGCTTTGTTTGATACCGGGTTCTCTCGACCTACAAACGCCTCTGGGCGAAACTTATAAAGCACTTGTGTGCCGGACTGTAAAGCGGTTTTTTATTTTTTTGTTTGTACTGCAACAATTTTATACCATCACCGATTTTAAAACGAATTGTTAAGAAGATTACGAGTATTGTTTTTAAGAAACTCTAACGTGCAGTAATTGTTTTATCATGACAGTTATTTACCATTACCATCGTGTATCATTATCAATAACTTGAAGTTAGTACATGAAATAAACCTAGAAGAAATGTTAGTACTTTTGAGGATACGTTCCAATTGGTGTATGTTTTTGAAAGTTTAGTTATACCTTTACCTTCATATAAGTATAACTAGTAGCAAACAAAATATCTATATCTCAAATTAACGATGGAACAACTGCGGTGTTATTGCGTAAAACACTAACAGTAGAAATGGCTTTCATTTTGACAGTTTAACAACATCCATTGCGTTATTTACGTTCTTGAGCTGACAATTTTTCGAACACATGAAACAATGGATTAGCAATATCCTTCAAAGTGGTTCAGATTGAGATTGATGGTGTGTTACGCAATCAGGGTGCTGGTACCTTCTGTGGAAATCCATTTGTGCGTTCGGGTGTACCTTAACACCTGAGGGGCAATTCTCTTAATTTTAAGAACGTTCGCAGTCTGATCTCAGTATCAAACTGTCAAAAATACCTGTAAAATCCCTACATTTTCGACAGGTTTTTGACATTGATTGTCGCTGAGATGAGATTGCGACTAAATTTTTAAGGTTTTTAATTACAGGAATTGCACACCTGCTTCAGTGCACACCTGCTGCAAATCCTGCTAAGCTCAGACCCTGGTTAACCCTAAGTCACGATACTGGCTGGTAAATAATTATGATCGTTATCAAGTCAACTAGGACACGACCATTACTACACCTCCCCATAACCATTAAGTGAAGGAAATAGCTGTAACACTTCCCTGTGATTGGATAAATTGCTATAATTACATTGATTATTATAGTTACTGCAGCATATTTTACAGGTGTATAATGTTGTTAAGTTCCATGTATGACACTGAATATGATTTAGGTACCATTGTTTTATATCATAACGGAAACGATAACTGATTTTGGCCTTTATGATGGAATAAAAAAAAAACTTTTTTGTATTTATTACGGCTTAAGATATGCAAAAGAATAAACATTCATTTCTATGAGGAAAACATGAAAATTGCGACGCTTTCGCTGGAAGATAAATAGACAAAAACAGTTGTTAAAAGCTTAGGACTTAAACGTTTCCAAGACTGTGCTTTGAAAGCCTGATAAAAGTTTGAAGTGATTTAATTTCCTTGGTTTTTTTTTTTAGGTATGTATTATGGAGCTGTCCAGTCTTACCTAGGGGTATCGTATTACCCAGTAACTGGGTTGTGGAGGTCAGATAGGCACTCGCTCCATGTGAAATACTGGTATTCAGCTGCATCCGGTTAGACTGGAAGCCGACCCAACATAGTTGGGAAAAGGCTAGGCAGATGATGATTATGGAGCTGTGCTCGACATCTACTTCTATCTTCTACCGCAATGCAATGCAATTGGCCAGCCATATTAGCCGTAGAACCGATGACTGTTGGGGTAGACGTTTTCTTGAGTGGAGACCGCGAATCGGTAAGCGTATGGTAGGACGCCCTCAGGCAAGGTGGAGCGATGATCTTCGCAGCTTGGCTGGTAGCAGCTGGATGAGAGTTGCCGAGAATAGAGCTGAGCTAAATGGCATGCATATGGAGAACCCTATGTCCAGTAGTGGACTGCTGAAAGCTGACGATGATGATGACTTCTACCGTATTTTTTTTAGGGTTCCATACGTCCGAATATAAAAACGGAACCCTTATAGGATCACTTGTGTGTCCGTCTGTCCGTCCGTCACAGTCAATTATCTCCGAATCTACTAGACCGATTAAGTTGAAATTTGGTACACATATCAATTTCTGTGACCCAAATGCAGAGGTGTGGCGTAAATAGACGAAATCTGTATATGGCGGTCACTTTTGGGGTCAAGATGGAAAATAAAAAAAAAAAATTGCATAATGCATTGTGTGACATATCAAATGAAAGGGCTTATTAAGAGGATCTCAAATACATTTTTTATTTGTAATTTTAAAATAAATAGTTTCCAAGTTATTCAAGAAAATAGACGAAAATTGACCATTCCCCCCCCCCTTCTCTCCGAAACTAGTGAACCTAAAATTTTGAAAAAAATACTGAAATTAGTTTTCTACTTATAAATTATGGGAAACCTATAAGAAGTCCATGATATGAAAAATAATATGGCAAATCACTCAATATTGTGCGTACCAACTTACATTTGCAGTTGGAATGTATCGGAGAACATGATTTTCAACTACAATGTTAAGTTTGTTCTTGGGATAAATTCATTCCATCTAGGGAACCCTTCATTGTGCGTGGTCCGTCACGCACTTGGCCGGTTTTTTTATTATTTAACTTAGCCAATGGGATGAGAAATATTAATATACATAAAAGAAGACAGAGACTTGATAGGATGTGACAAAAAATGCTTCATAAGACAAACACGTGACCAAAAACTCATTGATAACAAGCTAAATTAAAACAAACTGAAGCTCATTAAAACTGGGTTTAACGGCCAAAATTTTACCTCGGGCCTTGAAAGTTAAGCATGGGTTAAAATTGTTCGTTTAAATTCGTTTATTTCGTCCCCACTTTGGGTAACAAACGTTACGATTGCCCCCAAGAGTATAGGGTTCACGTTAACCCGGGTTCAGAACGACTGCTGTCGAAATTAGGGCGTGTGTGATATTGTGATTTTCTTGCAAAATTAAAGGTGGGGAAATAATTTGGAAAATTGGTTTTGGGATTTGAATAAATTGTTATTGCACGGTGTACTGGGATGTTGGTGTGCATTAAAATTTAATAGAAAAAGTATTAAAACATTTAAATTAAGTTAGACCTTTATACTACTTCATATTAGGAACGCTTTGTCATCACCATCATCTTCCTAGCCTTTTCCCAACTATGTTGGGGTCAGCTTCCAGTCTAACCAGATGCAGCTGGATATCAGTATTTTACATGGAGCGACTGACTTTTTTTTTTTTTTTCACTGTGAAATGACATTACGCATCTCCGCTCGTCGGGGGACGGAACGGAGTATGTGGGACTCCCTGCCAGAGTGGCAGTATACCCACTAAAACTCAGCGGTGTTCCCTCATCGCTTTGATGAGGGGGTCATGGGAATCCGGCTTAGCTTTTGCGTCCACAATCCCCCCGGCGCATGCCCGCCTAGCTGGCGGGCCCTGCATGTCCCCCCGGGTGGGGGGCTACGGGATGGGCCGGGAACACCTGGCCATTCCCGTCCGGCACTGGTGTAAGCCTGTGCAATGCAGGCGAGAGTGAAACCCCCGCACCCGTCGCCTGCTGGCTTCCACCTGGGAGGAGTCGGAGATGACTGTCATACTGACGTCTTCTTCGACCCCTCCTCCGCTTTCGGAGCGGCGCCGCGAGAGGGTCTTCCTCCCGCACGCGCTCCGCCGCCTCCTTCTGGGACATGACGTGTTCGCAGAAGGAGGCAACTGCCGCCCAGGACCCCTCATCCCCCAGCATGGCGTTTACCAGGCCGGGGAGCGGGAGGTCCGTTCCGATCGCCGCGGTGAGACTGCGGCGCGGCCCGGACCACGACGGACACACCTCGAGAGTGTGCTGCGCCGTGTCCTCCACCGCGCCACAGTCGTGACACGACGGCGTCTCCTCTCGTCCGATCCGGTGCAGGTACGATCCGAAACAACCGTGTCCGGACAGCACCTGCACCAGACGGAAGGAGAGGAACCCATGCGGCCGCTCGAGCCAGTCCCGCAGGACCGGCCCAATCGCGTCGAGGGTTCGGCGGCCGAAGGCTGCGGTGGCGAGGTCCCCCGTCCAATGGACGATGATGGCGTCCCTCGCCTCCCGCCGGACGGCCTCCCGCTCTTCCGGGGCGGTGTGTTCTCCTCTCGCCCTCCGCCCCGCCGTCCATTCATATACTCTGGCGAGCACCCACGCCTCGAGTTCCCAAGGCGGGGTGCCAGCCAGAGCACATGCCGCTGAGAAGCCGACCGTGCGGGTCGAGTAGGGCTCGGCGACCACCGCTACGTTCACCGACCACTCAGCCATGGCCTGCACCAGCAGGTCCTGAGCCGCTCTG
Organism: Eremobia ochroleuca; assembly: GCA_949629135.1. Taxonomy (NCBI): domain Eukaryota; kingdom Metazoa; phylum Arthropoda; class Insecta; order Lepidoptera; family Noctuidae; genus Eremobia; species Eremobia ochroleuca. Next base: position 14,143,208 of record OX451392.1, read on the forward strand.
CAATGGTTGATGTTCGCCTGGAGGATGCGGTGATTGGAAACCATTATTCCGACATCGCATCCCCCTCCTCAGCTACCGCCACTGGAGCTGCAGTTACAGCGGCGGCGACAGCGGCGGTGGTGGCGGCAGGGCGAACCTGCGCCGGCACTATGCCCTTCCTCGCGGGTGGCTGGCAGCTCCTGCCCCCCATCCTGTGCCCCGCGGGGCGGCCACTGGCAGCACACGCCGGGCAGTGTGGCGTGGTGACGCTGCATGTGGCACTCCTGTGTCCCTCCTGTCCGCACTGGAAGCAAGACTCTCCCCAGTCGGACTTGGAGGGACATGTAGATCGGGTGTGGCCCGGCGCGAAGCACTTGGAGCACTGCGCAGGCTTGTCCTCAAGCGGCCGGACCACAGCCGAGCTGAAGCCCACGAGCAGCCGTCCCTTGGTTGCCTTAAGGGCGGCTGCCGCCGCGGCGACTGGGCACTCGACGCGGATGGCGCCCATGCCGCAGCGGCCGGGCCTGATGGCTGCCCCCTTCACCGCGCTAGCGCTGCAGCCTCCCGCAGCGGCAACGGCCGCCACCACATCCTCTTCGGTGACCGAATCGTCCATATCGATCACCTCCAAGGATGCGGTCTTGACAGGTCTGGCGATGACCTCTTGCAACTTTGTTGCAAAGAGGTCCGCGTTTGCGCCGCGCTGCTTATCTAACCTCCACAACCCCAGTTACTGGGTAATACGATACCCCTTGGTAAGACTGGTTGTCAGACTTTCGGGCTTTTTTTTTTTTTTTGTTTACGGGGGGAAACCTTCAAAAGGCACCTGGACTTTGGGGCAGACTTTCGGGCTACTGACGACTCGTAACGACTGTCAAAGATGCACGAATGTCAGCCGGGACCAACGGCTTAACGTGCTTTCCGAGGCACGGAGGGGTCTCGGTATGTAAACCACCCATCCACAGAACAACCTCGGCAAGCGTTCCTTAACCTGATCGATCGACCTGTGCGGCTTTTATTATTTAGCCACGGGCCCCTTTATATTAGGTACGCTTTGTCCGGGAAAGTAATAAAGTGCTACAAAATACATATGCGGTATATACTTACTTTAGCAGGTTTTTATATATTAGTAGAACCCTCATCACCTGTTAACTAATTTCTACTCATTTTCTTAAATAATATTGTTTTCTAAACAGCAACACTAATAATTATCTCCCAAGAGTGAACACTACTGTGATATTCATGCAGTGCGAAAACCTCTAGCAAGTATTCTGATCTCATTTACGATTCCCGGGACATCGGTCGTCGCTCACTTCGTAAACTTTTATAGTTTCCCGTTTAAACTTTCATGAATTTAATCAATGCAGGACATTTTGTAATAATTTTTATGAACTAACTTTTGGTAGAATGGTATGAATATTTACGTGGTCGCTGTCTCCACTCTTCGGGAAGAGGTTTATGGAGGTTTTAGAGCTTTTCAAGTTTATTAATGAACCATATTATATTATGAAGATGAGGTTGTACAGTGTTTGGGCATTGTGTATATTTAGACACTTGAAAATAACGTATTAGTTAGATTGTACATTAATGTATTGTTGAGAATCTCAACTAATGAACTGTAGCACTACTGTAGCGCTACACATGCTACGCCATTGTAGCAAATAAACTACACTGTCGTAGCAAGTAATGGATTTGCTACGGCGTCGTAGCAAACAACCGATTGCTACGCGTGTCATAATCCTGCACACTATAGTTATAAATTCGCAGACTTTGTCGAAATGCAAAATTGGCTAGATACCAGGGTGATTTTCAGTATAGACTAAATTGTTAACCTGTTTTTCAATAAATGTTAGGTAGTGGTTTCGAATATTTTGCCTACTCAATTAGAACTGCCGAGAAGAAAATCGAGTGCCAAGATCTCATTACTGCGATCGTAATGCAATAAAGCTAAAAGATTAAACGATTTCATATAAAAAAATGTTTAAACAGGTTTAACAGGTTTTGTTGTATAAACAGGTGTTGATATAACAAAGTTGCCTTTGAAATATTTTTATTATTTAATCTACATACTTACTTCAGAAGAAGAAGGACAGTCAGAAGCCCGAAAGTCTGACAACAAGTCTTACCAATGGGCATCGTATTATCCAGTAACTGGGTTGTGAGGGTCAGATATGCAGTCACTCCATGTAAAATACTGGTATTCAGCTGAATCCGGTTAGACTAGGAGCCGACTCAAACATAGTTGGGAAAAGGATAGGCAGATGATGAATCTAAATAATTACCTGATTTTTAATGTAGTTAAAAATTACCATCAAAGTTCGGGTGACTTTATATTGTTTAGTTTGATCTCACGCTGATGGCAATGTAGGTATGAATATTTTAAGAAGTGTTTTATCTTGATTGATTTTAGTTATGTGTAATTTTAGTTTGTGTTAACATGAAAATGTCTCAATTTCAACCCGAAAATAGGCATTTACCTGTATCAAGATACAGGCAAATGCCTAGTTTGGGGGTCACCGCCCAATCTGATTTTGCGCTAGGTGGAATAGAATAGAATACTCTTTATTCCATATAAAGTCCAGACATAAATCATCATCATCTGCTAGCCTTTTCCCAACTATGTTGGGGTCGGCTTCCAGTCTAACGGATGTAGCTGAATACCATTATTTTACATGGAGCGACTGCCTATCTGACCTCTACAACCCAGTTACTGGGTAATACGATACCCCTTGGTAAGACTGGTTGTCAGACTTTCGGGCTTCTGACTACGCGTAAAGATTGACAAAGATCCACGAATGACAGCCGGGACCAACGGCTTAACGTGCTTTCCGAGGCATCCCCTCCATGCCTCGGAAAGCACGTTAAGCTGGTATGTATAGATGGTCACCCATCCACAGACCAACCGCGGCAAGCGTAGCTTAACCTGATCGATCGACCTGTGCGGATGTTATTATTTAGCCACGGGCACCTCAAATTACAGACATAAATATAGAAATTAATAAATAGGTAGGTTTCTGATAAATTCCAAATTCCGATGTTACCTAAAGACCTTTTACAAAATTAAAAACGGTATCCCGTTCTATATTTTAAACCGTAAACCGTAATCTAGTTGCATTGTCAGCACAAATACTTTTTATTTAAATTGTGTTTGTGTTATTTTGCTCAGTCTCTCAGGACTATTGGGGGATTCTCACCTCTTTGGGTTCCGGACAAGTACAACTGTATTGTTTACATTGTCTACAGCCTGTATTCGGAAGTGCGCCATTTCACTTTTATTTTTAAAGTTAATAAAATGAGTGGGGTCTTAAATAGGGTAGGTGTTAAGTACTTTTGTATTATCAATTAAAATGGGGCGGGTCCTGAAGGGACTGAAAATTAAATTCAAAGAGAATGTGGTTTGCTTTGTATGTAGGTAGACCCCCCCGCAATGTTTTGGTTTTGAATATAGAGTTCATACATTTTGGTGAAGAACAAAAAACCCTTAAAGTGCTAAAATATTAAATAACATCAGTGTTGTTTAATATTTTAGCACTTTAGGGGTTTTTATTTTTCACCTATTTATGATAGTTCAATAGTAAGATACATATTTTGGAACATATTTATTTCAATGAGAGTAAATAAGTACAAATTATTTATTTTGTATTTTTTTCTATCAATCATCTGAAGCTACAAAAAAAAATATAGTAAAATGCACGTTCATATTCAGGTAAAGAATTGAAACCGACTTTCGCTACTTTCGCCTAAACACTTAAAAACGACTTTGAACTTTACGACGGGCGTTATCACGAGGCAAACTTTCGAATAAATTCGGTCGTCCGTGTCTCGTAACAGACGATAAAACTATTTGGTATCTAGGTAAAAATATTCATCATACCAATACGTTGCCAATATTCATTTTAATGATGTGCGTTATAATGTTTTAAGCTAAAGAGACAATTATAAGAGATACTAGGTGTCCCGGCGAACTTTGTACCGCCTCAGAATCAATAAATGTTCACATGAATTTTATTATCTTTATTTTTTTTTCGTATTGTTTCCATGTTTTAATAGTTATTCTGTTATACGGGGTAGAGGCGAATCCAACAAATGAAAGATCATAAAAATCGATCCAGCCATTCTTGAGGTATAAATGGTGTAACTAACCCAACTTCATATTTATATATATATATCATATATATATAAAATATAAAGGCTTTGACTACTCAGCACACTCACAATATTGTTTCAAAGTACTCCCTGTATACTTATCTCTTTATTCGACTGTACGTCAGTTTCGGGGCCATTTCTTCATCTATCAGAATGACACGCAATCAAACAATACAATAAAACTTCTCTTCCGAAAAATGCTTGAAAATAATTTCCTCGTTTAAATTCAGGAGGGGAGGTTGCCAGTTCGCACAACGGTTTGCAGGGTAGGTAGGTAGGTAGGTAATGGTAGAGGTACTTGGTACATTATATGATGAAAAAACGGTATAATGAGACAGGAGTGCAGCGTGTTTTGAAGGAACGGTGTTTGTTTCAGAGAACTCTGTCGTACGATTCTTGGGATCTTCTTGCACAGTCAGCGTTGAAATGATTGATATTTCTCCTTTTTTTAACTACTTATCTGTAATAAAATCATCAAGAAGACAACAAAGTCGTCATTCAAAAATTACTACAATCAACTCTTAATATCAATTCCTCACACATCTGGTCCAGTTAAAACCAGGGTCAGGCACCAGTTTTCTGGCATTTTTGCCGAAGTGGGCCTTTTTGACGCAGCCGTGAGGCACACTTTCCTCTTTAATTTCTTACATCGGACTTTACAGTTTTTTATTTGATTTTTATTTGTTTTTATCTGATGTATGTCTCAGGTGTACTCGTACTGTGTGTCTTATAGTCTGTGCTAAATATGTGTATTTTCTTTCTTTCCTTCTTTCAGTCAGGAAGGTTTCCCATTGATGTAAGTGTGGTCCTACAGCAATGGGAATACCTTTCTGAATAATCTCTCTACCTGACAATAATCTTCGCATACCGAGCGATATAATCACAGAGCCCACAAGGCAGACTGTTGACCGCAATTTGATGTCATTAGGTCCGACCTACATGAATACAGCCCATCCTCTAGATATAATCCCATAATCGCTTCTAACCGGCTGAAAATGGTGGGGTGCCTTATTCGTAGTTGAGACTGCATGGCACCTGTTATTGGTGCAATATTTATATGAAATGAATAGAAAGATAGAAAATTATGAACTTGTGAGTTGTGATTCAAATAAACATACAACTAACAAAAATACATTTAAACAAGCAAAAAAAAAATGAGGAGTAACTTAATTGTTATTGGTAATTACAGTTAGTAAGTATTACATAGTTCTATGGCACTATTCCGAGCAGCAAAATAGATTTTCAGCTAATTATAACCACAAAATTATTACAGGAAGGTAATAAAACTTCATCAATTCAAATCAAACCCCATCAAGCGTAATTTCGTTCAAAAATCACACGCAATTTCCTTTCAAGTGCAAAATTCTCTCAGCAAAATTCCGTCTAATGTTTGTTTGAATAAAATCTGAATATCCAGGCGAGAGATCAAGGTAATAGAGTTTTTAGTCTAGATCGTAATGTCGGCTGAATCTGTGCACAGATGTGGGCTATCATTACAGCCATAACGATTATAGAACTCATCATCGCAGACATTATAGTAATCGTTTTGAAGGTGCGTTCCACAGTGCACTGCGAGATTGTGGATCATAAAATACTTTTGTATGGGAAGAATAAAATTTTATGAGAGAATATTATTGAATGTATGAATAACGTTATGATACGCTTCATGTGTTGAGTCTGTAGTTATTGTTAATTAAATAATACAGGTGTGAAATTGTAGAAAAATGTGATGAGTCGGTAATAAAATAAGTCTTCGACTTCGCAGGAACTCACGGATATTGTGTCTGCTATTCAATCTCCTTCAAAATCCTAAAACACCATCCTATCTGCGGGAGCGTTTTTCCTACGCCCGTCCTTCAGATGCGCCTTGCAGGTCGCATCTTAAAAACCTTCTTAAATCCCCTCCCCACTCCGCCGACTTCTACTCCTACTTCTTCACAGTGCATTCGGTGCGGTTGTGTAATTCACGAACGCCTGACATTAGGGACTGCCAAACTGTTGCAGTTTTTAAAAGAAGAGTAATATAACACTTCCTTTCCATTTTATTATGTATTTATTATTTTGATTTTGTTATATTTATTTACTTTCTAGTGATATTTATTTTAAAAGTATGTATGTAAGTATATACTCATTATTTAGTTTTATTAAGTGAATTGTTTACAATTTTATGTATTTTTTTTGTCTTCTTTACGATTCATACCTCTATCTATTGTCCGTATTATCGCAGGTATGCTGGCAGAGATTGCTTATGAAATAAGCATCAACTTTGTACCTATTTTCCTGTTCTGTGTTTTCTTGTCTGCTTATATACATATATGTGTACATAAATGGTAAAATAAATAAACAAAAACGTGTGCGGTCAGGGACGAAGTTACTTACGCGTTACTCGCTCGCACACACACTCGTATATAACGTATATAATAGAAAGAGAGACAGCCTGTGCATTTTTAATACAGAGCCATATAAGTTTTTAGAAACTTTCATAAGTAGTCGCCATCTTGGATTTTCATTTTGACCACGCTATTGGCTTTAGCACCCTCAAAAACCACGAAAACTAAACCATTGACGAGATATTTTAATGTTTTCACAGCCGCCATCTTGGATATTTATTCATTTTGACCTCACTATTGGAATCAGCACCGTAAACGATGAAAACTAAAACAATGCAACAAAACATATAACGGGCATAACGCTTTTTCGTTACGTGACGATTTCTATCAGTTTACTCTTACCGCAAGCCGCGTTAAGAACTTCGTTCCAACAATTAAATAAAAATTTCCTTCCGTTGGCTTTTAATCTTAAAATACAGTAAAACTTACTAGGTAGATGTGTACTCGTTTGACGCCAATCTTGATCTGCTTTTATTTATTGTAAATGCAAAAAATAAGATATAATACTAAACCTATTGTAAATCACACTCAGGAAAAGGAAGCAACGCACCAAAATTTGTAATAACGTTGCAAATGAGCATCCCTACGTCGGTAATTCGATTTACCGAAACAATTCTTGCTAACGTATTGCAGCTGTAACTTCCAAACATGCAAACTAGTACGTTCCAACTATTAGCACTACCTCGTAGTTAACATGGTTACACACTAGCGGATCAAGGCGGAACAAATCCCCGGAGATGCGTATCAACACCGTTATATTACAACGATGAAGGCGATAATCGCAATATGTAGATTTGGTCGGATTATTCCGAATATATGCACATAGGTTTATATACCCGCATGTTGTTTGTTTTCATTATAAATCTTTAGTTTTTTTCAATTGCAACCTGAAAGTACGAAAATAAAAACGCTTTTCAGTCAAATAATACAAATAACACACAAATAATCACTACATAGTATAAAACAAAGTCGCTTCCCTGTCTGTCTGTCCCTATATATGCTAAGTTCTTTAAAACTCCGCAACGGATTTTGATGCGGTTTTTTTTAATAGATAGAGTGATTCAAGAGGAAGGTTTGTATGTATAATACATTCATAATATAGTAGAGAAACACTGATAATTTTAGAGGTTTCTAATGTGATGTCGTAAATAAACACATTTTTTTGCGCTTACATTGTAAACGCTGGCTGAACCATTCGAGATAGATCAAAATAATGTATTACATACAGTATTGTACACCTTAAAAAATTCTACAAAAAAGTCCGCGATGGTATATGTCTATCTCTTAGGTATAACCCACAATAACCAATTTTTATCCTCAACTTTTTACACCCGATTAGACTGGAAGCCGACCCCAACATATGGTTATAGTTGGGAAAAGGCTAGGCATATTGATTGAGGTATAAAGCCTTTCGGCGACAAATATTTACGTAAGCTTCTTTTAAGGTGCGCAAAAGATGTTCAATTTGCTGCTCTGTCCCAGTACGTCGTACCACTAGGTACTCACTTTTATGAGATACCCCTGAGATACATGAGATCCATTTTTTATGGAACGAAGTTTTTTAACGCCGCTTGCACTAGGAATAAACTGGTAGAAATCGTCACGTATAAATAAGTGTTATGCCCCCTCCATGCGACTTTCTCTAAACAGGTAACAATATCTCTCTCTGTCTCTTTCTAGCAGATAGTGAGGTCAAAATGATATTTTTTTTCATGGCTTTCGTTTTCATGGTATGGAAAATTGAAGATGGCAACCACATTAAGAGATTATTATTTTTAAGCTGGATGTCTCTCTATCGAAGACGCGTATAATATTCACAGTTTCTCTCTCTCTCCCTCTATCTCTCTGTCTCTCTGTCTCTTTCTATTATATACGAGTGTATGTGCGTGCGACTATCACGTAAAGAACTTAAATAAACCCGGTTTTACAACTACTTATAACTGTGATGCCAATCAATAATTTTAACCTAGAACAAAACTAAAACAATAGCTCTTATCAACTACAAACAACAGGCAGTAAACAACCGCGTGCAGTTTATTATAAATTTATTAAAGCAACTTCGCCATTACTGTGTTTGTGGCAGACTCCCGAGACTTTGAAGTCGAGACTTTGTCTTGAAGGCTTAAGTTTTTATAAGACAGCTTCCTGACTTGTGATGTTCTTGAAATAAAGTAACGCGTAAGTTGAACCCGTGATGAAAAAGTATATTGTTTGTTGGTGGTATTGGTTTTTTTGTTTCATATTTTTATTTTTTGTTTGGTAATTGAAAAGTTTTTAATGTGATCTGGAATATGTACAAGTACGAATCATTTAATGAATGACGGTAGCATTTTTGTAAAATTTTCAGAGCAGTAAATACTATGGCTTTCTAGAAGATCTCTATTTAGTTAGAAGTCCAATGCACCAATAGGATGAAAATCAACATCGTCTTTCAATGATTATGATATTTGCCAAATATAAGCTCGCTCAAATATCAGCCCTTTTCAGGGCCAAACAGTGCAAGCATTGCTGAGTTTTGGGCCAAACAGGTAATTAGTAAATCTAATATTTGCCATTGACAGGCTAAGGAGAAGAATGGTATGACAAAAGAAAAAACCCAGCATTTGTAAGCTATAACGCAGTAGGCATTCAATATTTTTCATTGTTTTATTATGATTTGATGTTTATATATATATTGTGTATGTAATGAACATACACATGAACATGTACACTAATTGATAGTGCCGTGCTTTCCTACAATTTAGATGTATACTAGCTGCGCCCTACGGTTTCACCCGCATAAGTGTCGATCCCGTGGGAATATCGGGATAAAAAAGTATCCTATGTGTTAATCCCGGTTATAAACTACCTGTGTACCAAATTTCATCCAAATCCATTTAGCCGTTTAAGCGTGAAGAAGTAACAAACATACAAACACACACTCACAAACTTTCGCCTTTATAATATTAGTGTGATACGAAATCCATATTACGAAAAAGACTATAGGTAAACGCTGTGTATGTGTTTAGTTGGTAAGTCTTTAAATAACAATGTTTCCGTAAATAATGCTTGAAATCAAAAGTGGTTTGGTTTTAACTATTAATCTACTCGAAGAAAAGACAGAGATCGAAGGCTCAAGTGCGAATATCCTCACACATAAAATAACATTAAATTCCAAAGATACAATATCATAGATACCTATCTATGATATTGTATCGTCCGAGGGTACCTACCCTCGGACGTCTAGACACATTACCTTGAAACATAGTAAGTCGTTACCAAGTAAATGTCTTCATAGTCACCTAACTCCTCAAACTTAATTGTATAAAGGCTTAAATACCTGTTATATTTTAACATAACAACCCATTGATGTCTTCGGTTCAATATGGTTCTTCGAAATTGGCTATTAAATAGAACGATTTTAAGGTCGATAGTCCCTTCATCAGAGTGTCTGGCAGGCTGATTGGTGATTGCAGTAAAATTTTATCAGTCTACTTATGAATGTTCTTGTTAATGTGTGTGGTAGTTTCTTTTAGAGCGTTATAAGGTTGATATTTTTTTTCGTGTATTTTTTGCTTCTGACACGCTTAGATTCGGTGTTTTTAGGGTTCCGTACCGTAAAAAGGAACCCTATTACTCCCGCTCCGCTGTCAGTCCGTCCTTCTGTCATCAGGCTGTACCTCATGAACCGTGATAGTTAGACAGTTGAAATTTTCGCAGATGATGTATTTCTGTTGCCGCTATAACAAAAAATAATAAAAAACAAAATTAAGCAAATATCTAAGGGGGCTCCCATACAACAGACATGATTTTTTTGCCGTTTTTATAGATAATGGTACGGAAACCTTCGTGCGCGAATTCGACTCGCACTTGGCTGATTTTTTTTTTAACTTTACGGGTGAGCTCTTGGCATTCTTGGCATCTGATGCTAAGTGATGATCAGGCCCAAGGTGGAAGCGAGCTTCACCCGGAATCCTTAACCACAGAGGAACTGGCTTACATTGTTGTTATGGCGACAGACTTAGATAAGCTGGTGGTAGCTAGCCAGGCGGAATTGGAACACCTGGCCATTCCCGTCCGGCACTGGTGGAAGCCTGTGCAATGCAGGCGAGGGTGAAACCCCCGCACCCATAGCCTGCTGGCTTCCACCTGGGAGGAGTCCAGGTGTTCCCGGCCCATCCCGTAGCCCCCCACGCGGGGGGACATGCAGGGCCCGCCAGCTAGGCGGGCAGGCGCCGGGGGGATTGTGGACGCAAAGGCTGAGCCGGATTCCCATGACCCCGGCGATGAGGGAAGACCGCTGAGTTTTAGTACCTGCCACTCTGGCAGGGAGTCCCACATACTCCGTTCCGTCTCCCGACGAGCGGAGATGCGTAATGTCATTTCTCAGCGAAAAAAAAAAGGCGGAATTGGAACAGCCCTACTACAAACCAAACCGAGTAGAAAATTTTGCTCCCGCTGGGAATCGACCCAGGGACCTTTGGGTCTGAGACAGGTAGTCTTACCACTAGACTACAGAGGCGGTTAATGGATAGTCATCGGATAAATAAAATAAAAGCAATAACAGTGCAATAATTATAATAATAGCAGTGCAATAATTAAAATTATAAAAGTTAGTACTCGTTAATATATTGCTGACTGGTTACTATTTCTACCATGGCATGAGAAATTCTCAAGTACTTCGTGCTGATGAGGGAAAGAAGAAGTACCTTGCCTACAAGGTACAATCAAAATAAGTAATAATAGCACTGGATTTGAATAAGACCTAAGTTAAGGGGTATTTACACTAGATCGATTTCACCGCAGAGGGTCATATGGCTAAGTAATAACATCCGCACGGGTCGATCGATCAGATTTAGCTACGCTTACCGCGGTTGGTCCGTGGATGAGTGACCATCTTCACATACCAAGACCCCTCCGTGCCTCGGAAAGCACGTTAAGCCGTTGGTCCTGTCATTCGTGGATCTTTGACAGTCTTTACGGGTCGCCAGTAGCCCGAAAGTCTGACAACCAGTCTTACCAAGGCGTATCGTATTACCCAGTAACTGGGTTGTGGAGGTCAGATAGGCAATCGTTCCATGTAGAATACTGGTATTCAGCTGCATCCGGTTAGACTGGAAGCCGAACCAAACATAGTTGGGAAAAGGCTAAGCAGATGATGATTTTCGCCGTGCGGCTGGTCGCGTACCATCGCCTCACAAGCCGAATCGCCACCACATTTACACATGCCGATAAAAATCGCAGGGGACTAGTTAATTTTGCATCAAAATGTCAATCTTCACGCGGCGGGTAATCACCTGCGACTGAGCATTATCACGGTTGATTTTAGTCACTCGCCGCATGCGACCTGTCGCCGCACGACAAAATTCGAAACCTACTCTAATTTGGTATTTGCTATTTTAGTCCTGCGGCCTAGCCGAACTGCTATTTAGGTAGTCAATTTTTGCCGTGCTGTGTAAATCGTGCGGCTATAGTCGCCTGCATCAAACCCGCATTACTCTCAATGTGTCTTCGCATTCTAAGGACGAATATGGCCAATGAAACTGTACGCGATCAGCACATTCAAGAGGAATTAGCGTAACTAATTCTTTGGTGAAATTCACTCTAAATATCACGACACATTTGAAGGCTAATTCTCGCAATTTAAAACGTTCAAAATCTACTCGCAATTTCATCTCGGCGACGAACAAATATCAAAAACTTGTTAAAAATGTAGGAAAATTATAGGTATTTTTGACAGATTGAGACAGAGATCAGACTGAAAGTTCTTTAAATTACGAGAATTGCTCCACAGAAGTAAGTTTGGCAAAGCAAAACAATTGCCAAAATCTTTAATAATTGTACTATTCTTATTTCCATCGCGTAGCAACTACTCATATACTCGATTCCTGCAATATGTGTGTACGTATATGTATATTAAATTCAATTATACTTAAGGCTGTGCCATAACAATCTTCGCATTTGCTGGCTCCATGTTTGCATTCAATTTGCGCGAGATGAGCCTAATATTGGCGGGAAATTTGCTTTTAATCTAAATGTTGCCAGTGAAAATATTATAATGTTGTGGTTTCCACGGTTTTCATCAGTGGCACAATTTCATTATTGTTTGCGTGTCATTACAGAAAAAAAAAGAATACCGCTTTAATCTTTACATCTACCTCGGCCAAATAGTCTCATTCCAGGCGATACAAGAAAAATAAGTTAGGTACTAGACGCACCGAAAAAACCTTGGAGAACTATTGGTCGATGAAAAACATCATGAAAGGAGACCTAACTATTTGCCATAAACGCAAATTCATGATGCAAACGTGTTTGACAGTTCAGCAGCATGAGGTTTCCTAGCGAGCAATGGAGTGCAGCATTATTGGAGTCAGATTAACGGGCCGTGCTAGGAACACAGTGCTGCCGTGCGATTCTGTAACCATCTCGCCGTGAAAACTTGGGTGAAGTGAGCGTGGAGTGAGCTGTCATTAGGGATTAACACTATTGACACTGGTCACTTCAAGCTCACTTCACTTATGATTTCGCGGTGAGATTTTTACAGAATCGACCGGCTGGGCTCCTAAATACAAATCGCCGATATCACCCAAAAAGCAGCCAAGCTTAAGTGGGACTGGGTCGGACACGTTTTTCGTATATCGAACAAGTCATAGCCATTCGACATACGAAAAACGTGCCTAAACGAAAAATCTACCACCATATCATCGATGTCGCCGAACGTTTTCTGGGACCCCCAGAAAACGTTCGGCGACATCGAAGCAGACTCAGGAGAAGATGGCGGGACGAGCTTGACGCATACAGACAGGATCGGTCCACACTAGCTCAAGACGGAGAAGAGTGGAAAGGAGAAAGGGAGGCCTTTGCCCTGCAGTTGGCAACACAGGATAAAAATAAATAAACTGCTTTAATAATCATAATTCAAATAGTTTGTTCTACAATTATCCATCATGTCTGTGAATATGAATATGTTTGATAATGTTCAAATACAGGGTAGCAGGGACCTGCCGTGCGATTCTGTAACCATCTCGCCGTGGAAACTTGGGTGAAGTGAGCGTGGAGTGAGCTGTAATTAGGGATTAACACTATTGACACTGCTCACTTCAAGCTAACTTCACTTATGATTTCACGGTGAGATTTTTACAGAATCGACCGGCTGTTACCACAAATTTAGTACATGATTCTGAACCCACTGCGTTAAAAATTTTATTATTTATTTATTTTAACATTTATGTACACACATATATAAACAGACGAGAAAAAACAGAACAGAAAAATAGGTACAAAGGTGATGCTTATTTCATAAGAATTCTCTTCCAGCATACCTGCGATAGGACAATAGATAGAGAGATGTAGACAGCGTGTGAACGAGTAAAGGAGACGAAAAAAATACATAAAATCGTAAACAATTATTCACTTAATAAAACTATCAGTACTTTTCAATGAAGTAGCTGATATTTTTTTGATCCGACACATAAAATCTACGCTCGATGCAAGAATCATGTGCTGTACGAGTATTTATGGTTACAGTTTGCGCGTCGATGGGGACCCTGACACCGTGTATTATATATAACTTTATCGACAGTCTGATTTATTTTCGTGATGTCTCAACTCACAACATACTTTATTTCTTCGTGAATTATCAAAGAAAAATGCAAAATGAACATATGAAACAAACCCTAGTTTCTATTTCAAATTCAATGCTCCTCGTTATTTTAAAAGACAAAATCCGACAAGCAACTTACTGCAATATATCTAGAATTAGATCCCCAGGTACAAGAGCGCTGCAGTCTCTAGAGGCCAGAGTACAATTAGACGAAGTACATGCTAGAAATGGAATAGAAAAGCCGATTACAATGTACGGAATCAATGACACAGAATAGTTAGGTAGGTACAGAAGGTCGGCTCCATACAATGATCGAGAATAGACGCGTAAACACGCACGGAGATGGCAAAAAAACAGCACCGAAGACACCGACTCCCGAAATTAAAGTAATTTTTCTCATTGTACTGTTTTTTCGGAAGTCCGTTGTTTTTTCCGTATTTTTTATTTTTATTTTTATCTATTTACTAATTAAAAAAAAAAACATTATAATAATTATTTTTTCCATATCTCAAGGTCAAAGCGAAAACTAACAGCGAAATGTACATAAATTGCGTTTGTACATCAAGTCGATATTAAAACATAAGTTTCGATATAGGTTCCCATTTGGGGGCCGACTCGTCATATTTATCCGGCTAAGCCATTATATATGGGAACATTGCGCGAGTTTCCAAAGACCCAATAAAAATAAAACTTTTCAAAATTGGTCCACAATAATAGATGAACAAATCGATGAATATACATTAAAAATTACATACAGACCAACATAGAACTTCCCCTTTTTTGAAGTCGGTTAAAAATGCCAGTCGCGAGAGCGCTTGCACTCGCTGTTCATAAAGTGTTTTTCTGCGCGTTTTCGCTTGCTGTATGGCGCTGACCTTCGTATCTATCTATTTTGTGGCCATGATTTGTTCCCCATTCTCCCTATACCGTCAAACTTGTCATAAGGTGCTCAGAAATTAATAATGAATAGAACTATTTGTTTCAATTGCTTGTAAGAAGAATAATCTGATGGGTTTTCGATGATTGCTGTCTGAGGGTCGAAAGAGGATTATTTTTGCTCTTTAAAATAAGTGTGCAGGGACTCAATTTGTTTTGACTGAATTATCTATACATACTATAAATTCAGTTTAAATAGAATTCGTTTCTCGTCAAGTTTACATTTCACTTAAATGAGAACAATTTGAAAATATGTATCTCTGTACACACACAACAACACACATTCGACATTGAAACATAAAATTATAACCTAGTAATTTAAATTAAATTGTGTTCATGTCCATCTGTGTGAACGCGGAGTTCTTCTAAACTGACGGATTTTGATACAGGTTTCAACACCATTAAGATAATATTTATTCCGGAAGGTTTATGTGTATTTCAATGTCAGGTAATACGGTAATACGGGCTGGTGTCTGCAACTACACGTCAATGCGCGTATTTTGCGTACCTTATTTCAATGTTAAGATAACATATTATAATGTAGAAATATCGATGTTTTGTTAATTTCCTAAAACCGTGCAGAGCAGGGGTGGGTCACTAGTAGAGTATAAATCAATGTTTCATGCTTCTATTTATTTAATTGTACCTGTATGTGTGTGGCTAAAAAAATTTCGCCCGCATCGCTGTGAAGGGACAAGTGCCTAAAAGACTTCATATCGGATTGTATGAGCCTGCAAATATGATGCCATTTCTCGAAAAATATTTAGAAAAATCATAATTCAATAGAAACGTATGTTTTTGTGTATGGCACATCATGCATTATAATGTGAATCTGTGTTAAAATGAAAAAAAGTGAAAATAAAAATAAATAAATGAAATTACAAGATTACACGTAAAATGACAAATATGAACATGAACTTACCTCTACTAATTATTTCGACACTGAAAAATACAATTTTATCGTCTTTTTACGATTATTATACGCCGCTCGTTAATCGTATTTAAAGTACCTACCGATTTGAAGAAAACATAAATGAATAAACATAAATGTTTATTCAGATCTATCCAAAATATCTGGTACTAAATTCGAAACTCAAAAACATAATAGTTAATCTCGTCAACACTAGATCACGCTACTTGGATCCATTTTTAAAATATAACACGCTTTTCGGTATGTCCCATATGTGGGACACTATGCTCTGTAGGGTTGCAATTGCACGTTGGATGGCAATGCTGATTCTATGGGCTAAAATAATTATTTTATTATATAATTATTTTATCTTGCATACTTACTAATAAAAAGAAAATAAATTAATAAGTTAAGTACTTCCAAAAGACCCGTGATGATAGAAACGCGAAAAAAATATTCATTTCCCAATGCAAAGTTAGGTAAAAAGATAAAAGGACGTGGTGCAGAATGTGACAATAATAGCCTTCGTAGGTACGAGTATAAGCCTTCATAATTCATGCACTTTGTCCAAAATGAGTTTCCATTAAAAGTGCAGTCCAGTTTCTCTGCACTTATTGTTGAAAAAAAAATTAAAAGTTGGAACTGTTTTCACAATGGATTCAAGCTCTTTACAAAATGGACTTGTCCCAGTTAAAGCTTTCAAGTCTCATTTTAAAAACGGCTCTCGGCACCGTTTTATTGTAATGTTTTCATTTATTATGTATGTTTATTAAGACAGTGAAAGTGAATTGTTTTTTTAGTGAATAATGTTTATGACGACAGTAATAAAGGCAGTAGAAGGAGGTCAGGTTAGGTTGTATTTATTGGCATCATTGGTGCTAGAGGTGTCCTTACGTATCTCAACTGTTTCCTATAGTGGCAACTGGCAACTATCACCGTTTAACCGTAATCTTTTATCATGCCAATGTCCAACATCATCATCTGCCTAGCCTTTTCCCAACATGATGGGGTCGGCTTCCAGTCTAACCAGATGCAGCTGAATTTCAGTATTTTACATGGAGTGACTGTGTATTTTACGTGGCCACGTGGTGGATTACTGCCCACTCCCTCTCACAGAGAGGAGGCCTGTGTCCCAGCAGTGGGAACATTGTAGGCTGACTATGTGACTGCCTATCTGACCTCTACAGCCCAGTTACTGGGTAATGCGATACCCATTGGTAAGACTGGTTGTCAGACTCTCCGGCTTCATGCCAATGTCAATGCCAATGAAACTATTTAGGTTAATATTTTTCATGTACGACAAAATAATGGGCGAAACATACTTTTCCTGTGTTCAAAAAAAAATTTCACGTAAATTGAATCATAAGACGCTTCAAGACAGCAATTCTTATTCAGAACAATAAAACACTTTAAAACAATAACGCAGAAATATTTTCTCCCTAAAAAAATATATTCAAACCACATCCGACACAGGCGCTGAAAGTGGATGCGCGCCATATTTCATGGTCTCTCATCTCTAGTGCATATTGAATCTGAAATAAACCGCGGCGGAGGGGACGCACCACAATGGCGCGAATGACAGCCTCAGAAAGCTTTCACCTACCTAAGAGCGTGTTTACACGATGTCGGAACGATAACAAGGAGAATCCGACTTTTCTGATCCGTTTTTGTAATCATTGTGAGTGGTCAAAAGTACATATTGGATGCTTTTTTTTACAGGCCCCAAATTTTTACAGGCTGTTCTACTCATGAATATGAACACCTTTCACTATAGGACCAACTCTGAAATCACGAAAACAAAATCAGCTGCTTAATACAAAAGTTCAATATCTTCAAACTAAACAGCTGATTTTATTTTCGTGATCTCAGAGTTGGTTCCATAGTAAAAGTTGTTCATATTCATGAGTAGAACAGCCTGTAAAATTTTGGAGCCTGTAAAAAAAATAGCCGTATAGTGACCGTATTGGTGATGTTCTTCAGAAAGGTCAGTTGCGTAGTACTCGCTACCGGCGTGTGTGTATGACCTGCAGTGTATGAAGCAAAAGGATGTAACGTCCCCTGATTTTTGCCAATACGAAAAGGATGAATGATACAATCCTTTGTGGTTTTATATCAAGAAGAAGAAGAAGAAGAAGAAGAAGATCTCGATCACACGATCGGACGTCCCGTCGTCGTCGACGTCTATCAGAACAAGTAAAAATAAAATTAAAAAGGGAATCACCCTTTTTTTTCGTTTTTTTTTGACACAACGTTTGCTGTTTGTACATCGAACCATTTCTCCTATATTTGCCTTCAGGTAGAAAAGTCGGTATGGCCAAACGGATAGTGTGAACGCACTCTAACGCACCTCTACGTACGTTTGCGTACCTTTTTATTATTTACATCGCATTTTCAACGAGTGTTTGCTTTGAGTCTTACTTTGATTTGGAAAGTGGCGTGGGTGATGTGATCTGAATACAGGAGAGGTTCTTGTACTTGTGGGATAGTTGTGGACTTAGTGCGTGTAGCCATTGACGGTTTTGATGGAAGATGGGGTGCTTTCGTTGTTTTCAAAACTATTGTTGTCTTTGATTGCCACAGGCTGGTTTTAAAAAGTCATGCTCAAAGTCTAAAGTTCTGTTTTTAATCCCAGAGACTAGTCTGACAGGTGTACCTAATGTCAAACTTCTATACTAAAAAAAACGCAGACACAAAAGACTTCAATGTCAGATTTAAAAACGAAATTTAGTCATAGTCCTTATTTATTTTTTATTCTCTGTAAATAAATAGGTACTTATATGCCCGTGAACATAGACACAAAAATTGCTTGAAAATTTCATTTTTTTTTTTAAATGATAAAAATTTAAAGCGCTGTATTTCGGGCTCTATTGGACCTACAGAGTTACCGCGGCTGCGCTCAAAATGTTGACATTTTTTAAAAAATATGACTTTTCCGTAGGGTGCATTTTTAGAAGTTATGAGTCAAAAGCTGAAATAAGTCGGAAAATTTCGAAGTTTTTTGAGCACCACGCAGTTAGCAAACACAGTTAGCATGAAGCAGCAAACTTAGGCCTGTTAAGTGCATTATTATTATTAACCAAATAATAATAATAAATAATAAATAATTTATTATTATTATTATTGGGTAAATTATCCGAAACGTTAAATAGTCTACTCGGAAATTTGGTGCTGAGTATTATAATTGTGGGCATTAAATCCCTGGAACTAATTCTCTAAAAGACCTCAACCGTCCCGTAGAGGATCAAGTTATTCCCAAACACCTAAAACGAACAATCGGTCGAAGATTCACTGAACACATATCGAATTAAATCGCGTTAGAGCGGGCGCGTGAAATCACGCTGTTATTTGTAACAGTTATAACTCGGAACAGGTTCTATTCTAAATGAACAGTTCCACGAAAGAGAGCATTTACTCAACTCCGCATAAAGTACGGAACCCATTCCGGTGCACGTAATTATTGTCAAAGATTAATTGGTATTTTTTAATGAGTTGTAGATTGTGCCTAATGGCATTTGTAAAAAAACCTCCAACCATTTACATGTACGTCATATATAATTATATAAGTTGTTTTTATGTGTTTCTACTAGCAATAAGTTATTCTGATGTATAAGCTATATTACTGTAAAGTTTCATCAAAATCCGTTCAGTAGTTTCTGCGTGAAAGAATAACAAACATCCATCCATCCATCCATCCATCCATCCTTCAATCTTTCGCGTTTATGATATTAGTAGGAAAGTAGGAATTATTAGGAAGTAGGATGACGTACATACATAACTGTATTTGGTTAGTTGGTTGTTGTATCCACGGAAATTATACAGAGACACTTTTCAGAAAAAAAAAGCAACGTACATAATTTTTCAAACAAACTAAATTCAAACTAAAGTTTAAAATGTCATCCAATCAGGAAGCCGTGTAACACGAAAAGCTACTACGTTGTTCCGCCATTCATTTGTCTCTGAAAAAACAGAGTTACAAAACAACTGGTGACACAGAGTAACATTTTTGTGCGAATGATGTACGGCTGAAATTAGTTTACAAAACTTTGTTGAAATGAAAAACACATAGAATATATTTGAATGGTTTTGGTGAGCAAAACCATTTTCATTTTTATTTATGAAAATTACATTTTGAAGTAAATTAACAAAGGATGTGATAGTTTTATGCCAAAACATCGCTACTGAAAACAAAAAAAAATTTATATAAAAAAAAACAACCGACTTCCAAAAAAACACTAAAAATTGTGAAAAATAATTTTAATTTTGGAAGTCGGTGTCGTTGGTTCCGCATTTTGGTTTTTTGACACCGACTTCCGAAATTAAAATTATTTTATACAATTTTTAGTGTTTTTTTGGAAGTCGGTTGTTTTTTTTTATATAAAATTTTTTATTTTTCACTTTTTAGTTATATCTACCCCAATCAAATTCATATAAACACTACTTGCTATTAAAAATCAGTGACAGGAAGCTGCATCTTCGTTTATAGGGTACAGACGTGATGTTATGTTGTGCGATTGCGTAAAAAGTGCATACAAATGCGATAGCAGCAGTCGCGGTTGTTTTACTGGTATTAATTATTATTATAATAAAAAAAAATTATAACCTTTGTAGTGAGTACAGGCGTGATATTATGTTGTGTGATGGTGTAAACAATGCTTAGATATGCTATAGCAACAATCGCGGTTAATCTGCTGTTATTTATTGAAGAGTTCCCCCGATTTCTACAAGATCCCATCATCAGATATTGAAATGGTGACAATGGGACCACACGGGAAGCACCAGCTTTCAAATAAAAAAAGAATCATGAAAATCGGTTCACCCAGTCGGTTATTATGAGGTAACAAACATAAAAAAAAATACAGTCGAATTGATAACCTCCTCCTTTTTTTTTTTTTTGAAGTCGGTTAAAAACTGTAAAACAACAACTATCGTTTTTCGTCCCCGTATTAATTACATTTTTGTGAAACATGTTTGTCGTATCTATAGAAATAGAAATAGAAAGTAGCGCGTGCCTAGCGTAGAAATTTTTCGTTGATTATTAAAAAAAAAAATCTGTTTCATAGAAAAGTGCAATGCTTACGCGGTCAAAATGTATGGAAGAGGTTTTTTGTTTAATAACCTAGTTAAAAATTCAACGCAGTTAGGTTTAGAATCGTGTACTGAATCTATGGTAAGAGGTTGCACGTCGATGTTCCTGCC
The DNA here is from genome assembly GCA_949629135.1 of Eremobia ochroleuca. Taxonomy (NCBI): domain Eukaryota; kingdom Metazoa; phylum Arthropoda; class Insecta; order Lepidoptera; family Noctuidae; genus Eremobia; species Eremobia ochroleuca. The sequence goes on from OX451392.1 coordinate 14,164,347, forward strand.
ATCCTTGCGTTAAATCGGCCAAAACCACAATATAATCATCAATTCTCTTCACTCACATTTCTTCACAAACTATTCAATGGAGTTGTTGACTGTAGCGAGCTCCTTGGAAAGCTGCATATAAGTGCACCATCTCGCTTGCTGCGGAAATGTAACTATAACCTTTTCTATGTGCCGGGATCCAAAACAAACCTCGGACACTTCGCCATTTTGCCAAGGCTCTGTAGGCAGTATAACGAAGTATCAAAGCATAACGAATTGGATATAACATGCAAACTATCAAAGTTTAAAAAAGACCTAAAAGGCCTAGTATCTAAGTGATAATACTTTTTTTTATTTCTGTTGATCTATGGTTATTCTTTAATTATTAGTTTATTTTATTCGAATTTGTTTGAAATTAGTTTGTATTTGTTTTTATTTTGTCCCCGCACTTTTTTGCTTTAGCATTTAATTTTGTTTTCCTTTCTATAATGTTCGTTTATTGTGATTTATTTTAATGTGTTCGTCCTTGTCAAACTTGTTGTACCTACCTGGATGTTAAGTGAATGATGTGGTCGCCTATAATTGGAAGCGCACACTTGTATTTGTCCCTGTTCGGGTTAACGTTCATTAGCCTCTGTTGGCGGTCCAATAAATAAATAAAAAATCCTACCTACAAGATCTGTCGCATCTGTATTTAACTGGTGTATGTGTGGAAATCAACTCAGCCGGCTCTCGGCGCTGTTCATTTGTCACTGTAATCACAAAAAGCTTCTGGTTACCGCCACCGAGTACTGTCGCCTACATAATTAATTTAATTTCGTCAATTGTAAGCGGTATTAATTTTAATGTTTTGAAACAATTCATTAATTTTTCAAGGCATTTAACGGTTTTATTCTTGTAATTTAGTAACTTTGTAATTTGCTCACACATCGAATGTTTCGATGTGTGAGCAAATTACAAAGTTAGTACATAATCCTGAATTTATTACGGAAAACACGAATGCGTGTATCAAAACTTATATACGTATTATAAACTAGCAGTGCCCCGCGGTTTCAGCCGCACAAGTGTCGATTTCGTGGGAATATCGGTATAAAAAGTATCCTATGTGTTATTCTGATGTAGGAATTATAATACTGTAAAGTTTCATCAAAATATGTTTAGTCGTTTTTGCGTGAAAGAGTAACAAACATCCATCCTCGCAAACTTTTGCGTTTATAATATTAGTAGCATAAAAAAGAAGATTATACAGGCTGTAAGGCACACCGAAGCGCAATCTGTTACCATGAATTTCAGTATAATGATTCTAAAGTCAGCGATAAAATTGACCGTCGGTTAATTAAATAAGAATCAGTTGTTCCATTTTGACAGTGCAGATATTGTATGAAACAGCAACTTTTTTTTAAAATAATTGCGTAAATTTATACGTAAAACTAACCAACTTTCCAGTTTTAGAATCATATGCTGAATGCATGGTAACCGTTAGCGCGTCAATGCCCCTTACACCGTGTACATACTTTATAGACTTAGTTCTCTCATTAAACCAAAATTTGCATAACTAGGACACTTGCCTTAGTACGTCTAGTAACCATGGCACACAAACAAAGTTCCTAAAATCGAGTTCTAGTACTTATAAACAGCTTAACCCATAAGTTAGTTGGAGATTAAGGGTCTTGAACCTGTCTCAAGAACAGTGCTATTTTAGTGTTGAACTAAGGAAATTGCCAAGTAGCAAAGCCAATCTGACGATCTTTATCTAAGTACTGGATGGACGGTATTAGTTTGCTAGAGTCTGTTTTAATATCAGATTAACTTATACTCCATTTATTATAACACTAACTTCTGCCCGCGACTTTTTCCGCGTAAAATTTCGCCCCCGACCCACTGCGTCACATCCTATCGCCTAGCGCTATTACTTCTTTTTCGCATAACGTTCTTTCCGACTTTTTTTCAAATTGCTCGGTTCGTAAGGGTCCCGTGGCTAAATAATAACAGCCGCACAGGTAGATCGATCAGGTTAAGCTACGCTTGTCGCGGTCGGCCTGTGGATGGGTGACCATCTTTTCATACCGGACCCCTCCATGCCTCGAAAAGCACGTTAAGCTGTTGGTCCCGGCTGTCATTCGTGGATCTTTGACAGTCGTTACGGGTAGTCAGAAGCCCGAAAGTCTGACAACCAGTCTTACAAAGTGGTATCGTATTACCCAGTAACTTTATTGTGAAGGTCAGATAGGCAGTCGCTCCATGTAAAATAATGGTATTCAGCTGCATCCAGTTAGACTGGAAGCTGACCCTAACATAGTTGGGAAAAGGCTCGGCAGATAATGCTCGGTTCCTAAGGGTCATGGAATGATGTCAAATAGCCTAAAGAAAGCCTTCCTTAAGAATTGAGCAATCAAATGCAGACATTTTTTTTTTAATATGACTAGTTGTAGTTAGTATGGTAGTTTCAGGGATTAGCGCGTTCAAACCAATAAAAAAACAAGAAACCTCTTCAGCTTTATCATTATAACATTTGAAAAGTAACGGTTATCATCCTTTCGTTTCCGACTTCTTTATTTCACGATTAATACAAAGAAATGTAATCCAATTACCATTTACATTAAAAAAAAACTTTAAAGTGCAGTAATTTCAACGATATTATACTATAACGACATTTATCTAACACTTACAAAGATTATACATGTCAATCATGTTTTAAAAACTAGATGAGGTCGGCGTTTCCTTTCTAAACGCCCGATCTAGTTTTATTTTGTTCCGAGTAGTCAGATCACTACTATGAGAAGAAAGGCCGAAACAAACTCACACATCACAGTCTTTTTTAAAGTCCAGACATAATCTTGGTCAGATTATGTGAAGACCATGTAGAATGGTGTCTAAAATGGTCTTTTGAGGAAAGAACAACACAGATTAAGCGGTCAGTGCACACATTTTCATTTGTCAGTAATCATGCAGCTCAACTCAAAACTTAAGGAGCTCAACGATTCGACGAACAATAGTAGTCAACCACAGATTGTATCTACATACCATCGATTGTATTAGACATATCGTGTGCCCTTAACTTTCATCAATACTCATTATACCAGCTTCTCTTCTGTGAAAATACCAAACTGGAAAAATGAATAGTCCTAATGAAAATTAACATTTTTATTTCTAAGAGCAGATTTTTCAATCGACAGATAATTTTTATTCGTGGAATAAAATTGACGTCTGACAGTTTTTGTATGGAAGAACTGTCAACTATTCCTCGGATAAAATTATTATCAGGCGTCGTAAAAATCAACCCTTATTCAAACATTCTATTAAATATTTTGTAATTACTATAGCACATAAATCGAAATTACACATCGTCAAATATGTACATATAGCCATATTAGTTATCAATCCAGTAAATAAGTCCCCTACTTATAATAATTACCAATATTATCCGATTTCCTCTATGGCGAATAAAATGAGGACGAGAATCATTGAGCCCACGGGATTCTTCCCCTTCGAATTATCTGTTTCCGATTAGAAATAGGAATAAATTTTATTGCAGGCACAACTAAGACAAAAGGGCAGAGTCGGGAAACTTTTGAAGATTAATTCTCTCGATAAAATTTCACGCTTGAAATCTTGTAACTAGGTAGCTTGGAGGGCAGCCCGTGGACCGATATCGGTTGGTTGTTGTAGAGTTAGGAAGGCAGAGATAGGAATTGAGTTTGTTTGAGAAGTCGGTACGACGATTGTAGAATTGTTTTTAGTAAACGTCTCGTACATTGTGCTAAGATGTCGATATCGGTATTATGTTTTCTTTGTTTCTTGTCATTTGGCAGTGTCGCAACGTATTACGATGTGTACTGTCTTTGGTTATGACGTAGACCAGTAAATGTAAATTGTGGCCTGCCCTGATATCAAGCAATCGACAGTCAAACTTTTTAAGGTTTTGGATTACGAGTTTTTCGGCTACTTTGTTATTACTGATCGTATTTTACTTATATTTTTTTTATTTGTAATGTGCGTTTTGTTTTTGTGTAAAAGCAATTTTTCTTAGTATTTTCTTTCATATCTTGACTAATACATTCCAGAGCTTTACTGAGAATCTACGCTAAATGTAATGTAATCTCCATAGAAAAAGAAATGTAATTTGTTTCGTAATACTGGAATAATAATTTCAAAACGAATCGAAAGTTAGCCAATTTTAAAATTTATGCAAACAGAAAGTGTTTAAAAAAATATTGTCTATTCAAAATAATTCTTACCTAAAGCGACACGACTTCCTGCGACTGTCCACTCTATACTTTTAATCCGGCTCGAAGGACCGACTCGACTCGGTCCCCAAGGACTCGCGGGTTCCTGCCTTTTTATGGCCTCTTCCCAGTCCGACACTGCTTTAATGTACGCTAAGGAAAATTTTATCTTTTTTAGTTTGTCTCTGAAGAAAAAGGGTTCATTTAGTCTGTGACACACTTCTGATGGTCGGATAAGATAAACCCATTTCAGTTTTATCAAGTATTTTCCGCTTTGCTGGATTAGGGGTCAGAGGACCACAAGTTATTAACTATATCTACTTTAGAGTTGGTATTGAACGATTTTTATTGGTATTTTTGGGATGTTATTTATGCGGTATATAAGAAATGCTTTGGAAATGCACTCCTTGCGAATCATTTGTCGTGTGACTATAAAAGTGAAGTGTGTGTGAAGGAAGATGTTGTGACAAAAAATGAAAAGAGTTTGCCTAGATGGCTTGGTCATTTTTAGAGGATGAATGAAAGGCGACTCTTGAATAGAATATAATGAAAGGTGACCTTATTGGTGATGTTCTTCAGAAAGGTGGTGTAAGTACTCGCAAACGGCGTGCGTGTATGATTAAATTTATGAATGTAAACGAGGCAAAAGGACTATATAAGGATTGTAGCAGGTAGCGTTTTGTAGTTTCTAACTACCGCCATGGGAAGAAAGCGAGAGTTTATGTATGTGTATGTATTAAGCGTATGTATTATGCGGATGATTTAAGCTGATTCTATATTTAGTTGGAAAAGGATTTAGTCATGTATGTATGTTATCGATAAAGCGGTACGGAATCACAATTGTTTAATAATAATAATAATAAAACTTTATTTCAAACTAGGCCCATAATATTGTTAGTATTTTGGTGTTTTATTTTTTTATATATTAACACTTTGAGGGACACAAAACGCCCATAGATGCAATAATAATAAAAACTTCTATTAGTGCCGATTCTGTCGTTCACAAACTAAATTAAATTTAAGCTCAGTGCATCTTTTTCACAGACTTGTTTCTTTTTTTTTTTGACAGGACTAAACCAATATTATATATTATTCTGTCCTTTTGTTAATGAAATAGAAAGAAAAAGTTGCACTGAAATTTATTTTAGTTGGTGAACAATAGAATCCGCGCCAATGTGTTTTGTCTAGAGTCCTTCAAAGGATTAACTGCTAGCCTTTGACGCATGCACTTGTAATAACACATCTTTTACCCTTTCATTTTTCCAGGATCGCCCATTCTTTCATGTTCCCTTCACCTTAAACAACGGTAAAACAAAATTAAACGTATATTTTACCCTCTCCGAAGTAACGACTCAACAAACGAAATAAAAACAGCCATACAACAACTGGGCTCGCTATGATTGTCCTTTATAGCTTGAAGGGATGACCAGAGCGATAGGGGTCTGGCGCCTACACAGCTTGATATGACATTATGTTGTATTGATACCAGTTATTCGTAATAAAGCCTCGTATTGTAGGAAAATCTGTGCCATTTCCATGGAAATTATGTCTTGCTGTGTGTACTGATGGGAACAAAGTGGAATGGAGACAGTCATTTTATTGTTGGTGTATAAAATAAGATAATATAAATCGGAGCGTCGTCAAATTTTTGTTAGGAATGTGAGTGGGTAAACTAGGAATCGTTGTAACTTGCAACTTGAGAGCCAGTTTTGTCTGTTTACAGACGCCAGCACATCAAGCTAGCCGAAATTGTCAAATTTTCCCAATCAACTGAACCTAATAGTTTAGCGATAAAGTTGAAAATCTATTAAAGGACTGATTGTAGTAGCTTGATGTGATGATGGTTTCTGTAATTTTCCCTCAAATTTTTAAGAGGACATCATCAAAATGAGTAAAATATAAATAACTAGCTTCCGTCCGTGGTTTCACTCGCGTGGATGTCGGAAATTATTCCACGGGAACGTGTTACCGGGACAAAAAGTGACCCATACCCTTCCTCAGGAGGTCATCTATCTTATTGTCAAGTTTATCAAAAACAGATTAGCGGTTTAGGCGTAAAAAGGTAAAAGACAGACAGAGTTACTTTCGAATTTATGATATTAGTACGGATAAAGAAATCCGGTTAGACTGGAAGCCGACCCCAACATAGTTGGGAAAAGGCTAGGCAGATGATGAGTACGGATAAAGAAAATGTTTTTATTTACACAAAATAGGTTCAATTAGCTTGCTATTCTCATGCCAGTAATTTCCGTGAATGAATGTGCCACTGTAGGCATTTCTTATTTTTATTGGTTATCATCAAATCAATGGATCCCGATTGCCCTATTTATTTACCCATTTATCAATCAATTACATATTCATAGTACAGTTATATACAAACCTAAGTACCTACCGACCCGCAAACTAGTTTAGAATTCTCAGTAAGGACCTAGAGAATAACAAAAACAATCCTAAACAAATATTACAAATGGTATCCCCGGGGCGATTGCTAACTTACTTTGAAATTATAATTTTCAGTATTGACATAAATTATATAAGTACTCGTAGTTATAGTTGAGTTGACGGTACAGTCAGCCTCAAAAAGATGTATGTGTCATTGTTAAACACCGAATACCAAGGGTACTCATTACTTAAATGTTGACCTTATGTGTATACTAGTAGGGTTGAAGGTTTGTATAAAACAACCAAACTGTATACTGTTCTATAGCTAGTATAATAAATGCTAAAATTCACACGAACCCAACCAATACCGTTGTAACACAACGCTTGCGAGATCTAATTCGACGTTAACGCCATCTAGTTATGTCTTGCGCAACCTTTAAACAAATATACATATTTTGTTGGACTTATGAGCGGCTTTTGATCACGCATGATCATTAACAGTCATCGTATAGTTATGAACATCGTTAATTTATGATCTATTTCGCGAGAGTATAAGCAATCCAAAAACTGTGAACAAACCATTTCCAATATTTAACTCATTATTTTTCGATAGTGTATATCAAACTTGCATGCGACGGATTGCACCTTGCCCTAATAATAAATAGCCAAGTAACTGCGACCAACTTGGAAGTACCGCTCGCCGGTCGCTCGGCTTGCTCCAGCTCTAACCTAAGTGGTGACTTAGTGGTAGAGGCCCTGACTTACGAGTTGGGTCGTGGGTTCAAACCCAGGCAGGCGGTTTACTTTGTGTAATTAATTTCATCACCACTGCTCACAAAACGGTGAAGGAAAACGTCGTGAAGAAACCGGCATATCCTTGAACCAAAAATTTGAAGACATGTGACATCTACCAACCCGCACTGGGCCCTTTTGGTGAATTACGGCCCATGCCCTCTCACCGAGAGGAGGCCTGCATCCCAGCAGTGGGAACGTTATAAGCTGATTATGTATGTATGTAATGTGTAGCTGCAATAATAATTGCACATACACAGACTCCTCCGTGCCTCGGAAAGCACGTTAAGCCGTTGGTCCCGGCTGTCATTCGTTGATCTTTGACAGTCATTACGGGTAGTCAGGAGACCGAAAGTCTGATAACCAGTCTTACTAAGTAAAACGATAGCCCGTTTTACCCAGTAATTGGGTTGTGGAGGTCAGATAGGCAGCCGCTCCATGTAAAATACGGGTATTCAGCTGCATCCGGTTAGACTGGAAGCCGACCCCAACATATTTGGGAAAAGGCTCTGCAGATAATGGTAGGTAATATATTTTGCGGCTGCACATTGATACAATATTATGAAACAATGATTGTAGATAATGAATTCGTGTCGTTGTATACATCTTTTTGAGGCTGATTGTACTAACCTTGGCTGTTTTGGAGTATTTTGCTGGGTAAGATTATTTGATCTATGTTATGGTTGTTTGGCTATGTTAAAACTGTTGATGTCTGTGCTATATTATGAGTTTACTGTTACAATAGTTTGAATTATAAATACTTACAAGTATTTACGTCTGCGTCAATAGCTTAACAAATCTGTACAATATTAATAAGTTAGTATACATTACCTATACAACGTGTAACGTTAAATGCGCAAAACCTCAGACACCCCAACTGATTTTTAATTCAATTGACCTATTTCAGAGAGAAAATAAGTCATTAAAAAAATTGTAAAGGTTTTATGAGCTGTTTTAGTTTTACTGGCCATTCTGATCGTTTCTTGCGTCTGCGACGACGCTTTGTCGAGGGAAGAGTCGTCACCGGGCCGCTGCGACGCGCTGACCTTGGCTTGCTTGACCTATTAATAAATAGACACGGCAACGATTTTAATGAAGATTTTTTGAAAAATGTGACCTATATTAAAAAGTGGTTCAATTAATTCTGCTCGTTATTCTGATCAAACTATTTTCAGGTTTTGCGCATTTAACGTTACACATTGTATATGTATGAACTAAGTGTAAAATAATATAGGTACTAAAGCGAAAGACTTTTTTGTTTGAACGCGCTAATCTCTGAAACTACTAGGCAGATTTGAAAAATTATATTTGCATTTCATGTGCCCAATTCTTGAGTAAGGTTATTGGGTATTAAACATCAGGCTGTGACCCGAAGAAACAGAGCAAAAAGAACGTTAAGCGAAAACGGGATGACAGCACGGGTGGGCAACGCGATGCGACGCGGCAGGTCTGGGGCCAAAGAAGTTTTATAAAAAACTAGCGACCCGCCCCGGCTTTGCACGGGTGCAATGGAGAAACACTGATAATTTTAGAGCCATTATTTCTCGTAAAAAGTATAGGATAAAAAATGGTTATTGTGGGTTATCCCTAAGAGATAGACATATACCATCGCGGACTTTTTTGTAGACCTTTTTAAGGTGTACAATACTGTAGTACATTATTTTGATCTATGTCGATGGGTTCAGCCAGCGTTTACAATGTAAGCGCAAAAAAATGTGTTTATTTACGACATTACATTAGAAACCTCTAAAATTACCAGTGTTTATCTACTATATTATGCATGTATTATACATATAAACCTTCCTTGAATCACTCTATCTATTAAAAAAAACCGCATCAAAATCCGTTGCGTAGTTTTAAAGATCTAAACATATATAGGGACAGACAGACAGGGAAGCGACTTTGTTTTATACTATGTAGTGATAGTGATGTGGTAGTTATTTTAGTATATTGTGTATCTTACGACTTCCACGCGAACGAAATCGCGGGCTGATCATTGATATTTATATGAATTCCAGATGATTTTACGTCTTGATACGTGTAGTATTATCAGTTTAATATCTGAAAGTGTTAACAAAGGCGATTCCTATCAGTCAACTTTAGATGCCAACTTGGAGGGAGATGTATCAAGTTACTGGCTTGCATATAGGCAAAAGGACTATGTAAGTATCGTAGCAGGTGGAATTCTGTAGCTTCTGCCTACCATGGTAAAAAGGTGTGACTTTATGTATTTGTATGGTTATCCTTCATTAGGTACCAACCACTCCAAGTGTTATGCTTTAATTATTTTGCTTCTCCACAGTTTCTAAATACAGCATACAAATCACCGATTTTTAACTTACAGCTTAAAGCACTCAACAAAACAACTTAAAATATTTTTTAAAAAACTTCCTACAAACTTAGTTAGCGGATCAACATAAATAAAATCCGTCTGTCTACAATTGTTTCTTTCTTTTTTAAATGTATTTCTGTTTGAAACAAAGGGCAGACAGCAGAGACCAGTAATGAGAAAATGACAATTGGATTTGCTTTGTCAGCCAGCCTTGGAACTATGCAAAAGGGATGAAAGACGTAAAAGGATGAATACGAATGGTTATACGTAATTATTGGTTTTAATTAGTTCCTATGAATTTACTTGCGGTTCCGAGACGTGGTCTGTTGAAAATAATTTAATTTTTAGGACTTCGGAAAGTTGGAACTACATACATATCTACTTACATAATATATAAGGCCCCATTAAAATAGATGGACAAACTTTTAGAATCATTCAGACCACTGAAATAAGGACAATGCTAAAAAAATATATAAGAAAAACGCATTAGAAACTCACAAGAAAAATAATCAGGTAACGAAATTACACTAATGTGCAGGCAATTTATTATTTTAGGTCAATATAAAATCACTTTAATCAGGGTTTTTTTTGCTTGGATATCTTTGGTTAGACGTACTGAGCGTTGTGTTAAAATTTGTCCATCTATTTTAATGGGACCCTGTATACACGGGTGTACCTATTTATGACGTAAAATAACAACAAACGGTAACACGATCCCGTACTATTGTTTTTGGTTGCAATTGAATAATTTAATTATTTTCGACAGGTTGATCTCGCTGCTGAAACGAATCGCAATTAAACGTAATTAACATATTGAATACATTTACTTTTTGTGAAAAGGCCATCTGAATACACAAGATTGGATATTTTTATGAATTTAATTAGTAACAATTGTGGGGTGAATATTTGGGTTTGGTCCTTTTTTTCCTTGTTTCCGATGGCTTTTTTCGCGGGTGAATGTTTTCATGGAAATGGTAAAAAGTGAAAACATGCATTGCTTTAGTCTGTGTCTGTGTATGATTGTTATGTTAAATCAATTTCCAACTTGCTCTCTTTGTTGTTTCTACCGAATTATTTACAAGCTTATTACTCTTCCACTGCTGGACAAAGGGTCACATTATGCACTCTTCTTTCAGAAATAAATTGTGTGGCCAACATAATCATATTTAGATTTGCAGATCATTTTCTACTTCATTAAGTGCCTGGTGATTGTTGACAGGCCTAAATTGGCCTTCCATACCTATTAACACTGTAATTTGGAAACAATGTAAAAACCTTTTATTTTGAAAACAGTAACCGTGGAGTATCTTGCCGGCTCTTCTCCATAGGAAACAACGAATTGAAACCGTGCACCTATCTTCTGACGTTTCACAAGTGCCCTTGCAGGTTTATGTGAAATAAAATATTTTGATTTTGATTTTTGTAACAAGTCTGATTACGCCGGTACAAAACCAAAAAACCTGATTACTTAAAACATTACTGCACTCTAATTTGTGCACACAAAAATGTATCCTAATAAAGCCTTTTATCAAAACACTGTCATGGGGTGAGCTCCATTGTCATCAGCTCGCCATTTTGCAGAATAGCCGATAATGGAAGCAATTAAAATGTATGGAGGCTTAACTGCAGTGCCCTGTGCCGAAATTAATTTATAGTCGGCCAAAATAACCCCGGGGTAGCTACCCCCGTAGATTGTAAACGGTGCGTTTAGGTTTTCATGCACGTGTTCAAGACCATTCAATTATGATGGGTCTTTTTTAGTAAACGTATGTGTAATGTGTGTGTGTGTGAGTGAGTGAATGAGTGGTCAGTGATGTGTGAGTGAACGGGCGCTTTGAATGTTTTCGTTTTGTTGTTCTGAAATGATTTCATTTTTGGTTTTTTAACTGGGTTTTGTTATCGTTAGCGGCGTTGTTTTGATAAAAATTGATACGTAAGGGAAATTGTCTTATTTTTATAGGTTTAAAATAACACTTCAGTATGAGCTAAATATTTAATAAAAATCGGAATTGAAATAAAATTAAAAGATTAATAATTCTTGGCGATAATATGAAATGCTGATATGTACAGTTTATATTTTGTGTCAATTTATATGATGTGTTAAAGTAGCAGTATTAATCGACTTTTGTTGCTGACTGTTCATTTAAGTAACGTAACTCAAAGCGATGAAGGAAAACATCGTGAGGAAACCAAAAATTCGAAGACATGTGACATCTACCAACCCGCACTGAGCCCGCGTGGTAGATTATGGCCCACTCCCTCTCGAGGAGAGGAGGCCTGTGTCCCAGCAGTGGGAACCATAAACACTGATTATGCTTAAGTAACGTAACTCTTAATTAATTGCGGATCGATCACTTCTGGAGAAATGAATGCATTGGATGGGTAACTGTTAAATTATAATACTGATGACGAACATATTATAATCTATATTTTTAGTATTGTTCTCAAGTAAGTGACTTATGTCTTTATTGGGAATAAAGTTTCTTTAAACCGAACTCTAGCTTCCTTTACGTGTCTATCTATTGAAAGGTTTCTTCTATTGTGATTGGCAATTGCCAATGCAGGTACAAACAGTGATGTATAAAATCTTCATTCTATTGTTTCCCCAGAGCGTGCCTAGCGTTCGATTTGTTAAAAAAAAGGAGCTGTGCCTTCATTAGCAATGGGGTGACCAGTCCTGACAATGTGTTCTGTTTCATTTTTAGAAGTCCTGGTTTTATCTAGAGCTAGATGGAACTCATAGCTTTTATTCAACATTGGATTATTCTTGTATTATGATTTTCCTGTTTCTTTCGTAATTTATGATGAACATTGTTAATTTTTGTGTTCTGACTAATGACTAATAAGCGCATGCATTGGGCTTATTCGATTAAATAAATATCATTTGCAAGTTTAGATAAGTAAATCACTACATAGTATAAAACAAAGTCGCTTCCCGCTGTCTGTCCCTATGTATGCTTAGATCTTTAAAACCACGCAACGGATTTTGATGCGGTTTTTTTTAATAGATAGAGTGATTCAAGAGGAAGGTTTATATGTATAATACATACATAATATAGTAGAGAAACACCAATAATTTTAGAGATTTCTAATGTGATGTCGTAAATAAACACTTTTTTGGCGCTTAAATTGCAAACGCTGGCTGAGCCCTACGAGATAGATCAAAATAATGTACTACAGTATTGTACACATTAAAAAGGTCTACAAAAAAGTTCGCGATAGTATATGTCTATCTCTTAGGGATAACCCACAATAACCATTTTTTATCCTAAACTTTTTACGAGAAACAATGACTCTAAAATTATCAGTGTTTCTCTACTCTATTATGCATGTATTATACATATAAACCTTTCTCTTGAGTCACTATCTATTAAAAAAAAAACCGCATCAAAATCCGTTGCGCAGTTTTAAAGATCTAAGCATACATAGGGACAGACAAACAGCGGAAAGCGACTGTGTTTTACACTATGTAGTGATCAGCATTGCACCCGTGCGAAGCCGGGGCGGGTCGCTAGTATATAAATAAAATAGAGAAAATGAAAAAATGAGTATGAGTAAATATATAAATAATTATATATATAAGTAAATATATGAATATACCAGTGTAGGTAGTAAAAATTCACCTTAGTTGGCCTTTTCAGCAGATAATTGGAAAGACAGGGTGACGATTTCAGGGGCGACAACAGCAGTAAATAATTCATCCATCATAACCAATAATTAAATTCCTTGCCCCTACGAATTCGAATGAACACTTAAACACCAGTTCTGCGGGTGGCGCGGCCTACACCAACAATTGTTAAGAAAACATAACCACGTAGGGTGAACGTACCCATTCTCAGCACTTGCCACCACCGGGCATCAGTAATTAAAGCAATTGTGAAATACGTTCGGGGTTGTATGGTAATTTCCCTCGGCCGGTATCAATTTATTGTCACCCTAAAACAGCAATTTGTCCCTTCACCTCCCTGTCCTCACCCAATTAGTGGGTGCGTCAACGTTAAATGTCTCAATCGAGTGTTAGGGCTATCTAGACGACTTTATAGGACCATTGATAACCGGCATCAAATGTAATTAGCCATAGAGGTTTATTATTTTAGGCGCGCTTTGAAATGGGTTTAGGTATCCATCTCTTGGATTGCCGTCTCTAAGATATCAATATGAATAGTTGATCTTTTATCATCCTAACTAAAGCGAGCTTGCCTATTACGATCTTTGTTAAATTGATTGATTGGCTTTCTTCTGTCGCAACTGCTGTGAGCTGTGTGTGTGTGTGTATGTGAGATGTTTTGCTAAGATGTTTTGTCGATGTGACGCATATTTTCCCCCAACTTGTTATTTTTTGTGTTTCTTCTCTGCATCATGTTTGCCGCAAATAAACGTATTTTCTTTCTTTCTAAGCACAAATATAACCACTGTTATTCCAGCCGATATATTGTGTAAAAATCTCACCGTGAAAATTTAGGTGAATGAAACTTGAAGTGGGCTGTCATTCTATCTGATACTAGGGATTGACATTATAGACGGCTCACTTCACCTAAGTTAGCACTGTGAGATTTCTACAGGATAGACCGGCTGTTTTCTTTGAAACATTGGTTTCAGGGGAAAACTATATCCAAAAGACACCAAGTTTCATGAGTCGAGCTACTACATGGTAGGAAGGTACACCGATGTGTACAGAGTAAGGCTCTTTGTACACGCCGCGGTTTCTTTCCGGTACGGCGTATAAACCGCGTCGTAGAAAAAATGTGTCCATGAACAAGCTTCCTTAGTGATCCATACAGCACTAGTGACCGTGCCCGCACACGGCGGATCAAGCGTAGTTTTTCACGGCAAGAAAAACGTGTCTGTACTAAGGGCCTTCAAACTTCGATCGCAGATAGTATGAAATTTGATATCTATATCTTGGTGATGTCTAGTCTTTTCCTAACGGTTTATTCTGGGAAATGGTCAACGTGAAAACTTAATACAGCTCACTGTCACTCCAACCGTTTCTAGGAGTTCATACTATTGACAGCTGACTTCACCTAAGTTTTCACGGTATTTTTTTTACAGAATAGATCCGCTGTTTTGTACCGACGCCAGCACATCAAGCTACTACAATCTGTCAGATTTTTTAAATAGATTTTCAACTTTATTTCTAAAGCATAAGGTTCAAAGTTGATTGGGAAAATCTGACTGTTTCGGGTAGCTTGATGTGCTGGCGTCTGTACCATTATTTAGGTAACTGTTTACGGAATAAAAAGAGTGAAAGAGACAGAAATACCCTATCAATATCGCCCCACAATTTATTTTAAAATAGACAGCAGTACGCTTCACCTGATTTAATGTGGGCTACTAAACCCGTCCCACTTAGCGGCCATAATGAATAACTGGCTGCAAATCTGTTGAATGCGATGCGCGTTGATTAAAGCCTCGATTGAGGCCGTGACTAGTGCCGGGGTTGATGAATGACTGGTTTTCAGCATTACTATACCTATTTCTGATATAGATGAGAGTATTCATGGGAATATTCCCGATTTCGTAATTGATTTTCATTAATTATTGCGTTATTGGATGTGCGTTTGAGCGTGTGTTGGTGGTGATCTGAAAATCTGTCGCTGATTAGTCGATGTCAGTTCCATAATTTGTGAGCAAAATGCTATGTTAGCAGGTTATGAAGACATGTAAAAGCAGGTAAGTTTCCGAAATAACCACGGCTGACAACACATCATTTTATTTTTTTTATAGGTTTAAGAAGGAATGAAAATAGAGAGAAAAGAAAAAGTATTTATTGTGACTAGAAAGAAAAATAGAAAGAAAAGAAAAGGTATTTATTGTGACGTGAAATACGTTTATTTAACAGGACGCAGAGAAAGAACACAAATACAAAAAAAGAACAAGCCAGAGAAGTAGAACGAGTCTGTCAGTCAAGTCAGTTATCAATCTTTCAGTTTAGAGTTAATTTACCTACAAGACACTCCCATACGTTATCAAACTTAAAAGCTTCTACTATCTTCCAACAGATTATTTTAAATTAAAGTACTTCGTAATTGGCTTCTCAGACAACCCCATGCAAGTTAATGAAAGTCTAACAAGTTAGTGCACTTTTCAAAGAAATTTATACAGAGCCACAAAAAGTCGAAGATAAATATTATCATAGCGAGCCAATTAAGGGGAAGGTCGTATTGAGAAACAGATAGGGGATCGTGTTCCACAGTAATTCTATTAAACGATTAAATAATTCAGACAAGTTCAAAGGCGATGCGCTTTCAAAAGCAAAATGGAGAAAATCACATCGTAAATAGAGGGGGGTGAAAAAATGCGGACGTATCTGTTAAATGTGGTGGCGGATAGAGATCACTTGTATCGATAAGATTTATTAAGGTACCTATTTAAAATAGAAAATTAAGAGCGCTATTCGATATTCTTCTTCTACTAAATGGACTCGGCCCATAATTCGGCTATGTGTTTGGTGCCATCACTAGCGTCCATCAACGTGCAGACGACAGTTTGTGGAACAACACTACGCTACTTCTCAGAGTAGTCATATAGGAAACGCCGACTTCAGATGAAGTCGATAAGACGGGGTGATTTTTTTATAACTAGATAGTTATAAAAAAATATGATTGACATGTAAAAGTGTATAAAAAAACAAACAAATATATACGAACCTACTTACAGAAAATAAATCATTTATCACTTACATTCGATGGAGAAAGGATTTTATTATTTATTAACTTACATTCGATGGAGAAAGGATTTTATTTTTATTATTTATCATTTTATTATTTATTAAGTATTTACATAGTTTAAAAAGCTAACAGTCTTAAAATAATAATAATATGTACAAGTATATAAAAAGGAGGGCAAATAATCAATGGGCGTCAAAAAATTCATCCGTATCGTTGTCAACAGGGAACGTACCCAAAAGGCTGGCAGCATTGCCACATTGCTTGGCAATGCTGATTCTTTGGCCAAAAAATAGGCCAGCCCTCTGGCCACGTGAAGAGTCGACCAACCGCTTGGCGATGTCTCGACATAGCCCTAGTGTTTCAACCCCAAACGGCTCGAAAATATGAGTTTCAAAGAGGTTGGAGTACTCGTATTTGCGCCGTTTGTGGTTTTCCACACGTGCAGCTGCTGCCTCAGCATAGCCTACCATGCTTGGAAGATGGGATGGCGCAAGGGTGTCGACACATGTTGCATCCCACACCAAAGGCCTTTTTTTCCTCTTTTCATTTTTATTTGGTTTATATTTAAAAACATACCTCTACCTACCTATGTTTTCTGAATGGAAAGGCAGAAAAGTTAGGTAGGTACGAGTACCTACAGTATGTATTTTAGTTGTGATTTCAATCGTAATAACAAAAAAGTAGTTTGATCCATATAACACTAATATTAAAAAGGCGAAAGTTTGCGACTTTGAGTGTTTGTATGTTTGTTACTTCTTCACGCTCAAACGGTTGGACCAATTTTGATGAAATTTAGCACACAGATAGTTTATAACCAGGATTAGCAAATAAAATACTTTTTAACCCGATATTCTTACGGAATCGAGACTTATGCGGGTGAAACCGCGGGGCGCAGCCAGTTATTTTATAATTACAAGTAGAAAAGTCTTATTAGTGTGTTAATTAATCATGACCTGACGTAGAAAAGAACAACTTAATTAATTTCTGAATAAAGAAACATCCTAACATTAGCATCAAAAATGCTCTTTGACCTTCCCATTGGCCTACAAAGGAAAGGTCAGGCGCGCTCTATCTCGAAACATTATGTAATTCCATTGGGATAGCTTCTTGTTCTAAGCCGCCAGGAAAATATTAAGACGGTTCAATAATAATTTTGCTCTCTCTGTGGAGTTTTGTAAATAAATATTTAAACTATCGGTACCTGTTAGGCATCTATTTTTTAAGCCTGCGTAGGAAGATGAGTTTGTAACAGATACTGTAGTATGCAATAGAAAAAGGATGTAATAAGAAAAATAATTCAGAGCAAAAAGAAAAGAGGAAATTGAAAATTGATTTCCTCTTTTTCGTGGTAGTCAAAGCTAAGTCATCATCATCTGCCTAGCCTTTTCCCAACTACATTGGGGTCGGCTACCAGTCTAACCAGATGCAGCTGAATACCAGTATTTTACATGGAGCGACTGCCTATCTACCTTCCACAACCCAGTTAGTGGGTAATACGATACCCCTTGATAAGACTGGTTGTCAGACTTTCGTTCTTCTGACGACCAGTAACGACTGCCAAACATCCAACAATAACAGCCGGGACCGACCGCTTAACGTACTTTCCGAGGCACGCAGGGGTCTCGGTATGAGAAAATGGGAGCCTATCCACTGACCGACCGCGGCAAGCGTATCTTAACCTGATAGATCGCTTAGTTAGGAGCCTAATTGTATTTCTTTTATCGCTTAACGTTTATCCAAAACAAAGTCAAATACAGTCTACCATTTCATACAAAACTATCGACATTTCTCATAATTTCATCGACAAACACCGTGCACCACTAGAATAAATCCCGACGCAGTGGCTTTGAAAAGGGGCTGCAATAAGGTGCACGGCGCAAATTAGAGCAATTTAACTTTAGAACGTGTCTCCACGTCATACATAATGGCTGCTTTGGATGATACGTTTAATTGAAATCATGGCGAGGGAAAATTTAATGGGATTATGCCAACTTTACGGGTTGTTACCCTTTTAGGAATACTACTTTAATTTAAAGAGGGTTTGGAGGTAAAATATTTAAGATGGTAGACGTAATTTTTGCTTAAATATTTTTATAGGTAGATTAAAATTGACATTGCCCTGGAGATTTTAGAATATTATTGATGATTTTTTAGTGAAACGAAGTTAAACTAAGAAACTGATAAGTAGGTACTCAAGCTCCCCTCAAATAATCAAATAAAGAAAGAATAATTAAATAATCAAGTGAAGAATAATTTTGTTAATTAGTTTGCAGAAGCAACACTGAATAGCTAAATATGACAGACAAAAACAAGGCTCAAACGATAATTGGTACAAAATAAAGTTCCTAAATCAATACAACTTGTTAAGAGGCAAACAGTTTTCTAGCCTCAAAAAAAAATATCGTCTTATTAACCGATACAAACTCTTACAACAGTTATATTCGTGTCTGAGAATGTCTCTGTGTGTGTCTAGCAGTGGACTGCGGTAGGTTTAGTAGTTAGGTTGTCCCCACAAGGTGACAACCTAGTCACCAATGCTAGATGTGGGAGGCACAGAACCGGTCGTTGTGACAATCCTTGGGCGATGCCTATTTCCAGCAATAGATATTTGGTGGTTTAGGAGATGAAAATACCCTCCTACTAACTCAAGATATTGGACCAATACAAGGCTCATAACATTTCAAGTCACTTCATTTATTTCAAATGGGCACATTATAAGCACTTTTAAGCGTCAAAATTTATTAAAGTAGAATTGATACTAGTTGCCTCTTCCAAAAGGTAGTTTCGTATAGAGAACCAAAGGCAAGAAGAGTTTCTTGGCCATTCTTCTCCTCACGTGATTTGAACAAAATGAACTTCCTAAGTCACTCTTAACTGTACACATACATAAATTCACACATACATGAAAACATATACACCTATATCTATATCTAGAAGGAGGATCTTAATGAAATGAAAATATCGAGCAATTCGGGATATAGAAGCATCAATGTAAATCGAAGAAGAGGAGCGTGTTTACTCGACAATCATTTTGAGTACGAGAGTGGTCCAGTTGGCCTGTTAACGCAGGCAGTACAGGAGAGGTCAACGACCGAAGCGAGTGGCAGATATGAAGGTGGTGTAAGCGAGAGGCACAATGATACTATTATAAGTAATAGTGTCGTCTCATCGGCGGTGGCGCGCACGCAGGCAGGGAATGACGAAGCTGGGTGTGAGAGGGGCAGTGTTGAGCGCGTGGAGGCCCCTACCGTGGTTTCGACAAAAAGTGACGTCTGCGTAACAGAGACAGCGACACCGGCGGCGATGAAGGAAGTAAGGGACGGAGCAACGAGGCCCACCGCCGCGCCGAGCGGTGACATATTGGCGCGGGTAGATGCACCTAGTTCGTCGACTCCTGATCGTCTCAAATGCAAACAATTTTCGGATGTTTTGCGAGAAGGCGGTGAGTGGAAAAATGAGTCGCCAAATGAAGGTTGGATTGAAATACAGCGGAGACGAGTGAAAAATCGTTTTGTTGGGTTGAAAGGCAAGGCAGATATAATGCCTAATTGTACTTTTAGGGCAGCTGATGTTAATGTTCCTTTTTACATCTATAATGTCAGTAAGGAAACAAAAATGGAAGACATAGTTACGTTTATAAAGAGTAAAACGAATGTAGAAGTTGTACTACGTAAGATAGATATGAAAAGGAACAAGGGGTACGCGGCTTATAGATTTTTAATACCTAAGCGGGAGATGAGTGTTTTTATGGATGTGAACCTGTGGCCCGCTGGAGTGTCTTTCCGTAGGTTTGTTTCCTATAATAGTGCAACCGAGCGACAGCAGGGTGATCTGCAGCGGAGTGACAGTGAAGTTAATAATAAATTTCGTTAATGGATAGTACGCTGGTTAGTGATAGCAAAAAGTTGTTTACTTTTGTAAGTTATAACTGTAGGTCTCTAAAGAGATCAATCGTGTGTATACAAAACCTCTGTAAGTCTGTGGATGTCATTGCGTTGCAGGAAACCTGGTTGTTGCCGCATGAGGTGTCGATACTTGGTAGTGTGGATGATAACTTTGGGTATTGTGGGAAATCTGCGGTGGATACATCAGCGGGGGTATTGAGAGGAAGGCCATATGGTGGGGTAGCTCTTTTATGGAGAAAGTCGGCATTTACATCCGTGTCAGTAATACCTTGTGTGAGTGACCGTATCGCGGCTGTCAGAGCGACATGCGCTGATCGCACGTTGTTATTGTTTAGTGTGTACATGCCGACTAACTGTATCGATAACTTAAATGAGTTCTGTGAGTGCCTCAGTGAAATTGCTGCTATCGTTGAGGGTGTGAGTTTGGAGCATGTATATATATTGGGTGATTTTAATGCGCACCCTGGTGAACTATTTAGTCGGGAACTACTAAGTTTTTGCGGTGAACAGAGTTGGCGCTGTGCCGATTACATTAAGTTCGGTATAGACTCTGACACTTATACCTTTGTAAGTGATGTCTGCGGGAGCAGGCGTTGGCTAGATCATTGCTTGGTGTCTGAGGCAGCGTGGAAAACAATAGATAATTGTGAAGTTTACCATGATGTTTACTGGTCTGACCATTCCCCACTTGCCATTCAAGTTAACATCGGAATGGTTAGGCCAACGATTGCTTCAGCTAGACTAGGAAGTAAGATCGTTGATAGGGCTATATGGGGTGAAAGAGATGCGGCACAAAAAGACTGTTACTATAGGCTATGTATGGAGAAACTCAAAAATGTAGATTTCCCACCTGAACTCGGAAGCTGTTGTGATCATTTTTGCCATAACAAGGAACATAGTAAAATAATTGATGCATTGTACATTGATATTGTGACGTCGCTTCGGGAAGCGGCAGAGGGCAGCTCTAGTGTGTCAAGAGATGGGAGGGGTCGGCGTACAGTGATTGGATGGAACAGGTATGTCAGGGACGCTCACGGGAACGCGAGAAGGGCCTTTCTTAACTGGGTGTGGTATGGAAAACCTCACACAGGGCAGCTGTTTGTGGAAATGAGAGAGACGAGAAAAGTTTTTAAGCAAAAGTTAAAGTTTTGTCAGGATAATGAGGAACAAATTAAGATGAACATTTTGGCAACAGAACATAGGAGCAAGCATTTTCAAAAATTTTGGAAAGCTACACAAAGATTGAGCCCTAAACCTGCGGTTCCGGTGAGCGTTAATGGCATGACTGAACCTGAGGAGATTGCGAACATGTTTAGAAGGCATTTTGGAGTAACCTCGCGGCTTCAGTTGGAGGAACGGGGTTGTGTCGCTGAGAGTAGATTCTCTGGTGATCCGATTAATATCTCATCAAAAGAGATACGGAATATCATACAGTCGATGACCAGGGGCAAATCTCCGGGTCACGATGGCCTCAGCATAGAACATTTCCAGTATGCTGGTCCGCATCTCCCAAGAGTCCTATCTATGCTGTATAATCTTTGTGTGAGGCACTCGTATCTACCGGCTGATCTGATGAGGACGATAGTAGTGCCCATAGTCAAGAACAAGACCGGCGATGTCTCAGACAAAGATAATTACAGGCCGATATCGTTGGCCACGGTAACAGCAAAGGTTCTTGACGGTGTGCTTGAGCGCAGAGTAACCAGACAGCTCAATCTACATGATGCACAATTCGGTTTTAGAGCTGGGCTGTCCACGGAAACTGCTATACTGGCGCTCAAGCACACGGTCAGGTACTATACTGATAGAAACACACCTGTGTATGCTGCTTTCTTGGATCTCTCCAAGGCGTTTGACCTGGTTGATTATAATATCCTGTGGTCGAAATTGCGTGAGCAAGGTCTTCCTGATGAGCTTATTAAGCTCTTAAGCTACTGGTATGATCACCAAGTCAACCAGGTCAGATGGGCGGGTGCTTTTTCTGGGGCGTATGGGCTTGGGTGTGGTGTGAGACAGGGAGGTTTGACTTCCCCAGCGCTCTTTAGTCTATACGTCAATAACTTGATCGAGGAGCTCAGCAGTACTGGTATCGGATGCTCTATTGATGGCAAGATTGTTAATAGTATAAGTTATGCAGATGATATGGTGCTGCTGAGTCCCTCGATTGATGGACTTAGACGGATGCTGGAGATATGTGAGAAGTACGCCACGTCTCATGGCTTGTTGTACAATGTACGGAAGAGTGAACTTGTGGTGTTTAGGGTTGGTTCTAAGAAGCCTAAGACAGTGCCTCCGGTTTATCTGTACGGTGTACCTCTAAATAGAGTGTCACATTTTAAGTACCTTGGCCACATAGTAAATGAGGACTTGAATGATGACAGTGATATTGAAAGGGAGCGAAGAGCGTTGTCGGTCCGATGTAATATGCTGGCCCGTAGGTTTGCACGATGTACTAGAGAAGTGAAACTCACTCTGTTCAAGGCGTTTTGCCAGTCGTTCTACACGTGCAGCCTGTGGGTTAGACATACGCAGAGGGCCTACAACGTTCTTCGCGTCCAGTATAATAACGCCTTTAGGGTACTGTTGGGACTCCCGCGGTTCTGTAGCGCATCAGGGATGTTTGCGGAAGCAGAGACAGATGGCTTTCATGCTATTATGCGAAAAAGAACAGCATCCCTGATGCGTAGGATTCGAGCGAGCACCAACAGCATTCTAAAGGTGATATCGAATAAGCCAGATTGCCCGTTCCTGGGGCACTGGACCCGTATGCACAGCTGCGGGTCTAGTGATGCGGGAAGGCGGCATAGTCATAGTTATAGGTTTATGAATTAGTGTTTGTATATTTCATTTTAGTTTTGTTTTGTTTTGTTTATTGCTCAGGATGTTACTAACGTAGTTTTATAAGAGTTACTAACAACAATATGAATCTTCTGTGTTCGAAGTAAATATATAAATAAATAAATAAAATATACCACCTATACACATATACATACACCCAAACACAGACAATTACAATTGTTTGTAACTTAATTAATATATCAAACTGCTGCTACGAGTATGTGACTGTGACTTAACTGGAACCTTGTGCGAATCTGTTGTCCTAGGGTTGAGGAAGACTATCCCCTCGTGATACAGTTTTATACTAGTACGAAGGGATAGGGAGAATCAGTCTAAAGACAGCCAAACCATAACCATATTTACATTGTACCATTCACATTCAACGAACTGTTTATTTTTGTGTTTATTATCAAGTTACTCTGTATGGTTGTCTCAAATTGGTGAATAAATATTATTATATTATAAATAAATCAATATAATTAAAATCAATCTACCTAGCCGTTTCCCAACTAGGTTGGGGTCGGCTTCCAGTCTAACTGGATGCCGCTGAATACCAGTATTTTACACGGAGCGACTGCCTATCTGACTTCCACAACCCAGTTATTGGGTAACACGATACCCCTAGGTAAGACTGGTTGTCAGACTTTCAGGCTTCTGATGACCCGTAAAATTTGTCAAAGTTCCAAGGATGACAGCCGGAACCAACGGCTTAACGTGTTTTCCGAGGCACGGAGGGGTCTCGCTATGTAAAGATGGTCACCCATCCACGGACCGACCGTGGCAAGTGTAGCTTAACCTGATTGATCGACCCGTGCGGCTGTTATTACTTAGCTACGAGCCCCTCCTCTAAATCAATATAATTAAAATCCAGACAATTTTCCTAATCTTAAACACAATTTTCTTGCCTCAAAAGAAACCTTTCTGCAGCAAAACCGATACAAACTGTTATGTAAATCACCTCCAATCTATTAAGCCTTATCAGAACGCTTAATCACCCAGAAGCCAGGGGTGCTAATTATCATTCAATCTGGGCCGCGACTGAATAGGACCCGTATCTTAGGCTGATTATATCGACCTTAGCTTCATTGAACCCCTGGCCCCCTATCAGATATTCTCTTAAGGTGTATCAATTTTCTATCTTCTTAGTACCTACCTTACTAAGAAGATTATATTTTATCAAAGGGTTAAAGACGTCTGATTTTGATGTGGAGGATCAGTTTTGCAGACTGGGGAGCACCATCGGTATGTCCAGTTGTATAAAGGATGGAAACTTCGTATATCCAGTCACGCAGTCTACAAACAATAATTCGATCAAATACATAATAGTTAATTATCCAATTAGTCAGATAACTGTAGTGGGCTGATTGGCAAAACCCATTGATAGTCGACCCATTGATGGTCGGTCGGTCGGTATTTATTGGGTTGGCACAAAAGTAATGAGACACTGCAAAACTCTATACATTTCCTTTTTCAAGTTAATGGTTTTCGATAATATTCTAGAATGTTGTAGAACATTCTAGGTTGTGATGTGGGGGTATATAAAGCCGCCCTCGCGATCTGTTTAGTCAGTTTGAAGAAAAATGAACGAATGACAAGTTCGAACACTATACTTACGAGTACTTGTTAGGCCACAGTGCGCGGGCTGCGGCTGATAATATCAACACTGCATTGGGCGCTGGAAGTACAAGCCATGCGACAGTGTCTCGATGGTTTTACCATTTTAAATCAGGAGACAGGAGCCTTGAAAGTCAGCCACGCTCAGGATGACCACCCGCAGTGAATGATGACGATTTACGCCGCGAACTGCAGTCGAATCTGGATGCTACCACTCGTGAATTTGCGGAAGTACTTGACAACTAGTGCCTTACTCTGGTTTTTAACAGAAAAAAGGAAACGGTTTTTATTTCTTTGTTTGGATTTAGATATTTCATATTTTGCTTTCAATACTATTGCCAGTATTATTATTATTATTATTATATTATTATTATTCTTACATGTATTTATTATCGTATGGTTGTGCACACGTGGTATATCGTGTAATATTTCTGCTAGACTAGATGTTCAAAATCACATCATTTCAGTGTTTGAGCTATTATTTACTATACAGTCTACATATCTAGTCACATAAAAAATACGCTACTTACATTCATAAATGTTGAAGATAATTTTTCCAGGAAACACTTCCCAAGTACGAGTCATAGGGATAAATCTCGTCATTCAATCTCTCATCAATGCCGCCGTGCGGTAAGTACATTTTCCCTCACCTAACATTAAGGCATAATTAAAAATTGTTGTTCTAAGCCGCGTTTAATTTTTAAATCATCCGCAAATCTTTAATATTCTTCTAAAAAAATATTTGCATCGTTCCCTTTTAGTGACGGTTCACCAAAACGCCTGAAGCTGGATGCCGCGGTAATTAGGTGAAATTTTTCTTTGAGATCAAGGCACAAAATATCCATTGAGGCCAGATAAAAGATTTTTATCTTCCGCTCTCCGATCGTTGATGTAAATAACGAACTCATTTCTCTTTGGTTTTATTAAAGAAAAAGGGATCCTTGTTATAATTTTCTTGTAATAACTCTGACAAACGACCGAATGTTGTTTTGTTTTGTAATATGATATTTGGGTTTTCATTTGGTTCATGTCTTTCTTTGTTCGCTTTTCATTTTTACTTCGGTTGTGCTTTCCTTTTATTATTTAACATTCTTTACACAATTTATTTTCTTTCGCGTACGGTATTATTGTATGTACCTGGTTTTCCGCATGTTTTTCTTTTGTTAATTTACTTCAAACGTTATCTTATGCTCTCTGAGTCAATACAATGTAGGCTTGTGTTCCTTAGGTAAACTAATACGAACGTATTTTAAGTGTCAATTAAATGATTTGCTACTTCAATAGCTAAATCGAAGCATTTCTCTAATGCAGCCGTAAAAATACACAAAAAACCACACCCTTCAATTATAATAAGGAGTCTTCTGCCAGTATTTGTGAATATTATTCCAAATTCTTGTCTATAAACTACAGACATACCTACCTACTTTCAATTTTGATACTTTGCTTGACTAGAAATCATACCTTCGATTTTTTTAAATACGGAATTTTCTCGTATCATGAGGGATTTTTTCTATGAAACTAGTTTATTTATTTATTTACTTAAGGTTCATCTACAGCACATACATACACATATATATACAGAATCATACGGTATTATTCTAATATATATGCCAATTACAGGTAAACACAACATTGACAACAACGACGCCAGTTTACCGCTTATTTGCTAACTTAAGTCTTGGTGTACAATCGATTAAGAAAACAGAGTAACCCATTAATTAATAGTACAGATAAATTTTAAATTTCATTTGTGTGTGGGAGGCCATGATTCTTGATTTGAACTTCGCGTTAGAGTCATTGAATATATCTGCTTCGGGTACGGACTTATTAAATGAATCTAGTTGCACTTGAAGGAAATTCATCACAGACGACGGGTCATGATATTTTTTAAAAATCTATACAACATAAATTAAATAGTACAAGTACTTAAGATAACGGCATAATTTCCGTTATACGAGTATACGTGAAGTTTTTGTGAATTCCAGGGTCAGAGTATGTTTATATATTCTTTTGATTATTCAAAGGTTCTTTTCGTTTTCAAAATATTATTCTATTTTTCACTCGCTCTACAAAACTGGCGAGTCCGTGACTTCCCGTGATACACCAAACCGTGAATTTCTTGTTTTTCTAATCGGGTATGTATAACGCTACACCTCTTTTGTTATTCTGCTTGCACCTCGGGTCATTATTTGACGTTATTTGCTCTAGGTTTCGTCCGCGGATTTTTCAAGTTGGATTTCGGTCCACCCACCTACCTATTAGCTTCTGGCTGGGCTGCCGTAGACAGCGAGCTGATTTGATCGGCCTTGTTTATCAACTAATGACTTGGAAGATCCTGACAACTGGTAGCTGGACGTCTGACAGAGCTCGACCACCACATCGAAGACCTTAGACTGAATATTGCTCATATTTCGTAGGTTTTTTTTCCTTTAGCAGTTATAGATTCCCTTTTTTAAAAAAAGACATTCTATAGTTCAGAAAGATATCTTAAAATCACTCGATCTTTTAAATAACGATGTTTAAAACTATGAATTCGCTTAGAGCCGTGACCTTTTAAACGCGATTCCATTTAAGTTACGTGTTTGTCAGGGACCCGATGGCAATCGTATCGTATTCCGACGCGTAACACCATCACATAGGGAATACACGCCTAAGTCATTTCTTTGTTTCTTTCTAATTTATAATAATTATCCGTCACGCTTGTAGGTATATCAAATTCTCTTGTGTGTTGTATTTTCAATTATTTTTTATATTTTATATTTTTTATATTCGATGTGCATAGCAAAATTATACGTATTTCTGTGGCGAATAAGTTTTTCATACAAACATAAAAAAAAAACTAACTCATACTCTTTTTCCCATGGGAGAAAATCAGAGGAATAAGTCTTGATAAGTCGAATGGAGGTAATACATATTGTACTTACATCACATAAAAAAGGAAATAATAATATACAGAGAATTATTTATTGGTTGGTACTACTAATTTTGCTAATGGCTTTTGTTTGATTTGAATACAATCTTTGCCTTAATTATAGGCTCTGCACGTGTGCCTTCCGGGAGTATCGTAACAATATTTAAAAATAATAAAAAGAAATAAATAAATTAACGATAAGTATATAAATTATTTGTGTTTCATTAGTCAAAATATTGCAGAATTGAGGTTATGCGGTATTTTTTTTTTGTTCTTTATAGATAAGTAGTGTAGCGACTGTTTAACCCATTTTTGACGTTTAAACGTCACTTAACTGTGACCATCGTTTGTAAATAAATGTCTTAATAACTTACTAATTAACATACATACATAAACTCACGCTTTTTTCCCATGGAGGTTGGAAAAAAACTCGAGAACGCCATACGCTGCGATCCTGTCTCTGTTTCTCGATTAACTACTTAGGTACAATAAATCGATTTAAATCGTTCCGACTCCTACGTTACAGAGTTCAATCTTGAAGGTTCAAATGTTAATGTTATCATTGGAAACTTGGACGGGACCAAGCGGAAAGTTTAATTTAGGTACACAATGGCAATTTTAAAGTTTCGCGTTACGCAATTCAAATTCAAAGTGGATTTCTGAATTAATTCGATTTTTGTTCAACTTTACAGACAGCTTTGGTTTTTAAAGATTTAACTTCGAACTTCTACTTTGACGTAGCTTATCTTTAATGGAGATGGTCGAAAATTAATTCATTTTAATGTTCTTTTCTTGATTGGGAAGTGGTCATTGATAGGTCTCGTATTGTGAGTTTATTTATTGTTTCAAGTTATGTTGTTACGAGAAGATAATTTGTCAACAGGATTAATAGACAGTAGACCTACCTAATAATAAATTTTACGCAATGAGTGTGTTCTGAAGGTTTCAGGCGTCTAGGATTGGAAAATCCTTTTAAATTAAATAGTTTTTGCACTTTAATTTGCCTACCTTAACTATATATAATAAATAAATAAAAATCATTATTGCAGACCACATTATCCATAAAACACTATAAAAAATACTACAAAATTCTATTAAAATATAGTAAAATACACACAAACATAAAGTCACGCCTTTCTTCTCTTGCACATGAATACAAACATTTACGCGGCTATTTCCAAACACTGCTTGTAGGTATTGGTAGCATACATCCCATCAGCTAGGTCCATAATCATACTGTTTCTACACGTACCAACGCTGGACATGAATGATAAAATTCTGCTTCTCTGAATGGCATTGAACGCGTTCAGCCTCACCTCCGTGAACATTCTTATTTGTTTAACCATATTCCAAGCCATTTGCTACCTCAGTCTACAAAACAAAAAGAAAAAAAAAAAACACCAAAAACTCATCACTCACTCCCACAAATTAAGTCAGCGCCAGTAACTCCTGTCTGAAGAAACCCAAAAGGGTTGACTAAGCCGAGGTAAGCGGTAGGCAAGAACATCAGTCCCCTGGAAGGCTATAAATTGTCGCGTATTTAATGAGTTTCCTCCGTCGTTAAGCGGCGTCCCCTGGCAATAACGCAACTCTCTCATCGCCTGACATTATCTGGAGACGAAACATATGTGGGTTCAGCTGATGTATTTTTTGGGGTGACGGTAATATGAAGTGGTGGTGCGAATTTGTAATCGGTGGCGCGAAAAAAATGAATTGTAAGGAAGGAAAGGAATAACAAAAATACATTGGATTAACAATTGAAGACTAGAAAGATGTAAGAGGTAAATGTTATTGGTATGAACTAATGAGTTCTTAATGAATCAAATATTTGAAAGAAAATAAAGTTTTTTTTAAAAACAAATCGCTGTTCATGCTGGCCTTCCTTGAGGAGCTGGGTGGATCGAATAATCGATTTTCCCACCCGTACGCAAAAAACGTGTTTTGACGTGGAATTGCAAACACCAGCCCGTATTACCTAATACCTGTTAGAAAAACAGGCCATGTGTCCGATGTGATTTACGATCTGCAAAAAAAAAAACAGAAAAACTTCCATACTAATTTTCACCCCCTATTTATTTATTTACTTAAGGTTCACCTACAGCACATACATACACATACATATATAGAATCATACGGTATTATTCTAATATATATGCCAATTACAGGTAAACACAACATTGACAACAACGACGTCAGTTTACCGCTTATTTGCGCTTATTTAACTCCTTTAGGGGCGTGGTTTCTTATATCATTCCATAGAGCCCACCTATGTTATATAATAAAATCTTGTGCAAAATAGAGCGTTGTCTGTTAGTGAATTCAGGAATTTAAGATTTTTATTAAGTCGATACAAATTATGGAAAAAAAAAAATTAAGTGAGTAGGTATTTGCCTAGTGTTGGACTCGTTATCGATTGAATGGTTCTTTAAGCATTTTCCAATGTACGATGTAAATAAAATTTGAATTTTAGAAGCTTACATTTTATCTAACGGTGTTTTTAAATTATATTAATATAACACATAAACTTTTGTTATATAACACGTCCAGATAGTAAAAAATTGCTAACTTTTCTATGGAAACATGTTATGTTATACAGTGTGGACGCACCTTAAGAAACAAAATGTGCTACTAGGCTCAGACAATATTTTTTTATAGTAGGCAATCATTTTTTCAGAAATCACTCACAATAGCAATAAAACGTGAAGCAATAAGTACCGCCGCCGATCGATCACAAATATTTTAATTATTCACGCTTATTGCAGTGGAGAAAGCTTGGCAGCTTGACAACTAATGATAGCTAATAATAGAGTCGTCAAACCGACGAGGTTTATTGGATTAGCTACTGAAATATTACCGCTGAAAGCATGCTTGAGTAATTTGCCTGTCAACGGGCTGGTACCTACGCGTATTGATTTTGACGGTTTTTTTAGTTACCTTTTATGGTATCGGACCGAAAAGCTTTGTTGGTTCCGGAATCTCATTCGTGAATCTTTGAAGGTTGTCGAAAGTCTGAAAGTCGGACAACCGTTCTTGCTAAGGGGTACAGTCACGAGAGTAGGTATATTTATACACTTGGCTTTATTCAAAGGCGATTTTCTTCTTTATTTTTTAATTAAATTTTATGTTATTACGAACATAGTTTTTTCAAACCCGTAGGTTTATGTAAAGGCTCGTCTTTCAACGTTGCATTCGTTATTTCACGAAAAAAATTCAATTGAATGTTGCCAAGTGTTGACATATTAGTGTTCGTGACTGTACGTATTACCTAGTAAGAGCCAGCGCAGACGACGGACATTTGTCCGCGGACTTTTTCGTCCGCCAAAATATAGCGCTTACAACTGCATCAAGTAACGCACACAAGGGACTAAAAATACCACGGACAAAAAGTGCGCCTCGTGTGCGTTACTTGATGCAGTTGTAAGCGCTCTATTTTGGCGGATGAAAAAGTCCGCGGACAAATGTCCGCCGTCTGCGCTGGCCCTAACTGTATCCAACTTCTGTAACACACTGTCAAACACAATCTGAATAATTTTGAGGGTTATTACTCATAGGTTCCAAAAAATTATCTGCTCAACAACGTAAATAACGCAATGAATATTGTTGAACTGTCAAAATGAAGGCAATTGCTACTGTTAGTGTGTTATGCAATCACCCCGCTGGGTGCGCCCCGCTCCATGTAAAATACTGATGGTAGCTGCATCCGGTTAGACTGGAAGCCGACCCCAATATAGTTGGGAAAAGGCTAGGTAACTGATGATGGAGGAACGGAAAGCTTAAAGATTGATTCCAGACATTAATGAATTGTTAAGATTTTGATTAGGTGTAGATCTTATAGGACTGCTCAATATTTTTATGTAATTCCTGCACTACACATGGTTATTTAGGCAATTTATTAGTAGCAATTGTGGTCCATGTGGTGGTGCAGATGTGGCATAGTGGTAACGGCTGCGTCTAAAGCTGGGTATCCATTTGCGCAGCCTCGTGACGAGCTGCCTCATCCTGAGCGTGCCGCGGGCTGCGGAAAGTACATGCGTCTCCACTTGAGCACACATAATATCGTATCGAGCGGCAAGCCTCAACCCGAGCCACGATTTTCTCAATTCCTCATTAACCACCATGGTTGACGCACGTAAAGTCTCTGCAGCATTAGTAATAATTAGTCACTACAAAAGGAAGCAACATAAGAAACGGAAACATCGATGGTGGACTAAGGAAATATATCGTCAGCGAAATTTCGTATAACTTAATTAATTCGATACATTTCTCATTATCCATTTTGCTGCGTGCCGAGCACACGTACGTCCGTCTCCACTGAACGCACGCCTCATACTGAGGCGTCTTTGAGCATGGCCATTTACCGACACGATTTGGCTCGCTGCGCGGCCGCCTCGTTTGGTTCAAGTCGCGGCAAGCCTCGACTCGCGGCACGGTCTCCACTAGATCTGCCTCGGGTCGAGACAACTGCTCGGCCCGAGGCTGCCTCAAATGGATACCCAGCTTTAGGAGTTGTAGCTTGTAGGTTCGAACCCAGACAAGCGTTTTACTTTTTGTAAATTATTTCATCACCGCTGCTCTCATAGCGGCAAAGGAAAACATCGTGAGGAAACCGGCATGTCCTAGAACAAAAAATTCGAAGACATGTGACATCTACCAACCCGCACTGGGCCCGCGTGGTGGGTTACTCCCCACTCCTTTTCATAGACAGGAGGCCTGTTTCCCAGCAGTGGGAATATTATAGGTTGATTATGCAATTAACGTCGGGAGGACCTAATATACTGCTGTTATGGGTGATGTTCTTCAAAAAGGTCAGGTGTGTAGTACGCGTAGGTCTTACTAGCGACCGGCGTGCTTGTATGTGAAAGCAAGCGAAACAAAAGGAGAATTTTAGTATCGTAATAGGTAGCTTTCTGTAGTTTCTGCCTACCTTCATGGGAAAAAGGTGTGAGGTAATGTATGCCAATTAGTAAATAATGAACAATTTTAAAACTATAAACAACGAAAAAACAACATAAAATTCTTCCATTTTTTACTATGTTAGAGTCGGCTTCCAGTCTAACCGGATGCAGCTGAGTACCAGTATTTTACATGGAGCGACTGCCTATCTGACCTCCATAACCCAGTTACTGAGTAATACGAAGCCCCTTGCAAGACAGTT
Source organism: Eremobia ochroleuca (assembly GCA_949629135.1). Taxonomy (NCBI): domain Eukaryota; kingdom Metazoa; phylum Arthropoda; class Insecta; order Lepidoptera; family Noctuidae; genus Eremobia; species Eremobia ochroleuca. The sequence continues at coordinate 14,197,152 of OX451392.1, forward strand.
TGTCAGACTTTCAGGATTCTGACGACTCGTAACGACCGTCAAAGATCCATGAATGACAGCCGGGAAAAACAGCTTAACGTGCTTTCCGAGGCACGGAGGGGTCTTTGTAAGTAAAGATGGTCACCCGTCCATGAAACTAACCGCAGCAAGCGTAGCATAACTTGATCGATCGACACGTGCGGCTGTTATCACTTAGCCACAAGACCCTTTCCTCCATTCTGTACTAATTTGACGCAATTATTTAAAATTGTTACGTTACTCCGGGAAGGCACACGTGCAGCGTATAGATTACGACAAAGGTTGTATTCAAATCAAACAAAAGCCATTCGCAAAATTAGTGGTACCAACCAATAAATAATTCTCTGTATATGATTATTTCCTTTTCTACCTGACGTAGGTACAAAAAGGTGTATTTCCTCTGTTCAACTTATCAAGAAGACTTAAGGATTCTGTCAGGTTGTTCAAAGGAGGTGCCTCGCCTTCATAGCTTCGCGTTGATTAATTTGATGGGCTCATAAGCCAGATTAAAGGTTACCCTATCAGGGGAATGTATGAACTTATCACAGATAATTATTTCGGGCTGCTTCTTATGAATATTGAAGAATTTATTAATAATCTGTTTTTGTTATTTAGGTTGATCATTATAGGAGCGAAGTTGGCTTGAAACAGTATTCGTTATTTTTTTTATTTTTAAATTTATTTAAAAATAATATAACTATATATTTATTTAATAGAACTTTAGTTCTATTAATATTTAAATACACTATGATGTTCTACTGATGTTTTACATTTAGAGTCAAACAATGATTTATTGTAGATTTAATAAATGTGACATTTGTATTTTGTGAAGCGTCAATGCCCTTTTCACTGTAAACAATGAAATAATAACATTTTAGGATTTTTTCCTATAATATAATACGAGTAGGTATGTTAGTATTTCAAATTAAATATTTAAACTTCTCAATTGATGAATTCTCGCACCAATATTTGCTGCCGCAGCGCTCATGTATCGAAACGTTCTTGAGTTTTCTCGCTTTGGCCGATAGATGGCATCAGCGAGTTAGTGTGTCACCCGCAAAGACTACTATAGTATACTGGCTAGTCACCCGCCTCGTACTAAAACATAGCGGGTGCTGTGCACTCCGCGTTTAAAAAATCCTTTTTTGGTGAAACTTTGATGATACTCGTAAAATAAATGGACCTGCATCTGTGCTTCATTGAGAACTTATAGTGCAGTGTTGATTTTTGGAGTTTTAACCATTCCACCGGTGGATTCAATAAGATTTTGCTCGCTGGCCGGCAGCCTATACCTACAAGCCATCACGTGCGCATGAACGAGGTATTTTCCCATCTCCCTAGGTCCGAGTGGGATCTCTGGATTGTCAAGGTACGGGCATGTTTTGCTGCTAATAATTTTTTGGTATTGATTTCTCGCGGATTCATCAATAGGGAAATTTGGCTTCATTTTGAGGTGGACCTCAAAATGAAGCATTATACTTTTTTTCGCACAACCTTCACGTCAAAAAAAAAAAATGATCACTTTTGTTTTTGATCACTGTTTTTTGTTTAAATCACTTACCTAATATTTTAAGCTACAAACAATTGTTCAGAGTTAAAAGTTCACTTTCACAATGTTTTTAGCCATAAACTCGCGGTGTATCACACGAAAGTCACTTATTTCTGCAACAGCGCGCCTATGCGTGTAGAAAGTTGACAGATGACAACCTTCCATTTTAGTTACTATACTATATGCGAAAACCTTCACTGAACAACTTTAAAATAAATTAAAATAATGTCTAACATTTTCACAATTATTGTGCAAAGGTTATTTATTATTTCAATTTGAGATTAATTTGATTAGTACCTACTCCAGTATTAGAAAATACCTATGTGCAATATTTTACGTTTCTTTTGCAAAAAAACCTTACCCATTATTCCCAAAAATATTTTCATTCATATAATTCCCGAATATTTCCAATAAAAGTGGTTATTAAAAGCACTGATTTATCTTTTTTAATAACGGTACAAAAACTTTTTAACCCATTAGCCGCTAAAGCGCTTTGTCGTAAACATACTGTTGGTGGTTGCTGAATAAAATTAAAATTGACATTTTGTGTTGCCATCGTGCAGTGGAGTGGAGCGATTTATTTTATTACTTTATTAAAGAGCATACGAGTACACACGATTTTATTTTATAGGCAAAATGCATGTTTTTATCATGTTTACAGACTGTGATGTGAAATGGATAAGACTGAAATGAAATTATATTTATTTCTGTATGTAAGTAACTTTTAAAACCGGTTAATATTTTGAAACTAGATGGCGCCGGAATTTCCTAGCTGTCTGATCCCTGAGAAGAAATTTCAAAACAAACTGAGCTCTTCTTCAATTTTTTCCACAACGAAACTGCATGTTTACTGTTTAATTTATAACTGATGAAAAAAAGGAGGAGGTTCTCAAGTCGACGTGTATTTTTTTTAACGTGTGGCAGTCTTGCTCAAAAGACCACGTTTTTCCAATACGTAATATGTAACCTGCCGGTCGATTCTGGAAAAATCTCCCCGTGATAACTAAGGTGAAGTGAGCTTAGAGTGAGCTGTGAGTCATGCTGACGCTAGGGATTGACGCTATTGATGACTCACTCCACGTTCACTTCACCCAAGTTTTCACGGTGAGATGGTCACAGAATCGCACGGCTGATTCCCAAAAGGATTGCGAAGTGAATGAAGATAGTCGTAGAAGTAAGTGTCGTAATGAGTGCCTTCCTTTAGGCAATGAAAATCCTGGCAACGGGCCCAGAACACTTAAATAGGTACCTACTATCATGAATGTTAAGGCACCCATCAATTTGGTCATATAAGTAGTAAAAAAGTTGTTCAATTAAACAAACTGTCATTGAATTGCATTATTAATGTCAATGTTTATTAACAATAATTGCGTAAATAATACCACAGTGGGACTGCATTACGCATCAATTAGCCAATTAAGTAATTAATGAGCGAGAATAATAAATACCTGTGGACGTTTATTTATTACGGGCAACGTAGTTGGTACAACGATGTGTAGCTGTGTTCATGGTGCTTGAATAAGTGATTTATAAATTTTTAAGTATGTTCATGTTTTATAAGCTCTAAATACAGTTCGTGATTGTTCCATATTCATCATACATAATCCTGAAGTAAGTCGATACAGCCATTTTTTTTAATTTTAATGTTAGAGAAAGCATCCATTCAATTCTTGTTAGTACACACGACGACATATCAAGCCACACATTTCCAGTTCTAGCTGACCTCGCATTGACTTAGGCTTTTCGTGCAATGAGAAGTCAGCTTACCTACTGGATATATATAGCTTGATAATATGTCGTCGAGCGTACAAACCAAACTTTTCTCTGTTAATTTGTTCGTTTAGATAAATACAACTTTTGAATTTTAATAGATTTTTATGACGTATGGGTTAACCAGAACCTGTATTTTAATATTTTCTTTTACATATAGGTAACTAATTTTCAACAAATTCAAACGATTCCCTAGCTACTCGCACTAAAACCACAAAAACATTACACAATTTCGTCACATAAACGTTTCTTGAAACGTATAGTTAGCAAAATATTTATTTGAGCTAAGGTTTAGCCGTAGAGTACATTTAATTACCAGAGGTCCAACGAGCCGTATGATTGTCAAGTCAGGGCGTAGTCTGTGTCACAGGCAGGGCTCATAACCTTGGTTATACCAGCCATCTTAACGTTTAATACAATTATGTTGTAAAATCATTTTGGAATTCCATTTTTGAGGAAGGTTTTTGAATTTACCTAATTCTTGGCTCTTTGCCGCATGAATGAGGCCGCAAATCTGCTGTATAATAATTTATAGGATTTCTTCTTTGAAAATTACTATAAAATGTACAAGTTAGCTTTTATAGGGTCGAATGAAATTAGTTAGCGGAACTCTGCAGACGTGATAGGTATCAATATCTTAACATGATAACATAAAAATAAAAAATAAAAAAATTTTTTTTGGGTTCAGCGGCCACTTGTTGTTTTGTTACTTGAAGTATGAGTTGAGAAAATCTGTATTCTTTTGTTTTATCGTGTTTAGATATCCATACCCAGAGGGGCTTGTGGCTAAGTAATAACAGCCGCACGGGTCGATCGATCAGTTTAAGCTACGCTTGCCGCGGTTGGTCCGTGGATGGGTGATCATCTTCACACACCAAGACCCCTCCGTGCCTCGGAAAGCACGTTAAGCCGTTGGTCCCGGCTGTCATGCGTTGATCTTTGACAGTCGTTACGGGTCGTCAGTAGCCCGAAAGTCTGACAACCAGTCTTACCTAGGGGTATCGTATTACCCAGTAACGGGGTTGTGGAGGTCAGATAGGCAGTCGCTCCAAGTAAAATACTGGTATTCAGCTGCATCCGGTTAGACTGGAAGCCGACCCCAACATAGTTGGGAAAAGGCTAGGCAGATGATGTGTTTAGATATCCATACCCAGCGCGTCTGCAGTTTCGCTAGCTCTATTAATTTGACCCTGTGTATAGGTTATCACGCCATGGTTTAACTTTAGCAATAGCTACCAAAAAAGAGCTTTTGGTGAGTTTTTTCGGGTTTTTGTGATATCCCATTTTATTTCCGCGCTTTCATTTGCCATCAAATAATAGACTGCCCGCAACCCTCAACAAAAAACCAAAACAAATATCGAGTTAATCAGAAATTCGCGGGCAAATGTAGTCATTTTTGGTAACAGTTAATTGTCCTGTCAAAGCTAGGGCTGCAGCCTGCGTAATTACAAAACCGGCTTGTTTCAGCTATGCAATAAATTGTTCAATGCAATTAAGCCTGGGATATGTGGCTTGTGAAAGATTGCCACCAACAGTACCTTTACACTACCTTTAATATGTCATCATATAAATTTTAGCGTAGCCAAGTGTCCCGGAACGAACATTTAATCGTTGCTTCCGGCGAAAATTACTAGATGGCGCTGGTCGTTAAGGAGCGCCGGTGGCCGGGAAGACGTAGTAGTTTCCGCAGAAATAAACGAGTTCTAGAATTGTGGAAAATCGAGAGAGAAATCTGTGATATTTTATATTAGTTACGATCTTCCTTTTCTCGTTTGGCGTTCGAGATCAATGTAATTTGTGAACATATGCTCGATACGGGAAGGAGTCCAATTTTCGGATCGCTCGTATAAAAGTCATCACTTGCAAACGACAGGATTTTGCTGAGAACGGTGCTGCATCGTGACTGCAGGAGACGATTGGTATTCGGACAAGGTGATTTTTACACGCTCGTATCAAAACTGCTCTCCGATATAAATCCAGGATGTAACTCCCAGTTTTCTAGAATTGGTACCTATTTCCCTTTGCCAAAAACAAATTCTATTAACAACCCATCCTCGTTCATTTCATTACAGCGCAGGCAAAGATCAATGGCAAACTTCATTACGGCTTAATGTCGGCGAGCAACTATCAAATTAGCGAATTACACAAACAACTTGTTTCGTTCATTCGTTCACTCGTACATGGAGCTACCGCGTAATGTTTGTATTCTGTCCGCACATAGTAGGTTTTATCTCGTTCGGAAAGTTGTATGGTTAATTAAGTAGAAAAGCCCTCGAGTTTCTCACCACGTTACGCCGCGGGCACCTTGTTACATCCTGTTAGAGGTTTCTTGCTAAAAATACCGTGACGTGGACTTAGAAGTTTTGTATGTTTATGTTTTCTTTAAACAGGTAAGCGAGTTATAAAGGTAATTTGAGGGGTTTCGCTTACGTAAGGAAATAGGCACACAGTTTATTTTTTATTTATTAATAAAAAAAAACAGTTTAAATGCATTTGTTGAACCTTTACACATGCCACACATACCATCGCTGGTTTAACAGCGGTATGGCCAGACACGGCAATTCGGTGCCACTACATATTAATTTATTAATTCATGAAAACTTAGGTAGGCATACGTATTTTTTTAACTGTGTGCCTGGTTATAGTACTTTCATCTCACGAAGCGACGCGTGCTTTACTTGTGTTTATCAAGTGTACAAACACGTTGTGAATGTGCGTGTAAGCGCAGGAGCTCTTGGTACCGCCCGACACAATGACGAAGTCGAAAGTGTGAGTGTGTATTTTGTGGAGACGCTACTCATCTTCACCCACATCTACAGTGTTTTTGTACACTTAGTTACCACAAGTAAAGCGCGCGTCGCTTCGTGACATAAACATATTGTACCTAGGCAGCTTTTGCGGTCTTGCTGGGGAGTTTGTTTCGCCACTTCTTCTTCCCAGCATTAGGAAGTTATAATTTGGGGGACTTTCTTATTAATTGTGACGTTCAAAAAGTGATGATGAATAAATGACTTGATTTTTATATAATAGAAGAATGAGTTCATGACGTGGTGAGAATACCCGTAAGTTTAAGTAAGTGCAGCATTAAAAAATTAAACTAGTTGCTTCTAAATGGATTTAATACACTCAATATGTACTAAGATTTCACTTTAGAAGGAAACCAAAATGTTTTCTACTTTTATAAGAAGGTCAGAACCTTTTCGAATCCAATTTTGGTAAAAGCATATTTAGTTCAGGACATGGGATTAATAGAAAATAGGATGTACTGTAAAGTTTCACTGTGTTTTGTGTTCATGGCGTTTAACAGTATCATTTAAGTTACACATTGTGTTCTAGAACTACATTTGTGTTTTAATCATTATTATTTGGAAATCTTAAACACAATATACAATTTAACACTAAAATATATATATTATACAACGTGTAACGTTAAATGCGCAAAACCTCAGACACCCCAACTGATTTTTAATTCAATTGACCTATTTCACAGAGAAAATAAGTCATTAAAAAAATTGTAAAGGTTTTATGTGCTGTTTTAGTTTTACTGGCCATTCTGATCGTTTCATGCGTCTGCGACGACTCTTTATCGAGGGAGGAGTCGTCACCGGGCCGCTGCGCCGCATTGACATTGGCTTGCTTGACCTATTAATAAATAGGCAACGTTTTTAATGAAGATTTTTTGAAAAATGTGACGTAGGTATGTTAAAAAGTGGTTCAATTAATTGCTCCTCGTTATTCTGATCAAACTATTTTCAGGTTTTGCGCATTTAACGTTACACGTTGTATAAGGTCTATCTATTCATACACGAAATATTGGAAGGGGTCATTGTACTCATAATTACGAACAACTTTTACTTTGGGACAAAACCTGAAATCGCGAAAAAAACAATAGCTGTTCCCTACATTTATGTTCGCATACCTAACTCGTCAAAATGTAGGGAACAGTTGATTTTTTTTCGCGATTTTGCACAGATTATGCACAGACGCCAGCACATCAAGCTACCCGAAACTGTCACTTTTTCCCAATCTACTTTGAACGTAATGTTTTTGCGATAAAGTTGAAAATCTATTAAAGAAATTTGACAGATTGTAAAAATTCGTCTAATCAGTTCAAAAGGCTGGCAGCGTTGCCACGTTGTGGAGGATGTAAATGCCGATTCTTGGACAAAAACAATATGGCGGTCTACTACATTTTCATCAAATCCTACCGCCATTAATGGACCATTTGCAGACTACGTCGACGGCAACATTCATATCGACGGGTTCCGGGCTATTTGTATTAAGCGACATTTTTGAAACTTTACACCAGAGCAGTTTAAAGTTTCGATTTTTAGAAAAAAAATCATAACTTTAGCAAATCGCATTATTTTTTTAAAAAGAAAGATATTACTGTTTTTATAACATATTCCCCATAATCAGATTATTTTTTTTTTCTAATATTCCTATTTTTAACGAAGATAAATGTCGCTTAATACAAAATGACCCATATTTTACTTTTTTTTGTTCCAGGCTAAATGACTTAACCGCCTATGATTATTGTTTCTTATTCCAGGCTAAATGACTAAACCACCTAGGTTTATTATTTCTTGTTCCAAGCTAAATGACTTAACCGCCTATGATTATTGTTTCTTATTCCAGGCTAAATGACTAAACCGCCTAGGTTTATTATTTCTTGTTCCAAGCTAAATGACTTAACCGCCTATGATTATTGTTTCTTATTCCAGGCTAAATGACTAAACCGCCTAGGTTTATTATTTCTTGTTCCAAGCTAAATGACTTAACCTCCTAGGCATGAAATAATGGCTCCAAGCTAAGTGCTTTAATCAAAGAGTTGGTCATATTTCAAACCTAAGCTAATTGATTTTATATTTTGTGGAATGAGGAATATTAAGTTGAGTGGAGAGATCACTGACACTGACCCTACGTGACTGACGAAGTGCTTCCTTGATTTTGTCCCTTGCTTCTAATCTAGTATATAATATATAATATCTTAAACTTATTAATGTATGGCTAATTAGTTTATGCGACTGATTTTTTTAAAATAAATTGTTACTTGAATACTTGAATAATGAAGTTTGCAGAAATTGGCGGTTAACACATTGATAAATTAAAAGGTACATACATAGGATGTACCTACCTATCTTGTTAATAATTATGAAATGAGAAATGAAACACACATTATAAATTGTTTAAAGATAAGTTTTTTATTTAAAATGACAATCACCTAGGAACAGCAGTAACTTCTTAGCTTACCAAGGTAACAACTAAAGTTTTTATCACAATTGTATAGGAATCAGAAGTTAAACAGTCTTTTTATTATGTAGCCGCCTACAGTCTTATTACCTGAAATAATTATTCTCATTCTTCTTCATTCCTAAACGTTAACATTTAAGTATATAAAAATCTATTCAATTACAAAAAAAGGTTTATCTATAAAATAATTTCTTTTAAAAATGATCACATAAAAAATTAAAATATTTACGAGCGTTTCTTTGGTTTTCATTTCTTTACTTATTTTCTTCTATATTTTTTTCTAACTTTCTCAGTAATCAAAATCAAAAACATCTCTCGTTAAAAAAAAGTTTAAGCTTGCGCGGTTTATCGCGATGGCGTCAAAATCATTGTTTTAACCTACGTCATAATAGTCAATCCATATAAAATTTTGATTGTATTAATGTGTATACTATTCTTATTCCGTTTAAGATAAACTGTTTGAAGTACTAGAACTTTACTTTTGTTATAACTGAAACGACACTGCAAATCAAATATTGAATAAAAAAAATAGGTTTAACCATAATCTTTAAATGTTCACTGTTGAAATCCTAAATAGTTCATGCGACCGACATATCATTATCTACTGCAAGCTAAATGGTTGAAGTGATAACATCTAACATTTCATGTACAGAGCTAAATGTATGGATCGACACTGGGTATGAATTTGACAAAGAGGCTAAATGTATTAAACGACATTCTTGTATATTTACAAGGTAAAGCTAATTGTATTAAGCGACACTGGATAAGAATTTAACAAAGAGGCTAATTGTATGAAGCGACATTTCTATATATTTATAAAGGCAGGCTAAATGCTTTAACGTACGTTGCCTGTAAATTTTTGCTCCAGGTAAAAAAGTTTAAACGACTGCCTGGTATTTGGTAGTGAGCTTAAGTACACAGTTCCTAAATTTGTCAATATTTTGTGTCGCTTCATACATCGCAGTCCAAAATGGGCCCAAAAATGCGGTTGTATTAAGCGACAAAAAAGTGCTCCGATCGTCACCAAACCCAGCTCAAATGACGCAGAAAAATTCGCTGATTCCAAATATGTATAAAAGTCTATATCGCTCAGAGTGTCGCTTAATACAATTAGCCCGGAACCCATCGATATCTAATTTATGTAGTTTCTAGTTTAACACAGTGAACTGCCCAGGCATTGAAATCTATGGGTTGGGTAGTAGGTAAATAATATGAAAAGTTGATTTTTTATATAATCTGTACCTACCTGGTCATAAACCAAAACAAAACACCTCATTACGTTTAACAACACCAAAAAATTCATTCCTCCCTTTTATCTCTCACAACACTTTTTACAAAATGTCGTCAAACTGACAACGTTGCAAGATAACCGTTCGGAAACACTGCAAGGTGTTACACATTTTTCAGTTACGCTACAGTGCAGCTTGTTCCTGCTGCCAGTATTTCGATGTATGACGGCGATATTTTTTTGCTGACTGTTTCAATAGGGACGTGAGTGTAATTTAGACGTGTTTTTGTGGTGGGGTAAGATTATTGCAGGTGTTTGAATTTTTATGGGGTCACATTTTGGGTAATTCAAAAGTAAAAACCGCACTGTATTACGAGTATGTGTAGTATATGCAATGTAGTAAATGAGTTTAATGTGGCTATTTGGTCAATTTATTTAATATTCACTTTACCGAGGTCATTAATAAACCTGGAATAAAATTATACCGATTAAAACTCGACAAATATATGAACCGAGTTTAAGCTGGTGCAACTTTGCCACAGGTTTAATTAATAAGGTGGTATAGGTTTGTTTAAACTGTAGTTTTAAATTGAACCTGTGATAATCAAATAAAAGCGCCGATTTCTTTGTTCACAAACTAAACTAAATTTAAGTTCAGTGCATCTTTTTCTTTCTATTTCATTAATAAAAGGACCGAAGATAAATATTAGTTTAGTCCTGTCAAATTAGCCAGCGCCTGACGTATTTTTAGTAGCCATCTTTTTAATCACATCTAATCTTGTCTATGGAGTATCTTAATTTGACTGGACTAAACTAATAATTAACTTCTGTCCTTTTCTTAATGAAATAGAAAGAAAAAGATGCATTCAACTTAAAAATTAGTTTAGTTTGTTTCGGCGCCAATACCTTCATCTTCATTATCATCCAGAGCCCCACTTCATCCACTGTTGTCTCTCTATTCATGTGCCGATCCCCACACGCCTGTGCCAGTGTCATAATGTTCTACCTGCGATAAATAATACCTTACCTACATACAATAAAGTTAAACGACAATAGTATAAGTAAGGTAGCAGACCGTATGCTAAATAAAACCCACTCATCTGAAAGTCGAACAGATACCAACAAAACGCCACAAAAAGAATAACATTAAACCTCAACAAACCTGTTTTCAAAGAGAAAAGAAAAAGAAAGAGAAATAACAATGAAAAGAATCCAATTAAACAAATTGATAGATCGTTGTCCGAGCTGAGATCGGTTCCATTCTCCATGTCTTTGTGATCGCGGTATCTTCGGACATCAATCCGCAGTACAAAGGGTTTCTGCCAAGCTCTGTGATTGTATCAGAGAATTCGATTCTGCTACGTATTTTTGCTTTTTTAAATTATTTTCGCGTGATTCTGCGATGTTAATGAGTTTTGACCGGGTTGGGGATGTTGTAACGGTTGTTTTTTCTGAAGGCTTTTAGATTTATTTGGTAGGGATCAACCTAGTTAGTGAACAAGGTAATGAGGCTTGCTAGTTTGTACTACAATAATGTTCCAGTTCACGCCTCATTAGGTTATACTTGCTCTGGCGCGCTTTCCGCCGCTGGACATCCTGGCGGATATGGACGCAAAGGTTTACGACCAGATTCGCGATATCCGCCAAAACGGGAATAGTGTGCCAGGAAGCGAATTCGTAAGGCTGAGGCGGCGGGAACGGCGACACGCGCTCGACCGGTGGCACGAACGGCTACAGCAGCCGCAATATTCACGCAAGTGCGTTGTCGAAGCCGTTCTGCCGCACTTCGAAGCTTGCCTGAAAAGAGGGGAGCGCATCTCCTTCAGGCTTACCCAGGTGCTCACCAAACATGGTTGCTTCGGTGAGTACCTGAACAGAATTGGGCGAGAGGCCACAGAAAATTGCTACCACTGCGGAGGCAGCCTGGAGTCCGCACAACACACGCTCGAGGAGTGCCCTACGTGGGCCTCCGAGAGGCGAGTCCTGGTTGCCAGGATCGGGCGAGATCTGTCTCTGCCAGCAGTACCAAGGGCTATGCTGGCAGAGACAGAGAATCGGAAGGAAGTAACCTCCTTCTGTGAAACGGAGATAGTCAAGAAGGAGGCCGCTGAGCGGGATTGGGAGAGGGCTGATCCTGCTCGCAGAAGGAAACGTCGGGGAGGCAACTACCTTGGCACCTAATGCGCTGAAACCCGCTTATCAATCAAGGTAGGTGGACCTTTGGGGTCGTGGGCGTACAGAGTGGGGACTGTCCACCCACCAAGTGACCCCAGGGAAGATGGTGGCACAGTGGTCACGTGCTGCTGTGCATAGTGAGGCTCAGGGTAGGCCCCCAGGTATGTGCCTTACTGGCGTTGCACAGGGGAGATTCCGGAATTGGCCTTTTAAGAGGAACCGGGACCACCCCAATGTGCTGATGGTGATCACCAGGGTGGTTTTAGTGAGGTAAAATAGTCGTTGTGTCCACAATGTAAAACATATATATGTAATGTAGTGAGTAGTATTAATGTAATCTATATATATACTACTAATAAAGCTGAAGAATTTGTTTGTTATTTTATTTGTTTGAGCGCGCTAATCTCTGCCGTTGGATTTCAAAAATTATTTTTGCATTTGATAGCTCAATTCTTGAGGATGGCTCTAGGCTATTTGATATCAAGTTAGGACTAATAGCGCAGGCAGGCGATGCGATGTGACGGGGTGAGTTGGGGGAACAAGAAATTTCACGCGGACGAAGTCGCAGGCAAAGCTAGGATACAAAACCTTCCGGAATAAATTCTCTAAGTGACAATGAAAACCGCATCCAAATCTGTTGCATAGTTTAGAAGAACAACGCGGACACAGGCATGACAAATGAAACGTTGTACGTTTCGTTTACGGGAACAGCAAGTAAGTTTGCTTCAATAACTTTACCTCGGAAATCGTTATTAGGTACGAGCGTGGCATAATAAAATAAAACTCAGCCCCCTTTTTTCAGCCACGAAACATTCGGTGCCAATATCGCTACGCTATTTCTATATCTCATTTCAGCCACGCAGGTCATTTATAAAGAGGCGAGGCATAAATCGCCCGAGGCGGGGTGAGATTGAAAAATACAAGCGAAAACATCTGTCGCCTAATATTATCGAATTACCCCCGTGCCGGTCTACGTGAGGAGCTGGAGATGAAACAAGTTCGAGTGTTGGTTGATTGGAACGTTTTCAGATCGTGTTTTGTTTATATTTTTGGGCATTTTCTTAGTCTTTTGTGTTTGATAATCGCGTTGAAAATATATGACTTGTATGTTTTTAGCTAGAATATTTCTAAATGAGGAAATGAGCTATTTCATAACAACCGCACGGATCGATCGTAGCTACGCTCACTGCGGTCGGTTCGTGGATGACTGTCCATTACCTACATTTCGAAACTCCGTACCTCGAAATGCACGTTAAAACGTTAGTCATTCGTACGTCTTTGACGGTATTACGGATATTCATAAACCCAAAAGTCTGACAACCAGTCTTACCACGGGGTATCGTGTACCTAGTAACTGGGTGGTGGAGGCAGTTGCATCATGAAAAAAAACTGGTATTTAGCACTTACTGCATCTGGTTAGACTCGAAGCCGACTCCAACATAGTTGGGACAAGGTTAGGAAGATCGATTCTAAGTGAGGGAAAAAAATCATTTGTATTCAATAAAAAAAAAAAAAATTGAAACATTTAACATTTTCCGAGAGGACGCAAAAAAAAATGGACAGCGAAAAATTCTGTGTCCAAACTTGCGCTTTGTCAAAAAAAAAAATCGTGAAATATTTAAAAAAAGAAAGCATACCTTAATATCAATTGCCATAAAACCCGCTAAGTCCAAAGTTTCATTCGTTTTTTTTTCTCGCGAAAAGTAATTTTTTCTACAAACATCAATCTTACTTGAAGGGAAAAGTTTTTGAAATGAGGTCACGGTTCCCCGCGAAATGCTGATGCCGACATTTTAAGCATTCTTTCTAACAAAACGCGAGGAATTTGTGAAAAACTTTTAAAAGTAGCTAAGCTTTTAGCTGTTTGCTGACCAACGTGACGGATGTTTTATCTGCCTTACCTATACTTATTTAGTTACTCGTATTAGCAAAGAGTTCCTGCAGGTATTTTTAGCCGTAACATTTCATTTTTTGGGACTGCTTTTGGGAAAAAAGAAAATATTTTCAGACCTCGTTTGAAAAATTTTTTTTTTAAATATTCTATACGCAATTCAGCATGGCAATGCTGTCAGCCTTTTGGGCACTTTTCCTGTTAGCAGTGATGCGGAAGCATTTTTGAATGCCCTTTGATTATATTATTTGCCCTCCTTTTCATATACTTGTAAATATTATTATTGTCTTTGACATATCTCGGGACCCTGGGGTCCATGACTTTTGGAAGGCGTACCAGGGGCCGAAGCCAACTCGCAGAAGTCCCTTAGAACAATTTAAATTATGAGGAGGCACAAACCGACGATTATCCCTGTATGCACTATGCAAGTAAACCCAAGGAGAACCCCTGGTTGGTGCTGAACTATTGCAGAACATGGAAACAAAATATTGTATATTGAGCCATGGGTTTGGGTGGATACAATGGATTATTATTTTAAGACTGTTGTCTCTTTAAATTATGAAAATATAACTAAATGTATTGAGTTGATCCAACAAGTGATACTTGTACCTTGAAAAAGTTGTATTGCCTCACATTTGCAATAATAATGATTACTTAGGTACGTTCTGTTCTTTTTTTTTATAGTAAAAAGCAAAAAAAATACAACAAAGTCTTGTGATAAAAATACCAATCTTATTCGTATATAAAAAAAAAAAAAACTGAAATCAACACTCTACATCGAATCGCCCGATTTCATTCCTTTTTATGCATAAAATAAGCAAGGTTTTTTTTTAATATTTCACAAGTCTCCTTTGAGAGAAACCAACAGTAACTGTTTTATTTCAGCACGATTACAATTTTATGATTTATGAATGATTCATCCATCGAAAAAACCCAGAGGTGTGATTATATTTTATTATAGCAAACGCTTTTCCTTTATCTTCGTAACAATGGAAGATATCAGAAAAGAAATGGAAAGGTGCGAAAAGTTATTGTTTGGCCAAAATTAGCTGTCCAAACGATTGATGTATGGCGTTCCTGAAATAATAATGGTGAAGACTAAGAAGGTTTTAATTAAGGTTTTAATTGTATTTATTTATTTTATTATTTATGTACACACAGTAAAATAATTATTTATTGGGATTACTATGGATTTTTTTTATGGATGGATTTTTCGAGAGCTGTCGTTGGTGGCCCAGTGGTAACGGACCCGACTTACGGATTGTAGGTCGTGGGTTCGAACCCAGGAAGGCGCTTCACTAAATATAGTTTATTTTATCACCACTGCTCTCAAAACGGTGAAAGAGAACGGCCGCCATTAAGTAGGTAGGCATTTAAGCAGAAATTGCATTAAAAAAAATGCTTAAAGTCATTTCAATTAAAGGGGGTATCTCAAGTAGAGTTATTATGCTATGGATTTACTTTTAGGCAGATAAAGTGAAAGCTAATAATAAAAATAAAATTAATAAGACAATTTAAATAAAATAACAACATGCTGGTCGGGCTGGTCCACAAATTCAAGATCGCTCAGCGCGCTATGGAGCGAGCTATGCTCGGAGTTTCTTTGAAGGATAAAATCAAGAATGAAATTATCCGGAAAAGAACCGGAGTAACCGACATAGCTTGCAGAGTAAGCAAAGTGAAGTGGCAGTGGGCTGGCCATGTCTGTCGAAGGGCCGATGGTCGGTGGAGCAGACGAGTCCTGGAGTGGAGACCGCGTATCGGCAAGCGTAGTGTAGGACGCCCCCCAGTTAGATGGACGGACGTCCTAAAGAAGGTGGCTAGGGCTAGACTGGGTGCGGAAGGCGGAGGACAGGGTGTTGTGGCGCAGTCTGGGAGAGGCCTATGTCCAGCAGTGGCCTGCGATAGGCTGAGTTGATTGATTGATTGAACAACATGCTGGCATTTCCGGACGGCTTAGACAGAGGTGCACCAATGAGACACCCATGAGCTATGTTTAAGTCGCATGTAACAGGGGGCAAGCTTTTTGCTACCAACCGGCACAAATCCAGAATTCAGGCAGGTAATGAGAAATTCCAGATGGAAAAACTCAATAATACTTTGCCCGCCCGGGTAATTGAACCCAAGACCTCATGTTTAGCAGCAGCGCTTGCAACCACTAGACCAGCGAGGCAGGTAACAATTTATTTAAATTCCACGAACATATGAAATCTTTTTTTAATAAAAAAATAAAAAAACCGGCCAAGTGCGTGTCGGACACGCACAATGAAGCGAATGAAGTAGTGTAACTACTAGTTTATCACAAGAACAAACTTAACATTGTAGTTGAAAATCATGTCCTCCTATACGTTGCAACTGCAAATGTAAGTTGGTCGTTTGTGCCTAGTGATAGTTTTCCTCTTTTAACTTCATTATAATTATATACTACTGGCTTGATTTTTTTTCACATATCCATGAACCACCATTTCGCTGGGGGGTGGGGGGGACCTATCCAACGATATCCCACAGTAGACGAGAAAAAAACACCCCCACTTTGCGTGTACAGGAGATACACTACAAAATTTTTTTTTAATGATTTTATTTTACCACTTTGTCGCCGTGATTAATATGTATATCCATGCCAAATTACAGCTTTCTAGTACTAAGAGTCTCTAAACTAAGCTGCGGACGGAAGGACGGACGGACAGACGGACAGACGGACATGGCGAAACTATAAGGGTTCCTTGTTGCTTACGGAACGCTAACAAAAGAAAAGAAGAACAATTTAACAATAAAAGCAAAAATCCTGGCCACCAATAAAATCACTCCAAACAGCCTAGCCGTCACAAAAGGCATCCATTAATATTTGTTACCTTAATGAAGGCCCATTAGGGTTCCCACTTTGTCATTATAATATCATAAAGCGTTCGATGACAACCCTGACAGGTAATAGACGATTGATTGATCGGGGAATGGTTTAGAATTTCAATTGCGATTCCAATTTCGATTTTTGATTGAATTAAAAATATCGATTCCGTTTTTCACGAGTGAATGGTTTTTATCGCGGCTAATGTGGTGTCTGGGGATTTGATTAATTTCCTAGGACCACTGTTTATAGATAAAGTTTTTCAGGAAATTATATTGAATTGTGTCGATATCGAATAAGCTTGCATTATAAAATATTTATAGTTGGTAAGTTTTTCAGTATGTATTTTTGGTAGGTGTTTTTAACCCTTAATTGCATGATTTTTACTTTTTAAGCAAATTAAATTTATTTGGACATAACATTAGCTCTATAGTAAGGAAAAATAATTTAAAAAAATATATTCATAAAAATACTCTTTTTTTTTTCTAAATGGCCTGGTGGAAATTTACATCTTTATGTAATCAGAAGGAATCTACTGGGAACAAAATGAATTGAATATCTCTAACAATTGGGGAATCCCCGTGCTCTGGAAACGAATATATGGCATTGGATTGGTTGGTGGAAATTTCCATCACGATGCAGTTAAGGCTTAAAAAGCTGTCTCGAATGGTCTAGTACTCAAGTGGTCAACGGTGTGGTGTGACGGTATTTTACAATTAAATTAGCAACTAGTTTGGTTCCGTCTAGACTCTAGATTTTCCTATGGAGCAGGACCAGTATGTTTCCAAGCATTCTTCTCTTCGATATAATCCTCTAATTTGTAGTATGCTTGTTTACCAAGACAGTGTACTTTAAATAATTATGAGTTTAAATTTTCAGCAGTTAATTAATAATTATCAATAATATTATTTATTAATAATATATTTTTTTTAAATATTTTTTTTTTAATTGTAATATATCATCATCTGCCCAGCCTTTTCCCAGGCTTCCAGTCTAACCGGATGCAGCAGCAGGCAAGCGTAGCTTAACCTGATCGATCGACCCGTGTGACTGTTATTTTTTAGCCACGAGCCCCAATTTTTTGTATTTTTTTGTAATTGTAATATATCACAAGTTAAAAAACAAACGCAAAATGATAACACAAGCAGTCACGTTTGTTTTGTCCTCGTTACAGAAAAATATGTTTCAAGCTTTTAAAAACGGCGAGAAGTCTAAATTACACCCAAGAGGCTTAAAAGAACCAAAGTTAAAACATTACAGTGATGAAGCAAAAAAGTATTCAAAACTTTTTAATGTTCCTCGTAAACTCCGAGGTTTGTTTGTGTCAGCTAACACGGCTTTTTTATTTCGACTGGTATACTAGTATTTTTATCGGGACATGCCTGTTGGCTGCTGTTGGTGTGGTCTGTAGAGCGAAAACACAGGAAATACAGTTAAGCATTTATTTGGAAGGTATCTAAGAACTCAAGTGGAAAACTGGTGTGTCGTACAAACAACATAATTATGTCGTCTTCTCGCATTAAAAGTGTATCTCAGAATTTACTAATTTTACGAGTACAGAAGGAAGTTTTAAAGGCTTAACTTCCACAAATTTAAAACCAAACAATGCGCCATCTAGCGGGGATGTGTCGAACTATATAAGATACTATTTTTTCACTATTTAAGAGAAAATATTTGCTATGCGAAACACTTCTGTATACTTAATTCAATTTCTTTTTTTTTTTGAGATTGTAGACGCCAGTACATCAAGCTACTACAATCTGTCAAATGTCTTTAATAGATTTTCAACTTTATAGCTATAGCGTTAGGGCTCAAAGTTGATAGGGAAAATTTGACAGTTTCGGGTAGCTTGATGTGCTGGTGTCTGTACACTTTCAATGCGAAGAGACGGTGTGTTAACTTTTTATCTAGACAGTTTTCTACCATCTAGCCAGTGCAGTGACAGTACACGGAGGTGTTATATCTTCTACGGTTGCCCTTTTTCAGTTTCCAATAGGAAGACACTCAAAGATCATCCCTAGATTCTTAGATCCTAGATTTACAGAATTACATACAAACACACTTTAACCCACTTAGAGCTGATTTTTCCATCGCCAGATTATTTTATCGGAGGAATCATTTTGAAAAGACAGTTCTTCCATACAAAAACTGTCAGACGTCAATTTTAATCCTCGAATAAAAATTATCCGTCGATTGAAAAGTCAGCGCAAAGTAACAAAAAAAAACATACAAAAAAATAAATAAATAAACGCTTGTTATTAGGAGGATCGTCTGCGAACTGGCGAAAGGTCTAATGGCCGAACTTTTCCGTGGCTAATGTTTCTTTAAATACTCGCTTCGGACCCATTACGACCAGTAGGTAAATGTCACTCACTGTTGAAATATGGAAGCTGAGTTCTTTTGGCAAATCTTGTTTAAAATATACTTAAATAAAAATTAAAAAAAAATTAAACAAAAAAAAAAATCATAAGAAATATGCAATACCTTTGTACCCAAATTATAATTATGTCATATCCATATGTTTTTACTGTGTGTACATTTATAATAAAATAAATAAATAAACCTTACATCACACCTTGTTCCCCGATGAGTTAGGTAGAGGCATACCTACATATGGTGCACACAGTTTGAGTCCCCTGAAATGAGGAAAGGGGAAGCCTACTGCCACTAACCCTTTATAAGACAGAATATCCTGGCTTGTATGTTAAAAATAAAACACTGGGTATTAAAACTAATATTTATTGAAATTTTTATGGTACTTTGCATTTGACACACTATTTTACTCTATTTCACTCTTTTTCCAAGAGCTTTACTATTGCATAATGTCTAATGTTTAGTTTAGCCGCGAAGATTCAAAATGTATGGTGTCGAATATATGGACAGAGCCCCTTAAAGGGCTAACCAGGCATAAATCCAGGCTCCAGCTGCTACTGGGAAATTCCCCTTGGAAAAACCCA
This sequence comes from Eremobia ochroleuca, assembly GCA_949629135.1. Lineage (NCBI taxonomy): Eukaryota > Metazoa > Arthropoda > Insecta > Lepidoptera > Noctuidae > Eremobia > Eremobia ochroleuca. Next base: position 14,216,838 of record OX451392.1, read on the forward strand.
AAACACTGCCCGACCTGGGAATAGAACTCAGAACATCATGCTCGTAGCACTTGTGACCACTAAATCAACAACGCAGTCTAAATACACCTCCCTGTGTATTGGTTAAAACTTGATTATTAAACTAAATTCAAATTTTCAAATTCAAAGCTTTTTATTTCAGATAACCAGGATCCAATTTGTTAGTAGTATAAAAACTTATAACTAGTGTTAGTAAAACAACCTTAATATACTCGCCCCCTGCCTGACCCGTGAGTCGAGGTATCAATACTAATGTGAGCATTAATACATCGACCCACGTACAGACAGTCAAGTCTACTGGCTATCATTGATAAAACACTATTGTTAATAGCCCGTACCCTGCTCAGCATTGACGCGCACCGCTTGCGCAGAGTAGCGTAAAATAAAAGATAAAAGACGAAATGAAAATACTAATTTCAGAAAAAAATGTATGCGATTGATGCTTTGTTTTTATTTATTTATCCTCACACTGGAACATCATTCAGCAATTACACTAACGGAGCAAAAATCCATCCATCCTGTGCGTGGTGGACATCGAACGGCTGCGATGGATCACGCACGCACACGCATCATCATGACATTTCTCCATAGCCCCATCACTCCTTCTTTGAGAATATTGCGCACATTCTTTGAGAATTTTTGAAACACAATTAATTTTTCAAAATAACTACATTAAAATTGAAAAATAAACGGAGAATTTTAAGGTGTCATCTTGACTGACGGATGACAGATAATGAATTGTTGTAAACAAACCTCTATTTGCAAAGGAACTTATAGACATGAGCTGCAATTAGATTTGAACACAGTTTGTTAGGTACAGACGCCAGCACATCAAGGTACTACAATCTGTCAGATTTCTTTAATAGATTGTCAACTTTATCGCTAAAGCATAAGGTTCAAAGTTGATTGGGAAAATCTGACAGTTTCGGGAAGCTTGATGTGCTGGCATCTGTACATGATTGAGTAGTAGATACCACGTAGTAAAACAAAGAGGAGCTGTTGTAATTAGATTCCCCTATGAAACAACGCGTGACAATTTACGGGGTGAGGGGGTGTTAGATCCCGCCTACTTCTTTATTTTCCATCTACTAGTCAATAGCAAAACCATTAGCTCGTTCTGTCAATTTCACATTGTAGTTACGTAACTATCTCACACTAGATGTCACTAATTGTAAGTACAGGATGCAACTCGTACTCAGAATTTTCGTACCAGGGTACTTTTATTTTTAACACCCTTTCATTAGTTTCACTCGTTTGTTTGTTTGTATGTCACTGACTCGTTTGGGCTTGATTTTACCCCACTTTTAAGGTGTATACAACGTGTAACGTTATATGCGCAAAACCTGAAAATAGTTTGATCAGAATAACGAGCAGAATTAAATGAACCACTTTTTAATATAGGTCACATTTTTCAAAAAATCTTCATTAAAAACGTTGCCGTGTCTATTTATTAATAGGTCAAGCAACCCAATGTCAGCGCGGCGCGGCGGCCCGGTGACGACTCCTCGCTCAACAAAGTGTCATCGCAGACGCAAGAAACGATCAGAATGGCCAGTAAAACTAAAACAGCACATAAAACATTTACAATTTTTTTAATGACTTATTTTGTATCTGAAACAGGTCAATTGAATTAAAAATCAGTGGGTGTCTGAGTTTTTGCGCATTTAACGTTACACGTTGTAGATGGCTCACTGACCTTGTGCATATGGGCGGAGCTAAACGCCCTTCTCCCTTATACGTAAAAAGCGAGCGTTGGCGCGCTACACTAAAACGACGATCAAAGAATATGTAGAGGCGCAGACATGCCGCACGTAGATCGCCATTTTTGGAAAGTACTTTAAATAAATGATTGTAGATAGAATATTTAATTTAAGGAGATTGTATTTTTGTGTTACTCCGTGGTGTTTACTCCGTGGTAGATACATATTATAATGTCCTCAAGACCGAATTTCGGTCATGACGACCAATCTCAGCAGAGACCAGTCTTCGGCGTAGTAGATATTATAGTGCAGAAGTGTGTGTGCGCAGACACAGGTTTCTCAATACTCTCTCTTCACTTTTTCCGACCCGGGAATTGAACTTAGGACCCCACACTCAGCAGTCGCACGAGCACCAGGAGACCAGCGGGGCAGTAAATACGTATACCTTGGTATCTACATAAGTACCCAGGAACTTTATATTTCTAGGAACTTCAGTAAGCTACAAATCAGACATGATTAGTAGGTATACATTTGTATATACACAGCATGTTGTTTCCCACGTTTATGAGAAAACTAAGTAGATTAAGAAAGTTTGCAAGAGAATCGTTGTCTGTAATGAAGTTTGTCTGTTTAAATTAAACGCAGACATCGAGGACGATACGGTTCTAACGAAATGTCGGATTAGGATACAGAAATAATATAGCATGGTTTTTTTTACCGTGTCCAAATTTTTACAGGATGTTCTACCCATGAATATGAACAACTTTCACTATGGAACCAACTCTGAGATCACGAAAATAAAATCAGCTGTTTCATACATTTTGGTCAAGTAGGTATTGAAATTTGTATAAAACAGCTGATTTAGATTTTGTGATTTCAGAGTTAGTCCCATAGTGAAAGTTGTTCATAGTCATGAGTAGAATACCCTGAAAAAAATCGGAGCCTGTAAAAAAAACAGCCAGTATTTTATACACCACACTGCGCTCCATAACTCAAGTAGTGGATGTTGGTGAAAAACCAGCCAGGCTGAACTGGGAGTACACGCTGGACACGTTTCACGAATGCAACCGGAGCGATAGGCAAAGATTGTCACTGACTGGATGGAGGCTTACGTAAGACGATTTGAGGATTTTTTTCTTTGCAATTATGGTAGATATCAGTCATCATCTGCCTAGCCTTTTCCCAACTATGTTGGGGTCGGCTTCCAGTCTGCAACGGTCGGCAACCGGATGCAGCTGAATACCTACCAGCTTTTGTCAAAAAAGCTTAGCTCTGCAGCATACGCCGTTAGGAAAATTCGTGACTTAACTGATTTAGAGACAGCCCGTTTAGTTTACTTTAGTTATTTTCATAGTGTGATGTCATACGGTATTCTGTTGTGGGGAAATGCCGCCGAAATTCAGATAATTTTTATTTTACAAAAAAGGGCAATTCGTTCCATTTATAAATTAAGTCCCAGACACTCCCTCAGAGACAAATTTAAAGAGATTAATATAATGACTGTGCCTTCTCAGTACATTTATGATAATCTTTTGTATGCACATAAAAATATTAATCTGTTTAAGAAATACAGTGATATCCATAATATAAATACTAGGAACAAACATAAATTTGTTGTTCCTACAACAAGGCTCAAGAAAATAGGTGGCTCGTTTAGATGCCAATGTATACGTTTTTATAATAAACTTCCTAATTTTTTTTCCGTTATAAGTTTTAGATTTCTTAAAATAAGTACGTAAAATATTGCACCCTTTCTCACAGGCATATCTTCAAGTCAAGCCTTCAAGTCTGTCTTTAAGACGTCAGTCTCCCCCGCCCTTTTCTCAATTTATTTGGGGTCGGTGCACCATGTCTTTTTCTCCCATACTCCTCTATTAGTCGTCATCTGGGTACTCACCCCCTAGTAAAGTATTAAAAACGAGTATCGAAAAATTCTCTGGAAAAACAACAAACATAAATACATACACAGCAATAGAGTCCCAGCAAATAAATACTGCGAATTCTATTTACATTCATATCTGTACAAAAACAGCAACAGCGCATCCCGAACTATTTACTTTAGTTTCCACGGTAAATATTTTTGGTCGATCGTAAACTTGGCCATTCAATTACAGGCACAAAAAACAGGCCACTGTAAAATAAACCTTTTGATATGCTCTGCCGAGTAAAATGTATTGACATGTAAGGGCTACGTTTCAGGCGGTTTCGGGCATGCAATAAGTAAATTACAAAAGCTCAACATTTTTTTGAAGTGACTGCTTATTTATGCATACTTTGCGCTCTTTCTGAACAGTGAACGAAACTGGACCGTCATGCTTGGGTCGGTGACGCTGAATCCAGTATATTCAACTTCAGTCGTTCGATGACGCTGAATCGGGTATACTCGACTCCAGTCGGTCGGTGACGCTGAATTGGGCACACTAGACTCCAGTCGGTCGGTGACGCTGAATCGGGTATACTCGACTTCAACCGGTCGGTCGGTGGCGTTGAGTCGGGTATACTCGAATCCAGTCGGTCGGTGACGCTTACTCGGGTATACTCGACTGCAGTCGGCCGGTGATGCTGAATTGGGTATACTCGACTCCAGTCGTAAATTTTCACTTCAATGGCGTCGTCATAAGCACACACACTTTTTTTTAACCGACTACAAAAAAGGAGGAGATTATCAATTGGGATTTTTATATATATTTTTTGTATGTATGTTCGGTCATAAATTCGTCATATATAAACGGATTTGCTAATTTCTTTTTTTAATGGTTAATGTATGCCCATTTAAATTTGACTAGCTTAGCGTGGGTAGTTTTTGAGTTAGCTTCAATAAAACGATATTTTCCATTTGGTTAAAGAGTTTTATTTTTTATTTTATATTACTTACTGATTAAAATGTTCGACATTTTAGTTTTTTTTTAGTTTTCCGAGTTAAAGGTCGTAAGCTCGATCCCAGACAGGCGCTTTACTTTGTGTAAATAATTTCATCACCACTGCTTTCAAAACGGGGAAGGAAATCATCATGAGGAAACCGGCATATTCTAGAATCAAAGATTCGAAGACATATGACACCTACCAACCCGCACTGGACCCACGAGATAGATTACAGCCCACTCCCTCTTACCGAGAGGAGGCCTGTGTCCCAGCAGTGAGAACATTATACGCTGATTATGATGTAGGAAAATTTCGATGAAGATAAATACTGTTTAGATTCTTTTCACATCTCTTAAACATACATATCATCCTGAATCTATCAAAACGGCTTCTCTTAAAAGATATATACCTGCCGACGTATTCTGTAAAAATCTCACGCTTTCGGTGAGCTTAAAGTGAGCTGTCATCCCACCTGATGCTAAGGATTGACACTATTGACAGCTTATATCATCTTATTTTTCACGTGCGATATGTCATTCGTAGATCTTTGACAGTCGTTACGGGTAGTCAGAAGCCCGAAAGTCTGACAATCAGTCTTACCTAGGGGTATCGTATTACCCAGTAACTGGTTTGTGGAGGTCAGATAGGCAGTCGCTCCATGTAAAATACTGGTATTCAGCTGCATCCGTTAGTTTTTTGTTTCTAAGAGTTGTTCTAAGTGGACTTTTTGCAGTGGTTTTTCTGTATATCGGTTTTCAACCCGTTCAACTCTCCTCTGTTGAGGTTAATTTCATCATCGAAAAAGGTTCCCGTTTTATTTAAATTAAGCGTGCTTGCTCACTTATTTTTTTTTTTCATTGTGTTTCAATGGCCTGGGTGATTAAAATGATAATGTGCGACAATTTGAGACTACGTCATTTTTATCGATGTAAGGCTACATTATAGTAAGCTCGGTAGCCGGAAAATAGATGTTCCTGCCGTGCGATTCTGTAACTATCTCACCGTGAAAGCTTGGGTGAAGTGAGCGTGGAGTGAGCTGTCATTCGCTAGGGATTAACACTATTAAGTGCTCACTTTACTTGTGATTTCACGGTGAGTTTTTTACAGAATCGACCGGCTGAAATCTAGAATTAAATAATTTTTGTTTTTCATTAATGTTGTTGTTAATGTGAAATAAACGGTAAATATGTAACAATTAAACTAGCTATTTGTTACGCCAGTGGTATGTAAACACACAATAAAAACAAAAATACTCTAACAAAACCTTACTCTCATTCACGAGTAAAAGCTCATAACCCTTAAACTAAAAATAGTTCCCATTTCCCTTCTAGGAACACAAACCATTATATAGAAAATACCTCTTAAATCCTGCCACTAAAACAGCGCAGGCGTAACATTAACATTCGCTTGTTTCGTTAATTTCGCACAAAGCGGAACATTACAGTTCGTTTTCAACAGAATTTGGCCGCCGGCTAACGGAGTCGAAGCGACCGCAACACAACGGCTTGTTTAGACCAAAACAGCTAAAACTACAAATGGATATTTTGATGTAGCAACACGTTTATTAGGAAATTCTAGAAATTCGGAATGAAATGAGAATGGTATGTTTGAGTTTTAATGGTTATTTTTAAAGAGTTGTTTCTATTCCAAGAAGGAATTTATATATATTCTGAAATTGTTTGATGCATTTAAATAATTGAAATGTTTTGTACTACATTGGTTTTTATTCAGTACTAGCTGCGTCCCACGGTTTCACCCGCATAAGTCTCGATCCCATAAGAATATCGAGATAAAAAGTATTATATGTGTTAATCCTGGTTATAAACTCTATCTGTGTGTCAAATTTCATCAAAATTGGTCCAGCCGTTTGAGCTTCAAGAAGTAACAAGCATGAAAACACACACGCACACACTCACAAACTTTCGCCTTTATAATATTAGTGTACCATACAGAAATTACTGTGAAATTTTATTTTGTTCACAAAATAAACGTTTTATGATTTAAAACAATTAACATTCTGATAAAAATACCTGTTTAAAAGGTCATTATAGAAATTCAATGTGAAATGAATTGAATAAAATTTTGTTATGATGGAATTATTTTGAAAGAGAACTGTTATTAATTCAATATATTTCCAAGAATTAATACTTGCACTATTCCAGTATCCTTTGTAAATAATGAATTGGCATATTAGTGGTACTGATTATTCATTAATTATGTAATAGATACCTTTAATATATTTTTTCTTTTGTTGCATTCGGAACCTCAAAAGGTCTACCTACTACTTTTTAGATTATTGTCATACTTATTAATTACTAGCTGGGGTACCCAGCTTCGCTCAGGAATATTCCACAACATTCCAAAATGTTCTGGAATGCTCTCGAATACTCTCGAATGTTCTGGATTGTTCTAGAAATTTCTAGAGGGCGAAAATTCCAGCCCTTACATCTTCAAAAGGATGCCCTTCAGGTAAAAACGGGAACCTTCTTCATGGACAGGAGACAGAGGGTTACCACACCATATAACTCCCGTGATCGTACTGGGACGCATTTCTGAGTTTTAGCGGCACGCACATTGTTGTACACTTTCTTTTATAATATACAACGTGTAACGTTAAATGCGCAAAACCAGAAAATAGTTTGATCAGAATAACGAGCAGAATTAATTGAACCACTTTTTAATATAGGTCACATTTTTCAAAAAATCTTCATTAAAAACGTTGCCGTGTCTATTTATCAATAGGTCAAGCAACCCAATGTCAGCGCGGCGCGGCGGCCCGGTGACGACTCCTCGCTCGACAAAGCGTCGTCGCAGACGCAAGAAACGATCAGAATGGCTAGTAAAACTAAAACAGCACATAAAACCTTTACAATTTTTTTAATGACTTATTTTCTCTGAAATAAGTCAATTGAATTAAAAATCAGTTGGGGTGTCTGAGGTTTTGCGCATTTAACGTTACACGTTGTATATTGAGTATCATACCTAAACCGTGACAAAGAAGTTACCTAATTTTGGCTCGTTCTTTCACCGAAGAATTGGCATTGTCATTAAACGTGGCAATGCTGTCTGTCTTCTGGGCACGTTTCCGAATGACAACGATGCGGACGAGAACTTCGACGCCTAAGTGTCCTTTTGTATTTATTCGTATAGGTAGTTATTTAATTTAGTAGATACCTAGCGTGAATAGTTAGTTTTGTTTTATATTGTATACAGCGTGCCGCTTTAATGGCGTCATTCATTTAACACACGTATAGAGTTTCGCGTTTTCGTTTTATGAACATAAATTTTAATTTCATTATACGTTATTAGTTATTTTCTAAAACAGTATCTCGGAGCAACCTGTACTTAAAGAAATGTAGCGCAGGAGTCATTTGCCGGGATCATGGATCTTAACATCGCATCAATGAAATAAATAGTATATTAATATTAACGAATAACGCGGAAAGAGTCGGCGAATGGAAGGGAAGAGAGAGAGAGCCCTATTTCGTCGAGTGGCGCAGGCGGCAGTTTTCAAACTTACGTATGATTTTATGTTGTTATAATTTTTATGATTACTGGCCACTAGCCCTAGCTGTATGTTAAATTAATCTCCCCATTGTAGCGGCACGTTGTATAACAACAAACTGCTATACAGTTTGGCAGAAGTAATATCTTTTGTAATGCTTAGAAAGTCACCACGAATAAACACTTTTTCATTTATTTTTTTTAATGTTTATGAAATAAAGTAATTTTATTTATTTATTTATAATAAGCACACCAACAGCACAGCGACTTACAACTCAAATAAAAAAATCATAATAAAAATTGCCATTTCAGTAACACAATAATATAATGAGATGAGAGTGAGGTGGAGTGGTGGTAGTGGTGGTGGTGGTGTGGGGGTGTGATGTGATGGGTGATGAGATGGTTTTGGAATACATGACATGTTTTTCGATCATAATTTTCTCATTTCAAACGAGAATTATGTCGTTTGGGCCATGTTGGCACTGCTGGGAACTGACGATGCACATTACCAAGTCTCAGCTGTTATAACAATAGTTTACCAAGCTGTTTCAGTTGAAAATAAACTCCAAGTTGCGGTTGAATTGTGTTTCGCATTGTTTATTCTATGTCTGCAGGCGTCGAACTCTTTACCTTTGTTCAAAACTTTAGCACTACCTTCTTTCCAGACAATTTCAGTGGAATAATATCGAAAGTTAGAAAAATAGAGATATTTTTAAAGTGTAGTTATGTTTTCAATGTAATATTGTTATATGGTTGTTCAATGTAATAAATATATAACTAATTATACTTATATTACTCGTATACTCGTACTTATATCCAATAGTGTGCTGAATTCATGGTTAGACTTTGCGCGTCGGTGTCCCTGTCACCTGAAGTTAAAACTGTTCATTAAATACATATTTAAACATTTATCACTATGAGGTGTGGCAAAAATTCCATAAACTATATTTTCTCGTTGGGAACGAGAAAATACAGTTTTTAGAATTTTTGACCATTTCTCTGTTTGTTTGAATGTAAGTTCCGGATTGGCACAAAAATGGCTAAACTAATTTGGAACACACATAGTTTACACCCTGGATTGACGCCTAGAATAGAATTGAATACTCTTTATTATGTACACCATATAAATTACAGACATAAATATAGATATTTTACAAAGGGGGACATAATGGGCGGTCTTATTGCTAGCGATCTTTTAAAGACAACCTTTGGATGGATTGAAAAGGGAAAGAAGTAATCTAAATAAATATATATGTATATAATAGGCATCAAAATAGCAGCAAAGAAAATATAATGATGATGTTTAAGGTGAGAGGAAGTACTTTTTTTATCATGATTTTAAAAGTGGACAAAGATTAAGCACGCCTTACCGACACGGGCAAGTCATTCCATAACCGTACTGCTTGAACAGTAAAAGATTTGTCATAGAAACTGGTGGAATGCATTGGCATCTCTAGTCTCAGGTTTTCCGATGACCTCAGATATACGAGTATATTATGTGTGTCATGAAGGAACTTGAAACGTTCCTTAAGATCCCATTAGTACGTTCCCGTGTGATATTTTCCGGCATCCGACATTTCGTGGGAAGTTGCGGACAAAAGTTAGTAACAAATATGATGCTAAAAAGGTAGTAGGAACTGCGATTTGGTTAAAGAGGTTTCGGATGTCGGTAGAAAGATAAAATTACAGTCAAAAATAAAATGAAGTACTACTCTGGTAGTTTTTGTCTTAGTATTTTTGGAACTGTAACTGGTAAATCGTATTATGTTTCTCAGTAAGGCTATATTTAGAAAAGAAATTAGAGATTAAACGAACTTACCTGTGAGTGAAGTTCGATCCTAATTATATGAAGGCTTCGTCCGAAGAGATTAGCATTTATACACATGTAGTAACGCGTAGTACACACCATTCCACACTATTTTGAGAATATTTTGATTTCTTCTGCATTTTTAACTTTTTTTTTTTTTTTTTTGTGGGTAAGTTAGTCAACTTTATTCCTGCGCCCGCAATCCGTGTCATTTAGTTTAGAGTCTAGCCCATTCGATTCATATTTTACGATTGATAAGGGTAGAGACTAAACGAGAGGGTGGGAGGGTTGCTAATCTCTTCGGACGAAGCCTTCATATAATTAGGATCGAACTTCACTCACAGGTAAGTTCGTTTAATCTCTAATTATATTTCAGGTTTCGTCCTCGAGATTAGCATTTATACACATGTAGACTTTTAGAGATATGAATCGTAAAATATGTATAATTAAATGAAATTCATGAGTTATAGGTTGCAAAGTATTTTGTATTACTGTAACGAAAAAACAAAAATCACATAATTTTACAATTATTGCAATTCTAAAAGGTTTACTTGTTAATTGAATCATTCATAATTGCCATACCAAAACAATCATTAGACATATTATTATTAACAGGTCTACTATAAAATTTTGCAAATGTTTGAGAGCTAGGGCTCCAACCAGCAGCTTTCCTAATTTGATCAATATTAACACCTAATCTTTGCGCAGCAGATGTGGCAGCATGCCGAGTGCTATGCGCAGTGAACGTGGAAGTATCAATTCCGCTTAAACTTAGAGTGTGTTTTATCCATCTGGATAAAGTTTGTGCCCCTACGGACTTATGCGGCCTTTTAAAACTGATAAGTAAAGTATCCGTAATAATACGAATTCCTTCAGTCATTGCGAGATAATCGAGTATTGCTTTTGCTGGACAAATCTCTGGTTTTTTATCAAAAAACGGAATAACGAGCATGGGTTGAGATGCCCCAATTCTAGATGTTTTTATCAGGTCGGGAATTTTAATTTTGATTTCATTTGGAAACTTTTCAATAATACAAATTTTAATTTTTGATAATGTTTGCACCCTATGTGCAGTGACGAGAGCTAATAGAGTAATTAATTTTTTGGACATTTTTTCAAGACTTATGTCTTTATTAGGGTACCATTTTTCCAGATAATTTAATACCAAAGACGTGTCCCAGGTTTCGTTATACTTAGGCAGAGGGGGTCTAGAACGAAATACTCCTTTAAAGAATCTTTTCATATCTTCATTCCCGGAAATGTTTTCTTCAGTAATTAAACTCAAAGCGGACCGGTATGAATTTAATGTTCCGTATTGGGCACCACTATTATACGCAATTGTTAGGAAGTTCATAATATGTGGAATTGATACCTCATACATGTTCAATTTATTCTCATTACAATAAATGAACCACTTTTTATAACACCCTTCATATTGTTTATAAGAGTTCTCCGAGAGAGAGTTAAGCACTATATCCATAGATGAAAGTGGGATACCTCTTCTTATCATCGCCTTGCGGATAAGATCCCTGCCACCAGTGTAATGCTGTTGCGTATGTGGAGACGACTGACATCAGTAGATAAAATTAAATTATCATTAGCCCGGAACATTACCATTTCTGACACTAAAAGACTTAAATAATGGGTACCACGGCTGTGTTGGCCAGTGTGGTATAACCATGATACCCTTGGCGTTATCAGACTGAATTTTTCGTAATGATTTTAATATCATGGTAAACGGAGGAAACGCATAAAAATAAAATTCTGACCATGAAATTGTAAAAGCATTTACTGCGTATGCATCCGGATCTCTGTGCCAGGAGACGTATCTTGGGCATTTATTATTTAACCGGCTGGCAAAAAGATCTATTATTGGGGAACCAAATTTTTTAATAATTTTACGGTAGGCATAGTCTGCCAGTTGCCACTCAATATCAGGATGCGTACGTCTCGACTCCTTATCTGCTTCAAAGTTCTCTGAAGAAGTAATATATGAAGCGAAAACATATAAATTTCTATGTTCGCACCATTGCCAAAGTTGCTTCGCAACGTCTGTCAAATGGGGGAACTGGATGCCTCCCATCCTGTTGACGTAGGAAATAGCGGTCGTATTATCAATTCGAAGAAGAATCTGGGAGTTAGACATATCCTTAGCAAATATTTTAAGGCCAATATAAGCAGCCATAATTTCTAAATAGTTAATATGCTGGCTGAGTTCAACGTCTCCCCACAGGCCACTAGCTCTCTGATCACCACACGCAATTCCCCACCCCTTTTTTGAGGCATCAGAGAAAATTTCAAGGTCATATTTATCCATTTTGATTTTACAAACAGAATGATCGATAGCATGATTCCACCATTCAAGGTCTATTTTCAATGAATTTGGTATATTCATAATTGTTTCATAATTATTGTTTGAATTTTTTAAATTAAGGTATTTACATCTTTCAAATAGTTTGGTATAGAGCCAGCCATACTCCACAGCTGGGCAGGCAGATACCAAAAGACCAACAAAGCTAGCGAAAGCTCTGATTTTGCATTGTTTTAAATTCGACATTCTTTTAATTTCTAATTTTATTCTATTAATTTTTTCTTTTGGTAATGTGACCTGAAATTTTCTTGTATCTACAACATATCCTAAATATCTGCAAATGTGTGAAGGATTGAAATTACTTTTTTCCCTATTTATGATAAAACCAAGGCTTGTAAGGAGGTTTTGAGTTTCTTGCAGGTTTTTATAGCAAGTTTGCTGATCATGACCAATAAGGCAAATGTCATCTAAATATATAGTAGATAAGTATCCACGTGTTCTCAATAATTTCATCACTGGTTTCATAACCTTTGTAAATACAAAGGGAGCAGTATTCAAGCCGAAAGGTAAGATATTAAATTCATAAATAGAATGCTCAAACTGGAACCTGAGATATTTTCGATCATCTTTATCAATCTTAATTAAATAATATGCGTCTTTTAAGTCGATAGTGCATAAGTAACAATCTCGTGATATCAGTTTTATTACAGTTCTTAAGTCTTCCAGTTTGAAGTGATTAGTACCAATAAATTCATTTAAAGATTTTAAGTTTAAGATAAAACGCATCTTTCCGTTAGGCTTGGGTATTAAAAAGACTTTTGACAAATATTGATCGGACCGAGCTTCACATTCCGAAATAGCTCCTAATGATAACAAATTGTCGATGGCTTCAATGAAGTGCGCCCTTTCTGACTCAGAATATTTCCGAATGTTAGGAGGTACCTACTGATTGAATTGGTAACCGAGTAAAGGGAATTTTATAACTCTTTATATAAGAAAGGATCATTGGATCATGAGTGATCATTGACCATTCTTTATAAAATAAGGACAATCGACCTGCAGGTTTTACCGTGTTTAGCGAGGTCTGTAGTTCTGTCGCTGCTGCGGATGTTGAGACTGCTTGGATGAGCCGGCTGGCCGATTGGGCGTCGAGGTCATCGCAGGCTTCTTCATCCTTGGTGGGCCCGTCGGCCTGCGAGTCGGACCCGGATTCCTCCAGTTTAAATTCCTCGAAGGATTAGCTGTGCTCTGTGTAAACATCTTATTGGCAGGTTTAGGTGCCGGTGGTTTAAGATCTGTACCAGATTTATTGATATCTTTTGCAGTTTTCATGGTTTCGGCTAAGTTCTCACCGAAAAGAAGCTTATCAATTTTTGTATTCTGTAGCTGTTCTCTAACTTCTTTCTTTACAGCATTCAATAGGAAGTTTCTCCGTGTCACAGAGTCAGCGTGTTGGCAGTCGCAGATGATACGAGTAGAATCCATCAGAAGTTTGAGTAAAGCGGTGTTTTTATCCTTAGCAGACAATATAAGCGTGATGGCTTCTCCTAAGGAAGTAATGGCTAAGGTAAGTTGTTTTTGTTTACTTTCAATAGCTTTATCGCGTTTAGCAATAATATCTGACACAGCTGCTTTTATTTCTGCATTCAATTCTGGAGGATCAATCAACTTGGCATTTTCAGGAGCTAAATAATTTTCTTTAAGCTCCTTGCGCATATCTTTTGTTATCCCCACCGTAGTCCAATGTTGAAATCTAATCGATAAATCTTTTTGTATATTTTTTCCATATTTTTTATCTGTCGTAGGATCAGTGCCTAATATATCCAACATTTCACTATCAAGTCCTGAGTCTTCTATTGCAGGTATCGTCGCATCTTCAAGCGGAAGCGGCTTTGGGACTACGGGCGGTGAAGGGTCCGCAGGATCCGGCGCAACTATCGCGACAGACTGAATTTGAACAGAGTTTTCATCGCGTGATGTGCTGGGGAGTGGATCTGATTCCAGCTCCACCTCGGGCTGTGTGAGGTGTACATCTGTTTGTAGCTCGGGAGAAGGCTGATCCAGGTCTGACATGACCGCTTCATTGTTAAACAACCCCATATATTCTCCGTCTGAAAAGGAGACGTAAAGTCCCATGTAGCCTGGCAATGCGAGTCAATACTATATTGTAAGTGACAGTCCCAAGTCTTGATAACACGTACTGTCCACAAACAAATTTATCTAGCACCATGAGACAGTCCCATTTGTACTTCTCGGCGGGCCGGGAAATGACTGCATTATTATCGTAACAATAAAATAGAACAAGTTGTTCGATATGTTAAAATCTTTAATGTTTTCAGTGTAAAATACTTGTTAGTTACATAGTAGTCTAAAAGACTGAACTGAATTGTTAGAAATTAACAGTAAGAAACAGTCCCAATGCAAGCAAGTACTGTCCGCAAACTATTATTTCATAAAGAATAATTAAATCTTGGTTTGTCTGGCTCGTATTAGTGAAAAAAACAGTCCCATTGTACTGTCCGTAACACTAATTCCTCGAGTAGAAAAACAATTAAGTATGTACCTAGGCACCTTGTTGTTGGTAGGTATATACGATGTTAAACAAAGTAAACAAGACGTGTAATCTAATATAATTACATTTTAATAACAGATGAAGATCGTTATGCATTCAAATTTAAGAAAAAATAACTATGTAGTAGGTAGTAGGTCACCCACTGATTAATATGTATATAGCTTGAAAATAAAACGTACCTTGATCATCTAACGGAGAACGGCGGCACAAACTTGTTGTTGAAGATAACTGTGAGTCATCCGAGTAATATGAATCACGCGATCGACGCCGTTTGCGTCTTAATTTTCTTTGTAATCTTCTAATTTTATGTTTTATACGATCACAATCATCACCTTTTCTTTTAGGCATTATTATAATATAACAATAACACTAGATATTAACTTTTTAAATAACTGTAATCGCGAGCGAGTGTGGAAAGGCGCAGCACTAAAAAGCGTATGACACGGATTGCGGGCGCAGGAATAAAGTTGACTAACTTACCCAAAAAAAAAAAAAAAAAAGTTAAAAATGCAGAAGAAATCAAAATATTCTCAAAATAGTGCGGAATGGTGTGTACTACGTGTTACTACATGTGTATAAATGCTAATCTCGAGGACGAAGCCTGAAATATAATTGTTACTATTTTAAGTGATCAGAAGCCTAATAATTAAGTAATGTCTACCTTTATTCTGATGATTTTTCTAACAACTATGTAGTAGATCTGTTTAGTAATATGTGGATAACGTTGTGAGTAGTGTATTTGTTACCTCTACTATTAAGTTCTATACTATGTTTACTTGTTGTATTATTACTCTGCTGATTTTTGTCCCTAAATAAATAAATAAATAGAACAGAACGATCTGCCCGACATCTGCATGATATTGATGAAGACTGATAAGATTCTGGCTACTTTCGAAACAGTGGTGCTGGCCCCAAGTTACGAGTAATAGGTCGTAGGGTTCGAACCCAGGCAGTTGCTTTGCTTTCTGTAAATAATTCTATCATCACTGCTCTCAAAACGGTGAAAGAAAACATCTTGAGGAAACCGGCATGTCCTAGCACCGAAAATTCGAAGACATGTGACATGTACCAACCTGCACCGGGCCCGAGGATAACAGCCGACTCATTCTCGAAGAGAGGAGACTTGTGTACGAGAAGTGGACACATTATAGGCTGAATATGTCGCTTCTGTAATAATATTGTGTAACTTTATTTATAAATAGGACAATGCGACCTGCCTGAAATCTGCATGATATTGATGAAGACTGATATAATTCTGGGAAATTTCGTAAAACACAAATTTTCTATCAATCAATCAACTCAGCCCATCGCAGTCCACTGCTGCACATAGGCCTCTCCCAGAGTGCGCCACAACACCCTGTCCTCCGCCTTCCGCATCCAGTCTACCCCAGCTACCTTCTTTAGGTCGTCCGTCCATCTACCTGGGGGGCGTCCCACACTACGCTTGCCGATACGCGGTCTCCACTCCAGGACTCGTCTGCTCCACCGGCCATTGGCCCTTCGACAGACATGGCCAGCCCACTGCCACTTCAGTTTGCTTACTCTGCGAGCTATGTCGGTTACTGCGGTTCTTTTTAGGATAATACATTTCTGAATAATCTTTACTGAACCTTATAAGTATACTTATCTATTGAACCGTTGAAAACCCCTCGGTATCGATACTTCTCGGAAGCGACTCGGAAGTGACGCAAGTCAAAGAAAATACATACACAGAAGACTAGGAGTACCTCGATAGGAATATTCTAGGAAACCAATGTAGGAGCTTTCCAAAGGTGCCTCAGACCTATCCCACGTTATTAGATTTCATACAATTATGTACGAGTTATCTCATACACGTTTTTCTACTAAGGCGATAAATAGACAAAGTTAATAAAGGAAAAAAGAACCAGTGCGCAAACTGTAAAGTCAGCATATGATTCTAGAAATTTTTCGTACGTTATAAAAAAAAAACCTACTGCTTCATAGAAAAGTTCATTAGTATTTTTTTTTTAACCGACGTAAAATTTCTAAGCTAGGGGATCTAGAAACACATGCTGAATTCATGGGTACATTTTGCGCACTGGTTAAAATGCTTTCCTGTACAAAACCATTGGGGACGAGGTAGTACAAAACACTGGTAGAATGTGGCAGACATTTCAATACAAGTTTCAGAAGTAGAAGACAGTGACAGAAAGGTTTCACTTTAATTTACAAAGAAATAAAATCTCTGGATGTTCTGTATTCTTTGTGACATTTTAATCAAAAGATTTAAGTTTTGTGGACAGACATGTTAAACGGTTTTGGAAAATTTGTTGGAAATAAGTTGCAAATTATGTATTTGTCCAAAATTTAAAAACAAGTTAATGATTTCTTTCTAACAAACAAAGTATGTTGGTCTGAATATTAGTCCCAACATTATTATGGTATTTTTTGATGACAGTTCTATGAGGTACAGTAGGCCACACATAAGTGATAACAAAAACAAAATACTAGTCTCTATTGAAAATTCGTACTACGCTAGGCCAGCTCAAGGTCATCGTGACTGGACCTAAATTTTTGGAACACATTTTACATAAAAAGCGTCTACTCCTATTGAAAAAATTATAGCTATCCATATACTTATCATCATCATCTGCCGAGCCTTTTCCCATCTATGTTGGGGTCAGCTTCCAGTCTAACCGGATGCAGCTGAATACCAGTATTTTACGTGGAGCGACTGCCTATCTGACCTCCACAACTCAGTTTCTGGGTAATACACGACAACTAGTCTTACCTAGGGGTACCGACCCCTAGGTAAGACTAGTTGTCACACTTTCGGGCTACTGACGACCCGTAACGACTGTCAAAGATCCACGAATGACAGCCGGGACCAACGGCTTAACGTGCTTTCCGAGGCACGGAGGGGTCTTGGTATGTGAAGATGGTCACCCATCCAAGGACCAACCGCGGCAAGCGTAGCTTAACCTGATCGATCGACCCGTGCGGCTGTTAAATTACAATAAAACCACATACTTGTATTAAGTAACATAACCATCCATATACTTATATTGAATAACAATAAAACCTTTCTGAGCATTGGTGGTCCAGTGTTAATGGCCCGGACTTACAAATTGTAGGTCGTGGGTTCAAACCCAACAAGGCACTTTATTTTATGTAAACTATTTCATCACCACTGCTCTCAAAACGGTAAATGAAAACGACGTGAGAAAACCGGCATTATGAGAGATCCACTAACCCGCACTGGGCCAACTAGCTGGATCCCATGGCCACAGCAGTGGAAATAGTATAGACTGATTATACTATGCTTAAAACTTTCTCAGGAATCTTGACCTTCCTTCCTTGAGAAATACGTAATAAGTTTTAAGCAAAGCATAATCATATGCTATGCTTCAAACTTTCTCAGGAATCTTGACCTTCCTTCCTTGAGAAATACGTAATAAGTTTTAAGCAAAGCATAATCATATGCTATGCTTAAAACTTTCTCAAGAATCTTGACCTTCCTTCCTTGAGAAATGCGTAATAAGTTTTAAGCAAAGCGTAATCATATGCTATGCTTCAAACTTTCTCAGGAATCTTGACCTTCCTTCCTTGAGAAATACGTAATAAGTTTTAATCAAAGCGTAATCATAATATGCTATGCTTAAAACTTTCTCAGGAAACTTGACCTTCTTTCCTTGAGAAATACGTAATAAGTTTTAAGCAAAGCATAATCATATGCTATGCTTAAAACTTTCTCAGGAATCTTGACCTTCCTTCCTTGAGAAATACGTAATAAGTTTTAAGCAAAGCGTAATCATATGCTATGCTTCAAACTTTCTCAGGAATCTTGACCTTCCTTCCTTGAGAAATACGTAATAAGTTTTAAGCAAAGCATAATCATATGCTATGCTTAAAACTTTCTCAGGAATCTTGACCTTCCTTCCTTGAGAAATACGTAATAAGTTTTAAGCAAAGCATAATCATATGCTATGCTTAAAACTTTCTCAGGAATCTTGACCTTCCTTCCTTGAGAAATACGTAATAAGTTTTAAGCAAAGCATAATCATATGCTATGCTTAAAACTTTCTCAGGAATCTTGACCTTCCTTCCTTGAGAAATACGTAATAAGTTTTAAGCAAAGCGTAATCATATGCTATGCTTAAAAGTTTCTCAGGAATCTTGACCTTCCTTCCTTGAGAAATACGTAATAAGTTTTAAGCAAAGCGTAATCATATGCTATGCTTAAAACTTTCTCAGGAATCTTGACGTTTCCAGCCGTCGTATTTCTCTAATCTGCGGTAAAGGAAGGGTCAAGCCTGCATATGATATATGAATACATGTGCCCTTTCTTTGTCCGGGTTAGATAACCGCCGAGGATTCGTATTGTCGCTTAGCACATTAATCATTAAAATAGCTCCGAGGTTACTCCGCAAAGTTTGGGGACGTTCCTAATGGATTACCTACTTTCTAATACGGTTTTGTGATTTTGAAATCCTTTTGACAACTTATACAGCCGTTTTGGGTAATTTTAAATGATGAAATTGAAGTCGAACGTTGTTCTTGAAACAATATCCTAAAGTCTAATTGAAGTCGAACGTTGTTCTTGAAACAGTATTCTAAAATCCAAAGCGAGGCTCAGGGACGTGTCCTAACAAGCGTTGCACTGGGGTCCCGAATTGGTCTATTAAGAGGTACCGGGGCCCCCTCCATGTGCTGATGGTGATCACCGGGGTGGTTTTAGTGAGGTAAGAGTCCCACACTACCTAGTCTTTTTCCCCAAAGTCCAGGTGCCTTTTGAAGATTTCGCCCCAAAAGCAAAGAAAAAAAAAATGAGGTGCACCCAGATATGATTAAGTCTCATGTACTCGTAATAGGGGATAAGCCGACGGATGACCGTTGGGGTAGACGTGTTCTTGAGTGGAGACCTTGAGTCGGTAAACGTAAGGTGGGACGCCCTCAGGCTAGGTGGAGCGACGATCTTCGCAGCTTGGCTGGTAGCAGCTGGATGAGAGTTGCCGAGAATCGAGTAGAATGGCGTGCAATAGGGGAGATCTATGTCCAGCGCTGGGCTGCTATAGGCTGACGATGATGATGATGAATAGCATGATTGCATGATTGATGAACCGGGCACAAGTCCAGACTCCGGGTTGCTACTGAGAAGCTCCAAACTTTGCCCGAACCGGGAATCGAACCCAGAACCTCATGCTCAGCAATAGCGCTTGCAGTCACTAGACCAACGAGGCAGCTAAAAGCTAAATCTAACCTCATAACTCCCCGTTTTCAATATTCCCCATTTATTTATATTTCGATACGGACGTGTTAATGAGAATATATCACACGGTATCATATGTTCCGATTGACTGAAGATTTTTCTTGAGGGGATCAGTTGTTTACAGTTCATGAAGCAGTGGATTTGTTTCTCTCGAGATAAATAATGCCGAGAGCGCTCATATGTTTCTTTACTGCTGTGAAATATTGTTTTAATCTTAATTGATATATTTAGCAGCAATGTGTGGTTAGGGCAGATTTTTTTGATAGTTGCCAAAATATGGTTATGTATTTCTTCTAACATGAGCGGATACATGAAGTGTTCAAGCTCTTTAATTTTTAGGCACCATTGATTCTGCCAGTAATCATAAAAATTATAACAACTTAGAAAAAATAATAATTTGAAAACAACTGCCTGCGCCGCTCGCCGATATAGGGATTTCTCTCTTGCCTTCAATTTGCCTACTCTTTGCAAGTTAGTGCCCTTTTCCCCGGCAAGATCCCGTTTTTTGCAGGTACGGTTTTTTGCAGTATCCGGCAAACAGGATGCTTGTGTGAATATGTATATTTAAACACGTACACCACTAAACGGGATCCTGCAAAAAACCGTACCTGCAAAAAACGGGATCTTGCCGTCGGAGAGGGCCCTTATTCGTTTCAATTTCATTGATACTATATCACATGACAAACATGTCAAATGACGCCTGCGCTACAGCCGGTCGATTCTGTAAAAATCTCACCGTTAAATCATAAGTGAAATCACTTAGTAGTGTTAATCCCTAGCGAATGACAGCTCACTCCACGCTTACTTCACCCAAGCTTTCACGGTGAGATGGTTACAGAATCGCACGGCTGTTCTTTAAGTACAGGTTGCTCCAAGATGCTATTTGAGCGTTAATATCTCGGAAACGTGACACTACAGGGTTTGGTCTTATTATGTTTTCTGTTTGCATTGATGTCAGCTATCGATTTATATAAGGTGTAACGTTAAGTGCGCAAAACCTCAGACACCCCAACTGATTTTTAATTCAATTGACCTATTTCAGAGAGAAAATAAGTCATTAAAAAAATTGTGAAGGTTTTATGTGCTGTTTTAGTTTTACTGGCCATTCTGATCGTTTTTTGCGTATGTGACGACGCTTTATCGAGGGAAGAGCCGTCACCGGGCCGCTGCGCCGCGCTGACATTGGGTTGCTTAACCTATTAATAAATAGACACGGCAACGTTTTTAATGAAGATTTTTTGAAAAATATGACCTATATTAAAAAGTGGTTCAATTAATTGTGCTCGTTATTCTGATCAAACTATTTTCAGGTTTTGCGCATTTAACGTTACACGTTGTATATATCTCACGCGTGGCCGCTGTTTTCAAAATGGTGCAACGGTAGGTATGCCAGGCTCTATATAAAATTTTTCAAACCACATTAGTATTTATAATTTGATAAACAATAAATTTGTAAATATCTGTGTAAAATGGTTATAACACGATGAATTGACATAATATGTCAATGTATCGTGTTATACCCATTTTATACAGCTGTCAAAGAAAGACAGTTGTGATTTGAATATACAGACAATTTAAGTAGGCAGTCAATTTGCTTAAACATTAATTTCCATCAGCCTGCAGCTGTTATCATTGCTTACACTCGTAGTCTTAAACTTTTGAGACTGCCTACATCGTAAGTGAGCAGTATAATGAAAATTAAAGCGAGGATTTTCACAAAGCCGTGTTTTAACAGTGTGTTATGTTTGTCTTCAGCTTTATAACTCATCAACAGGTAAATCCGTGAAGTCTTGTTGAGTGATTTTAATTAAAGTGTTTTAATATTTTCTGTGTGGGTATAGAATGGCGTGTTTTTGTAATTGTATTTTAACATAATTATACAGGGTTATTGGCAACAGATAAACCACTTCTCGGGACTAAATTACTAACATCATAAACACTCTTGTTCTATGACTTTTATTAATTCATCTGATTTTAATTCATGAAACTTTCATACAATAATAAAAATATTTCAATTCAACGAATTGAAATATTCGATTTTTGTTTGTCGTATTCTGGAAAAATCTCACAGTGATAACTAAGGTGAAGTGATTGACGACTCACTCCACGCTCACTTCACCCAAGTTTTCACGGTGAGATGGTTACAAAATCGCACGGCTGCTCTCAAAACGGCGAAGGAAAACATTGTAAGGAAACCGAAAACTCAAACTAGAACCAAAAACTCGAAGTCACGTGACATACGCAAACCCGTATTGGGGCCGCGTGGTGGTTTGTGACGCACTCCTTCTCAGAGAGTTGGCCCGTGTCCCAACAGTGGGCACATTATAGGCGGATTATCCTATATCCAAAGCTGTCAAATTAGCCTTTTATAGTGTAGTACTGCGATCATATTTTAGTCGATTACCTAATAATAATAATAATAATTTATTCATATACTTTTACAAAAAAGGTGTGTTTAAATAGCTACAGAAAGTTAATATATAGTATAGTCTTATACAATGATTTACTTAGTGTCTAGTAAAACGGATGTACAACTAGAGTTTATTGATTAGAGGTACTTGCAGTATATTTAACTAACTATAAATTTAAATTATATGTTGCGACCTGCCTGATCTAGGTTTATTCAAACCTGTGTTTCAGGCCATCACTTCATCGTAAATTAAATGGGTCAGGTATCTTAACTAGATCAATAAAAATACATCTACATGGACTATAAAAATAAGCAAACATTACAAAGAAAATTAAAAACTACTTTAAAAAATTAAGCTATTTACAAATATAAATAATTACGAAGTAATATTATTATCATACCAGAATTTCTAGCAACTTTTCTGTGTCTGTGTAATTAAGTTTAGATAAATATTCTGCTAACGTCATACTACATTTTTTACCTATACCACAAAAAGGCAGTACCTACTAAAATCCTTGTAAAAGCATCATAAAATTGACTTTATTGCGTGCAAAAACATCGCAACATAAAGATAAATAGTAAACAGCGAAATTGGGACATCATTCAAAAAATTACCCGTCGGCAACCTTGTGAAGAAGCCTAGCAATGATGCCAGAAGTTTTGGTACAAGTTAGGACATTATAGAGTTTATTTATGAATGACGTTTCTTTTCCTCTCCTTGATATATGTATGTGTAAATGTTAGCACTGAAACCTGAAATCTCACCGTGAAATCGTAAGTGAAGGGAGCTTAAAGTGACCAGTGTCAATAGTGTTAATCCCTAATGACAGCTCACTTCCCGCTCACTTCACCTAAGTTCTCACGGTGAGATTTTTACAGAATAGCACTGTTGAAGACCAATCCCGTTATTAAAGACGTTCAAAATCTAGTCGCAATCTCATATCAGCGACAATCAATGTCAAAAACTTTTCCAACATGTAGGGAAATTAGAGGTATTTTTGACAGATTTACACTGAGATCAGACTGTGAACGTTCATTAAATTACGAGAATCGCCCCTTTGAACATAAAAAAATGTGTACGGCGTAGACATCACCGTACACGTCTTGCTACGAGGAAGCTACGGCGTAGCGCTACAGCGTAGGCCCCATTCTAACTTCACACGCGCAAGATTTTGCGTTCTTTGTGTAATTATTTTCTTCCTGGCTATTCTTCAAAACCGAGCTTATACTCGTAGTAACTCTACACCTCTTTTCTTACATTATCTTTGGTTGAACCAAAAATCCGTTCATCTCTTGTACCCCACCTAAAACTTTACGGGTTATCCGTTATTCGGGTCACGAGTTCCGGCTATGGGCCGTGTCCGATGGATAGCTGCTCATCCTAGATCAATCGCCGAACGGAGGTGTTCTTAATGGAGATTTTACACGTGATTTCCGGAGACGTTGGCGTTTCTGCCAATACGTCTATGGCGGCCATTAAATTGAGAAAATTGGGTTTTTTTTTGTAGATGGGTCGGATTTGTTTGTGTTAAGTCATTGAGGTTTGTGGGGGAGTGTGTCAGCAGGTGTAGTCTTAACATTATTGCTGATTGAACTAACATAAATGAATAATAATCTGTTTACAATTCAATGCGACTATAATCTATATCTAAACGTATTATAAATTAATGTCGCTTTTCGAGTCCATCTGTGTGACCATCGTGTTCTTCTAGACTTCAAAACGGATTTTTATGCGGTTTTTACCATCATTTAGATCATTTATTTTGGAAGGTTTATGTCATAATACTAAAGAAATAATAATACTATTGTAATAGTAAGAAAACTCGATCTTTTGCAAGTCGTAAAAGCCGTGCGAAGTAGGGGCGGGTCGCTAGTTATGTATAATTCACCCCAAGCAATTAACCCGCAAGGCAGTTCGCTTATTTAGTCAAACTTTTGTGAAGAAATGATCTTTTTATTGTTTACTGGCTGCGTTCCGTGGTTCACCCGCATAAGTCTCGATCCCGTAGAAATATCGGGATAAAAAGGTATTCTATGTGTTAATCCTGATTATAAAATATCTTTGTGCCAAATTTCATTAAAATTGGTCCAGCCGTTTGAGCGTGAAGAAGTAACAAACATACAAACACACACGCACACACTCACAAACTTTCGCCTTTATAATATTAGTGTGACTAGCTTCTGTCCGTGACTTCATCCGAGTGAAATTCGGCCCCCGACCCACCGCGCCACATCCCATCGCCCGCCCGCGCTATTACCTCGTTTTCCCTTAGCGTTCTTCAGGACATTTTTTTTCTCTTTGCTCGGCTCCTAAAGGTCATAGTGTGTTTTTTTTTTGCTTTTTTTTTTTTTCAAATCTTTCCAGTAGTTCCTGAGTCTATTAGTGCGTTCAAACAAACCAAAAAACTCTTCAGCTTTATTATTACTATAGATGTAGATAGCAAGAAGTCTTAAACCATCACATCACTATACTGAAAAATATTAAAAAACCACAATATTAAAAACCAAAAAATGATAAACGACGATCCGGAGAACAAAATGCCTTCTTTCTCATAACGTGAGCGAAATAAGCCGAGTCACGGCTGCTTGAATGACGTTTTGTTGAAGCTGTGTGCGGTTAACGCAGATTTCTGAGCTTTATTTTTTCAGGTGATGGATTGCCCGTGTTTTCTTGTGTAATTTCCGGGCACTAATTGCTATGGGCATCCGTCACGGCTGCGGGCAAATGAGGAAAAGCGGAAACACGGAAAAAGCTCGCTAATGCCAGCCACAGCTGATAATAAATAATTGTCCATGTTGTGGTGCAGGTAGCCACATATAGGTTTGAGCTTGCGAGATAAATTAGTTCGTGGGAATAGTGGGTAAAGTGAGAAAAATAGGTACAGTCTGCTTGAAAAAAAATGTATGCACCGACAAGAATTCATTTAACTGTCTACAATCTTTGTTCTATAATATTGTGTATCCGTAACGTGTAACAAAACTTATCCCCGTCACTAACTACGTGTTCTTGAGAGGAGACCGCGACTCGGTAAACGTAAGGTTGGATGCCCACAGTCTTTGTAGAGCTACAATCTTTGCAGAGTGGGTATACGCCGATGATGATGCAGATGAACGTATAACAAAACTTGTGTATTAAACATCTGGTACATAATTGTAGCTTCACATTGATACAATATTAAGGAACACAAATTGTAGACAACCAAATTAATTCTTGTCGATGTGCACATCTTTTAGAGACGTTGCTCTAGATTTCCCAGGAGGTTCTAGCAATATATTGATGAATTATGTCAAAAACTTATATCAATTTATTATAATAAAGATTTGTGTATTAAGAAGGCTATTACAAAAATGCGCGTAGGCGCATAATTTTCTCGTTGAAATTGAATACTATTCGTTGGTTGGTATTTAATAAATAACAATTAATTGGTAAAGATAGTTCGTTTTCTATTCTACAGTAATAATATAGTGATTTTTTTATTATTTATTTATTTAGCAATAATCGTTCTCATGATGCATGTTTAGGCAAAAACTCATGGAGAGCTGATTTGAAAGTTCTAATTTGCAGGTTTTGTTGAAGACTGGAGCCAATTCAACTTTCTAGTGGAAACAAGTCTGAATATCTCCGAACTTCTACATCATTTTTACATGATATTTATACCAAAATAGTCTCCAATAATTGCTTAAACAATATCAATTAAAAAGATATAATAATAATTATTATTTGATTATTTAATAAATAAAGTAAAAGTACTATATATTTCACTGCGCCGATGCGCGCTCGCCCTGGCTGGAGGCCTTAATTTATCGAGACATCCCCAAGCAAGCCCGGTTAACCAGACGACAACCTCATAGGTTGAACTGCGAGAAACCATTTATAAACAAAAAAAGATGCGCGCTCAGTACCGAAATGTAAGAGGGCTCTTAATCAAATAGTTTTTTTTTGTAAGTGTTTTCTATGAATACTTTGTAGTTACTCTTAAATAAATCTCTGGAAGACGAAGAAAATTGCATAACACATAATATCATGCCTTCTTTCCCTGAAGAGTTGGGCAGAGGTGTACCTATATTAAACCCACATATCGGCAGTTCTGGTTTATGGTTAAGTCCCATGTAATAAACGATGAGCCTATTGGCATCAACTGGGCACTAATCTGGACTCCAGGCTGCTTCTGCGAAATTCCATATACAACGTGTAACGTTAAATGCGCAAAACCTCAGACACCCCAACTGATTTTTAATTCAATTGACCTATTTCACAGAGAAAATAAGTCATTAAAAAATTGTAAAGGTTTTATGTGCTGTTTTAGTTTTACTGGCCATTCTGATCATTTCTTGCGTCTGCGACGACGCTTTATCGAGGAAGAAGTCATCACCGGGCCGCTGCGCCGCGCTGACATTGGATTGCTTGCTTGACCTATTAATAAATAGACACGGCAACGTTTTTAATGAAGATTTTTTGAAAAATGTGTTGGGAATCGCACCCAACAATCACGCAGACGGCACGCGCAGGCGACGTGACCGACCTACACGTCATCGTCATCGGCGAGCGAGCGGAGAAGCGGCGCGGTTGATCCGGCGCGGTCGGCGGTCACTCGCTTTCTCGGAGCCCACCGCGACGGACGACACTCTCAAAACGTTAGATTATATGTTTGTCCAGGACAGTTAAATGTTATAGTTGAAGACGGCAATAAACCAAGCCTATTATATTATACAGTCCACTATTATTTTCCTCTCCAACGAGCAGTTCGTACAAATGTGACCTATATTAAAAAGTGGTTCAATTAATTCTGCTCGTTATTCTGATCAAACTATTTTCAGGTTTTGCGCATTTAACATGACACGTTTTAGAAAAAGTCAATAATACTTTGCCCAACCCGAGAATCAAACCGTGGACCTCATGTAAGCAGTACAACGAACGAAGAAAATGTATTTTTTTTTAATTTCTTTAAGATAATAACTCACGTGACATATCCAGAACTAAGCCTGAATAATATACCTACGAGTAGGTACAGCAATAAAGCAGCCAAGTCGTTTAAGGTCAGACCAGACGTATTATTAAAAGATAACATCTCGGCCGGTTATAAAAATATTAGATTGGCTTTACGTTGTGAGAACGAGACAGTTCTTGTTTTGATTGTCGTCTGGGATTTATCTTGATGTTCCTTCCCTCTTTTCGGGAAAAATGGACTGAGGCTTTTACTAGTGTGTTTAGTTCACTGGGAAACTTTTTATATTGGTCTAAGGTTTCATTGAGAATATTTTCGTTTTCAGTTTGTGACTCAGCTCAGTGAACTCAGAATTCTCAGAAGAAGTCCTACGATTTTTTTTAAAAATCTTGTATTTTTAAAATATATTGATTAAAAACATTTTAGTTCTCATCTCCATTTGTTTTGACTGCATGTATTTTGTATTTTACCATTCTTATACTAATTATCCATGATGAAAAGTAGCCTGTATCCTTCTTCAGGTCCCAGGCTACCTACGAGTATTTGTCTTTCATAACGATCAGTATTCTTAATATTTAGCAGTCACTCTATTATCGTCACGCACAAAGGCTTGCAGGCAAAAGCTTGTCTCCTAAAAAAATTACAATCAAATCAAAACCAGAGAACGTTAATAATGTTTTAATAATGTAACAGCTACGCCATTTGAACAGCGTTTAACATTTTCCGGGACAGACCGCCTCTCGGTGTTATCTTGGTATGTATCGTTACGTGACAGTACGGCTAAGGGCGGTGACCTTTATTTCATGTAATTTGGCAAACCGTCAATAGCCGTCGTTTGCCCATAACATTGCTGGGAAGCACATGATCTAGAGTCACATCACGCAACTTCATTCGTTCGTAGGTGTCACGGGAAACTCTTTTCGAGTCTTTTTGCAGCATATACATACGCAGTGCTTATGCACCAAAACAGAGGTCGAATAATTTTTTGCACATATATGAATAACAATAAGACAAAGACATAAACTTAAAATGTAAATCCACTTCTAGCAAAAACTGAAAGAAGTTAACATTTTTAGCTATGAAAAGGGAAGGTTTACGTGAGTCATTGGAGAGATGAACGACAAGTTTTGATGTTGACAACTTTGTAACCTGAGATGATTGAAGTTGATCGTTTGATCAGCACGATCAATGATTATGCCTGACATACGTATTGATCGTGCTGATCAAATGATCAGATCTTGTCCTCGGAAGACAATAAGGTGGTACAAAAAAGAAAAATATTTCACATGTTGGATGTCGCCGCCTGGAACGTATTCTTCTTGTTCACAAATTATGTTATAAAGAACAGTGTCAAGCAATACAGACATGTTGAATACAGAGATACGTTGATAAGAAGTTTTACGAAATTTGGTGATAATGTGGTTGGGAAAGATCTTGTCTCAGTTGACACATGGAGGAAATATCCATCAAAAGCTAAGCACCAAGCACCTCGACGCCGGGAATAGGCGTTTCTTATTGGCCGATTCACATTGCAGCGCGTGAGAATTCGAAAAAGAAGTATTCTTTTCGAAACTGTAGAGTTTGCCAAGTCAGGCGCCAAAAAGGGGAGGGAGACAAGTTCCCGATGCAGCGAGTACCCCAAATCTCCTCCACTATGTCCAAAATACTTTGAAACCTGGCACGACATACAATAATGATTGGATTATTTATCCACCCTTGGTTGACTGGTAGAGAATGCCTAAGGCATTAAGTCCGCCTTTGTACCTTTTTGTGTGCGAAAGGATTAAATAAATAAATCAATAACATATTATGTAATACGGTAGTACGGCTGTAGACGGTATGATAAAATGTATGGAAATTTGAAGTGTCATATCATGATTTGCAAAATAAATAGTCTAGTGTCTCGGAACGTGTGTCTCTTCAAGGGATAAGAAAAAGAGAGTTGTAAGCGGAAAAAATCTTAGAATAAGGGAAAAGTATTTTCATTTAAATGGCAAGTAACTTTAAATTGAGTTCCCTTGAAGCAAGTAATCCTATTCTTGAATAATTCATGTAATAACGATTACTTTTTAACTTTTGTCTTTTGAACAATTACGTTTTAATTGGTAAATTGGAAAGAGTGTTAAAATGGTCGCGTTTCCATTGTGGATACAGTCTGTATATTCTTTAAAAATATCACCATGAAAGCTTAGGTGAAGTGAGCTGTCATCCCACTTGATGCTAGGCATTGACACTATTAACTTCAAGCTCACTTCACTAACTTTTTCACGGATTTCACGTATTTACGGAATAGACCGGTACGTATGAGTAAGTTACCTAGAGTGATTGATTGTTGCTTATTAATGAAATTGAAAGTCTTAAAATTTATGAGAGTCTCAAGATATTCAGCGTTCCTAATATATCACCACATAAAATTGTTCAAATGGTATAGTAGTCTATGAAACGGTCAACAGGAATTGGAGAGCATGACATTTATTTCTGTTAAAAATTGAATTATGTACCTACATATGATTAATATTTGCCTAACTGCAGCGAAGCCCAATAGTGACTTATTAATGTTTTTGGATGTCCTATTTGAAAGCTCTTTGAAGGCCGTAGAATCCGCTTATTTCCAAATAAAATGTACAATTTCAGATGGAAATAACCTCAATACTTATCCTACTTTCTAAAAACCTTGTGTACAAAAACACTTCATGTATTTTCATCGGAATACACAAGTTGGAATTCCGCCCTTCCTCTGTTAAATGCAAATAAAAGTGTTCTTTGAATCGATACCGCATCGTTCTGCTTGAAATTCAACTCTCAATACTTCAAAGACATCATTACGGAAAATCGTTACCATACAGATATAGTCTGGCTTTGTGTCCTCGCTTGAAAATGTAAAACTCTTCATTTTAATATCGAAATTGGTGAGAATTTTGTCTTAATTATTTTCGTAGGGATAAAATATTTTTCAACGAATTACGATTAATACTTTGTTACTTAACGATGCTTTTAATTTTTATGTCACAATTAATTCCATAATTAATATTTTTATTATTGGTTATTGGCTTTGTTTATTTTCGAGAAGTAATAAAATGATTCGCCATTTATATATACCGCAGTAATCGAGATCCGCTCAGCTATACTTTTTCACAATCAACCGATGACTGGACTCTGCACTACATTTTACCATTTAAAATGAAAAATAAAGTAATACAAAGTAAAATAATACATTCAGTTGACATAGTGAAAATAAGAACAATGAATAATTTTTAACGTTTGTTGCAATGTTAATAATATGTACTTTACCATATTATGTAGGTATTATGATTGAGTATTAAAATGATACATTTCATAAAAAATATACAACATTATTTTTAGTATACTGCAAACCTGAATATAGTTTTTTCAGAATAAGTAACTGAATCGATTTCAATAATTTTTACACCATGTTATATTTTCTCCCAAAAATATTTAAAAAGGGTAACAAGTTGGACACCGAGCGACACTAAGTACATTTTCGCAATCGTATGCGCACAACACAGGTCACAGCCGGTCGGCCGGCGGCGTGTGTTAAGTGGTAACCAACTTTTTGTACGGACAATCAGGTAACACGACAAGCTTATAACTTCGTGATTTTTCATGATACAGTTTTGAAATTTTGTACATATATTCTTTACATAAAAATGCTAGACACGTGTTTCGGGTTTGCCATATAATAAAAATAATGTTGTATATATATCAAAGAAATCACAGCAGTAGGTATTAAATAAATTCATCTCCATTCAAGTACTACCATGTTTTTAATACCTACATGCATAACAGCAAGCAAGCACATGCACAAGCACAAGCGATTCAATCACAGCGTCACAGTTCCATCAAGGCTGCATAAAATCGAGTATGTACTCAAAGTTTCGAGCAAACAGCCCGGAGTTGGTTAGGTTTAAAATATGAATATAAATTGAGAAACTTTAGGGTTGTTCAAATCCAGTACCAACTTTAAAATTATTAACACGACAACCTTACAGATTTACGTGCTATAAATCTGATTTGGTCTCCACAGTATATTGTTGGCTGAATGTAATGTGATACGCTGTATTCGAGCATGTTCTGTTGTTCTAACGTTGGAGAATAGTTTTCGGGTTACTGTTTCTTGCATTAAGAATTGTTGACTTGAATGTGAATAAAATACAGATTTTTATTCAAAAGCAGGCATAAATATGCAGGTTGCTAATTTACGACAGTAATTATATATGACTAGTAATTCAACGTATTTTTTTCGGGACGTGATACGAGTAGACCCTTTTGCGGTGGTAAAATTGTGTCAAAGTTCATGTACGTAAGATGTTTTTTTAAATCATAATTGCCTGTTGTATCATTACATAGTATAAAACAAAGTCGCTTCCCGCTGTCTGTCCCTATGTATGCTTAGATCCTTAAAACTTCGCAACGGATTTTGATGCGGTTTTTTTTAATAGATAGAGTAATTCAAGAGGAAGGTTTATATGTATAATAAATGCATAATATAGTAGAGAAACACTGATCATTTTAGAGGTTTCTAATGTGATGTCGTAAATAAACACATTTTTTTGCGCTTACATTGCAAACGCTGGCTTAACCCTACGAGATAGATCAAAATAATGTACTACAGTATTGTACACCTTAAAAAGGTCTACAAAAAAGTCCGATGGCATATGTCTATCTCTTAGGGATAACTCACAAAAACCATTTTTTATCCTTTACTTTTTAAGACAAAAAATGGCTCTAAAATTATCAGTGTTTCTGTACTATATTATGCATGTATTATATACATATAACCCTTCCTCTTGAATTACTCTATCTATTAAAAAAAACCGCATCAAAATCCGTTGCGCAGTTTTAAAGTTCTAAGCATACATAGAGACAGACAGACAGCGGGAAGCGACTTTGTTTTATACTATGTAGTGATAGTGATCAGCATTGCACCCGTGCGAAGCCGGGGCGGGTCGCTAGTTTTTTATAATTGATTTAGAGCACGTGGTTATGTCGAAAGCTTTGTTAACGTATTTACTACCAAATGAATAGTATTGTTGACTATGCAAATTGAACTTTAAATCTTGGATTTTTTCGATTTCTAAATGTATTATCCATTTGATAAAATCGAATATTACGACTATGACTAGCGTTTGGCATTGGCAAAATACGAAATCCCTTTGTTTTGACACGCCACGAATTCGTAAATTTCATCCCACCACTAGAGTACCTATCTACCAAAACCAAATTCACTCCAAGTTCCTAGACGCTACTAAATATTTGTCGCACATTTCAAATAAAAGTTTAGTCGAAATAGTTCATTCGGATCACGTGTGCTGTGCGCAAGTGAACGAGAGTGTACGGAACCCACCGACGAAGCGTTGAGGACGGGAATTTATTTGTGTCTCCAATCAGCCCTCAGACATTTGAAGACAAAGCGCTTTCCAGAATGCACGGAATTGCTCAGACGTTTTGTTTTTTCTTTAAATAAATGGTGGTTTGTTTTTTTTTTTTGAACGGCAGTGTAGTAAAAGTTTTACTAGATGATTAAATAAAGATTCCAAACTACGCAGATTGCTTTCCCAATAAGGCAATAATATTAGACAGGCCAGCATCCTAATTGCGTAACACACTCTCAATTTCAATCACTTTGAAGCAAATCCATTGCTACATATGTTCGAAAAATTTGCCTACTCAACAACGTAAATAACGCAATGAATGTTGTTGAACTGTCAAATTGAAACCTATTGCTACTGATAGTGTGTTACGCAATTACCGTGCAGGTTATTAAAACCGAAAAAAAAACAATAGTCATCTATCAAAAGTATCATAACTGGGTCAAATACCGCGAAAAATATATTTTTTGCAACCGTTCATACATCATTTCTCTGACATCCAATTTTCTCTTCCTAATTTTATTTTGTACGTTCGACCGGTATTTTACCTTAATTTATAATGTAGTAGCATATATTTTATTAAGTTAATATATAGACAGATAGAATATTCTTTATTATGTACACCATAAAAATTACAGACATAAAGGTAGAAATTTTACAAGGTTTACGTGGGGGAAATAATTTAAGACCACGTAAATTGTCAATATAAAAATATATTAGATAAAATCAGTGTAGAGGGGGTAGGTTTGTAGTCACAAAATTTCCTTAGTTTCTCTTGGGAGTAGCACAGTACTCTCTTGGCTCAGCTTGGTGTGGCGGTGACCGTAGCGGTGTGCCACGCAGACGACAGGTAAGGTGCCGGTCGGCGAATGTTCTCGCCAGACCTGTTTTGAGCTCGAAGCGGCCATTCGGGTAAAATACGTACCCAGCGCGGAGCTCGATGGTATATGGGTTTGCCGGAAGGTGCTGGCCCGTCGCTCTGCGTTCGAATGCTACCGATAGTTCCGGATGGAAACCTTGGAGATGGTGAGCCGAAAATTTAGACCCTGGAAGTAACGTCCAGCGTGTCACAAGATGGCATGTAGTCATCTATGCTGATTGTGACATCAAATCATAAGCAAAGCGCTGTACTGGTGCGGTAATGAAGATGGTGTGTGGTTGTCACAATCAGTACGGAGCTTATAAAATGGAAGTGAGAAGCACGTCATGACTTGCACATTCTCAATGTATGGAAGATATATGTATATCACATGTTCAGAGCTGAAACCAAATAGGTTGAATGAGAATAAATATGCTAAAACAATAAAAAAGAGGTTATGAGCTAGTAGGTACACGTCTAAATCAACCTAGATAGGTAGGTAAATTAGCTGTTCAACACTTACCCAGTATGGGGTTACACTATGTTGGAGACCACATATGTAAGGTCACATTTGGTTTTTGATCAAGTGAACGTGCGTTTTCCCCCGGAGCAGGATTTCGAATGTGCTGGTCATCGTGAGTGAATGGCACACGGAGGTTTCGCGCGTATAGATAAAGGTCCTCTTCATACGTTCGGATATACAGCATTATCGCGCGCCACACTAGTGCAGACAGCTAATTTATGTTGTATAGTAACCTAGGACATCCCTAATACTATCAGGTCTGTGGTTTGACTTGACACTTTATTGTTGTCATTTTGTTATTCTATTGAAAGTAACGATACAACGGTAGAAAGGGGTGCCTCAACGGGCGGTCCTATCGCAAAAAAAAGCGATCTATATAAAAACATCCATTGTATGGATTAAGGCAGAAGCAGATACAATACTGAAGGTAGACTACCTTCAGTATTGTATCTGCTTGAACATAATGTATAATAAATACATACATGATACCTAAAACATATTAATGTTTCATGTATCATGTATTAGGTATTATTGCATACAATTATCTTGTAAATATACAAAAAAACAAGAACAATGGTCTTTAAGCAGAGAGATAGTGAATTAGATATAGTGATAAGGTATTCGAACAACTATAGATATTTTTTGGGATTATTTTCTTCATTTAGTATTATTAGGTTACAGTTTGCTGGATGCCTTATTTCCTGTTCAGTCCGCTTTGTAAGAAATCTAATAGTCAAACAAATTTTACGTTAATGCTACGGTCTTCTATAAGAGCGGTGGTCGCCACATAGTGTCCGGAATTTACCGGCGAATGACACCACTGGAAAGTTATTTAGGAAAGTAAGTTGGTTTGTTTTTTTTGGAGAGCGTTTTTGACACCATGAAGTCAAATTCCGCTGGCATCATTTTCATGACAGCCGTCGCTGACGCGTCGATGAGGTGGTGGCGGATATTTTGCGGCCACATGGCTTGTAGGAAACCGTAGGTTTAGGACCCATTTAGCTAAGACAAGGTCTCTGGTAGGTAGAAGCACGTATTTCTTTATGTCCTTCATTTTACCTGACTGTACTGGAAGCCCAAAAGGCTCGTAATTTTAAACTTAATGTTAAGTACTTAAGGCGAAAACGTCAGGGAAGCCCGCAAAATTAAAACGTTCTTACGTTTTTTGCAATTTGCAGGTCGTTATCAGAGGGGAAATTCTCGTAATTTTAAGAAAGCTCACAGTCTGACCTCAGTCTCAATCTGTCAAAAATACCTCTAATTTACATATTTGAGAAGTTATTGACATTGATTGTCGCTGATTTCGCGACTAGATTTTAAACGTTTTTAATTTAGTTTGACGGCACTGTTGGCGCAGTGTTTAAGCGATTGACTGCTGCGCTGCGTATCGCGGATTCGATTCCCGCACGGAACAAATATTTGTATGACCTACAAGTAGTTGTTCCGGGTCTGGCTGTTTGTGTATGTGAGTTTAAATGTTTGTAAACGTACCCACAATACAGGAGAAATTTCTAGTGTGGGGCAAAGATTAAAAAATAAATAAAAATAATAATAATAATTTGTGTGTTCTGTGTCTTGTCTTGTAATGTTAATTACTTTGCATTCTTTGTATTGTGTTCAAACAATAATTTTGTAACTGAACAGACAGCTTTACTGCTGGGGATTTTGTTGCGCCACTTCTTCTCCCCAGCAAAAGCACTAGGAAGTGGTGAAGGGCGGGCGTTTTGGGGGACTGTCTTTTGTAATTTTTACTTTTGAAAAGTGCTGATTGTCAGCCTAGTTTGAGTACCTAAATGATTTTTGATTTTGATTTGATTTTGATTTTAAGGAATTGGCCTTCAGGTTGTATGTAAGAAGTATTTATTTATATAATTATAATCATAATAATCATCATTCTCTCTCAGGCTGATTTTTCCAACACCAGTTATTTATCAGAGAAACAATTTTGAATTTTTGACAGTTCTTCCATACAAAATCTTTCAGACGTCAATTTTATTCCACGAATAAAAATTACCGGTCGATTG
Organism: Eremobia ochroleuca; assembly: GCA_949629135.1. Lineage (NCBI taxonomy): Eukaryota > Metazoa > Arthropoda > Insecta > Lepidoptera > Noctuidae > Eremobia > Eremobia ochroleuca. Next base: position 14,252,994 of record OX451392.1, read on the forward strand.
AAAAATCAGTCGTTAGTTTATATTACCCTATTGAATGATTATTTTATAAAATCATAACATTTGAGGCTAATTTTAATTTAACTAGGAGTCGTGTTGCTGATTCTAATGACTATAATTCCGTAAAGCCACACTTTTACGTTTCGGTTGTGAATCATATTTTAATCACCAAATAGCCTGAAATTAACCTGCTGGTTAGTGTCAGATTGTATGTTGAATTACAAAAAAAACTTAAGAAAGGCCATTGCTCAGCGCCCATACATTGTTCGCCCTGGAACCAAGAGCGCCGGAAAATTATGTGTTGTATTGTCGATCATTATTAAACTCCTATAAGATCTTATTTTTATACCAGACTAGCTGTAGAATAGATATATTTAAAAAAAGGATCAAATTTTGAAGTTATAATCTAACCATAAGGTATAGTTTTTCATAGCTCCGAGTAATTTTTAAGAAACTGAAAAACAACATCATAATACATCTAACTATTTCTAGTACCTACCTAGATAATTAGGTACCTATTATTTTTTTTTTCTAAAGACTAATCCCTAATCTTTTTCGGCACAACATGACGTTTGTCAAAGATGGCGGCGATTAATGTTATTAGTCGCGTAAAATACTGTATAATGTTCATTTTGGCATGCAGCTAGTCCGTGATACAAAAGTATTTGCAACTAATATAGTAAAATAGACAATTAATTATCGTGCATGTCCGATACTTGTGTTGCACGTGGACTATCTTAGCGCATCCCCTTAATGTTAAGTACAGTTTAAGTCTGAATGGTACCTATTCAACATTTCCAACAATAAAAAACCAGTCGCATAATTAGGACACATGATACAGCTTGAATTAAACTTAAAGTAATTTGCATTTAGCAGTAAGCGAGCTTAAGTTACGGGCCCCTGCTTCCGCTGTAGGCTGCGGTGCGGTCGTATTATATGGCCCAGGAACATTCTCTGTAAAACATGGTGGTTACTCCTGTACTCGACTGACTATTAAATCCTGCAGGCTGGTCTAAAAAACATGTTTTATGACTCAGCCTAGGTCGGTAGCTTCTACATTGTGACAAAACCAGGTCTCTGATTTTTGACACTCCCATACTCGAAATAATAAGTACATTAGTAAAGTGCCACCGGTGACTGAAAAGTTGTGTGGGAGTATGAATTTGGATGCCTATACGAGTAGGGGAACACCAAAGAAACGATAGATGGACTGTGTGATGATGACAACTCCTAGAGAAGTATGAAAGATCAAGACATGTTGCGCCATCTCTAAATAAATTGGGATAAGGGCCGGACAATTATGATGTAAAAAGTACTCCAAAACCAAATAAATTCTGTAGAAGGTTGTTATCTTGCTGCAAATAGCAGACGACCTTACCTTTCCGCAAGCTGTGGAGTGGAAATGGAGATGACAACGCCTGGACATCACCAAAAACTCTCATATTGCATTGAAAAAATCTATACAACAGTGCGATTCTATAACCATCTCATCGTGAAAACTTAGGCGAAGTGAGCGTGAAGTGAGCTGTCAGTGTCATCCCACCTGATACTAGGGATTGACCAAGAGTACATTTACAATCATAATCGAGAGTTTAATCATATTTTTTACGCTTATTCTATTTATCATTTTATATAATCACAAAGCTAGTATTTTAATTGTCAAAACATTACTATTTTGTGGGACTTTAATCCAGGACAAAAAAAAGACTGGTCCTTATATAAGATCTAGCTTAGAAAAAAAAATAAAAAGAAAACAAAATTGATATTCTGACATATTCCGCATGTTTCCCCGGTGTGATTTTTACAGAATCGACATGCAGGTTTGACAACACATGATCTGACCAAGATTATGTCTGGACTTTAAAAGAGACTGTGACTCTGGGTTTCTTTCGATCTTTCTTCTCTTCTAGCTTCTATCTAGCTTATTTATTTTTTATAATATGACGTGTATATGTGAGTCCAATATCCTATTTACAAAATAAACAATTTCATTTCATTTCACTTAACAGTGTACTAATTTAAATGTTAAAAACGCTTAGATTTCTGCTGACCTTGTTAAGACACGAGCTTGGCGTTATTTCCCCGATTTCACTATATACTTAGCAGTTTAATCGTATACAATGTTGACAATCCTTCGTGAAGCTTACGTAGCGATGTGCGATGCGGGTCATGCTAATAAAATTAAGGTTTTGTTTGAGTGGCAACATCGTTAAGGAGGCAATATTGCCCGATAGCGTGCGCTTTTAATGAGTCCGCTTCGGTTGGCAATACTGTCATGATGTTGTACGTACTTTAGGTTAGTAGGTGTTTCAGCAAATTGCATTTTAGGTTTGTTATGAACTAGTGACTTGCCCCTATTACGCACGGTTTTCATTACGACTCAAGCTCAAAGCATTTATTTCAAATAAACCCATTACAGGCATTTTTAAATTATCCATAGATCGATCAATCAGAATTGATATGAAAAGAAACTTCACGGACATTAGTTATCTACATCATTTTTGTTGAAATTATGCAGGTGAGAACGATGTAGAAAGAAGTGCAAGTTAAAAGCGTCCGCAATAAAAAAAATAAAAACAATTCGAAAACTTAACCAAAATCGATATTTCTTTATTAAATTTAAGTTTCATATTAATGTTATACACAGATAAATCTTTCGGAATAAAGTACCTAAATGATGGTGAAGTCCACAGATCCGTTGCGTAGTTTAGAAGAACAACGCGGTCACACAGACAGACCCGAATTTATAATATGTATGGATATAGAAATCCTTCGATTTTCTACTGAAAAACATCGTTAGAACTCGCTTACTACTCTTGCTTACAGCACTCGCAAGTTCAATGAAGACATTGCTATCCAAGAATACCCAACTTATAAACTACCTTCAAAGAAATTGAAGGTAGTTTGGTTTCGAACGAAGAGAAGACAATTTGGTTTCGAACTTTGTCCTCCGGAGTCACCGCTAGCTAGAGCTTAGTGATTATTCTTTAACATAAATAATAACAGCCGCACATGTGAATTGATCAGGTTAGAATAGAATAGAATCAACCAACCAACCAACCAACCAACCCACCAACCAACCAACCAATCAACTTTGAACCTTATGCTTTAGCTCTAAAGTTGAAAATGAGACGCCAGCACATCAAGCTACTACAATCTGTCAGATTTATTTAATAGATTTTCAACTTTATCGCTTAAGCATAAGGCTCAAAGTTGATTGGGAAAATCTGACAGTTTCGGGTAGCTTGATGTGCTGGCGTCTGTACATTCGCGTACCTGCGCGTAAGCCGACGTTTGCACGGACGTAAAAATATGGGTGATGTTTACGCGCACAGTATTTTCAATACACTGTTACACACGCTGAGAGCTGAAAATCCGACGTTCTGGTTTTTTGACGCGCTAGGTTGCACTCTGTTGGATTTACAATGCTTGGCTCAATACCGAGAATTGAAAATGCAGCAGTGCTATTCTGTAAAAATCTCACCGTGAGAACTTAGGTGAAGTGAGCGGGAAGTGAGCTGTCACTAGGGATTAACACTATTGACACTGATCACTTTAAGCTCACTTCACTTATGATTTCACGGTGAGATTTGTACACAATCGACCGGCTGTACGCGATAAAATCTCGCCGCGACATTATTACGTCCATGCAAACGCCGGCTAATCGCTCATCGCCATCGCGTACTCACTGCTCGTTGCTTTCCAACATTTTAGTGGTTAGCTCTACCTACTCGCCGGCAGATGGGTAGGTGCCTAGCTGTGATCTTCTTACCACGACATAAGATATTTGCTTTAGCTCGTGACGTCATATACGAGTAATTCTAATATAGATGTCTCTCTGTTTAAAGGATTTAAACACATACATGAAGATTACCTATTCCAGTGATATTAGAAATAATAATATTAATGCAAACATCAGTCGTTTATACTCCGGACATGCAGTGAATTGCGAGAATCGTATGTAGGGCACAGACTACGGTATAATGAATGCTTTGTTTACCATTTGGCCAGTAGGCTGCCAAGTTGTCATTACATTTATGGTTATGACCCTACACGCATGTGGCTTTGAACGCTGCCAATGCAGCAGTAATTCAGATTATCCCTTAATAGCTCAGCTCAAATTCATATTTTCGCGCCCACTTCCCCGCGCCAAGTATTGCTCTATCTCGCTCGCACTGCCAAACTGATTCAGTTACGGTGAACGGAGAGGTTCATATCCGTAGTTACAAGAAAAAACCTTGTCTAGAAAAGTGTTACGACGTAAACAAGTCGTTACTTTAATGTTTTCGTTAATTTTAGTAAGTAGGTATGTCTTCCCATCTTTGCCAGCTCTATCATACAATTGAATATCTCTGAATATTTTTTTTAAAATGTTGATAGCTCAGATGATCAGAGATGTTTGATGGATTTCGTTAATTCCGGGGCATGTTTTATATGGTCTGTTCGAGTATCCCGTAACAATACGCTTTTACATCTCATGGTAACGTATATAACGTAACTAATAACAACAATTTCCAAATAACAATATATTCCCTAATCCAATTACACAGCTATCATAATTCCAGAAACTTACACCAAAATCGCTTTAAATGCTTGCTTCATAAACAAGGCACGATATTAAACTGGTGTTGTTCACCACAACAAAATCAAACTAATACCTTCAATGCGAATTCTGTACACGGGATCCCATTCCGGACTCCACATAATCACGTTCGAAACCATATAGCGAACATTTACGTTGAAGTAAACCACAAATATGCTTAAGTTTTGGTCGTTATACCTACATGGATATCGGGGACGTATTACCTCGAACGCTAATAGCCAATATCTGCCGCCAAAATTGCCTTCCTAACGATATTTCTGCTGCATGTAATAAAATCTGTAATCCTATTACGGAGTGGAATCGGTTTTGCCCACGTGGACATAATATCTGTCATAATATGGGGAAAAAAAACTTTTAAACGTCCATGCGTAGGATATTTTATGAATAATTTATTTTGTGTTCAATTTACGTTTTAACGGTAGGCCGAAGTTTAATAGTTTTTTGTTTGCATGCCAGTCGTCAATTGTTATGGTTAGCGTTGTAACTATGCAATTAATTCGAGCGAGCTTTTTGACTTTGTTTTTGAGCCATTGAATAATCAGCGTAAAAGGTTCCCACTGCTGCGACGTAAACCTTCTTTCGGTGAAAGACGGTGAGCCATAATCCACCACGCGGCCCCATTGCTGGTTGGTAGATGTCATATGTCTTCGATTATTTACACGGACATACCGGTATCCTCATAATGTTATCCTTCACCGTTTTGAGTGCAGTGGTGATGTTATAATTTATGCAAAGTAAAGCACCTGTCAGGGTTTGAACCTACGACCTACTACTCGTAAGTTGCCGTTACCACTAGTCCACGTCTGTTCTATTGAGCTATTGCCCGATGGTTATTGCCCAAAGTACGCGAAAAACAACTTATTATGGTATAAAATCTCTGCTAAACGGAGTGTTACTAACGAGTAGTGAGGTAGATACAAATACCTAGCCTTTTCCCAACTATGTTGGGATCGGCTACCAGTCTAACCGGATGCAACTGAATAACAGCATTTTACATGGAGCAGCTGCCTATCTGACCTCCACAGCCCAGTTACTGGGTAATACGATACCCCTTGGTATGGCTGGTTGTCAGACTTTCGGGGTTCTGATGACCCGTAACGACTGTTAAAGATACGAATGATAGCCGGGACCAACAGCTTAATGTGCTTTCCGAGCCACGGGGGTGTCTTGGTATGTAAAGATGGTCACCCATCCACAGACCAACCGCGGCAAGCGTAGCTTAACCTTATCGATCGAACCGTGTGGCTGTTATTACATAGCCCCAAGCCCCTCAAGATACAAATACCCCAAAAAAGGTTAAAATCGTGGTTAAAAATCAAAGTAGGCATTTTAATCATTCAATCCCTAGCTTCTTCACCCTCAACCTTATTTTTTGCATAAACTAGTAACCGGTTAGGAGATTGATGAAACTAATCCAATTGGATCCCAACTCTAACGAGGTATCCGCTCTTAGGGAAAAATGTTGATTAAAAACGCGCTTCGGTTTCGCACTGGGGATAAAATTGTTAGAATGACATGTTATTTGTGAACTTATCTAAGTAACAGAATTTATGCAATTTAGGGCTGATTTTTACAACACGAGATAATTTTATCGGAGGAATAATTTTTAATTTTTGACACTTCTTCCATGCAAAAACTGTCAGACGACCATTTTATTCAACAAATAAAAATTAACAGTCAATTGAAAAAAAAAAAAATGCTGAGATAGTTACTGTCAACAAAACAGAAAGTGAAACTTTTTTTGTGTGATTCTAAACATCCTACATGACAAATTTTACTAGCATCTATCTCAGGCGTTGTCAACGCCTACATGGGGACTACGCGTTATTGCTACGCAGGGCTACGGCGTAGCTCGCTCAGCGCTACGATCTCTTGTAACCAACATGCCCCGAGGTTTATAACCATCTGGCCAGGGTCGCGGGTTGTTCGAAAGAGTTACCGTGACCCTTGGCACAGGCAACTGAAGGAACACGGGTGGGTTTTAGTCAGTAAAAGTTTGACATGCCTTCCCGCTCCGCCCAGAGCGGGAGAAGTTCCACCCAAAAAAAAAAAAAGTTTCATAACCATACCTATTTTGTTTACCGACTGTTTATATTTCTTACGTAATATTTTTGCTGTCGTAATATTGTAATATCACGCTTGTGTTCCCTTAAGGGCTAGGCAGAGATATACTAAAGTACTCCAACATTTCGCCACTTAAGTCCCATATAATAGGGGGCGAGCTTATTGCCATCACCTTGGCACAAAGCCAGACTAAGGCTGCTACTGATAAATTCCAGATGTAAACTTTCTATAACTCTGCCCGACTCGGGGATCGAGCTTAGAAACTTTTTATAACTCTTTGCCCGACTCGGGAATCGATCTTAGAAACTATATAACTCTTTGACTGACTCGAGAATCGAGCTTAGAAACTTTATATAACTCTTTGCCCGACTCGGGAATCGAGCTTAGAAACTTTCTATAACTCTTTGCCTGACTCGGGAATCGAGCTCAGAAACTTTCTTATAACTCTTTGCCGGACCCGGGAATCGAGGTTAGAACCTCTTGCTCAGCAGTAGCGCTTGCGACCACTAAATCAACGAGGCAGTCCGTCATTAAAATTCTAATCACTACATAGTATAAAACAAAGTCGCTTCCCTGTCTGTCTGTCCCTATGTATGCTTAGATCTTTAAAACTGCGCAACGGATTTTGATGCGTTTTTTTTAATAGATAGAGTGATTCAAGAGGAAGGTTTATATGTATAATACATGCATAATATAGTAGAGAAACACTGATAATTTTAGAGGTTTCTAATGTAATGTCGTAAATAAACACATTTTTTTGCGCTTACATTGTAAACGCTGGCTGAACCCTTCGAGATAGATCAAAATAATGTACTACAGTATTGTACACCTTAAAAAGGTCTACAAAAAAATTCGCGATGGTATATGTCTATCTCTTAGGGATAACCCACAATAACCATTTTTTATCCTATACTTTTTGCGAGAAATAATGGCTCTAAAATTATCAGTGTTTCTCCATTGCACCCGTGCGAAGCCGGGGCGGGTCGCTAGTTGACTATAAAAGTTATTATTATTATGTTATTTGTCAACAGGTTTCAAAATTAGTGTGGAGGAATGATGTGTATGCGTTTGCTACTCACACATCGTTCATATATTGTGAATGTGTGAGTATACCCATGTCAGCTTCAGTAATAAACCAGCGTTCAATGAAGACACTCGTTTAATTATCTCCGCACCCTCATTTATCCTATCAAGCATTAAAAATTAGCCACAGTACCTGACTACGACACCAGTAATATCACTAATTACAATTTAATGGACAAACAAACATCCCGACCAAAGTCTCGTTAGTATCGAGTGATCTAGTATGTAATCGATCACAGCAAAGGTCAACTTCTCATTAACTTCTTAATTAAGGGCCCAGAACGTGATCCGAAGCGTAATTTTTAACTTTAGCAGACGGAAAGCGGCTCTGATATAATTTGGAAAGTTTTATTATTTCGTGTAAGTACTTAAAATTCTATTTGAGTACGAAATAAAAACTGTAATGAAAATTTTGTTAAAGGTTTCCGAATTTGCATTCTGATTGGCAATGGAATAATGATGTTAGTTGATTACAATGCTGTAAGGGTTTGTGCCTTAAGGAAGCTGAATTTAGGAGACGTTTTTATTATAACTTTTAAAGAAAGAAAAAAAAAAAAGATAGAAAGTAAAGTGCTAGTGCTGCTTGTAACTATCAGTTTTTGTATAATTAATTTCATTACTACTGCTCTTAAAACGATGAAGGAAAACATCGTGAGGAAACCGGCATGTCCTAAAATCAAAAATTCGTAGACATGGGACATCTACTAACCCGTATTGGGCCCGAGTGGTAGGTTACGGCCCACTCCCTCTCACTGAGAGAAGGCCCAGCAGTGTCCCAGCAGTGGGAACATTGTAGGGTGATTCCGAGTATGCTAATATCATTGATCCAGGCGCAGAAGGCGCGACGAGCTTGACGCTTTTAGGCGATTGGTCTATGTTGGTGCAAGATCGTGAGTAGAATAAAATATAGTTTAAAAAAACTTAAAAAAAAACACGCTTTACGAGTAATAGCAAATCGAACTAAAAATCAGAAAATAACTTTTGATTTAAAATTCTAAAATAAAAATAAGGTTATGTAAAGAAAATTAATTTCGTTGTAAAAAGCGTGGGGTGCATTTTATCACTTTTCTATACTAACTCTACGTTTACAAATAACTACTAATTATATATTTACATCAATCAATATCGAGCACCCCACGCTTTTTTACAATGAAATTAATTTTCTTTTTATAACATTATTTTTATTTTAGAATTTTAAATTGAAAGTTATTTTTTGATTTTTAGTTCGATTTACTATTAAAGCGTGCTTTTTTTCGTTTTTATAAACTATTTTTTTTTTCAACTTTTTTTTTTAATCAAAATATTGTATTGTCGTCGGTCGTTGATAAGTCTACAACGTTTAAAGTAAATCTGATCGCTTAAAGTGGGGCAAAATAGAGCCCAAACGAGTCAGTTACATACCAACAAACAAACATACAGGTGAAACTAATAAAAGCGTGTTAAAAAGAAAAGGGATACCCTGCCTTTCAGTGGGAAACACTGACTGATTTATTTTAATTTTATTTTATCATTGAAATCGAACACAATAATCCGTTTCGACAATTCCAAGGCATTAAATTAAGATAATTTGTGAAAAGCCATTAATACGAGTATATAGGTCGTTTTCACGTTTTCAAGTCATCCGCTTCTAGAACCTAGTATTTAGCTTTCAGACTAGGCTTTATCTTAAAATTGACCTTTACTAAATTTTTACCAGAATCAGCCATACGATTGACGTGATTATAAAAAATTAAAGTAATCGTTTATTAATTAGTTCATAGAGGTTCTGTGGTTTCTTAAGAACTAGCTTCTGACCGGGACTCCGTATCATCCTAAATTTCTGTCGCCACCCAGTCACCGCGGCGTATCGCATCTCCTGCTTGCGCTTCTCCTTCGTTTTTACTTAGCGTTCTTCCTGACTTCTTTTTCGTTTTGTTTGACTCCTAACATACCCTGATGTTAACCCTAAAGCTAGCCTTTAATCTTCCTCAAGACCTGTGCTATGAAATGCAAAAATATTATTTTAAACTGACTGGTTGTTCCAGAGATTAGCACATTTAAACAAACTCTGCAGCTTTATCAAAACCCATGCTACATTCAATTTATAGCTACAAATAACTCACAAAATCAATACAAATCCAAATATCCGGGGAAAAAGCAATTCCAAATAGTCAATCGAGTGGTCACGACTGAGCTGGCCAATTAGCGAGGTGTGTCGAAATCTGTTGGATACCGAGGCTAGCACATGTACTAGTTTTATGGTTAATACTAACTTTTCCCACGGTTCCGTTCGCGTGAATTCATTTTGTTGTTGGTACTTAAACTTGGTCCGTGAATCGAAAGAAAAATCAATTAATTTATTTACTAAAACAAAAAATACTGTACAAAGGCGGACTTAATGCCTTAGGCATTTTCTACCAGATCCTTAGAAAAAAACAATATAAATATACAACATTAGTTTTAGTATATGCGAAACCCGAAACATGTGTTTAGTATTTTTATGTAAAGAATCTATGTACAAAGTTTCAAAACTGTGTCATGAAAAATCACAAAGTTATAAGCTTGATGTCATCTGGATGTCCCTAGAAAAATATGATCACACCACGCGACGCCCCCGCGCCGCCCGCGCCTCCTGCCCGCTGTGCGCCCGCGCTTAGTGCCGGTATGACCGGCCGTGACCTGTGTTGTGTGCATATGATTGCGGATATGTACTTAGTGTCGCTCGGTGTCCAACTTGTAACATTTGTTATATTTTTGGGACAAAACATTACATGGTGTAAAAGTTATTGGAAACGATTCAGTTACTTATTCTGAACAAACTATATCTAGATTTGCAATATACTAAAAATAATGTTGTATTATATAAATAAGCAAATTGCATAAATGGTTTGGTGTACTTAGGGACAGAAAAATAGATGTTGTTAGTTAGAGTACTTCATTAGTATCTAATTATAATTATAATCTATACTATAGTTACTTAAACAATAAACCGACCCCAACATAGTTGGGATAAGGCTGGATTCTTAATCCTGACTAAAAATAATTGTTTATGTTCTTCATTGTATTGTTTAATTTTCATAGAACATGTTGCTATGCTCTAACAGGTTCCATAATTTGCTCTTTCTTACCTTAAAGCCTTATTTATTTATTTAAACTTCTCGCACAAAAGGTAAAAAGGCGGACTTAATGCTTTGTCCTTTTTTTGTAGAAAGAAAGAAAGAAAATTTGATTTGACCCAGGTTAAGTCACACAATATTCATACAAAAATAAAATAAAACTTCAATTAAGTATTGTGTGCCAGTTAGTAGGATCTTTCATACCTATATTGTGGAACGAAAATTACTGAAAAGAAATATAAGTACCTGCCATTTCACTCTCCAATTTCACAAAAATGTTCTCCGTTCAACTCCTTTTTGTAACATCTGAATAAAATACAGCATATTATGATTATCCTGAAGACCATATTAAGTAGTACTTCCGCAATTTTTTTTTATGATAGACCATTTAGTCTCACAGATTACTCTCGACAAACAAACAAGCTCACAGACATACTTTGGTAGGTATGCAGACATAGGTGTTTTAATTTTACCACCCGTCCGTTTTATAGTAAAGTTTTGGTCCCAGTACGATAATTATACGGTGGACTACTGCGTTTTCGTAATTGCCGCACGAATTTTCTGGACAGCGTCAGCCAATCAGTTATGCTAATGATGCGAACGATGCTATTGATTGGTCAATCAGTGTGTATAACATCGGTTTTTGGTTATGGAGTGAGAATAGTACCTTATTCACGCCTTGTTTTCCCTAAAGGGTTGGGCATAGATGTACGCTGTGCTGCTGGGTAGTTTGTTACGCAACTTCGTCTTCCTAGCGAAAGCACTAGGAACTGGTGAAGAGCGGGCGTTATGGGGGACTGTCCATGTTATGTAGTTTAGATGTTTGAAAAGTGCTGATTCTCAGCCTAATTTGAATAAATGACTTTTGATTTTGTATCTCGCACCCACATTTCGCGAGTCGGTTGCCATCAACCGGGTACAAATCCAGACTCCGGACTGCTAATGAGAAATTCCAGAAAGAAAAACTCAATAACATTTTGCCCGACCCGGGAATCAAACCCAGGACCTCACGTTCAGCACTAGCACTTGCGACAATTAGAACAACTAGGCAGTCAATAGGAGTGCCTAGTTGTTTTCAAAACATATTTGTAGTTGAAGAGGTTCTCGTGATAAGTTTGGCTGGAGTAGTAATACTGATTAACTCACACAATCGTCTTCTCCAATGTCCCACTCACCGTACATACTTCATTATCTATTCCTTCTTCGTTTAGTCTATCTCTCTGTGGAATGCGCTCCCCCGGAAATCAGGATGGCTTTAAAGTTAAGGTTCGCGAGAAGCTGGCAGTATCATCACAACGCTAATATTTTCTCATTGTTTGTCGTATTTCTTTTTAGTATATTCATGTATTTATGTATATTTATTTGTGTTTATGTGTAATTAGGTTTATATTATATTTATAGTTTTAATAGGTTTATGCGTATCTTTATATTTAAAAAAAATATTCCTCAATTTTCATGATTGCACCTACTACTGTTTGTCTCTGCATCACCCAAAGGTTGACTGGTAGAAAATGCCTATGGCATCAAGTCCGCCTCTGTACATTTATGTGCTTGAAGTATTAAATAAATAAATACACTTTGCCTGTGATATCCACACCGTAAGAGTTTATAATTTCTTTCTTTGTTTACTGATCGTTAGATTTTTTTTTGGAGATTCCTGCCTTCAAACAGTTGCTGCTTGATTTGGAATCGATCTTTATATCGATTGTATTGATAGATAAACAATTACAAAAAAAAAAGCATACAACAAGTTTTATTGGCAAAAAGAAAAGGTAAAACTAGAACATTAAGCTATTTTTTTATTAAAAAATATCATTTTATTGATATAAATGATAAGTTCAATTCATGTGGTGTTTGAATTTCTCAACCAAAACTTCTCCCAAACATATTACCAACAGCTAAATTTCCCAAAACATTCACAAAATTCAAAGGCTACGGAACAAAACGTACGTCACATCGGCAACCAATCCCAAGGGCGCTCCCGAATAACATCACTAAAGTTATCACACGATTCGTTGCGCCCGTGCTAATGAAATTAACCCCCATTTCGGACGGAATGGAACTACGGAGTAGATATTCCACAGAGACTAAACAACATACAGGACGTCGCGCTGCAATAAGTACACTACGGGCAGGTTTTAACAAAAATAGATATCTTTTATCTGTAAAACAAAATTGACGTCTGACATTTGTAGTACGGAAAAATTGTCAAAAATTCAAAATTTATTCTCAGGATAAGACTTATTTTAGGAATAAAAGTTTGGTGGAATTCGCTCTTAGTAACCTATCGTCCGGCCGTCGAGAGAAAGCGTTCTTGCCACGTGTCAGTGCGATTCTAGTAGGTAATAAAAATCAAATTCCCAAAACACGTATTCGTTTGTTTTGAAACTGATAAGGCCAAGAACACATTCTCTCGTTTGCCGCACTGTAGTGATATCAATGCAGAAGGTGCTAACTCGCTGTGTAGCCGAATCTCGCATTGTTGTTCTTAATTAACAACATGCCTTGATTATTTATCATTTATTGTCAAGGTGAACTACGTTAGAAGTAGGTACCTAATCGGATATTTCTGGATTGGGTGCTAATTTGATTAGTCCACTTGCAGTTACGTGCCGCTGTCAACAATTGATGAATCGGCCAATAATATTGTTACCACTAATAGTACACACTTTCATTTTGGCAGTTCAACAACATTTTTCGAATATATGAAGCAATGGATTAGCAATATCCTTCACAATGATTCATATAGTGATTGAAAGTATTTTACGCAATTAGGATGCCTGTCTATTTTGTAGTTGCAAAAATAATCTAACTTGACGCAACTGATTGCCTCACTAGACTTTAGCTAGTTGACAAACTTTCCCAGGCGTTGATTAGCTTTAACTGTAACAGTCTTCCTATCGCCGAGATTGTACAAAGTTAATTATAATAATTTATTTGAGGAGCCAATAGTAGTAAATTTCTCATACTATTATAGTGCCTAAAAATAAACTAGAACTAAAACATTTTTATCACAATGTAATAACGTAATGATAATCGAATGTTAGTAAGCGACCCGCCCGTACTAGTTTTATTCAAACCAGTTCAGACTCTGTTGCATATGTACTCTTGTGACGGGACGTTGTAAGTCTGGTAATGAGTACGAAATACTGGTAATGAGATGTTCGTTACAACATACGTGTCGGACTGACTGTTGTTATTAACGGAATGGAAGCACATAAATGTTGGCTTTGTTGCGTAGTAATGTCTTTATAAGGTAGCTAGTTTTCATTTGTTTCTTACTATAAAACTGTTTTTGGTACAAATAGGATGAATGTAAATTGTCTGTTTAAGCCCAAGGGTCCTTACGCACAACGTTTTCTGTGAAGAACTAGGTAATAAATATTTATTTTACTTCTTATTTTGATTGTTGTTTTTTATTTATATCTAATCGTCTGCTGCACCGGTTGAAGTCATCTCGTCAACGCCGGTTTTCGCTGAAAATCAGCGCTAGGGCTCTGTTTCGCATAGGGTCTTAGCATTATGTTGAGCGATGGCCGTTTTGCATGGATGTGACGCATGTTTTCCACCTATATGATTTTTTTTTGTGTTTGTGTTTTTTTTATGCGTCATGTTCACCGCCAATAATAATAATAAAACTTTATTTCGGACTACAGTATCCATAGTTTAATAAACGTATTTCCTTTCTTTTCTTTCTTTAACATTAAAGTACGGCTTCGGAATATTCGATGTCAAGGAAAGCAATTGTTAAAAAAACTGACAACATGCATTAATTTGCCGTGTTGTAGCCATTTCATACATCTGTCGTGTGGTACGACTGTGAATGATGGGCAGAAAAATGAAGTGGTGAGGCAACAGTGCAGTTCAAAAGAAGATGTAGTGACGAAAATTTAAAGAAGTATGCTTAGATGGTTTGGTCGTGTTGAGAAGATGAATGAAAGATGACCAACAAAAAGAATTTACGAGGCAGATGTGAGTGGAAACGAAAAGAGGGGGGACGCCCTAGGAAGAGCGTCCCCTCTGGTATTGGTGATGTTCTTCAAAGAGGTCAGATGTATGAACGTAAACGAGGCAAAAGGAATATGTAAGGATCGTAGCAAGTGGCGTTCTTTAGTTTCTGCCTGCCCCCATGGGAAAAAGGCGTGTGAATTTGCTAAACATTTAATTACCCTGACTTGATTTGAAGGCGTGAGGAACCCGTGGCTAAATAATAACAGCCGCACAGGTCGATCGATCAGGTTAAGCTACGCTTGCCGCGGTTGGTCTGTGGATGGGTGACCATCTTTACATACCGAGACCCCTCCGTGCCTCGGAAAGCACGTTAAGCCGTTGGTCCCGGCCGTCATTCATAGATCTTTGATAGTCGTTACGGGTAGTCAGAAGCCCGAAAGTCTGACAACCAGTCTTACCTAGGGGTAACGTATTACCCAGTAACTGTGTTGTGGAGGTCAGATAGGCAGTCGCTCCATGTAAAATACTGGAATTCAGCTGCATCCGGCTAGACTGCAAGCCGACCCTAACATAGTTGGTTGGCAGATGATGACTTGATTTGAAGGCGTATCACACAAAAACGCTTTCAGTAAACATGGTACAAAACGTGATCTTAAAATTAAATTACTTTGGTAAGAACCTAAAATGTTATTTCAGAAGCCCAAAGAAAACACATAAAAACCGAAAGACCTTAATAAAACCTGAAATACCTCATAACAATAACAAAGTAAAATTATACGTCGTTCCTTTTAAAAAATGCTCAGCCCCCATTACTGGGTATTAACGTCGTACTTAATCTTGAGCTGTTATTTAAAATTAAGTCAAGATGTTGATGAGTAGCTTAAATATGAATAAAAGAGAATTAATTAGTAAGTTGGATGCCGTAAGGAAAACAAATATTCAACGTTTGAATAACAGATTAGCTGGAGGCAAGAGCGTGTGGAGATAAGGCAGTAAGCACACTGGCAGTAGTAATGAAAATCATTGCAAGACACATTTGTAAGAAAGGTACAGCAAATAACTAATTTAAAAAAAAAACTGCTGTTTTTTCAAACTCAAACTCAAAGCATTTATTTCAACTAAGCCAATTACAGGCACTTTTGAATTGTCAAGGGGTCAGTCAGTCAGAAAGATGAAGCTAGTTGCTCATTCCAAAGCGAAGTAGGTACCTGTGAAGAAGGACGGGCAAGAAACTCCACGGACATTTAATTAGTAGGTACATACACCAATATACGTTCACTAATTTACGCTTAGATGAACATATTTCTGGAAAGTTCTATTTTTACTTGAAAATTTGTTTTTGTGAAGCATAAATATGTTTTTTTTTTCTTAAATAATTTTTTAATTTATTATTAATATTTTCTGCGCTAGAAAATAATAAACGAAAAGACAATTCTAATTTAAAAAATCTTTTCTATTTCTTACATTCGTACCTACTATTTTTCAAATCCTACCTACTATTGTCTGGTCTGAGCTTGCCAACGAATAATTCGGTACCGCCATTAATTTATTATTCTTTTCATACATTGATACACCAAGAGTAATTTATTGCATATCCTTTCCAAAAGCGATTGCTTTTTACGTAGACAGCAAATTTAACAAACATTGTTTGAGTAACATTGTGTTGCAAATAAACAACAATAGCGAATAGTGTGTAATCCGCCTAAACGAATTTTTCTGATTAATTAAGCAGAACCTTGTTTGGACGTGGACATAATTCATGATCGTCCCAATGGAACAAAATTTGTCGAACTTGGTATTTTTATTTTCATGTTTGTATGTATTTCGTTTTATTTTCTGTTAGCCGAATTATGTTTTTCTTAGATTACACACACATACAGCCATAAAAAAAATGGGTCACGCGTATATAAAACAATAAACAAAATTAAGGACTTATTTTTCCAACGCCAGACAATTTAATCTGAAGAATAATTTAAATTTTTTGACACTTCTTCCATATAAAAACTGTCAGACGTCAATTTTATTCCACGAATAATAATTATCTGTCGTTTGAGAAATCAGCCCAACATCTAAAAAAATCATGACGATTATAATAAAATAAAGATCACAACAATAGCAAAAACAGCAAAAAAAGGCAGACCAGTACGAGGCCAAAAAGGCTCCTATAATCATATCAGCATAATGCTACGATGTAAAAAAAAAAGAACCATAGCGCTGGTATTCTGATAGGGCCCCATACATACATAAAGTCATACCTTCTTCCAAAGGGGGTAGGCAGAAACTACAGAACCCCATCTGCTACGATCCTTACATACCTACTCCTTTACATACTGAGACCCCTCCGTGCCTCGGAAAGCACGTTAAGCAGTTGGATCCGACTGTCATTCGTGGATGGAATAGGCAGTCGCTCTATGTAAAATACTGGTATTCAGCTGCGTCCGGTTATACTGGATGCCGACCCCAACATAGTTGGGAAAAATCTAGGCAGATGATGACTAAACCATCTAAGTAAAATCTTTTAAATTTTTGTAATATCATTCGAAAGTGAAGCATGTGTGGTGTGACCATTCACACTACGCATGGTTCGCAAGGAAGGCATTTCCACGGTATTTATTCTACCTTCATGCTTCTTATGCATACTTTGATTTGTAGCTAAATATAAGGGCTAAAATTACACTAGAAATGTCTAATGGAAAGGAATCATAAGTAGGTAGGCATAACCTACCTAATTAAACTGAATTTATTTGGAAGAGAATTTCTTCACGACATGCTTACAAAGGACAATCAGGTTAGTACTGAACAATTGCCCCATTTCCTCAATTTCAGTCCGTTTTCAAAACTTCACAAATGCACTCCATTGTTTGCGTCTTCATTCAAAAGTTGGGGTGCCAAATTAATTATGAATCTCCCTATTTTGATCCCGAAAAAAGTTTTTCTAATCTTCGTTTGAAAAAAACTGATCCATTAGATCCCTTTCAATTTTGTTTGACGCCTTCATCGCTAAGATGTATTGTGTCCACTAGGGGAATAATGTAATGGATTTCTACAGAAAAATCCATTATTTTATTGGTATTGTATTTTTGATGTTGGTGGATATTAAAATGGGAAAGTGGCTTTAATTTTGATCGCAGAGTATTTTTATTTTCTTTGAATGATGACAGATTTTCAATTAGTTAAGTGATGGATCTGAATCTGTCACTTTGCGTATTGGCTTGAACTGGTGAACATCTACTTTCACCAATTAAATCATATTTATTTAGGTATCCAACGAAGCTGACATTTTTAAATATCAGAGGTAATCTCTCATTTATTTGTTGGTTTGCTAATTAAATAATTCGCTTAAATGACGACATAAAAAATAACTTAACTACTTAGATCTCTGCATTTATTTGACCCCTCGAATCACCTCTCCGAACGACATTTTCCCAAGAGCTAATAGTCTGTAAGTACCTACCTAAAGGATAGTTTTAGACAACTTTCCGCTGTCATTCTGCTTCAGCAGTCGAAGACAAAGACCCAGGGAGTTCCCTAAGTCTTCGTAGAGAGTATTAAAGTCAAACCATCGAGCTGAAAACTAAAATGCTAATAGTAACTTATAATGACTGCTGAAGTACAAATTAAGTTATTCTTTCGATTCAACTCAGATATTTTTGTTCGATAAACTTTGCAGACATAACAATATCAATCGGGTTTGCGTTTCGTAGTATTTTAAAAATTGTTTTTGTTTACGTCTGGGCAAGTTGTACTTTTCTTTGTTTCAAGACCTGAATGTTTTGTTTTAATTTACATTTTTATGCTCATACCATTTCAGAAGGTACATTTCTTGTACTTAAAAATCGTTTAAGCGGTTTCGGGCTTCCTCTAAAGTACGAAAATTGCCTTTCAGATGTAAAAGAAATCCAATAGCTTACACTATTTAAAATATTTTCAAATTAAAAACACAGTATATTTTGTTATCAATGGGTCAATGAGTTTGTCTGCAGTCTAGCCAGACGTTTACTACGCCTGGAAAAGTACGGCATGCGCCTGGTTACGGGAACTATTACGGGACACTGCTCGCCAAAAAAACACATCCACACAATAGGCATAACAGACAGTCCTCTATGCAGGGCTTGCATGGCGGCTGAGGAAACCGCATATGCTCTTTGAATGCACAGGTGTCACCCAGATTAGAACAGAAACCCTCGGGACACCCAGATCATACAGAGATGTTCTTAACAGGCCGAGGCAGATGTGATCAACTCTTGGACGGAGGTAGGCTGGTTGGAATAATCACCGATGGCCGTCATGGGGCAACGTTTTTATAAAAAAAAAAAAGAAAATGAAATGGTCCACGCACAATGGTCCTCTTGAAGGACTAAGTGCGGAAACTAAACCCTCTGACATAGAACATAGAGTTTGTTCTTCTGTGACGTTATATATAACCGTAACCATTATTCGTCAAATGCCATTTAAAGATTGTACACATGCTCACAGTACGGAACCATCTCAGCATCGTTAGTACGGCAACCGTGTGTGCGTGAAAAGGCCCTTAAGACTTCTAGAACAAACGCCTCCATTCGTAACTTATTTCACCCTGTACCACTGTACACCAGTTTCACCTGTCTGCGCCATAATACGTTAGTTTACCCTGTTGCTCTGCTTTAGTTTTACTTTTCTACATAAAGCTCTTACCAAACGAAAGCGAGCGCGCGAGCGAGATACGAGCAAGATTCGATCGTGCCGATTGTGTCAAATAACTAATATTTGGCTACCTTGTATTATTTTATGTTAAATTTATAGTATGCATATTATTTGTGCAGAATATGTACATGAGGTGTTCAAACAGGTGTCCATAGTCACGTGAAATCTTAGGCTACATAAGCACTGATAGGTGGCTTGCATAGTGCCTAGAGCCTGGTGACTTAGCATCCTTCGACACGCGCTAGGCGACTACCGAAGGCGCTAAGCGCCGGTTGCAAAAATTCTAGAGCGTTTGTTTTACTTCCCTAATCGCAAGGTGTCTCACTAGGCTTTAGGCGCTAAGCAAGCCACTTTTCAGTGTGGACGTAGCCGAAGCCATGCCGTGGATAACCACGTGCGGGACGTGACTGCGCGTGTCGATTGCTTAAAAAAAAAACTTTAATGTTCTGTAAAAACATTACAATATTCAAAGAGCACTTGTACAACCAAGTCTCCACGACACAGGGAATACTAGTGTGGAGGCTAGTGCTATTTCTATTATGTTTCTACAGAACAATAAAGTTTTTTTTTAAACAATCGACACGCGCTGTCACATCCCGCATCCGGCTCGCTTGCTTCCTTCGGTTTGACCAGAGCTTTACTATACGTTAATCTAACCCTTATTCACCTGCACATCAGTCACACGCAGTACCTACCTTCCTCAAGACTTAGCTGATCAAAGGGTGACTAAAAAGAAACATTTGTTAAGACCAGCGAGACGGAAGTGAGGCCCTTTGAGAGTAGATAATAACGTTTCAGACACAGACGTCGACGGGACCGTGGCTAGGATTTGGTGAGGGTAGTATTATGGAAACTGTGCGATAAGGTGACGAGCAGTTTATGGTCAAGTATGTCGTACGTTCTGATTTTGTGTTGAAAGAGATACCTAATGTCTTTGTTTTAATTATACCCGCATTCATGAATAATTACATTGTTGGTAGCCAATCTGTTATTTTTCCAGCATATTAAGTGATACCGCCTTGATAGGAATGTCTACTGAACATACGATACGAGTATAAACGATAGTTCTGATATTTTTAGTCGATGACATTGTCACTTTTGCGAGCTGCCGGTCGATTCTGTAAAAATCTCACCGTGAAATCATAAGTGAAGTGAGCACTTAATAGTGTTAATCCGTAGCGAATGACAGCTCACTCCACGCTCACTTCACCCAAGCTTTCACGGTGAGATGGTTACAGAATCGCACGGCTGTACCCCCATTTTGCTCGTGATTTTAAGTCTCGTGTGGTAAGGCTATTGCCATTAACCGGCCGAAAATCCAGACTCCAACCCCTGAGAAATCCCTGATAAAAAATCCAACAACACTTTGCTAAACCTGGGAATCTTGGGTTCGAGGCAGAGGCGTAACTTGGGTGGGGCAAGTAGGACATGAGCCCCGGGCGTCTTTCGAAGGGGGGCGCAAAAACGCCAATTAATAAATTTAAAAAATAAAATATAATACAGACGCCAGCACATCAAGCTACCCGAAACTGTCAAATTT
Organism: Eremobia ochroleuca; assembly: GCA_949629135.1. Classification (NCBI taxonomy): domain Eukaryota; kingdom Metazoa; phylum Arthropoda; class Insecta; order Lepidoptera; family Noctuidae; genus Eremobia; species Eremobia ochroleuca. The sequence continues at coordinate 14,274,010 of OX451392.1, forward strand.
TCCCAATCAACTCTGAACCTAATACTTTAGCGATAAAGTTGCAAATCTATTAAATAAATTTGACAGATTGTAGTAGCTTAAGTGCATTAAGCATTAAGTGCTCACTTCACTTCTGATTTCACGGTGAGATTTTTACAGAATCGACCGGCGGGTACCTATAGTAGATAGAAACCTATAGTTAAGACTTCAGGGGCTACAGGCGTGATTTTATGTACCTATTTGTTTTTTTTTCGTTTTACGTTAGCCTATATTGTATCCCACTGTTGGGCAAAAGCCTCCCCTTTTTCCTTCCAAACCTCCCTGTCTTGAGCGATCTCTGCCCATGTTGGTCCTGCAAACCTCGTTAGACCGTTACAACACCTTCGAGGCTTATTTTTATTTTAATCTACTTTCATTTCTGAATTGTTGTTTTGTTTTTATCTTTTTTAGTACGGACGCTTTTAACGTGCACGTCTTTCTACATCGTTCTCATATGTATACTTGCAACTTGAATGATGTAACCAACATTTTGTAACAATTTTTATGATTTAAAAGAGTGTCCGTAGAGTTTCTTGCCCGTTCTTCTCCACAGGTACCTACTACGCTTTGGAATGGTAAATTAGCTTCATCTTTCTGACTGACCGACCCTTTGACAATTCAAAAGTGCCTGTAATTCGTTTACTTGAAATAAATGCTTTGAGTTTAAGTTTTTTGCCACGGCAGGTGATGTACGGCACGGAAGGTGGTGTAACAATCTAACGAGGTTTGCCACTTTCGCAGGTAGACCACGGTCTACCTTTACGGTGAAGGTGTATAATGCATGTGTTTAAAATATATAGATATATAAAAAAATCCACAGCTTTACTATTGCTTTACCTGTATCAAACAAAAAAAAACAAATTTACCAAGTCGCGTACGCAACTCAAACTTCAAGAATAACCGCAAAGGGCTGAAATCGCGCCACTGCCCCGGGACAGACGCCTTTGTTCTTGCGGATTAACTGCGCCTTATCTAGCCCGGACTTATCGCGTACCTCTGGCCGTGTGCTGTAACTGGAAGATATATTAACCGATTCTATTTAGTTAGTATCTATGAATAAAGTTGTAAAGCATTTGTTATCAAAGAATTTAATTTGTAATAGGAAGTAGAAAAACTTGCAATAGCATACGGCAGATCTGTCCAGCCCAATTCCATTAAGATAAAATAAATAAATATCAAAGAAGCCATTTGTTTGATATTTATTTATTTTATGTTAATTTTTTTGGAAAACTTACGGCTAGCTACCACGCATACATGGAATTGGGCTGGACAGATCTGCTGCATGCCAGACTATCAGTGGGCCAAACTTAAGACCCAGTGGGTCCCGCTTAATGGCAATCGACATCGCGGCAGGCCCAGAAGGAGACGGCGGGATGAGCTGGACTCGGTTGATAAAGATTGATCCTTGGCAGCTCTGGGGAGAAAGAGGTGGAAAGGGAGTAGGGAAGCTTTTGCCCATCAATGCGACATTAACGGCTAAAACTAAATATAATACGCCTAGGCGAAAGTTTTATGTATAAGTGTGGATGGATGTAAGATTAGGGGAAAACCAAAGAAACGATGTAAGGACTGCGTCAAAGATGATATGGCTAAAAAGGGGATGTCCTGAGATGAAGATTAATAGAGAAGTATTGAAGCAGATGATATGCTGCACCATTGCTGCAACAGTAGTTCACGTGGACCGACTGCCTATCTGACCTCCACAAGGCAGTTACTGGGTAACACTATACCTACATACTTGGTAAGAATTGTTGTAAGACTTTCGGGCTTCTGACGACCCGTAACGACTGTAAAAGTTCCACGAATGGCAGCCGGCACAAACAGCATATCGTACTTTTCGAGGCACGGCCCCTCCGTGCCTCGGAAAGTACGTTATACTCTCGGTATGCAAGGATGATCACCCACCCGCGGACCGACCGACCCTTAACTTATAAAATTTAAAAAGGATTAAATAACCTCTCATCGTCTGCCTAGCCTTTTCCCAACTATGTTAGGGTCGGCTTCCAGTCTAACCGGATACAGATGAATACCAGTATTTTACATGGAGCGACTGTCTATCTGACCTCCACAACTCAGTTACTGGGTAATACGATACCCTTTGGTAAGACTGGTTGTCAGACTTTCGGGCTACTGACGACCCGTAACGACTGTCAAAGATCCACGAATGACAGCCGGAACCAATGGCTTAACGTGCTTTCCGAGGCACGGAGGGGTCTTGGTATGTAAATATGGTCATCCATCCACGGACCAACCGCGGCAAGCATAGCTTAACCTGATCGATCGACCCGTGCGGCTGTTTTTACATTGCCACAAGCCCCTCAGATAAAATAATTGATTATGAACCTAAGCGTTGTTTTTATATTTAGCGTACAGCTTCAATTTAACTAGTACCACGAAGTCATGTTTTAGCACAAATTAAGCGTGTGAATTGGTTCGAATAAACACAAACAAAGTTGGCTATTACAAAGCTAATGACGCGGAACGTTTATTTGACTTAGTAGTTTATATTTATTTAGACCATTTGGTGTACAAGTATTTGGAGAGGCCTGCACTAAATTATGTGGATAGGATAATCAATATTTCCATTGCTAACATTTACTTTTGTCGTAAAACATTCTGCCTGCTCGTTTTTATATATTTTACAGACGCCAGCATATAAAGCTACCCGAAAGTATCAATTTTTTCCAATCAACTTTGAACCTTATGCACTGGCAATAAAGTTGAAAATCTATTACAGAAAGTTGACAGATTGTAATAGCTTGATGTGATACCTGCGACTTCGTAAGCGTGAATTTTGTATTTTTTGAATACACATATCCTGGACGAAAAGTTGCCTATGTCCTTACCCAGATACCAGACCCCAGGCTACGTACCGTTTATTCGTTACTTCATAACGATCAGTTCAGTGGTTTAGGCGTGAAAAGGTTACAGACCGACAGATAGACAGTCTCTTTCACGTTTATAATATTATATAAGTAGTTTATGTTAAGTTAGTATTTTTTTTTAGATTAAGTACTTCCTGTCCACAACAACATTTGTGATGAGAAACAAATTAAATTCAATTCATGCTTTATAATATTATATAAATATATAACTATTTGTTTGATGTTATTAAATATGGCACAAAGTAAGTAACACTTAGTATTGAACAAGGGCCTTTGCAGAAGAATGGGGTAATATCCTCCAGGTGGCACGAGGACTGAAACACGGTGACTTGATTATAGTGGACTGTATTATAAGATTCAACAAAGAGAAAACAAACGGTAAACAATATGATTCGAATTGGCGATAAAGACATATGCAATCACTCAGTAGCGTGGACGATGACGCAGTCACAGAGTACAGACGCCAGCACATCAAGCTACCCGAAACTGTCAGATTTTCCCTATCAACTTTGAACCTTATACTTTAGTGATAAAGTTGAAAATCGATTAAAGAAATCTGACAGATTGTAGTAGCTTGAGGCGTTTGTACATTTGACACAGTGAAGTGTCGGCTGGTGCGCGCCCGCACGTCGAGCGCCCCTTCCGTGACCGCAGCTGCCGCCCGCGGTCGCCGGCGCGGCGTGATACATATTCTCGACAGCCGTCTTTCACCTACAAAAAAATGCACTTTTGGCGTATTCATCTGTCATTGATGACGAGTGCGTTAAGATTGCCCGAAGTTCACAAGGGATAGCTGCCTGGGCTAGATAAAAATGCATTAGCATCCAAACGATAATGATGTCTGCATGAAATACGATCAGTAATGCAGTTACCACCTGCGGTGTTTGTCGCAACTTGATCAATCAAAAGTCATTTATTGAAACTTGAATGAGAATCAGCACTTTCTGAGCGTCAAAATTACATGAGACAGTGTCTCAAAACGACAGCCCTGCACCCCTTCCTAATGCTTTAGCTGAGAAGAAGTGGCGCTACAAACTCATCAGCAGCACACGGGCATCCATTCCCTTGTTCACAAACTAAGCTAAATTTAAGTTCACTGCATCTTTTTCTTTCTATTTCATTAAGAAAAGGAAAGAAGATAAATATTTGTTTAGTCCTGTCAAATAAGTCAGCACCTGACATAAATTGACATATTTTTAGTAGCCAATTTTTTAATGACGTCTAAGCTTGTCTATGGAGTATCTTAATTTGACAGGACTAAACTAATATTTATCTTCTGTCATTTTCTTATTGAAATAGAAAGAAAAAGATGCACCGAACTAAAATTTAGTTTAGTTTGTGAACCAGGGAATCGGCGCCAATGTCGGTTAAGTTAATTAATTCGAAGGCTTTCGATCTGCAAAAGGCTTTTATGATCTCACTGAACATGATGTGGTGATACACCCACCTTAAAGATGCCACTGCAATGAACGAAACAGACACCTCAAACTTGATTACTTCCGTACTGAAACTCATAACCTCTACGACCAAAAGTTTCAAGGGTTACGGCTAAACATACGCTGTACTGTTCTAACCTCAAATCCCTTAGGTCGCCGTGTACAATATGCTCAATTACATACATATATACAGTTACTCGTAGAATGTAACGTATTCACATGCGGCCAATAAATCATGTGAGTGCGGTTTGCCTACCAGTTTCAATTTAACTTTTAGCCGAACAGTTGTACTGTAACGTGACGTCATAAAATTGGAAGTTTGATACTAAATTCGTTGTACGTCAATGTGTTAGAGGCGGTTTGGGTTTGAATATGTAAGCGTTGTTTGTGTTCAGGGAAGTGACTGGCGTTTGTTTGAAATATAGTTATGCATATGACTCTGTTGGGCTATAATTTCCTGTTAATCTGTAATTTAACGGCAAATGACGTCACTGAAACGTTATTTATGAAAAAGAGTTGGTGTTTTTCCTAGAGAGCGTTATTTGACACCGTAAAGTCAAACCCCACTGCCATCATTTTCATGACAGCCGTCACTCCGCCCATTATGTTGCGGCCACCGCTCTTCTAGGAATCAAAAATTGTAATAGGGCAACATCATAGCTTCATAGTCCTTTAAAAGTATGAACATTAAAACCTGAAAAATGACATTTCGATTTGCCACTTCAATTTAAACGTTTCTCACTTAACTTTAAAATAAGTATGTCAACATCTGCCTAGCGTTTTCCCAACTATATTGGGGTCGGCTTCCAGTCTAACCGGATGTAGCTGAATACCAGTATTTTACATGAAGCGACTGCCTATCTGACCTTCACAATCCCGTTGCTGGGAGTGGTTGTCAGACTTTCAGGCTTCTGACGACCCGTAATGATTGCTAAAGAGCCACGATTGACAGCCGGGACCAACGGCTTAACGTGCTTTCTGAGTCACGGAGGAGTATTGGTATGTAAAGATGGTCACCCATCCACGGACCAACCGCGGCAAGCGATGCTTAATCTGATCGATCGACCCGAGCGGCTGTTATTACTTAAGCACAAGCCCTTCCTCTAAAATTAGTATGTAATACTCGTATATATAAAACATGATGTCCCACAGCAAACATTGTTCTAGTTAATATCGGGCCGTTTGTAAGCTGAACGTGTAAAACCATTCTATCATAGATGTAATAACATTGTGTCTATGTACCTAAAAAAGCAGCAGTTCTTTTTCGGTTGCTATCACAATTTTTTTTCCTTTTTTCCAAACATCGAAACCTAAAACAATACGGGCGTTCGTACAGTCGTTCACAAAACGTTTAGCTGTACTCGTACTACAGTAAATGTAATATTTTTTGACCATTTAGGGGCTTAGGAATACTCAATATCTTTATTGCTGAATCAAGTTTTATGAAAAAAAAAATATTCCTTTGCTGTGAGTCAAAAGACAGTAGTAAAATACACATTTTTTTTTCCATAATAAATCAATCTTTATTAAGTATTTACATAATTTAAAAAGCTAACAGTCTTAAAATAATAAGATAATATGTAAAAGTATATAAAAAGAAGGGGAAATAATGAAAGGCCATCAGCCAATTTTTGCGCATCGCTGTCAACAGGAAACGTGCTCAAAAGGCTGCCAGCATAACGTTGTATGGCAATGCTGATTCTTTGGCCAAAACATAGGCCAGCCACATATTTATAGTTATGTTCATATTATATTCAACAATAATCTATACATATAATTAAATAGTAATGAAGTCAAAACTATACATTGTTTTTTTTTAAGCAGTTGCTATGAGCTGTGTACGAGTATGGGAACGACTTTGATGTCGAAAATAGATTTTTTAGATTTTTTGTGCATTTGTCTCGTATGTATGTCCACACAGGGTACTTTTAATTCCGGTAGTACGTTCGCCGCTGTCAAAGCCATGGGCTAAAGATAGTACTTTAATAAATTAATTAATATACAGTATAGAAACCACATATATGCAATAAATTATAAAGTCGTACTCAGCGCTTGTCCTCTACGTTTATTATGCGCACAGCGAAAGTGTGGAACTCTCTGCCGGCATCTGTGTTCCCTCCCACATTTAGCCCATCTGCATTCGAAGAAAGAGTGAACAGACATCTTCTGGGCTCGCTCGTTCCATCATAGACCTCATCCATCGCTTTCCATCAGGCGTGATCGAGGTCAAGATCAGACACATTTAGCAATAAAAAAAAAGAAATACGATCAACGAGATCGGTCGCGAAAAAAGCAGCTGGTCCCTGCATTTATGTTCGCTTACCCCGTCAAAATGTAAGGAATGGCTGATTATTTTTGCGACTGATTTCTTTAATTTTTTTTTGTATATCGTCAGAAAAGGCGATAACAAGTATGTAGTATAATTTATTGCATCTATGTGGTTTCCATAATGTATAAAACCCCCACTACATAAAATTTACTAAACTGTTGACATAGCGATATTAATTTTGATATACCGTCAATTATCACAAGCTTTTAGTGCACTACATTTTCAATATCCGTTTTTATCTGCACCCCCAAACCGAAGTACACACCAAAAAACAACCACGTTGCGTACAGCCGCGCACAAAAACGTTACCAATACAAATTCAGATTTATGTTTGCTCCGGTGTATCGTGCGCAGGTAAACAATGGCTAAAAGCCGAAAGCCGCATCAGAATTAAGCCCATTACGGCGGGACCGCAACAATCGCACAATGTTTCCGGTGTAATGCACCGGCCAGCCGCACCGACGCCGCACCGCAGCCGCACCGCACCGCCACCGTGCCGCTGCAACAATGCTTGGTGATTTTGCGACTTCTGCTAACCGATATTTGAATTAGATTGGTAGACAGTGCTGCGTGTAGTTGTACTGTATTAAGTCTTTCCTACAGATCGTGCGTATCACTCTGGTGTTGTCATCTTAGCGATGCTAAAAATCACTTTACATTTTATTATTAACAAAAACTTAAGGGAAATGGAATCAGATGGTACAAAATAGATAGGTTTGCAGGTCATAAGGGGAGGCCTTCGTCTAGCAGTGGGCTTACGAAAAAAGTTTCATAAAAAAAAAAAAAATTGAAGATAAGGAATCTAATTGCATTTTTCTCCCCTGTCAAAGCCCACGAGTAATTCATTTAACTAACAAGTACTTAAATAACCAAAAAACCTTTTCTAATAACTAAACCTCATCAAGTCGTACAAGCGTAGCGCTACGGCGTAGCACAGCTACGACACCGCTACGCCCCGGCTGGCCATGACAAATTGGGCGCGTCTCTTGTGTGTCGCCTCGTTAATTACATGCTGTAAATAGCCAACTACAATTATTGTTAAGCTGTACCCTGGCGTGCGCTTTGGCGGGCTATTCTGCTAGGCTGTGCAGTTTGTAAATTAATTTTATGTTTTAACTGGTTTTTGGACGTTTTACGTTTAGAATGCAAGTCATCTAAGTTCTACAATTAATACGGAATGAAATGTAGATTGCATTGCGTGTTTTTGACTAAGACATTTAGGGTCTTATTTACAAACGATCATTAAAGTTAACTGACGTTTAAATGTCAAAAATGTATGGTTAAGCAGTCGTTAATCACGAATTAACTTTAAGCAACGTTTAATAATAATGGGACCAGTTGTTATTGATTCCGATAAAAAGTAACTTGTAAGTTTTTTTTTATTTTTTTTAAATTCGTATAGCTTTGTCTTTTAAAGGTTTCTCTCGTTTACGGATAAAATTATCTTTATTATGTAGTCACTTCTGATCCCTTTTTTGTTGAAGTAGGAATTGAGAATCACCCTATGATTCTTTAAAAAATAAAAGATTATTTCAAACAACAAGACAAAACGTGTCACATGGGACAATCTGAACATATAACCTATAAAACAAAATAAAATCTCTTGCACCCAAGCGAGCCCAAAAATCGTAAAAACAATAGACATGCATCTAACTTAACGTCCTTCTATGGATCCAATGGGTGTGGACTAAATATTAAGTTCAATAAAAGTCCCCCATGCCATAGCAAGTCCCGGATTTATCGGCTGACCCCATGTAAATAAATAAAGTGGAAGAGCATGCATTTCTTATGAGCACAGCGGGTTAGAAAAACTATCGATTTGTAGCTTGAAAAGTTTGTTGTTATGATTGACAGCGAGTTTTATGTCTCGTAACTGTGAAGATATTTTTTGAGCCGATGTTCATTTGTTCATTTTTTTATAGTCATATTTTTTGGCAGAATTTTTTGTTGGTTGGAATAAAATGATGCTAGTGACTGACGTTTAGGTGGAATTTAGGATAACATCACAAAAGGCTGTATAGTTGTAGGGCCAGCGAAGGTGCGTAGAATTCGCACCGTCACACCGAACCGTCGGCGTCGCACTGTCGGTCGTCTGTATGAGTCACAATACATGCTTTTTCTTCTCTGAGTTGACAAAACTTTTTAAAAAATGAGGCCGCTTATTCACAGGAAGTAACGCATAAGTCACATGCTACAGAAATTGCTGAAGGCCTAAGATCTCACTTTTGAATATAAATATATCCAAATCAACTTGGAATTGCCTAACATCAATCTCACACACACTTCAGAAATTACATCAAAAGCGCCGAAAAGTAACGTTTTTCATTACCGCACGGTTTGTCACAACACAATAACTGCTTTAACAACTTCCGATATTTTAAAACCAATGTCGTTTACTTCAAGCGATTTATCTAAGTCGCGATTTCAATCAGATTAAAGTACATTTAACTGTAGGTAAAAGTTCAATTTGGGGAAAACCGGAAAAGAAATATGGCGTCGGTAGAGGGGATTCAATTCAATCAGTTCCCTTGGTACCTACCTGCCTTGGAGATGTGATTTGATGGGATTGTTGAAAACGAAACAGCAAAGTGTGGAGTATTTACGTAAGTAGGGTAGGTGTTTTGATGCAGGTGGCGGAATTGCATCAGTTCGTCAAGTAGGCAAGTGTGGTGGATTGTTTGGGTCTCATGATTTTAAATTGTTGGTGTTAGTAAGGGTTCTTGTAGTGAAATAGTCTTTTTGTGGTTCCTGTAGCACACCTCTTCCTAGCCCTTTGGGGAAAACAGGTGTGATCTCATGATGTTAGTACATAAGCACCATATAATAATAATAATAAAAAAACCATACATCCATCATGGAGATTTTTTTTTTTTATATATTAATATATACACAAACAATTGTATAATAACAATAAATAGAAATAACTTAACAATAAACATATCAAAATAAACTACCCACTACATTTTCCACAGATTAAAACTTGGATTTATTTACTAGCTGAAGGTAAATGTGGCCAAGAGGAACGTAACAAAACACAAAACATAAAAATAAAAAATAATTTGCTTAAGCATACGGAGTCCACTGCCGATTCCTCAAAATTTTCGCTATATTACTTTTAAAAGTGTTTCGGTTCAGAAATAGTATGTCGATTTCACTAAATTGCGTATTATATGTGCCGACTAAGCGTATCGTCGTATTTACTTCTCCTGTTTAGAACACACTCGATTAGACTTGTCTAGAGGTGATTAACACACAAAGTTATTTACGTACAAGTGTGTAAACCAACACATTTCGTAGACAAATATTATTAAACGTTTTATTGCATGTCAACGCTAGTATTTTCATACTGTTTATAGTCGACTCATATAAAAACTTGAGTTTTTATTATTTATTTTCATCACAAAATGACGTTGCACCCCAGATGATGTTGTATAACAGTGCAGTTCAAGAAAACTGACGTCCTATTGGCTAATGGAAATGCTGTGTTGTCCGGGACTTAGAACCGACTACAATGGTACATGGAAGCAAAGTACTTATGCAGATACTAAGCTGGCTTCCGCTTTATTACGCTAATATGGTGATATGAAACATAGACCTGAAATATAATAGACTTATGAGGATATCACTTAGCGAAGGCAGTTAAGTAGGTACTTAAAGTGATACAACCGGTTTTAGAATAGAGAATTTAAAGTTGAGAGCTTGTCAAACTCTTCTTTAGGCGAAAGGAGAATGGCGAAACTGCATGTAATTTGGGACCCGTTGATAAGGGTAGCGTACATAATGGAAACTTATAAATAGTTGAAAGACTATATAAAACTAACAAAAAAGCAAATGGAAAGTAACTTTTAGAAATTGGGAGAAAAAAGATCCGCAAGGTAGATTATAACGTAAAATAAATCCACAAGTACCTATGAATAAGAATTGACACTGAAATCCAGCCAATAATGACAGCAAAACGTTCCATTTTGAGTTATCAGTTATCACAACGTAATCATAATTATATTTTTTACGGGCTGTTTTTGTTATATTTAACAAAAATTTAAGTATAGAAAAGGAAAACCCTCAAGTGAAATCGTAGGTATATAAGTGTAAAAAGGTGAATCTTTTGTAATCATTACTGTAGACTGAAATGTAGGAATCCGAAGCACCTTGCATTTCGTAATTGCACGATGACTTATTTTTAATAAATCAAAATCTTTTCTAACTTTTATTTCCCAACCCCTAGTGACTCAATATTTTTTTTGTTATGTAAAACTCTTAAAAGCTTGTTATTATAATCAATATAAACTTGCACGTGAGCGGCTCTTCTTTAATTTTAAAATTTCGTGATTCCAACCTCGCCATTCTTCTTTCTTACGTTTTTTGAAACGGAAAGAATATTTCCATTTCGTATATTTTGCTATTATTTTGATCATTAGCCTTTGTTATCCCACTGCAGGACACAGGCTTCCTTTTCTCCGGTCCACTCCTCTCCATCTTGAGCTAGTGTGGACCGATCCTGTCTGTATGCGTCAAGCTCGTCCCGCCATCTTCTCCTCAATCTGTCTCGATGACGTCAGACTTTTTCTGGAACCCACGTGGTGATGTATTTGGCACACTCATTCGACCTACGGCAAACGTGTCCGTCTCAGTCCCAATTAAGTTTGGCTACTATCAGCGATTTGACAGCACTGTGTTCCTAACACAGTATAGAGCGTTGACAAGTTCTCAATTTCAAATCGTCAATCAGAAACTGAGATATAGTGTAAAACTGATTGTTTTTTTTTTTTGTCAAAATTAAGTGTCCGCGTGATATGCTATCTCCGTGACAAGCTTAAACAACCACAATGTCAGATAGGCTATCATTTATTCTAGTCAGTTTAACCCGTGAGGAGGCGCGCCTAATTTTCTTACACGAGTAGGCGCGTGCGAGCAAATTGCTCACACTATCATAAAATGTTTATATTTTTAGTGTTTCTATATTTATTGGCTTATAATGTATTTAAATAAATAACACAAGGTTTAGTAAGTAAGAAAACAAGTATTTTAATCAAAACTATTGAACATAATAGCAACTTCTAACGCAAATAACAAAACAACCTAGTATTAATTAATTTTTTTGGCACGTTTCATAAAAATCACAATAAAAACTGTTCCATAACAAAAACTAAAAAGTGTTATTCATCCATTAAATCTACACTAATGTGCCTCTCGAAACACACTGAAAACATGTATTTTACATGTTCGGTGCAAAGTAATTGCTGGGCGCGTGATGAGCAAATTGCCGCACGTTGGTACATGGCCTCCACAAACGCCTTGCTGCGCGGTCGCAACGCCACTGAGCGGATCGAGAATTGCGTCAGGGGAGAGGGGGTGAATATTTAGGAAGGTACTTAAGTGCTTGAATTGGTGTGGCATGGGAAAGACAAAAAAATGTTGAATTAGATTTTTGTGTGAGCAAATTGCTCATAGCGCGCCTTCTCACGGGTTAAAACAACAATGCGGTTATTGTATGCCTCACTATTGCATACAAAATTAACAGTTCAAAGGTAGGTAACCTATAAAGGCCGATTGGCCAAACCACTGAATAATTAAAATACCAAAACCCGCTTATATTCATAACTGTAGCTAAGGACCTAATCTGTAATTTGCTTCATCTTAATTTCCATGATGAGCCGGCAAATCAAACTTTGAGTCTAAATAATTATTATGTTTACGTAAACAGAGAGTAATTATTATTAAATTTTAATTAACTATACATAAATTAATTTTAAGAGCGTTACCCACATTTTCTGTACCAACGTTTCTTATAACATGTAAATATAATTGGTAAACAGACGTTACTGAAATGATACATAGATGGGTATGGATCGATATATAATTTCAGTAATATATACATAGGAAATACAATAATTACACGTAAAAATTTTAAATTCACCATTATTTTGTAACAATTTTTGCTACAAAAGAGGAGTAAAAGGAGATAAAGAGTTTTCCTAAACATAAAAATACCCACAAAAACGGCGCACATTCCTCAATTTTATTTCAAAATCAAAAACAAACAACGTGTGTCCCGATAGCGGATGAACTCGGATTCACCGAAACAGCAGAGTTTATCGAGAACTTGAAACATTCGAGTTTATCGAGAACTCGAAACATTCCAGAACTCGCATCGTTCGATAACTGCGGCTAAAAGATCGAACATCAAAAAGGCGGAACAGTGTGGCTGGTCGATTTGTCATCATTGTGGTTATCCGAATGTCGTCCAAATAAATTGGATGGGGTTTAAAGGTGACTAGATGTACTGTATAATAAATGAGTGCCGGTTTATTTTGTGATTTTTTATGCAGTAATGATGATTGTTTAGTATGAAAATTTATATAAATAAAAATACTAGTTGTAGTGGCTCACATTCTCAAAATTGGAATAATAAATGATAAATGATTTATTTTCTGTAAGTAGGTTTGTACAAACACTTTTACATGTCAATCATATTTTTTTAAACTAGATGAGGTCGGCGTTTCCTATCTGACTACTCTGAGAAGAAAGGCCGAAACAAACTCAGAGGTCACAGTCTCTTTTAAAGTCCAGACATAATCTTGGAAGACTAGCATAGTGATTTAAAATGTATAAATTAATATAATCGAGGTACCTAAGACACTAATTAAAAATCAAGCTTAGCTTACAGTCCAAAACCTACCTCTCAAAAAATCGTTTGAAAGTGAATTTCACTGAAACGTACTTAATAGTTTGAGTTCATTTAATTGAAATGAAATGTTTATTTCTGTAACACTTTCACGTCAATATTTTGTTCGTCAATATTTTAAAACTATATGGCGTTGGCATTTCCTAGCTAACTGTTCCCTGAGAAGAAATCCGACTTTGTACCTTTTTGTGTGCGAAAAGATTAAATAAATAAATGACGAAACAAACTATGATGAGATCATGAACTGTTTTGAAGTTCATTATTATTAAATTTTTTGTGAGTCCAACAATGCAATTACAAAGTATAATCGATTTCTAGCCTTAAAACAAATTGGTGTAAGATATACTTCATCGTAATACCAAACACATCTTCACATAAATCAAGAACAAAATAAAAATAAAAACAAAAGCAGTCCGATACAATCCAGTATCGCATTCCAGACGCATCGCGACCAAAGGGTTCCGTATCCCCAACCGAGGGTTACTACGTGGTCTAAATGTTTCAGGCCTGAATTTACATTGCACATAACATGATAGCAGTGGCTCGGTGAATATTTATTTGTCTGCTGGTCGCTAGTTTTAGGGTTGTTTTGATAGGCGAAGGAGTTTGTGGGATAGGAAATGTGTGACGGAAGTATATTTTAGGAACTGTTACGTATTTTACGACAAGCTACGAGGGACGGATTGTGGAAGTTGTAATCGTTTGTGTCGAGTGGCCCATTCACTAAAGTAAAGGTTCATTTTTGTTTCTTAACAGGATCAGATGACACCGAACAAAATTATAGGAATTAACGTTCAACTCTTTTTGTAGTCGGTGAAAAACCTAAAATATTATACCTATTTTGGTTGCACAACGTTATAAAAGTAAGAATTAAACATTAAAACGATATTCGTCATAAAATCGACATAAGTCATCGCATAACATTCTCTACGATTTAAATCGACTTAAAATATCAAATCGATTATCCATCTTCAAGATGCAGTAACAAACTTTTCCCTTTAGTAAAATTCGATAAATCTAGGTTCCGCTTTCGTACCAGCTGCTGCACCTTACATACCACGTTTCTTTGTGCATTAAGGCCGCCATAGTTCACTTTGTTTCCTTCATTCGCTTCTAATGGTCCAAAACGAAGAACGCCTCGTATACTAGTGAGGTCCATTTGCTTCACGTAGCGAAGTAGTCGCAGAAGCAGGGAATTGCATTCTATGGCATCAGGTGTCACTTTGAATAGCGTTCGGATTTGTATATTGTGTGATTCGTGTCTGTACTTTGTGTTCTATATACATGGAGAGAAATATTTGGTTTTTTGATAAACTTTTGGCGACGTGTCAATGGAAGATCGAGATATTTTTACAAATAAAATAAATGAACCAACCTATTTGCAGGACTCTCTTGGTGGCGACTTTGTTATGATATGAACGTATTAGTACTAGTTAGAATTCGGGTTGGTAGCGTAACGTAGCGTTGGAAGGTCTTCCAAAAGGTGGACCGATGAATCCCCTGCAAAAGTCGCAGGAATCCCCTGGATGCGAGACGTACAGGACCGGTTGAAGTGGTGGTGCTTAGAGGAGGACTATGAAAAAAAAAAAATTCAAACTATTTATTTCAAAATGCATTCATCAAGATTTATTATTACATGAGAATAACGCTCAATCTCTTTGAGAAGATTATGTGCGCTATCGGTTTGGATTTAGGTGTTACTCGCTCACAGTTATTTGTCCGTTGGTAGACCCACACGCAGCCCCTTCCCCCATTCCAAACTTTTCAGTGGTAAAATAGACTTTTAGGATGTTTTTTATTTGTCGATTTTTTTGGTTTTCTAACTTTTTGGCTATTTCCTTAGGCATGTCCAGCAGCGGACGTCTTTTGGGTGAAATGATGATGAGGATTACTATTAGCACAGAACCGATAGAAGTGGTGGTGTTTGTGGAAAGTCTATGTTCACCAGTTCTTTGTGTATGTTTTGTCTTTCGGATGAAATGATGAGATAATAATGTTACAAGATAAACGTAAAACTTTCACCTGACAGCACTTAAGAAGTACAAAGTTTACTGAATTAAAACGGCGGACTCTTTATAAAACAGCCCTGTATGGAATAGATATCGCGCCAGTAGGCACGAGGGTGCAATGAAACGAATACTATTGCCCATTCGTAAAGTTCTCCGCGTAAGGTCCCGAGGTATGGTAGTCATAGCGTATGAAATAGACAAGGTATAAACCTTATATACACCTTCGTATGGTCTTATTCAGCAGCGTTACGCCAGAAGGGTATATTGTCCGAGTGTGGAATAAAATAATATATTGGCAGTGTTCGGACTAAGCAGCTTTCTTACTATAGGTACATTCTTAATTGCTCTTGCTAGATCCAGTCTATTATGCACACAATAAAATAATTCCTTTGGCGTTCTACTGTAGTAACGTAAAATTAATTGATTTACCCTTCGTACATGTAAAAATCGTACAGTAATGCCCTTCAGCAAAGCCAAACAACACACACCAAACGACATACCAAACGTATTTTTTTCTGTCCCTGTTTAGCGTAGAGTATCGCCGCTCTATATTTTATTCATACTCCTACGTGGTACGCAGTAGACACGAGGTTACGATCCTTAAGGGACCGGTGATGAAGCTCAGCTTATGGAGGGGCGTCAGTGTCAAACTGCCGCTTTGAGGACCAAAATCTGTAAGAAAAGAGTATTCTTTTGTAGGTCACAGTTTAGGAGCTTTTGTGTTTTGTATTACCATACTTGAAGATTTTGAACTGTTACCAAAGATGTGGTAATGTTCTACGAGTATACGGACTCGGGAATAACCTGACAACTAGAATAATTAGTTTGTCGATCTAAAGGTGACCTAGTCCTAAATAATGATTATACAAGTCTTGTACGCCCTGGTAAGAAATACAGGGTAATTTTAAATCGCCTAGCTAAACTCCACAGACGCGATGGATATCGATATCTAAATACGACAAAATAAAAAGATTTGATGTTTTTTTGGGAGGTCAACAACCGCTGTAGTGTTGTTTCTTAAAGAATGAGTTGAGAAAACATGTTTTCTTATGTTTTACCCAAAAAAAAAACAGATTTTCTAATCTGATAAAACAAAAAAAATATTAATTTGTTTTTTTATTTTTGTGCATCTTCCACTGTAGATATTGTAGTTACTTCTACAATATCTACAGTCAAAGACCTACAAAAAAAAATGAAATTAATTATTTTTTTGTTTTATCATGTTAAGATATCGATAGAATAAAAATGGATCAGATAGAAAGTCAGAATAAAAATAGCATTTTTGTAATATTAAAAGTCTTTACAGCTTATTACAAGCATATTTATTTAGCCTATTTGAAGGGGTTATCGAGTAATATGTCGCAGTACAAATTAAAAGAATCCACAAAAATGAAAGTTCTAAATGAGTTGTCTTTTATTTAGGAGTACGATATTGCAGATATTTATATCCTTCTCATGTTTGGGTAGATTGTCAAGCAAATCCGATGCCTATCAGAGCCTCCCCGGCAAGTCAGTCGTTTGGCAAAACTTATATTACGTCCCCATTACACCGTCACATTTATGTACTTTTTATTACTGCCTAATATGAATAAGTTATACCTCGTAGGCGTCATAAAACCTTATATTACTTACATCTTCCAAGACCAGTGTAATTCACTTTCAAAGATTAATTCTGAAAAATGAATTATTTATTAACTTACTATTGTTACCGGTAGTTGAACAAAAACACATTTGTGGGTAGTTGTGCGGTAGGTAAATTTTACAGTGCGCGCAAGATAAGTCTGCGCGCGACGTTTGACTTCAAGATTATATCCCTGCTAGCACTTTTAATCACTTTCGGCATAATGATGGCAATTATTTACTTCAGAAAATACGGAACACAACACACTCTTTTGAAACCTGAAATAAACGGCTAAATGGCGGCAAACGACGCCTATTTTTGACTCCGGCCGCGCGCAGACTTATTTTGCGCGCACTCTAATGGAAGTTTGTGGAAAGGATTTACGGCTTCGTTGACTTCCTGTTGAGTATTTATAAGCTAATAATTTTGCTGTTTGTACTTGTTTGCATTGGGTTAATTGCGTTAGTTAATTCTCTAGTAATCTGTACAAGTTGTCTGCAAAAGGGAATCTTATCTGATTCAAGCTGGTAGAAAAGTAAGTAGCATTCGATCACTCAAGCAGAATTCGTTTACAAAATAGATTATTCTGTTTTTATTAATTTTCTGTCCCCACATAAGAGGTTCCCCAATTCTTGTAATTTTAATAATGTTTAAAGTCTGATATCAGTCTCAATCTGCCAAAAATACCTCTGAATTCTCTACCACTTTGACAAGTTTTTGACATTGATCGTCGCTGAGATGTGATTTCGACTCGATTTTGAACGTTTTTAATTACGGAAATTAAGCTTAAGCTTGCGGTATCGCTAGCACTCCTCCAGTACTGTATTTTCTTACTTTCATGTTTTTTTTTGCTTTTAAGAATATTTTGCCAATATTGCATAATCAAATGAACCTTTGCCTGTTTCGTGATAAATATATAAGGTGTCCCTGGAAGTATGTATCAAAACGAATAGGGGTGTGGGCAAGGTCATTTCCAAACATTTTAACCCTCAGAAAGTCGGTGCAATTGAATAAAATTTTTGCTCGAAAATTGAATAAAATATTTGACAGCACGTAGCCTTTGCAGTAAATGTTTTTTTCTTACTGAAAATATGTTTTCTAGCTGGTTAGAAGTATTATCACAGGAATGGTCAACTCTTCTACATCGTCCTGAAAAAAAAAATCGAATTGATAGCTCTGATAGTTTTTTTTATGTTTTTTTTCTCTTTGAGCACTATCCGAAGTGATTGAAAAAAAAAATTGATAGTCATTTTTGAACCGTAAAAAATTCGCCGACATTCTCAGTGTTACAAAGGTTGGAAATCACCTTCCCTACGCCCCTATTTGAATTGATCCATACTTCTAGAGACATCCTGTAGAATTATATAGACTGATATTCAATACCCTAAGACTTAAAGGTGTCCTCTGAAACGAAATTACTATTCATCTTATCTCAAAGACGAGACTCCTTTTAAAATCAACCCATACTCAATATAGGGTTGTCCCCAATCTACTATCAACGGAGTTATGATAAGTTCGTCTTTCATAAGCCAGTCACATTAGTGGCTTACAAGCGAAAGCTTTCCGTTCCCAAGACGACCTGTAATCGGCTTTCTGACCCATCCCCATATACAGGATGTTTGGTAGAAGGACTGACACAATTTTCTTAGTTATAGGAAGTATCATATACTCCTACTAGTTTTCACCCATAACACCGGTCTTAAGTGTCACAAATCACCGGCGATATCGTTGCAAAGTTTTTGTTTGTGGTTGTAATAGAGCGCAATAATTTTTGATGTTATCTGCAATGTACATTTATAGTATAATTGGTTCTAGAAAATGACTTGAGTACTTCCATAGTCGTAAAATTGTTTTAATGAACGAAAAATTTCAAATTAAAAATTCATAGTGAAAATTTAAAAAAAAATTGTGCTATCAAAGGACATCCACCCAGCCTGAGGGCGTCCCACCTTACGTTTACTGATTCGCGGTCTCCACTCAAGAACACGTCAACCATCAACGGTCATCGGTCTGCGACGGTTTTTGCAGAATGACTGGTAGCAGCTGGATGAGAGTTGCCGAAAATCAAGTTGAATGCCGTGCAATAGGAGAGGCCTATGTCTAGCAGTGAGCTGCTACGGGCTGAGGATGATGATGAAAGGACACGCCCAATTACTCTAAAAAATGTGTCGGTCCTTCTAGAAAACACCCTGTATAAATAGTGTGGTGATATCTGTAGCTGAACACAACAAGAAAGTGGTATGTTTGGGTAGATGCTACAATACTACGGTAGATTCTTTGTTTATCTCGGAAGTCCCTATTCTCTTTCTGAGAAGCTATTTTGTTCTCTATATTGGGCAGATACGATAAGCAAAAAAAGTCGCTGATCATTTAAGCCATTAGGGTGAATACCATAATGGCTTAAATGATCAGCGACTTTTTTTCAATCAGAAGTTGATATGGTACACGGCATGCAAGCTACTTGCATGCTTTTGTGCAAGTTACATGCATGTAAAATCCGGGATTAAATGGTCAGCGAGTTTCAGCGATTTAGATGGTTCCCTTATTTCTTTTGGAATATTGCAGTGATAAAGTTATGTTTATGCTTTGATGTGAAGGAATTCTTAGCGGTGAATTTTGAAACAATAACATAAATTCATCTGTGGTTAAATTAAATCCCCTTGTAAAGAATACGCCAGTTTCCCAACGGGGAAGGTAGTTAATTGTATGACAATAATTATCGCGGTGAATGCTTCACGGAGTCACGCAAAATTAACGTAATTAGTGCACGAGTAACGTGACTGATGTGTGTAATATTTAATAGGCCATTGTTTTTGCATAATTATTTATTTATTTATTTTACCATTTATGTACACACATATATAAACATACAAGAAAAAACAGAACAGAAAAATAGGTACAAAGGTGATTATTATTTCTTAAGAAATCTCTTCCAGCATACCTGAGATGGGACATTAGATAGAGAGATGTAGACAGCGTGTGAAAGAGTAAAGGAGATAAAAAAAAAAACATAAAATCGTCATCAATTATATACTTAAAAAACTAAACAAATACTATGAGAATATACATACATACAAACAAACATACATATATTAATTAAAAAATAAAAATAAAAAAAAATATTATGGCACTTCAAGAGTTATTTCATTACGAACCTCAATGATGAACCAAACCGAAAATCGCGAAAAAAAATCAGCTGTTCCCTACATTTTGACGAGTTATGCGAACATAAATGTAGGGAACAGCTGATTTTTTTTCGCAATTTCCGGTTTGGTCCCATAGTAAAAGTTGTTCATAATGATGAGTACAATGACCCCTTAAGAGGTTGTGCGTTATTTAAGTTACAACTTGTATATGGCTGCACCGGTGGACGCCACACTCTATCTCGCACAGGATAGTAGCGTTTTGCTGAGCGATGGCCGTTTTGCGTGGATGTGATGCAATTGTTCCCCCAACTTGTACTTTTTTGTGTTTTGTGTTTTTCTCAACATCATGTTTGCCGCAAATATACGTGTTTTCTTCCTTTCTTTTCTTTTTAATAGAATTATTTTTTCTGTAAATACCCAAATAATTATTGGTATGTAGTAACAGTTTTTTTGGAACAATCAACCACAGCTTTAAAATTATGTTGAATGTATAACTAATTGCATTATTATAGTTAGTTATTGCAACCCGTAAACCTTTTAAAAAACTTCATTCTCAAACTTCATCAATTAATGAATCCTACTAATCACACTATCGCACTAACATTATAAAGGCGCAAGTTTGTGAGTGTGTGTGTGTTTGTATGTTTGTTACTTGTTCACGCTCAAAGAGCTAGATCAATTTTGTTGAAATTTGGCAAACAAATAGTTTATTACCAGGATTAACACATAGAATAATTTTTATCCCGATATTCCAACGAAATTGAGACTTATGCGGGTGAAACCGCGGGGCCCAGGTAGTATATTATAAACGCGAGTTTGTGAGGATTAATGAATGGATGGATGGATGAATGTTTGTTACTCTTTCACGCAAAAACTACAAAACGAATTTTGGTGAAACTTTACAGTAATATAGCGTATACATCAGAATAACAAATAGAATATTTTTATCCTGATATTCCCATGAAATCGACACTTATGCGGTTGAAACCGCGGGGCGCTGCTAGTAATTTATAAAGCTTTTGCTATCATCATTCTTTTATCACCACAAATTTCTATTATGTACACCATGAAGATTATCCTAATCTTACACACCTAGTAATTTTCTAAAACGACATAAGCAACTTACTACTGCGACATTTCCCCTCAAAAGATTTCGATGCACTATGCACTTGTGAATAAGGGGTAAAGTACATGCTAAGAATTTTAAATCGGGTTTTAAAGTGCGATGAATTTCACATGTAGATATTTTCAGCTTGAGTAAAAATTGATAGTGGTTTTAAAGATAAGTTATGGGCATTAAACCGATAAAGTATTTTATGCATTGTGTTGCTAAGTTCGGATCATTTATTTTTATCGTAAACTTCAAAAGTCTTTTCATTTTAAATACAGCAGTCGTCAGTAGCAGGAGTCAGTAGTTGAAAAATAAAGCGAGATTGCTTTGAAATCCTTTTTAATTAGTAACACCTAGCCGAATTCTGGATTCTCAGTCCAGTAAGATTGCCAACGATTTGCTAAGAAGAATAAGTACGCAATGTGTACACTATCTGAAGATAAGCCTACTATATACAATATTATTTTTAGTATATGGCAAACCAAAAACACGTCTCTAGTATTTTTATGTAAAGAATCTATGTACAAAATTTCAAAACTGTATCATGAAAAATCACGAAGTTATAAGCTTGTCATGTTACCATGTTACCTGATTGTCCGTACAAAAAGTTGGTTACCACTTAACACGCGCCGCCGGCCGATCGGCTGTGACCTGTGTTGTGCGCATATGATTGTGGATATGTACTTAGTGTAGCTCGGTGTCCAACATTTTACCATTTTAAAATATTTTTGGTGCAAAATATAACATGGTGTAAAAACTATTGGGATCGATTCAGTTACTTATTCTGAACAAACTATATTCAGGTTTGCAGTATACTGAAAATAATGTTGTATAATATAATTTTTTAACATTATAAACGCGAAAGTTTGTGAGGATGGATGAATGTTGGATGGATGATTGTTTCTCTTTCACGCAAAAACTACGGAACGGATTTGGGATCAAAACATGTGCGGGAGAAACCGCGGGGCTCTGCTAGTATTAAAATATAAAAAGTGGGTTAGACTTATTTTACCTTGATATTTTTTATGTGCACACAAATTAATCTATGTATGCATACACAAGAGCGACAGGCATCGACGACAGAGGCAGCTGACGCGCCGACGACTGCCGCAAACGCGTTGACGGCTGTCGCTGACACGCGTCAACGGTCGCAGTTGCCTCTGCCGTCGACGTGTGTCACTTTTGTGTATGCACACTAAGATGGAATTAGCCTAGAAAGTTAAGCACATTATTTTCGTTTGCAGTCAAACAGCTAAGTTTGTATTAAGGTGATATGTAAAAAATAAATCATCGCTCGAGGGGTGTGGCTTAACCGAAGACGCGGGGAGCGCCCCCGCTTGAATACATTGAATACATTGAAGCCGGATCCACACCTATCCACACGTTTGTATAAGGTTGATAAAAAAGTTTTGTTGCAAAAATTTCAACGATGTTTTTTTAAGTATTGACACAATGTGACATCGAGCTTTGTAAAGGATATTCTAGAATGTTTTCTACTCTTCCGCGTGACAGGGTATAAAAGAGCCAGCTTGCGTTCTAATGGACATAATTGGCTTCGATCTCGCAGGTGCAACTTCGGGCGATCATGTTTTATGTGTGGCGGCGCGGCACGAACGCAAGCACAACTGCTAAAAATATACAGGATGCATTCGGGGAGGACGTAGTTTCTCATCGAACAGTCCAGCGTTGGTTCAATCGTTTTAAATCTGGAGACACAAGTTTTGAAGATTAGGAACGTTCCGGACGACCCTTGAGCATCGACGACGACGCATTACTCTGCTGCATCAAAGCAAATTATTATTATTATTATTATTAATCCGGAAGCAAGTACGCACGAGCTAGTCAGAGAACTTGGCTGCACCCAAGCATCAATAGTAAATCACTTACTCAACTTGGGATACAGGACAGTTCTAGCTCAATGGATACCACACCGTCTCACCGACGATAATAAGAACTGCCGCGTGACCATCTGTCAGTCTCTGCTACTTCGTCATCATCGCAAGGAGTTTTTAGAGGACCTTGTGACGGGGGATGAAAGCTGGATCTTGTATGATAACAGAAAGCGTCTAGGCTATTGGCTTCCAGTCGGAGAAAAACCGCCACAGCATCCGATTGATCCTCACCCACAAAACATTTTGTTGTGCTGTTTCTGGGACGCAAAGGGAATGCTGTTTCACAATTTTCTCCCTGCAGGCACACGATCTCCTCTACACAATACATTGAGAATCTCCAGGAATTAGCAAAAGCTATAAGAGAAAAACTGCCAAGACGCGCAACTGTCCACCTTCTCCACGACAACGCGAGACCCCATGTCGCAAAGGCAACCCACAAAACAATCACCGAACTTCACTGGAATACCGTTTCTCATCCACCATACTCTCCCGACATGGCGCCACCTGACTACCATTTGTTGAAACATTTAAAGGCATATTTGAGAAACAAAACTTTCAAAAACGTCGACGGTCTCAAGAAGGATGTGTTCATATTCTTCGAGTCACAGCCGCCGTAGTTTTGGGCAAAAGGAATAAACGACTTGCCCGCTAGATGGTCCAGTGTCATAGAATTAGATGGCGAATATATTGTTGATTAGAAATTTTGTGTATAAGATATATGAATAAATTAATTCTACTGAAATTATTGCGACAAAACTTTTTTATCAACCTTATATTTGTGACGGCTTGTTGAGGTTTGGCAAGCGTGTTGATCCATTGCGTAATTTATAACTTTATGGAAAAACATTATGAAATAAAAGATGTTGAATTTTTTTTGTCATAACTTTTGCACCAACCCGATATTTTTTTTGTTTGTATCCTTGCCCCTATTTTTATTAATTACATATTCGAGATAAAAAATATAATCACGATTGCGGGAGGAACGACACAGGTCCGTTACTGACAAAGCCCGCAGGCGATCTGGGCGGGCATAAGAAAGTGACAGAGTCAATTACTTCCACATGCGAAAAAAGAGATCGCAACAATTCGCTGGAACCAAAATAAAACAACGTAAGCGCCAAACCAAATAAAAATTGTTTAAAAATAAATTAAGCTATGTATCAAAAATTTGTTCAGTTAGAGTTTTCAATTACCTATTACGCATATTTTGAATGCAATTTTGCAATGAAATTAATTAGGATTTTAGAATTACAGGAGAAAATATAAAAAAGTAGACGTCTTTTCGGAATTAAATTCTATCGAGGAAATTTGAAGCAATTGCGTTTTCCTTCAGTCAGAATCTTAATCAAATAGTCAATAAACATATAACTAAAAATTAAATCCAAACATGCTGTAATAATGAAATAAATGGATTCGAAAAAACACCCAAATTATTTTGATATCGCCTTAACAGTAACCCTGAGAAATCATCACTTTAAATGTAAAAGTCATCATCTGCCTAGCCTTTTCCCAACTATGTTGGGGTCGGCTTCCACTCTAACTGGATACAGTTGAATACCAGTATTTTACATGAAACGACTGCCTATCTAACCTCCACCACCCAGTTACTGGGTAATACGATACCCCTTGGTAAGACTGGTTGCCAGACTTTCGAGCTACTGACGATCCGTAATGACTGTCAAAGATCCACGAATGACAGCAGGGACTAACGGCTTAACGTGCTTTCCGAGACACGGAGGGGTCTTGGTATGTGCAGATTGTCACCCATCCACGGACCAACCTCGGCAACCTGATCGATCGACCCGTGCGGCTGTTATTACTTAGCCACAAAAACCCTGAGAAACACCCCTCCTTTAAACTTCCTAGAAAGTAGCACAAAAAAAAAAAATCTTAACCCAACCTGCTAGATATCACATGACACGTTTCCACCAAGTTTTTCGTAACGTTCACTTTACGTTAGAATCAAAGCGATGCTCCAAGGTAGTTGCCGGAAAATTACTTGTAAATAATAAAGGAATTTGGGCCTCACACTGAAACCTTTTTCTCGGTAATCTTATCTCTTTGAACGAGTTGCGTGCGCTGTTTTTAAGATGGTTGTCTATTGTATATTTGTAGGTGATCATTTCATTTAAGTGCGTTTTGTTGAAATACATTGATAGTGTTTCATATTACTCGTAGTTATACTCCGTTTGCTAGTAGTCACTCGTGTAAGATTTAAGATTTGTGACTCGTAAGACCTGACTGTACGTTTACTTTGGACGTGACGGGCAATTCTCAGAATTTTAAGAACGTTCAGAGTCTGATCTCAGTCTCAATTTGTCCAAAATACCCCTAATTTCCCAAAATTTGAGATTTTATGAGATTGTGACTAGATTTTGTACGTTTTTAATTACCTACGGGAATTGGCCTTCTGCAGTGCTATACTGTAAAGATCTCACCGTGAGAACTTGGGTGCAGTGAGCGGGAAGTGAGCTCTGTCAGAACTGACACTATTAAGTGCTCACTTCACTTAGGTATGATTACACGGTGAGATTTTTACAGAATCGACCGGCTGGTAATTTAAAAATGGCTTGACAAACCATCGAGCCATTTTTAAATTTAGAACTATAATCTAGCGAAGTTAAAATTCTTATTACAAAAACTGGCGTTAAGCCCTAGTCTCAGTTATCAACTTTGCATTAAGAACTTTAATAATGTTGGAATAAAGTTCAAAATACAATAACTGGCTCGAAGGTTAAGGCTAGGTCTAAAGTTAGAGCTCGTTTTGTAATAAGACGGTACGTATGGTTAAAAGTGATGTAATATTTTATTCAAAAGTCATTTTTTTCTCTACCTTTTTCATATTACTTCAATATACCAATTCTGTCTACACTTAATCGATATAATTTAGGTATCGATAGTACTTACTGCCAACAATAAAACTATAACCGAGCTTAAACCCACCGACATCACTGCGCTGAAATCATGTTTGCATCCTTCTCAGGTGTAATCTTGTAGTACGTGAACTTTCCAGTTTATTTTCTCTTCCAATTTTGCAGGAGTGCCTGCCAAGGTGTTGTCTGACGTCAGCTTACGGCGCACAATACACGGGCTGATATTACAGCCAGCAATATGCGACGAGCTATAAACTAAAACTGTTGTTTGTGTTGCAGTATTGATATTGTGATCGATGTTGGTGTCAGGTTGTTGTATCTGTTGTACTCGTACCTTGTCGATGGTATCAGAGGGGTGATTCTCGTCATTTTCAGAACGTTCACAGTCAGATCTCAGTGTGTCAATCTGTCAAAAGTACCTCTTATTTCCCTATATTTTGACAAGTTCTTGAGATGATTGTCGCTGAGATGAGGGCGACTGGATTTTAAACGTTTTTAATCACGGAATTGGCCTTCTGTTATCTTTGTTACGGAAATCAATAACCATAACACTTCAATTTATATGAGTTGAATGGTTTACGTAGAACAATGATTTGATCTATGTATTTTTTTTTTGAGGTTTAGTCCGCGTAGATGCCAGAAATGATCCCACGAGATCATACTACTTGGATAAAAAGTACCTTTCCAATGTCCTAGCCCCGGTCATGGTATATCCCAACTGTTTCAGCCCTTTTGGCGTGAAAAGGTAACAGACAGAACTACTTTCCTATTTATAATATTATAGTGGATTTATTTAAAGTTTAACGAGTATTGACTTTTGAAAATCATAAATTATTATTATTATTAGACTCTGCAGAACAAATAATAAGAAATGCTTGTTAAAAGAAATAAGACACTATGATTCTACATTTGACATTTAGACAATTTTCAGTACTCTACGTTTTATTAGCCTTCGGCATACAAGGTGGGGTTATTTTAACCCCAAAACTTTTAAACTGTGTGTATATTAAAACGCAATCAAACAACTTGACTTTCATAGTAGCTGGAGTTTAAATATTGCCGCGTCGAATCACAGCGTTGGATTAGTACTGCACAGTGTTGAATTCACGGAGAGAGTATGTGATTTTTAAGTTTTTTTTTTTTTAAATAAATGTTTAATTTTATATATTTTTGTATTTTATTCATTAACTTAGTGATTTACTTATAAAAAAAAAATCACATTTATTGCGCTTGGTGCACACATACAAAGTAGAGACAATCTCTTGTTGGGTTAATTTAACCCCACGTTGTATAGGTGAGGATTTTTTTTCACCTGGTATGCCGAAGAAAATAAATGAATGAATAAATCATACTGTCTATAATAAACTGGGTAAATTACAAGCCCGTACGTACACTGGTTTAACCAGCTTTTAAGTTTTCTGGCAGTTTCACGCCAGCGAACAACTTTGTTTTTAAAATCTACAAACTTCGCGGCTAGTTCTGTTTACCTTTATTGTAGTCTGAATAATCAAGTTAAATTGAAAAGACGTTCATCTTCTTAATTAGTTTGTACTAAGAATCGTGCTTTGGACATGAATCTTCAATGAGGCAAAAGTAATTAAGCTCCAAATTCCGGTGTCACTTGTGGAAGAAAATATTTTACATTTAGAATTATTGGCACTCCAATCATTTAACATAAATTATTTAGTCCGAAGAATTTTGAAGGAAACTCCTTACCCATTGCTTCATATGTTTGAAAAATTCGTCAATTCGACAACGTAAATTTAACTAAATGAATGTTGTCGAATCGTCAAGAAGGCTTAACAGTTTTTAGTGTGCTACGCAATTACCCTTGGCCATTGGCCCAGTCTTAACGGCAGCGACTTACGAGTTGTAGCTTGTGGGGTCAAACTCAAGTACGCAATTTACTTTGTGCGAATTATATCATCACCACTATGCTCGAAACGGTTAAGGAACATCATGACTAAACCGGCCTGTCCTAGAACCAAAAATTTGAAGACATGTGATAACTCGCTCTGGGCCCGCGTGGTGAATTATGGCCCACTCCCACTCCTGTGAGTGGGACTGGGTCATATTTCACCACGAGAGCCAAGAGCTGCTGGACACAGGCCTCCTGTCTGTAGAGGAGGCCTGTGTCCCAGCAGTGGGAATATACCAACAACAGTGGGTTATATGTAGCGTGATTATGATCCGATATGGCAAATAATTTAATTTAGCGTTCTGTGAATTGCTTTGCATACCTTGTATTGTATTCAGTCAAGTATTTTCTAACTGAACAGACAGCTGTGCTGCTGGGGAGTTTGTTGCGCCACTTCTTCTTCCCAGCGAAAGCACTAGGAAGTGGTGAAGGGCGGGCGTTTTGGGGGACTGTCTTTTGTAATTTTGACGTTCGAAAAGTGCTGATTCTCAGCCTAGTTTGAATAAATGACTTTTGATTTTGATAAATATTTTGAAAGTTTCTACTTCACGGATTTGATAGGAGAGTCTGTTTTCAAAGTAACTACTTGTAAAATGTTAAGTGATAAAGGAATTTCCGGTTTTAAGCAATGAGGTTTTTTTAAGCAAAACACTTTTAGCGTAAGTTATATCTAGACCAGCATTGTGGATTTAGCTTTTCATGAAACTTTAACAGGATGTCCCATCATTTTTACTATCTTATTTTTGACATCATCATATGCCTAGCCTTTTCCCAACTATGTTGGGGTCACCTTCCAGTCTTACCAGATGAAGCTGAATACCAGTAATCTCTATGGAGCGACTGCCTATGTGACCTCCATAACCCAGTTACTAGGTAATACGATACCCCTTGGTAAGACCGGTTGTCAGACTTTCGGGCATCTAACTACCCGTAACAAATGTCAAAGATCCACGAATGCTAGCCGGGAAAGCCGGCTTACCGTGCTTTTCGAGGCACAGAGGGGTCTCAGTATGTAAAGTTGGTCACCCATCCACAGACCAACCGTGGCAAGCGTAGCTGATCTGATCGATCGACTTTTGCGGCAGTTATTATTAAGCCACTGGCCACTCTATGTTATTATCTTATTTTATTTTTGACAAATCTTTCTAATATATTCCACAAATAAGAATCATGTAACAAAATAAATAAGTACCTTTCTATATACATATTTCGATAGTTCAGTACTTTACCTATATTTAATATTACCCCACCAAGACGAAACTGTTTCATATTAATGAAAGTAAGACAAATATCATATCGTTTTCCGTTCATAAATATAGAGATATCTTAATATTATGACGAGCTTACTTCATAAATAATGTTATTTCTTCTTATGGAAGTCGTAAGTCAATATTATTTATTCGTAGAACTATTTATTATGATGGGAGCGTGGGCGTCTGGGCCTAGTTAAGTGAGAAAGTTATTATGTCAAAACGCCAAGTATGGTTGTTATGGGCACAATCAATCTTCCTAGACTATTCCCAACTATGTTGGGATCGGCTTCCAGTCTAACCGAACGCAGATAAATACTAGTATTTTACATAGAACGACTGTCTATCTGACCTCCACAACCCAGTAACTGGGTAACACAATACCCCTTGGTAAGACTGGTTGTTAGACTTTCGGGCTTCTGACTATCCGTAACGACTGTCAAAGATCTACTTGCTTTCCGAGGCATTGGGTCTCGATACGTAGATAATGGTTCTTCCATTGACCTGCGCGGCTATTATTATTTAGCCACAAACCCCTCTATTGCTAATACTTCAATGTTGCTACCAGGATCTTGTGCAGAAAGGTGCTACATACGTGTATACATAATTGGATATAGCATCAAAGTAAAAGCAAAGAGACGTCCACACGCAATCCCTGACACTTATCCTACAGCATTGTTCATGTTAAATAAAAGCCACAGCCTCCCAAGAGTTGGGTGCGACAGGTTCAGGTCAGTAGCCCGAGGGATGATGAAGGCGAGTAATATACTGCGTCCCGGTTACACTGTGACAGATGGGCAGTCGTGTCGCATACGGAGGAATGGGATGTATGAATTGGGCAGGTCCTATTTGGATGCGGCAGTGATGGTCAAAATGTTGTTGAGATTTAGTACATCAGACTTTGATGTAACTATTATTTCCATAGAAATAAAGCTTTGCTTAGCTATGGTTACTGTTATTCTTTTTCCGTATTGAACAACTTTCTAGGCACAAAATACTCTTATAGTTGTTCAGTAATAACCTGTGCTGTCGATCCACAAGTATTTATAACTTTATATGATTATCTTATGAACATTAATAAGAACAAACAACGTTTATAGAGTTTTGAAATTCTTACTAAGAGAAAAAAAAGATGACTCTTAGCGATAAAAACCACCTATTGTTTCACCTTTTGTAAAATTTATATATTTATTTATTTATTTACTATGGATGACTTACAGCTAAAACAAACATTTGTGATTTTTATGTGTGTGTATCGTGTTATTTTTATGTGTCAATGTCAATTAATTTAATTCTATGGACTTCAATGTCTGCAAATAAATTATTATTATTATTATAATAAAGAGAATCCTATTCTATTCTATTCTACCATGTTATGCGTAGCCCGCAGTAAATATGTATATCTATGTAATCTACATTTTTAATTCCTCCAATAAAGTTTTTTTCTTCATTATTACTACTGGCTTCTTATAATAATATCATTTCTTCCTCCAATGCCTTCTCCAGTCCAACTAATATCCAAACATCAACAGTAATATTCGTAGCTCCATCACAAATGTAGGCCTCATTTACTAAAATATCCGAGCCATCTGCGACCTCATGACTGTTTAAAGATATTTGTCATTTGTGCCGAGCCGTTTCAGGATATTATATTCTTAGATTACAATTTGTTTGAGTGGTTTATATGAATTTAAATATTAGGTGCTTTGTTAAGTCCTTTTGTGTAGATTTGTTTGCATTTTGTTACCGGGAATTTCGTTTTTGTAGGATATTGCTACCCGTGCCCTAGAATCATGCAAAACTGACAGGTTTTTCACTAATCTGTAGGTAGAAAATCTAAATTTTAATTGAATGAATTCAAGGGATTGTGACGCTACATGGTTTGCAATTATTTTAGAGGAAAAATGAGACTCAAAATTGACGATTACAGTCTCCGTTTAAATAACTAATGAACTGTCGAAGAAACTAATCTGACATTAAGTATAAAGTTCTGTTTCCATAACTTCTGGACAAAGCTGCTGACTATTGCAGCTATCCCCAGAAATTATCTTCAGATTACAGAAAAAGTTCATACTAAATATCAGACTAGATTTTCTTCGCCTTAGCTAAAAATAAGTAAAGGAAAACGGGTCACTTGCTGCCTACTCGGCTAGCCCCAAATTCTTTATTAATATGTGACCCAAGCGGCACCAAAATGTTGCGCCTTCAATATTCTTAGGTCAGTATTATCAGGCCACTGTTTTAATGTAGACCTGATCTACTGGTTCAATTAGGTAACGTTCCAGACATATTCCAATATGGTTATTAAATTAGATACTAGTTTGATATTGTTATAGAATGAATAAGCTTTCTAACAGCAACAGAAAGCGAAGCACATGTTAATTTATTTAATAATTTAAGCTCACAAATAAACACAGGCGGACTTAATAGGCATTTTCTAGCAGTCAATCTTTGGGTGATACAGAGACAAACTGTGGTAGGTGCAATTATGAAAACTGAGGAATAAATTAAATATAATGTACGCAAAAACCTATTAAAGGTATAAATATTATATATATACATAATAATATATATAAGCTAAATAAATATACATAAATACAAGAATATACTAAAAACATGAGATAAACAATGAGAAAACATTACCGTTGTGATAATACGAGTACTGCCAGCTTCTTGAGAATGTGCTCGCGAACTTTAACTTTAAAGGATAATCGGTTGTAAAAATGTAATAATTTCCTGGGGAAGCGCATGTTAGCGTTAGAAAAACCTTTTTAATCAATATTGTAGGTTATACATACAAAATATTGTAGGTAATACTGGTATTCAGCTGCATCCGGTTAGACTGGAAGCCGACCCCAACATAGTTGGGAAAAGGCTAGGCAGATGATGATGACACATACTTGATTAAACTGTTCTCTCATGTCGACAAACCTACATACATAACTCATGACATAATAAGAGATTAGCTTGTCAGCAAGAATAGAAGCGAGACTAAGTCCACGTTCGCACGGACGTAAAAATATCTCGGCGGGATTTTATCGCGCACTGGATTTTCAACTCTCGGTATTAAGCTGAGCATTTAGAATCCAACAGAGCGTATCCCAGCACGTCAAAAAAAAAACACTTTTAAGTTATTACGCACGCACTGCTAAGCGCCGAGAATCAAAATCGCATAAAAATCGCCACGGTAAAAAATCGTCCGTGCGAACCTGAGCTGACTGGGTGTAGGCCATTGTCACACTGAAGATGTTGAAAAACTAAACATAACAATTGCTTACTTACTCATTTATACGATTAATTATATTTCCTTAACATCATACACAATAACAGGAATCTATCTACTAGCTCACAAAATAAAATTTCATAAATAAACACACGAAGTTCCAATCATCTTATTTCCGCCGTTCAATAAAGGGGATTTGGATATACAAAATGGAATAATTTCCTGCTTGCAAGGACACTGTAGCGTGAAACTGCTCGTTATTAAAATGCTACTTTGGATGGCTGACGTAATTCCTTGTTCCTCTCGCTTTTGTTTTTAAAATAACAATTTTATTCTTCTGTAATTAACAATTCTTTCTTATATAACAATTTCTTTTGTTCAATGAAAAGATATAAAAGGCTGAGATTCTTGATTACCATCGTCTTAAGGCAAAGTATTAAGATCATTGTTTGACTAGTAATTCCTGTTGTTTCTTTATTAAGCCAACTTCAGCTGAAACCTTTTCAGGAGTCGCTACATAAAGGTGTACGTAAATCCTATGGTCGTTTTACCTAACCGTAGAAATCTGCATTTTTACGTGGGTGGATCAAATATAAAGCGGACTTAAGTAAAAAAAAAATACGCACGTATTATTATACTCGTAAAAAAAAGGAATATATTTTATTTTTCTACATAATCTCCCCTTCTATTAACACATTCCCAGCGCAGGGGATGTTTCTTGATGCCAGTATCGAAGAATGTAGTCGGTCGTGCCTTTAGCCAATTGCACACAAATGATTCCACTATCTGGTCAGTGTGAAAACGGCGTCCTCCACTTGATTTTTTTTTTTGTTCCATTCCTACACTTGAGTTCTTGAAAACGTATTCTTATCGAACTGTAGAGTCAATGGATGCAAAATTTCGGAAGGTTTTATGCCCTCCCGTGTTAAAAAAATTATGATAAGTCGTTGTTCAACAGACTTATATACCTCCTGTTCATACATGATGCTACTGGCGCGCAATAAACTAAAGTGATCCGGAGCAGTATACCCCTCTCCCCTAGAGGATCCCCCCTAACACAAACAACAGCAGCAAGCGCGTCACTTCACTCAGCGACCAGTAAAAAAAAAAGTCCTGTTTATATTTGATTCACCTAATATTTGCAAATTAAGTCGTCTAGTGAAACCAATGACTGGTGAAAATCCATTATCAGCCTATGATGTTCCCACTGCCGGGACACAGGCCTCCTCTCGGTCTTGAGACGGAATGGGCCGCTATCCACCACGCTGGCCAAGTGCGAGTTAGTAGATGTCACCATGTCTTCAGATTTTTGGTTCTAGGACATGCCAGTTTCCTCTCTAGGTGGTCTGGGTTGGAACTTGCGACCTACAACTCTTAAGTCGCGGCAGTTGTCACTGGGTCACCACTGCTTTGGTGCAAATAAGAGGAAGGTATTGAAATGTATTTACTGTCCAGTGTCCAATGTATGACATAGATTCCTATAGTCGGTTCCAAACGTGTCTGATGAAAATGAAAATGTAAACAAATGAATACGTGAGGATGCAAATTTTTTGTGTCATTTACAAATCGAGTGCTTTGATATGATTATTTGAGTATCTGAAATTCTAAATATAACTAACCTTAAAGATATTTTTTATATGACAATCGTTGAAGCTAATTTTATAACCTCTATTATCGTCTATGAATGTTCAATTATAATTCAAATAATGTTATTTCAACTATAATTGTTGAAAACAGTGAAATATAAAGTTGTAACCTTCTAGATATATATGCAGAATGTGTTGCTAATTCTCTTTACCGGGTGTTACTTAAGAATTTGACCTGAACAGGGTTTTTTACACCATAGGTTCTCAACGTAGGCGATTATGGCCTCTCGTGGGCGTTTGAGACTTTCAAGTGGGGCAGTAGAAGACCCAGAGAAAATTGTATATCCTATCTTACGTCTATATAATATTACACATTTAAATATAATCGTGGCAATTAGCTTATTATATAGCTGTTTCAGATTCGAGAGAGATGGTAAGTAAAAAAATTGGGGGACTTTAGAAAAAAAAAAAATTCTCAAGGTAGGTAAAATATGCAAGGTTAATTACCTATGGTTCACACATTCTTCAGTTACTTTTGGGATAGACCATACCTACAATTCATGGCAATAGTGTGATTATTCTGATTGATAGACGAACAGTTTCGTTTTTAGATAAGTCTAAAATCTTGGATAATTAAGTAATTTGAAGTTTACAAATAAAGTAATCACCACTCCGTCTCTCAGCTCCCAAAAACAATGTTTAACTTGCTAGACAGATCGATCAGCTTAAGGTTCAAGCCCCTCACGTTACCAACAAATTGCAAATACTATTTATTGGCAGAGCACACTCTGCGTAATTGGCAGGTACGCAGGTAGTGGCACCCAGCCAGCCGCCGACATAAACTAGTGAAAGTTTACCAAAAACACGTGGATATAGTCGTATGCAGATGTTGGTTCTCTATTGTTGGCGTAGTAAGGTTAGAATGGGATGCTTCTGTTTAGACCAATTTATTTATTTATTTATAAAGATACACCAACAGCTTCTGTATACAAAATAATATATCAATGAATAAAAGTCATGAGCTTATACGGTTGCCAATATCAGGTGAACCAACATACTCAAATACAGTGATAACCTAAGGTAAGAAAAAATGTCTATATTTATGTCTATACTATAATAAATGCGAAAGTAAACTGTGTGTACGTTTTCACGCATACATCACTGAACCGATCGTTTTGAAAGAGCCAGGACCTTGAGAAGGATATACGCTACTTTTCATCCTGATCGCAGACGAAATCGCAGGGAACAACAAAATATGTATACAAAATATTTTTACATAGCAATATTTTGGAAGGTCCTATGGTCCTTCTAAAAAAGCTTTTGATGAATTTATTGAAACAATAAACTGGTACCATGAAAACCCATCGTAACATTACACTACACACTACTTAACCATGCATCGCTTATTTTCATCTGCCAGACTCCCAAAATCGATCCACCTTTGCTAACAAAAGCGACAATGGACACCGAAACAAAATTTCGTCCAATTACTCAATATTTTCTGGCTACGAACGTCTGATAGTGATGCGTTAAGAAATGCTCAGTGTTGCATTGACAATCCCCTCTATCTCCGCGCCTCACGCCGCTTCAGAAGCGAATTATCCAATAAACATAATGAAAATTTAAGCCTACAGTCGCTGACGATACCGTCGGGACGTCTCTTACAGATAATCCTTACACTGTTTCTGTCTGTGCGGAAATAATGCGCAAATTATACTGAAATGAAACGCAGTTTGTGATAATAATGACTTCGATTGTGCGACAGCCGGCGCGTTTGTCAATGGTTTTCGAGAACATTTTGCGGTAAATATTTAATGGCGTAGACGTTCTTATGTTTCTGGTGTTTTGTGTTAAGTCGAGGATTTTTACGTTTTTGAAAGCCGTTGCTGAAAGCAACGATATGATTAGGATTTTGTAAAATACGAGGCCCGAACGTCCTCAGGACTTTTTAATAGTTTAATAACATATTTCTGTACTTATGCCCAGGAGGCCATGGATATTCTTTTATCAATTCATTCACTGACAGCCAACCAGCCTAAACCGCTGGATCTAGAAGCGTGAAATTTTGCACAAGATTTCCTTATACTATAACGAAAGTGAGCGCTGGGAACCTATTTTAGAAAATTCATTCCCTCAAGGGTTGAAATAGGAGAAATATTTTGTATGGAAGTTCGACATGTTCGTGTATGGGAAATCCCATGGCTTGTCTACTGATAAGTGACTATAATTTTTATTGTTTTTTTTTTTTTTTTTTGTTAAGCCTGCTCTGTCCCACGGCTGGGCAAAGTCCATCCAGGGACTCTTTTCCCGCGCTATCTCGAACCAGCCCTCGCGGTACGCGTACAGGTCACCTCGCCAGTGCGTGTAGACTTTTGCCCAGCGGTCATCCTGCTTGCGGCTGTGTGACCCGCCCAATACCATTTGAACCTTGCAGCCTTCTTGTCTACGTCTATTATACCCGTTTTGGAACAAAAAAATACTAATTAGGCATATCAAATTATCTCCATGTGTTTAAAAATAATAATAACTTACCAAAAAATTGACTTGATAAAACTATCTAATAACAAACAACGACAATAACATAATAACTACAACTTAATTGATTGCCTCGAATTAATTGCGAGCCTGTAACACACGACGTGACATGATTACCCTAATCCGAACTCTCGTTAACGAATAAAACATTTACCAGGGGGCTCCAGAACGCCCCATGAATATTAACACTCTACTTTCTCTCGTGTACCTGAGCCCTGAAAGTTTATTTCATTAGTGAAACTCTATGGTATGGCCGGTATCCTGTTTCGTGAAGTTTTGCGTTTTATTAATATCAGTTGGGTTCGGGTTTTTAGTTTTGAATGACTAGAAATGGAGGCTGTGTATTAAAATGTTCCTTTTTGGTTTTATTTATTTGTAATGAGGGTTTCATGTTACTATGCCTTCTGTTAGCCTTTACGGCTTATTATTTGTGCTTTTCTGCAAAACTCACTTTTATATCTACTCTGCACTATAAATCATCGTTATACATTTTTCAGCGTAAATTAAAACCAGGCGAAAGTGATTTTTTGCAAAATCATCATATACCTAGTCTCATCCCTTTTCCTAACTATGTTGGAGTCGGCTTCAAGTCTAACCAAATCCGACTGAATACAAGTATTTTACATAGAGCGACTACCTATCTGACCTCCACGCAGTTACTGGGTAAGACGATACCTCTTGGCACGACTGGTTGTCAAACTTAGAGTATCTCCGTTTTGTACCCGTAACGTGCTTTCCGAGGCACGGAGAGGTCTCGATATGCAATGGGTGGTTACTCTTCCACGGATCGACCATTATGGTGATGGTTATTATGTATTTTTAAGTTATATTTTTATAATATTGTATTGTGATATTTTTTTTATGTATTATCAGTAGTTTATAAGTATTCTTATGTTTGTAGTATTATGTATTGTATTTTCTATGGGTTCTAGTTGCTTAAGATAAAGGAATAAATAAATTGCTAAGCCTTAAGGATCGACCCGAGCAACTGTTATTATTTAACCACAAACCCCTACTTTAATATAATAACAGATCATTTTATCAATTTTGTTTAGGTACTCATAAGTTTTCCTACACAAGTACAAAGTAACCCATCTACACAGCCCAGTATAAGCTCACAAACGAAGTGTACTTGTAAGCTCAGTATCGTGCCGTTGTTAACACCAAACACGGCTCTGCCTATTTAATTATGCCTTATTAACGTAATGGGTATAGCAGACTAACTTGATAATTTATTAGCACGTGCTTAGGTACTAGAAGTAAAGAAACTTGGTGCAAATAAGAGTGGTTTAATGAAACAAGTTTAGGCTGGAACTGAAGTGGTGTAATGTGGAGTGCGGGGTCTTGGCATATGTCTTAGTTTTTTCCATGTCCATAGGTCCGTTTGGGGGAGGATGGGAGGGGGAGGGAGGGGGGGGGGAAGATGTTGTCCAGCAGTGGACGTTATTCTACTAAAATTATTTTGATGATGAGGTGTGTCCATTGCATCAGAGCGGGCCCAATCAGAATACTTACTAGCGTTGCGGTATGTGTATTGTAAATATCGCAGCATTATGCTGAGCCGCTCGTGCAGGTATTTTTCCTGTTTTAATGTTTTTTTTCAGTTTTAATGTTCTTTTTTATTTCGTACGCGTGTCCCAAATAACACATTTTTCTTCATCAAATACAAAGTGAACTAATTTTAAAACGTTTTGTCAAAACCTGTACAGTTATATAAGGTGTTAAAAAATTAACCTTACAAACTTTAAGAGGTGCTTTAGACCATCAAACTGAACAACTTTCACTATGGGACCAAACCTGAAATCGCGAAAAAATAAATCAGCTGTTCCCTACATTTTGACGACTCGTACGAACATAAATGTAGGGAACAGCTGATTTTTTTTTCACGATTTCAGGTTTGGTCCCATAGTGAAAGTTGTTCAGTTTGATGGTCTAAAGCACCTCTTAAAGTTTGTAAGGTTATTTTTTTAACTCTTTATATACAGGGTGTAAGGAGAACGCTTCCGAAGCCAGAACGTACATTATATACAACCTAAATGGTAACGAATACCAATAACCTTTCGCTTTAAATTGGTTATTTTCAAAACTTCATATTTCGTAAACACGCAATGGAAACCGTAAAAAAACGTGAGGTCACTGACACGCAAAGCAACATTGCGCCACAGCGCGTACGCGCGTCGCGGGCGCCGAGCGCTCCGTACGGCCGAATCACGGGATTTATACGGAATTTACAAACACCACTTTCAAATGCCTACCCCTACAACACTTCAGAAAATTATACATTTTAATCGAATTCGTAGCCTACTGTTAAACATTAAAGCTGACAGAGGTATTTTACGTACCTGTCTAAATCCTTTGTGACCTTATGAGGTCTGGCTCGAACTGCGCTCCGTCCATTTCAATACAAAGCCGGGCCCGTCGCTGTGTCGACCCGTGAACACGAGGCATTAGTGTAGGATCCTCAACACATTCTGTACGTAATCTATCAAAAACGCTCACTATTCTGCCCCGCATTTCATCAGCACTGTCACATTCCCGATTAAACACTCTTTCTTTCACATAACCCCACAAAACACACGTCTGACCATACATGGGCATTCCTTCTGTTCCACATCCCGTTTCTCGTGAATGTGGACTCGTCCGTCCAGATAATGTGCTCAATAAAGCCAGGCGCTCGTTGTTGTTGATCTAGCAGCCAACGACAGTACGCACGACGACGAACGTGATCATTGGGTAGCAAAGCTTGTACTTTGTGTATTTTGTAGGGCCGCATTCTGTTCCGGCGCAAGACTTTGTGAACTGTCCAATGAGAGACAGTCGGTACGCCCCGGCGCCACAATAATTTCGCGGCACTTCGTGTGCCCAGGCGTGGATTTTGGCGAATCACATTTAAAATACGCTCCTCGGTCCGAACATTTACTTGATGTCCACCACCTGCCGCCACCGGAGCAATCGGTCGATTTTCTAAGACTCGCTGAAAAGCCGCCGTTATCATGCGAGAATCAGACGGATGCCGGACGTTCGGAAATCTGTTCCGGTAAATTCTCAACGCTAGAGAAGCATTGTCACGGGCTTCTCCTAAACACATCAACATGTTGCCGTATTCACGAGCACTGTACACGTATGCCTCAGGCATTGTTTAACACAACAAAAATAATAACTAAAAAACAATAAAACAGTACTAGAAACGTAACAATAATAACTAAACACAAATTTAAAACTAACAAAACAGTATTAAATACGCGATTAAATACGATTCAATAGCTATCGATCGATTAAACGTAACGCACATTCGCTCACGAACCGAGTCGGAAAGGAACTAACTAGATTAATAAAGAAGTACTAAAAAGATCAAACAATGCCGCCAAACAAACGCCGCGCGTGCGCCGCCGACTCGGTGGCTCGTAGTCACTTAGCGGCGTCTTTGAGTGTGCAAAGATCAACAAATTACAGAGGAGAAAATGTTAAAAGAATAATTATGAAATCAAAAACCAATTATTTTTAATTTTTAGGAAATTGTACTTATGCTTTAACTGTTTTCATTTTCTAACTTTTAAATAAGATTTAACGGGTTTCTTAGACTAAATTAATTTAATTATCCACTTTAATTTGATTGGGTTTACTTACTAAATGAAGGATACAATTATTGCAAAAAACGAGCGCGCGTCGTGTGACATAAAGTTCAAATTCAATTGAATCACGCGCGCTAGTTGCTTCAAACTGTACACGCGATGAAATTTGTTTTGTCAATCACAGCTAAAGTCAGCGATCTTTTACTTTATTTCATTCACTATCGATTATCGACTTACATACAAAACTGTTATTAAATGCACGACACAGTGCATCAATTTAAAACTGTTGACGCTTCTGTAATGTTTTTTCTCATTTAATTTGGCGGCGCTTTACAAAGGATGCTTATGGTCGCCGCGCCGCCGCGTCGCGCATATCCGTGGATGCCTACCTCTCAAACTAGATGGCCCGGGTTCAAACCTCGGCCTATACCAATGAGTTTTGTGATCATTTACCTTGATTATCAGTATTCGAAGGAAGGTTATTAGTACTAACTTGAGCACGTCGGATCAAAATTGTAACCCTGTTCAAGGGGAAAATCATTACGATCCTTGCATGAATGAAATCCGAAAGCAGATATCCCACTAGTAGGTAGAACTGAAATGAAAAGACATTTGCTAAAAGCGATCGAGTAAAGGTTAGGAGCTTAGGAGAATAGCAATAGGATCACATGGCACCGCGCAGCACGAGCGAGCCGTCGCGTCGCGTGGATTTGGGGTCGTCGGCCGCGCCGCGCAGCTGTTAGCGAGCGCGCGCGCACTTTGAACTCGAGGTTATGCGCGAGCGTCAGATGATATTTATTTACGAATACATTGCCTGTTAGCGTTGTTAAGAAAAAAAATGTGTTTAATCGCAAATAATGGTTTCATTTAACTGTTCTCACAGCATAGTGTACGAAAAATGCTAAAAAAATACGTAAAATTGTTCATTTTTTTTTTTCAGTTTTTTTGATAGTATCGTATCGAGAATCACTAGCCCTATCACCTGTCTTCGTTTTCGGAAGCGTTTCCCTGGCACCCTGTATAGCTGTCAAATGCACTCTGTCCAGATGCTAGTGGTGAATGGTCCAAGCTTATAATTCAGCACGGGACATATTTACCAGCTGATACTACGACAAAGAAAGATTTCCTGCCATTGAGGGGTTAGTAACTGCTTGTTAAAACAACCGTGACTGCCTCGATGGTCCAGTAGTCGCAAACGATAACCATGAGGTCCTGGCAACGATTCCCGTGTCGGGCAAAAAGTTATTGGGTTTTTCATCTGGAATTTCTCAGTAGTAGCCGAAGTCTGGATTTGTGTCCGGTTGATGGCAATAGACTTGCCCCCTATTATACAACGTGTAACGTTATATGCGCAAAACCTGAAAATAGTTTGATCAGAATAACGAGCAGAATTAATTGAACCACTTTTTAATATAGGTCATATTTTTCAAAAAATCTTCATTAAGAACGTTGCCGTGTCTATTCATTAATAGTTCAAGCAACCCAATGTCAGCGCGGCGCAGCGGCCCGGTGACGACTCCTCCCTCGATAAAGCGTCGTCGCAGACGCAAGAAACGATCACAATGGCCAGTAAAACTAAAACAGCACATAAAACCTTTACATTTTTTTTAATAACTTAAGTTCTCTTTGAAATAGGTCAATTGAATTAAAAATCAGTTGGGGTGTCTGAGGTTTTGAGCATTTAACGTTACACGTTGTATAATATGGGATTTAAATATAACTGACTGAATGTGGGTGTACACCTCAGCCTAACTGTTCGAGGAATATAGGCGCCATGTAATGGTATGTTAAAACAACCGCAGAAAAGAATGATAACTGATACAAAAAGTCTCCAACGCACAGACAGGTGTGATAGACATCATAGAAATAAGCAAGTACACTCGAAAGTGTACGAAATATGTAGGTCTAGTCAGTTTAAAATACTTAACAGGAAATTTTCACCTACCGCTTGCGCACTACACCTGCAGATCAGGAAACGAGGCCATTATTTCACTTGCTATCTACTAGATAAATCTCTTTTGATAAATACGCTTTGGTATACACTAAGCTTTGCTGGACGAAACAGAAATGTACCTAGAATATAAGGAAAATAGAAATACTTAAACTTACGGATACATTTTCCTGCAGTCTTGGAATTTCTCTTTGAGTGCGTGGATTAACTATTCCGGGAGCTACGTTCTTGTTATCAATAGGGTTATTCAGAAAAACGATCCTAAAGGTGTAAGAGATCTTTTCCGGCGAGGAATGGTCTTCGAAGAGCCCTATTTTAAAGAAAACTAGACCATCCTGAATTACATTAAGGTTTAAAGCACTTTGCGGCGTCGAGAAAGACGTTTCTTGTCTCGAAAATTTAGGAAACAATTGTATTTCTTACCAAAAGATTGAAAGTGATAGAGGAAGAGGGGGAGAGAAAATTAAATAACTTCAAACTATTATGGAACTACAAAATCCTCCATAAAACAGGTTAAATATTCTCGCTCTTGTTCACCTAACTTTGTTCTTTAAAGCGTCCGCCATTTTGAAATTATACGCAGTTCCTTGCTCAGCGTGACGTTATCTGAAATTAAAAACAAACTAAGCATCGTGCGAGTCCATTATTGTGCAGATAGTACAGGAGATAGGATTCCTACATTTAGAGAGCGTGTGAGATAATAAAGCTGCGAGAGTTTCGCATTACATTCGTGTTTGTGTGCATAAGGGTATGTCCACACTATATAACATAACATGTTATAAAATAAGGTTATTTAAGATGTTTCAATAGACAGATTAGCTATGTTAAATAATGTGGACGTGTTATATAACAGAAGTTTTATAACTTGTTACTTAATCTGTACGCACCCTAAGAGAGTGCGTTAATTTCACCACTGTAATTGAATATGTATTTACTGTTAGTAGCTGGGTATTTTTTCTACATAAACATGGTACATCTAATTTTTTTAAATTCTATATTATACTAACTATCGAGATATATAATGATCGAGACTTATATGGGTGAAACTGTGAGGTGTCACAGTTTTACCCGTATAAGTCTCGATCCTGTGGGAATATCGGGATAAAAAGTACCCACATTTATTATTGTAGCTCAAACAAATTCAAACTTCAATGAACAAATAAATAGCTATAGGTAAATAGAATAGAATAGAATACTCTTTATTACGTACACCATATAAATTACAGACATAAATATAGAAATTTTACAAAGGGTGACACAATGGGCGGTCTTATCGCTAAGAGCGATCTTTTAAAGACAACCTTTGGATGGATTGAAAAGGGAAGGAGAGACAAATAGGGAGTCTGTGGTGTACCATTTACACGATAAAATGAATACATACATAAAGTATATTATACTAATCTAAATAAATATATACATATAACAATAGACATAAAACAGGAGTAAAGAAAATATAATGGTGCTGTTTAAGGAGAGAGGAAGTGCTTTTTTACCATAATTTGTAAATCAATTCCCCTTGAAGTAAGAACAGCAACAATAAACTAACCAGCACAAGTAAACTAACCGCTATCTGAAATTAAAAACAAACTCCACTATATTCATAATAAGAACAACTTATTGTCTAGATACTGTAGACGGGTACATCCACAATAAGGCTATAAAAACTTGAAATTACGCCGGGCCTATTGTTGTCGACAGAAGTGCTCTTAGAACTCCTCGTCCCAGACAATATGCATATTCACAGTACTCCCGTACTACGAGGTACGCCCTTGTGTGGTGCGTGCCTATATCCCACGTTGCATCTTGGAGGAATATTTTTTAATAAAACCTCTCTTCTTAGTTTTGATGATGTTGGTGGTTGAGACGCGGTGAGTAGTTTATGTGACTTGAGATCTAGGTGGTTTGCTTATGAGATGCGTTATATTGCTTCATAAAATGTCCTGCTTAGTATTAACTTAAAGCTTATG
Organism: Eremobia ochroleuca; assembly: GCA_949629135.1. Classification (NCBI taxonomy): domain Eukaryota; kingdom Metazoa; phylum Arthropoda; class Insecta; order Lepidoptera; family Noctuidae; genus Eremobia; species Eremobia ochroleuca. The sequence continues at coordinate 14,318,017 of OX451392.1, forward strand.
CAACATTTTTAAATAACATAAAAGTAGCTTTTTTCTAGGAATTCGATCATATACGGGGTGTCCAAAAAGATGGGCCACATTGCAATCTACCAATAAAAAAAAACCACCTACCAATACTTTTTTTTTTTTCACCAGGGCCGATCAAAAATAAGGTAAATTTTTTGATGAAAATTTTAAGTATGAACCTAAATTTTAGGTATTTAAAAAATGATATCTGTAACTTTCTTGTATTCAATCGATAGTAGGATGATTCAAGATGAAAATGAAAAACCTGTACTCAAAAAAGTTTTCATTCGCAGAAATGGCATGGAAAAAACTGATCAAAGGTAGAGATTTTCCAAAATTTCATTAAACATCAAAAAACTCGGAAACCATAAGACTTTTAGCATGGTCATTTTTTTTTATTGGTAGATCGCAATGTGGCCCATCAGCAGGTAAAAGGTAATCCATGACTTTCCGGACAGCCTGTATACTTCTTCAAATAATTTTATTAGCTGCACCTCACGGCTTCACCAGCATGAGTCTCGATTCTGTGGGAATATCGGAATAAAATGATATAATCCAGGTCATGATTCTACTCAGGTGCTAAATTTCATCCAAATTCGTTCAGCCGTTTAAGCGTGAAAGCGTAACATACAAAAAAAGTTAATCTTTCTCTTTATAATATTACTCGCTGTTGCCCGTGACTTCATCTACGATCCAGGCTGCAAAGTAGCTTGTCTTGTCCAGGTCATGGTCTACTTATGTGTCGAATTTCATCCAAATCCGTTCAGCCGTTTAAGCGTGAAAGTGTAACAAACAAACAAACTTTCTTTCGCATTTATGAGTATAATATTAGTTAGGATTAGGATTTGTTTTATTTTATTTTAAATTCAAATTCAAAATAATTTATTTGCTAATATGGGTCGTTACATAAAGTTGTTAAAAAAGAAAATAGAGCATAGTTCAATCATATCTTTTTTTTTAGACGTTACCCCACACTAGGAATGTCTCATGTATTGTGGGTGCGTTTACAAACATTTAAACTCACATACACAAACAGCCAGACCCGGAACAACGACTTGACGAATATTACGCCTTGAGGCATGCAAATCTCATGCTTTTACTGTATCACAACATTATTATACAATTACTTGCAATAGTAATTTAGTAACTCAATTTTGTTATTTCACCGTGGCAAATAATAATTACACATTAGCAAATATTAACGTCACAACAATAATTAAAGATTAAAATGTCATGTAATCAAAAGTAACAGCAAACAGCTACAATACATATTGTAAAAAAAAGAGATACATATTTTTTTCTTTTTAAAAAACGTTGCCCCACACTAGGAATTTCTCCTGTACTGTGGGTGCGTTTACCAACATTTAAACTCACATACACAAACAGCCAGACCTGGAACAACTACTTGTAGGTCGTACAAATATTTTTTCCGTGCGGGAATCGAACCCCCGACACGCAGCGCAGCAGTCAATCGCTTAACCACTGCGCTATCCGTGCCACCAATAACAAAATATTATAAAAAAAGACAGCAACCCACAACGCTGTTCACAGATTAACTGAGGAATATAATATAAAATTAAATTAAACGTATATATATGGTAATATTACATAATAATATTAAAAACTAAACTTGCTTAGCTATCATGTTCATCTGTAGGTACTTATACACATCAATCAAGAGAGCTACTTGAATATTAGGAAGGATTATTATTAGTTTAGGTTTTCTTGCACGAGTTTGGTGTGCTTACCGCACAGGTATCATCATCTGCCTAGCCTTTTCACAACTATGTTGGGGTCGGCTTCCAGTCTTACCGGATACAGCTGAATACCAGTATTTTACATGGAGCGACTGCCTATCTGACCTCCACAACCCAGTTACTGGGTAATACGATACCCCTTGGTAAGACTGGTTGTCAGACTTTCGGGCTACTGACGATCCGTAATGACTGTCAAAGATCCACGAATGACAGCAGGGACTAACGGCTTAACGTGCTGTCCGAGTCACGGAGGGGTCTCGGTATGTAAAGATGATCACCCATCCACAGACCAACCGCGGCAAGCGTAGCTTAACCTGATCGGTCGACCTGTGTGGCTGTCATTATTTAGCCACGGGCCCCTCAGCTTACCACACAGGTATATCTAACAAAATTTCAACATGACGTAGTCCAACCCACCCTTCGCACCATGAAGGCGTGACTCAATTTTCTTTTAAACGTGTTAAAAGAAAATTCATTAAGTATAATCACTAATGTAGTTACATAGCACGTTAGCACATGCGCTAGTTACTGCATAATTATTGTGGCAAAGCCCGTTGTGGCCGGCTCGGGCTATATTTTCTAATAAAAGAGCCTACAGGCTGGGCCAAACGGGGCAATTATTAATTATATATGGTCGATTTTATCGTACGTGCATAGCTATATTTTGTAAATGACTGTAAACGCGATCGTTAATATTTTGAAGGTTATGGCTGATAATGCTCAATTTAGAAAATTTGTTGAGTTATAAATTAGAATATTCAAGCATTTCATCCAGTCTGCTATCAGAGAGGTATGACGCTGAATGCCGACATAAAGGTTTTTCACCTAGTTAGCCTGCAGATGCTCCCATTTTGTATTGTTTTCATTATAACCTACAATTTTTGTACCCAATATGGTCGTTGTCATGTTAATATTTTTGGTGTCAATAAATAAATCAATTAATTAATTATTTTAGCGATTGAAGTACAAATGACGAGTAATGGTCCAGAACATACCAAGACTCTAGACAGCAAACCTCGTAGCAGGAATCGCTGCAGATGTGCGTAGCAGTACAAATCTTCACGCCATGCCAAAACAACATCGAATACAAATAGAACTTTCCAAAAATCTACAACAAAGGAAGCAACCAAAAGAAATCTTAATACCGGTCGTCTATATTCTAATTTAGTGCCGTTAATACCGTCCCTACACTTTTATTTGTAACATAGCGTGCCACGCCGCACGTAGCAAGGAGCACCAATAACCTTAGGTAACGACATAAGCCTACCACGTATGGTATCTACTTATAAGGCATTTACATTCATACAGCCATATTTACATAGGATCCCCGGTGTAATGCTGGGAAGTTCCATTTCTAAGGGTTTTTGTGAAATAAACTGGGAGGGTAAACCGATGTCGATAAAGATAGAAATCAGTGAGATTTGTGTGTTTTGCTTTTTTTGTTTTTTATATGGAATTGTAGTTTAGATAAGAGGAATAAAGAATGTTGTAGTGTTTTCAAATTTGGATTGGGAAGTAAATGGTTAGAGCTGTCCCTTGTGTGTGCGATATCTACATACAATACAGTGGCCCTTCATTCATAAACGTTGCATAAGGTTAGGAGATATTTAAACTTCAAAAATGTATGCTTAAACAGTCACTAATCATTACTTAACTTTAATCAACGTTCATGAAAAAATCCCTTAAAGTGAGGTATTGGTATTGGTATTGTAAATACGATGAAATACGAAAAATTGAAAAAAGGTACCAAAAATCAATCGCGTCAACCAAATAAAAGTAAAATGTGGAAAATGTATCTAATTCAATCTCCTCTACGTCATTTTATTCACCAATAATGACATAAATTCCAAACAATGATAAAATTAAACTTCACAATGAAAACTGCATAAATCTATTTTTGCCAGGTACCAATAACACAGAAAACTCTCGGAATACATATCATATCAATCGAGTAGCAATAAAAATCACTGTTTCCAATACGCGCGGTTGAATTATAGATACTAGAGAAATTTAGAAAATGCAATAAGAATGTAATATTGAACATAAGCACTTGAAATATTTTACTCGAGAATTTTATAACCAAGATACAGCGACGATATGGAGACTGTATTTTTGAAGCGGTGCAACAAAATATTTATTTATTGGGTTCAGTTTATCTGAGGAAAAATAAGGTAACATAGAAAATATGTAGGTACGTAAATAGTAAGATTTTTTTTTTTTTTCAAATGTTAACACGAAAAAAATACAGTAAGTAATAAAATAAATAATAAAAATATAGTGAAGTAATTTGATTGTAGGTAGATTTAATACTAATGATGATACTGGACATAAAAAATGTGAGACTTATTCAATTAATTTAGATATGAAAAAAGACATTCTTATAAAAAAAAAGTTTTATTTTTCACTTTTTAGTTACAATGCACTTTTTAGTGCGATTGCGTAAACAATGCATACATATGCGATAGCAGCAATCGCGGTTGTTTTACTGGTATTTATTGAAGAGTTCCGTTGTCTGTCTCCGAAAATCATCACCAGATCTTTACGAAATTTAAATAGGACTATTTCGTAATAAACTCCTATCGAACAAAAAAAGAACTTTGCAAATCCGTCAATATATCAATATATGACGGAATTATGCCCGAAAGAAATAGAAACGTCCGAATTGATAACCTCCTCCTTTTTGAAGTCGGTTAAAAAAGCCAAAGAAAGGTCATTGAAAAAGTTCTTAATAAAGAGCTTCGAAAAACCCATCCACCCATCGACAAAGTCAAACCTTTTTAACCAAATAAAAATATAAGGCGACATTTGCGGGACAAATTGATTTGTCAAAAAGCGGATACAATTCACTGCAGTTGTACCATTAGTGAAACGAGATGTCGTCTGGGTGCCATGGACGTGCGCTAAAAATAACTGAACGAGAAAACGTACACTGTGACAAGTTCGAAGAATTCAGTAGGAAAGTCACCTTTAAGTGATACAAAAACTAGGCACGTTTATTTTTTCTTTGGAGACATGTGGCTGTCGTGATCCATCAGTCAAATAAACCATTAAGTTCAATGTTAATATTATTCTGTTCTTAAAAGACCGTCACACAACTAGAATGGAGTGAGGAGTTGTAGAGGATTTGTATCACTTATTGACTGTGTTCGATATGAGTCTCATAGAAGTGATTTGTTTGGGGTCTTGAGGTAGAACCGACTTGATATGGGCACATTCCATAAAATTATGTCTCAACCAAATGGTGAGGCGAAGAGTCTGTACAGGTTCATGGTAATGTAATTCCCCCCAATGTAATCCCTGCTGCAAAACATGCAGAAGACCACTTTTAATTAAATACGGAACAAAAGCAAACGGGATCACGTATAGGAAAACGGATAACAAATAGGCTATTAGAATCCTTAATAAAAACACGAGAAAAAGTTCTAGTTAAAGAAAAAGCAGGCTACGTGTATAATAGAAGAGGAAGCTGATAATAACATTACAATATTAGTTAAGGAAACAACGTTAGAAAGCAATTTTGGCATCGCATATTGGCTATTATCAAGTACTGGATGCTTTGTTTGTTTATTATTTTCGATGGCACCCTGAATGGATAGGGGTTTGATGGGATTGCGCGTATCAAAATATATAATAGATAGATACATGAAATATGCGTAGTAACGGTGTAAATATAATATTCTATTAGTGCTTAGGTAGTAATTGTTTTATCATATTCAGCCTATAATATTCCCACTGCAGGGACATCATAGGCTTTCTTTCGGTGAGAGGCGGTGGGCAGTAATCCATGGAGCTAGATGTCACATGTCTTCGAATGTTTGGTTCTGGAACATGCCGGTTTGCTCACGATGTTTTCTATCACTTTTCTTTCTTTCTTTTTTTATTATAACGTTGCCCCACACTAGGAATTTCTCCGGAATCGTGGGTACGTTTACAAACATTTAAACTCACATACGTAAACAGCCAGACCCGGAACAACTAGTTGTAGGTCATACAGATATTTTTTCCGTGCGGGAATCGAACCCGCGACACGCAGCGCAGCAGTCAATCGCTTAACCACTGCGCCAACCGTGTCATCGATCACTGTTTTGAGAGTATTGGTTATGAAATAATTTACACAAATTAAAACCTGTCTGGGTTCGAATCTACGACCTACAACTTGGAAGTCGCAGCCGCTTTATTGCTTTACGTAGATGATCTATTCATTTAAAATCCAATAACTCAGACAGGTGAAAATGATAAACATAGATTTATTGTTTTGCACAAGTTTTTATTTACTTCATTAAATTATTCATAACAGTGTCACTGTAGTCATAACAATCCGTTAGCATATAATTTATTGCCACCAATACATTTTTCCTTCCAAAAAACAAGACGTTATGAGACACAAAGTAATACATATTATCTAAGCATACGTTTAGAGTGGAGAGAGTGCTAAATTATGACGCAATAAACGGGCCACATTGTTGAATAGGCGCGTTCACAGTAAATAATGGCCCGGAGATATAAGATTCTGAACAATACCTTACGACGTGCTATCTGCGAAATGCTCCAACTCAATTCCCTTACAAAAATATGGCAACTTAGCAAATCGTCAGCACACCTGCGCTTGAATAACGCTTTCCCATTTTCCTGTAATATCTTTAATAAATCAGAGTAAAGTTGAGAATATTATTCATACCTCTTTTATGGTTATCAATCGTGACAAAGTTTGATATTTTAAATAATATATCCTGTGTCACACTCGGTTGTGTTCGAACCAATTTTGTGTTCCGAACATTTTGTGCGGTATAACTTTGTTGCCATTCAGACAGGAGTAGATTCTCAGTGAATAATTAAAATAGTTGTTTTAAACGAATGCATGGATGTTGGCCGCATATTTTCAACTCACACCGCTTGATTAAAAACCACAGACGGAATTAATTACAAAATACATCATCATTTCGTTGGACTTTGTACACCTTTGTGTGTTCAGGTAATTATATAAAGACAAATTGATATTCGATAATAATGAAGCATGTGCGTTTAAATGAAAACGGTTGGATCGAAATGTGTTGCTATTATGACATGCAAATGTAATATTGTATTCGCCTCGACGTACTTTTGGGTCAGTACTTTTGTAAAATAATTTTTACATAAAAAATCTCTTGACAAAATGTAGTGATGGATGAATGGACACTAAAGCTCCACAGTAAAAGGTTTCACATGTTAGCTTTTTTAGTCGGCTTTACACGCAAAAGAATAAATAGGTCCACCAAAAATCGACTAATCAATAACGTGTGTACGATATATTAATCAAAAGATATCCCGTTTTTTGCAACCAAAGGGTGAGTTTGAATGGCACCCCTTCCAAATATTGGTTTTTGCCGGCTATACCCGTCGTCCAGTAAGAGCAAAGCCATGTTTTTCCATTTACTGCGATACGCACGTTCGCGATATCTTACGCATTGGATAAAGGCTTTCACTATGTTTTATAGTGCTACGTCATTAAGCTGTGAATATAAAGTGGGGGTATGACAAAACATGAATTAATTTGAGATATGTCGCACGGTACGATGCACACCCTAATATGTGATACACACGGGTTTGGATTATTTTGGCAACAATTGAATCAAATGATTAAAGTATCATCTTCAATAATTTGATTCAATTGTCAATGGAGCCCATCGGCTCTATTGTTATGGAGTAAGTTCGTATTAAAGGATGTACTGTATATTATTTACATGTATTGCCTTTTCAGGGTTCAAAGCTGACTACAAGATAATTATTGCTCAGTGGAAAACAAGATTTTCAGTAGTGTGTGTCTGTGTACGCTTAGTCATTTATAATGAACTAGCTGCGCCCCGCAGTTTCACCCGTATAAGTATCGATCCTGTGAGAATATCGAGATAAAAAGTATTCTATGTGTTAATCCTGGTTATAAACTATCTGTATGCCAAATTTCTTTAACATTGGTCCAGCGGTTTGAGCGTGAAGAAGTAATAAACATACAAACACACACACACTCACAAATTTTCGCCTTAATACCTTTATGATATTAGTGTGATTACACTTTTTGTTAGTTGAAATTAGCGCAATGCGCTTGCCAAACTCCAAACCAGTATGTCACTATTGTTGGTATGCACGATAACACCACCCTATAAGGGAAAGTGAGGAAATGCGCTCAATTATATCACCCCGCTACAGCTTTTTAGCTTATTTATCAATCAATCTCCGATCTAGGGTTGATAAACAACACCTCAATGTCAACAGTAAGTTTCGTCGATTCACTAGAACTAATGGATTTCCATTATATTATTGTAATGCATAATGTATTAGGTATAGGTGCAGCCCTATTACATCTGATTAAGAAAGGCACCCGTTTTCTTATTTGCGTATTGATGTTTAAGCGGCATGGTCAAGCTAGTCCAACTGTAATAATATTTCATACTTACGGATTCAACGATACAGCCGAAAAAAAATCAGCCGTCCCATACATTTGGGTCGAGTAGGTCTTGAAGTTTTGCACGGGACACACTTTTCTGACACACCCTGTATAGAGGAAGCACGATCAATAACTGGTTGTAAAATATTTTTTTATTTTCATTTATTTTCCTCATGGCCGTGATAAATCTTGGATGGGATTTAAATAACTGCGTCTTTCCGCAAGCTTAAAAGTTAAAAAAATCATCAACGAAGAGTACACACTCCGATATCAGCTTGTGTATCAAAACCCTTTACTCTCCGATCGTCAAAATAACAAAATCCGTCCTGCCAATTTGCCGAGCACTCTAGACACGCTTGTACACATTAGAGGTTATGTCGACGCGTGCAAGACACGTGTCCCGACGAGAACACGTCATTAGCTTCACGACTCGTCTCTAGGGAGGAACTACGACAGTTTTTTGTTCATAACTAGTCATGGTGCAAGTTAGGAGTGGAAAGAGATGAGACTGCAGCGATTTGAGACCAAACTTGACGGCCACGACATGACGAAGAATCTTGATACATCGATGTCGATACTCGCTATATCTACATAGATGGCGGTGCAAACACGTCGGTTCAGTCACACCTGACAGCTCAGTCCTGTGTTTGTGCTGTACTCTACCTATTCCAAAGAACAAGTTGCACCGATTTGACCAATCACGAACCAAATCATATTGATGCGTCGACGTAATATGTAAAAACAAAATATTTTGTTGTCACGTAGGCATCAACGTAAACCCCCAAGCAATTTTGATGAAAAATGTAAAAAAAAATACGGTTCCCACCCCTTGTCTCCGAAGCTTGCATAGAGAAAAATCTGAAATTATTCTATGTGATAGAAACTTATGTAAAGATTACAGGAAAAATAAAACGATGTCTCTGAATAGAACACTTTTTCAGAAATCATCAACAAATTACATTAGTTCGACTATCGGTCAAGAGATGGCGCTGACCTAAAACTGCAATATTCTACACCGCAGTGCTAAATATTTTCTGACGAATATAGGCCTCGCTGATGAAAATGTATTATGTGATTGATATACGGAACTCTCGGTACGCGAGTCCTACTCGCTTTTGATCTCTTTTTTATTATGAAACTATTAGTTGGATAAAGATTGATATCAAGATCCGACTGTCATCTTAGGATTCTACCCGTGTTTTGATTAAATAATTTGAATAAAAACCGTTTATTGTGACTTAATTATAATAGTCAGACATATAGCATCGTAGATTTTTTTGTGGATAATGATGAGTACTATAAACATGTAGTACCTACATTATTTTATGTATTATTAATAGTTTTCGCAGCGCACGCAAAATTATAACTTTTAAAGGCAAAATAAAAAAAAATAACATTATTACAATTATCGTAGGGATTTTTAAAAAAAATATAATTTAGACTGTCTTACTCGCCGGTAATGTCCGTAGGTGAAAGAACTTTTAAAATCGGCTAAGTGTTTTTTGAGTTTACCCATAACAAACAAACGTAGCAAAAATCATTATTTTCCCTTTTTATAATATTATATAGTTTAGATTTAGATATGTATCGCTATCATTTTCCAGCAAGAATATTCATGCATGTGGGAGTTATTTTAATGCAAACGAGTAGTTAATTAATATGCAAATGGCGATACGTAGGTGGGTAATAATATTACCGTAATATTACCTAATGTAAATTATTAATACACTTTTAGCAACCACCCCCACATCATCTCTCAAGCCTTTTCCCGAGTATGCTGGAGTCGACTTCCAGTCTAACCGGATGCAGCTGGATAGTATTTTACACGGATCTTCACAGCCCAGTTACTGGGTAATACAATAAATACCCTTTGGCAAGACTGGTTGTCAGACTTTCGGGCTTCTGACTACCCGTAACGGCTGTCCAAGATCTACGAATGACAGCCGGGGCTTTACGTAGACTCGGTATGTAATGAATGGTCATCCCCGGACCGACCTCAGCAAGCTTTAGATGACCTTGAAGATCGATCGGTTAGGCTGTTATTATGTAGCCTCTTCTTTTAGCTACAACCTACGTGTGACCTTCACTCTTTTGTTAAATCAAAACATGTGTGTGTTGATGTTCAATGTTATCTTCTGTTTTAAAAGCCCTTTACGTCTTATCATGTGATAGTATTTCATAACATTCGTCTTTATTTTATTTTAATTTCTTCAGGACAGCAAACAATTGCGTAATAATGCTTACAGGTAGATTATATAACATTTAGGTAATAACGCAACCAGCACCGTTATCCGCATAACAATACGAGTACAATACAAACTTAATTGAAGATCTTCTTTGAAGATGTCCTGTAATGTGCCTAAGGTAGAAAGAATAAGCAGAAAGAAAGAAAATTAGCATTCGGGTAAGAAAAAGTCAGTGTTTTAAAAACTATATATTGGCTCATTAGGCCTCGGTCGCGAAGTCAGCGATTGCGGGGCGGGAGCGGCGGCAGCGCGGGGAGCGGCGCGGTAACGCAGAACTGGTCTCGAAGCCAGCGGGCAGATCGCACGGCGCTAGAGCGACGTAGTGTTGTGTTATGAGAAATTAGTATCTTTGTTCGCGAACGAAATGTCTAAATAGCGACGACAACATCTTTTTGATACCAATTTCTTCGTGACATTACATTTAAAGCAAAAAATAAATTGCACAATACCACGTAAATTCAGACGCACGGGCACCGCTAGACTGGTGCGTATCGCTCGTACGCCGCTCCCCGCACCACTGTCAATGAGTCCAGTTCCTTATAAATCTATGCATTGGAACGCGCCGCTCCACGCGCTGCTGCCGCCGTCGACCCGCGCCCGCCGACCTCGTGCCCGTAGCCTTAGTGTATTTATAACTCGAGAGCCACTTATCAAAACTGACGCGATTTTTATCTGAATTTATAGCAGACTGCCTTACCCTGCGACTTCATCCGCATCGAATTTCTTGTTCCCCCGACTCATCCTGTCGCATCGAATCACCTGCACGCGTTCTTAGCGTTCTTTCTGACTCTTTTTCTTTTTGCTTGGCTCCTAAAAGTCATAGCGTGATGTTCAACAGCCTTTAGCCTTCCTCAAGAACCGGGCTATCAAAGGCAAAAATATTTTTTCAAATCTCACTGGTTCTTCCACAGATTACCCCTACGTACAAACAAAAAAAGAAATTTTATCTCTTTAACCTCGTAACGCCCAATGTACAATGTATTGAACAAAGTGACATACAGTATTACCTGTATTACACATTGCAAACATGCATTTAAATTAATTAATGTACATTGGGCGTTTAGGAGAAGGTTTTGTTTTTAGTCTGGGCCGGAATGCCGTATGTAGCTTTATTCAATACATTATACATTGAGCGTTTAGCTCGTCTTGCGAAATTTAGCTTGGGCGTTACGAGGTTAATTATTTATATTATATATACGAGTACTTTATTGTACACCACAAAAGTACATAACATAAAAAACATACATCAAACACTACAAAATATACAATGGGCGGTTCCTCTTTATAATATTAGTCTATACTAATATTATAAAGGGAAACCGCCCCGATAAGTTTTTAGGACAGATTTTAATAATGTGCCAAGACTAAACTGGCACAGCCCGTAACTTTTATCCCCTCTCTCTCTTGTAACTTGAACCAATACAAAAAGTTAGGAGTAAAAAGGGACTTCCAGCTTTTTAAATTTCCACCGGGGCGATAGTTGGAGTGCTCTCATTACTCTGTAATTTAGTAATTAACACTAGCTGAAATGAGTTTCTAAGTATATTTTATTTACTACTGGACCTGCTAATTGGTCTGCTTTTACTACGTTTTTAGGTTTCAGTTAGAGGTACTTATCACGGCGTTTTTTACGAAGAACTATTTTTTTTAATATTTTTGTGACGGCATCTACATCGTCACATGCGAACTACGCATCATACTGATGTCAGGCAAAATCCTGCATCGCGCAAGCAGAGTTTACGGCGCAGCTAGCATATACACAACGTCCTTAAATCAATCGTCGGGCAGTAACCCACCAGACACAACAACCGTCTGATTGGAGGTCGCTCATCCTCCTTAGATAAGGGGGATTAATGAATAATGAATAAAATAATGAATGATAAATGAAAAATCACCTTCCCACTTGTAAAATTGAAGTATAGTTTTTCCCCTGCTTACGAAATACAGGACACAATCTGTGCAATGTGCTGATTTTTTATATGGAAACTATGATTATTCTTATCTTTTACGTAGCACCGGAATGTCGGCGTTCTTAATTTTGTTTTCTTCATTTATCACTTTCAGTACCTACTTACTGCCAAAATGCAACTATGAGCAGTATAAAATAAAGTCGCTTTTCGTATAATCGCCTAGTTCCTCTAAACTACAAAATGGATTTTAAAGCGATTTCAGCATGATTTAGAGAATTGATTCCGGAAGACTTACGTATACGAAACGTGTGTTAAAATGTAATAAGGCAATCTGGATATTTTAACTAGTCGTAAGAATACTAAAAATCAAAATATTTTATTTCACATAAACCTACATGGGCACTTATGAAACATCAGAGGCTAGGTGCACGGTTTCAATTGGTCGCTTCCTATGGAGAAGAGCCGGCAAGAAACTCCACGGTTACTCTTTTAAAAATAATTGGCTCTTACATTGTTTTCAAATTACAGTGTTAATAGGTATGGGACGACCGCCCGTGCGAAGCAGGGGCCGGTCGCCAGTTATTAATTAAACAGTTTTCTCTCACATCACTTGTAGCTCTCTGCCCACATTCATTAACAAAACAAGACAAATAAACCATTACAACCCACTTACATCCTATCAATATCCTAATAATTCATTACTCCTTATCGCCAACTACCGGAATATCGCCAAAAATAATAAGAGCCATAGAGTGATGACGGAAGAACTCCTTTCCTGAATAATGGGTGTCGACTTCCGGCGATATATTTCCGCTATCTCGCCGCCAACATGGCGTTCGCACTTCCGGTTGACCGTTATGGAGTGTTAATCGAGCATTATGTCTGGACAGATGAAAAACTATCTTTAGAGGCGCTCGGCTGGATGATTTTCGTAGATGGGTGTGATGTGTGGCTTTTAAATTATGGAACCTTTTCTGTGTGAACCTTTTTAGAATAATAAGGGTTTTCTTCTTCATGACGCTGCCGCGACTGTATTTTAGATCTTCTTCGGCCAAAACTTTGCCGCTACCATGGCGTCGTCGGTGGTAGCGCAGAGGTCACCTTGACTGCTTGTTTTGGGTCACAGAGGGCAGGGTTTCTACCCTGCACCTACCTCTCTACCTACTCATATCTCTCTACCTACCTCTGACGGAACGGCAGAAGGGTGTGTGGAGCTATGTCGCAAACCATGGTCCATCTCATGGTCCTCCTGGTGGACCATTAGTTGGTGACATGGGGTATTCCTCGAAGCGCACCAACTTTGAAATGAATGAAGCACACCAAAATTATTCCTCGAAACGCACCATCGTTTTGAGGAATACTTTTGGTGCACTTTATTTGGTGCGATTTAAAGTTGGTGCGCTTCGAGGAATACCCTGGTGACATAGCTCCACAATCACACCCTTCTGCCGTTCCTTCAAGGTAGCCCCACTTAACCAGGTTGGACTTACTTCTTCCCAGCTGTGTCCGGAGAAGGTTCAGGAATTCCAAGTGGATTACGGAAGGTCAGCTTTTTATAAATAGGTGCTCTTTAATCAGAATAGTTGTGGGGATGGTGTACACCGTAGCATATTTTGCCAATGCTACACTGAAATAGTCACATGCTTTTTTATTTTCATGTTTTACGAGTAAATGCACTACGTATGTATGTATGTGGCCCGACATACAAGTTGTAGGTCGTGGGTTCGAACCTAGGCAGGCGCTTTAGTTTGTGTAAATAATTTCATCACCACTCAGTTCTCAAAACCAAGTCAGTATGTCTTGGAACAAAAAATTCGAAGACATGTGACATATACCAATCAGCACTGGGCCTACGTAGATCAATGGACATGTGGGCCTATGGTAGATTACGGCCCACGCCCTCGAAAAGAGAAGGCCTGTGTCCTAACAGTGGGAACATTGCAGGCTGCATGATTATGATTATTATGGCTCCACATTGTATCTATCTTTTTTTCCTCTTAGCGATAGGACTGCCTACTGTGTCACCCTTTGTAAAATTTCTATAATATTTATGTGTGTATTGGGTGTACCGGAAAGTTCTGTCGGTTTTGGTAGTACATAGAAATTTTTCGAATTTTTCTCTATACCAATACGTTAAAAGTAGTGAATAATATTGCGTCATAATTTCTGGGTTACGGACTATAAATAAACGTATTGCGCAATAATTTGTCATTCGCTTCTGAGTAGCCGCAGTGTCAAAATGAGTGCCAACGATAAAGTTCATTTGAGGCATTGTATACTTCATGAGTTCCAGAAGGTAAATAACGCTGCTACAGCCTGTAGAAATTTGTGTAGTGTTTTTGGACTCGAGTGTGTATCTGAAAGTGTAGTAGAAAATCAGGGACAATGTGTAATTGATTAAAATATAAATAATAGCTTTAAGAACTAACCACGAGTTTTATTCACAAAAACCGACAGAACTTTCCGGTACACCCAATAATTTATATGGTGTACATAATAAAGAGTATTCTATTCTATTCTTTAAGCTTTTCATATCGCCATCGATTCTGGATGACGTGAATGGGAAACACCATCGAGCTATGGTTTCATAGCAGACGTCATTGTTTGCCTCCCCTGCCAAGGCTTTTGTTAGTCAGCCTTCCCTTCAAACAAAAGAACTTCCTAGATGAACAAAAACGTAATTACAGGGAAGGGCTGAAAAGGAAAAAGTCTTAAGATTATTATCTAATTTTTCACCGCTATCCTTAACATAAATGTTTCTTTTGTAAAAGTATTTGATAAAGGAAGGATCAAAAGGTGATTTTTTTTCTTCAACTGTCTTTGCATTTTGTTGAAAGTTTTCAGTTTAGATAACGTTTTTGAGAATACGTAACGCAAGCAGCTTGTATATGGTTTAATTTAAACATTCGTAGGTAATACAAATGGCCGTACAATTTCATATATTTCGGGTCGAAACTTTAAAGCAACTGTCTGCAGGCTCTATCGAAATGTACGACTAGTTAACAAAACGAATCGTTTGTTCCATTCTATTGTAATATTTTTTGCAGCAATAAAAATCAATTGCCGTTGCAGAGGTGATCAGCCTTTGATATCGTGGGTATGTTTTAGTCCAGCGCGGGTTGCTCAACAATTTTTCCAATTACGCCATCGACCGTACTCTATAATTTCGCAATTTTTATTCTAAGGACGGTTTCCTTTGAGCGATTACTAACGTCTTTAATATTACTTATGCTGCTTGTTAGCTGGTTCCCGTAATTTGACGGTACTACAATGAACAATATCAGGTCCTACTTTATTGCTGGTGAAACGGAAATTACCGTGTTGGTTACGCCATCGCTAGTCCTTTGTCGAACTCGCTCATTTTATTTTCCGTTTTTAAATAAAACTTCGTCTATTTAATATTTGATCCCGTGCTGTCATCGCTGCTACAGTTTTTAAGTTATTTTTTAACACAAACTAGGATGTTTATTTTTTATTTATTTTATTTTTATGTACAGACGCCAGCACATCAAGCTACTACAATCTGTCAGATTTCTTTAATAGATTTTCAACTTTATCGCTAAAGCATAAGGTTCAAAGTTGATTGGGAAAATCTGACAGTTTCGGGTAGCTTGATGTGCTGGCGTCTGTACCTGCACAAAGTAAAATAGATACAGATACGACATAATATATAAGTATTGAGTACAAAGGTACTGCTTATTTCTTAAGAAATTTTTCCCATTAGAATTATTTCTTTGTTAAAATTATTACGAGGATTACCAGAACGTATTATGAAATTTTGACCATTGGATCGGACCTATTCATACTAATATTATAAATCCGAAAGTGTTTCTGTCTGTCTGTATGTTACCTTTTCACGCCTACGCAACTACACGGATTTCAACAAAATTTCCCAAGACGATGGATGGCATCCAGGGGAAGGACAAAAAAATGATCCTGTAGAGGCTAATTTAGGGGATTAAAGTTTGTATTGGGAAAACTCGCAAATCTTAAGTTTGGTTAGTTCGTTTTCGAAATCCACGCCGGCAAAGCCACAGACAGATGCTAGTTTAATGTTATTTTATGGTCGCACATTGAGTGTCCGTTAACGCAACCCCTTTTTTAGGGTTCCGTACCCAAAGAGTAAAACGTGACCCTATTACTAAGACTCCGCTGTCCGCCTGTCCATCCGTCCGTCCACCCGTCCGTCCATCCGTCCGTCCGTGTGTCACCAGGTGTTGTTAGGGTTCCGTACCCAAAGATTAAAACGGGACCCTATTACTAAGACTCCGCTGTCCGTCCGTCCGTCTGTCCGTCTGTCACCAGGCTATATCTCATGAACCGTGATAGTTAGACAGTTGAAATTTTCACAGATGATGTATTTCTGTTGCCGCTATAACAACAAACACTAAAAAACAGAATAAAAGAAATATTTAAAGGGGCTCCCATACTACAAACGTGATTTTTAACATGCTCCTATTAGCTTCACTTGTAGGTATGTAATGGAATCTTGGAAATTATATAAATATGATCATGTTACGGAAACAAATTTTTCGAACTTATGAAGCAATGAATTAGCAATTGACTTCAAAATTATTCAGATTCCGTTTGATAGTGTGTTAGGCAATTAGGGTACACATACAATGCTGTAGGTGAAGTTCAAAGGTGAGCTAGTATCGAGCTGAAATGTTTTTATTTAAATTTCTGTCGGCTACCAGTCCCACCCCGCGGCGGAATCCTGTTAGATATGTTATACGGAAAATTGAATGATATAAAAATTCCATTCTGTTTCCGCTCTCGATACTGCACATACTCAAAGTTTATATCTGGTTTATTTTTATGATAAACATTTTATTTAATCCTTAAATGCATGATTTATTTTATAGTATTGCAAAAAATGCTATTGTATAGGTATTTATCTATAGAATTTAGATAATAAATATATAATAATTATACAATAATATTAATATTCATAGAGTATATATATTGTTTTGACAAAAAGAGGTGCGTTCAGAAACTCACAGCTATCACATTCTTAAAAAAAATAAATGACGTGCTTTGTTGCCATATGGCAACATTATGCATTTAAAGGTTAAGCCCAGAAAGATATCATAAAGCCACTCATTATTATCTGAGAGGTAAGAATGTGTTCGAGCCAGGATCCATTGCCGTTCTTTTTTACTGCTTCACTTATAACGTCGCAAATGTATTTCCGAACGTTTGTGTTCATTGAAACCACAAAATATTATGGTATTGATGATAACGCATTTACTTACTAAAATAAAATCCACCACACCGAATTCCGGCCATGTTGACCAATCTTAGCGGAGACTAGTCATCGGCGCCGGAAATATTATACTGCACAAGTGTGCGCAGACGCAGTTGCACTCTCTCTTCCCTCACTTTCATTGTGTAATTTTTATTTTTATTTTTATACAACGTGTAACGTTAAATGCGCAAAACCTAAGATACCCCAACTGATTATTGACCTATTTCAGAGAGAAAATAAGTCATTGTACTCATCATTTTGAACAAGTATTACTATGGGACCAAACTGAATTTTTACCTACTAAGATTGCAATGAAGCTACGTTTCTAGGATACATGAAGAAGCCTCCTCGTGTAGCGCAGTTTGTTCCGCCAGTTACTCAACTGAACCGAGCTCTCGGCGCATTCTGGACAGTCACATCCAACACCTATTTGACTGGCCAATTCTTCCCTTCCGGTAGTACGGCTAACGCTCACCTGGTCTGCGAAAAACCTCCCACCGGAGTCAGGCGTCAAGCAGCCTGCTGTATTTCGTCGAAGCGTGGGAGTTCCACTGCCTTAAGCATCCTCTGGGCACGCTCATTCCATCATAGACTTTATAGACATCATAGAGATTATTATTTTCACTGTATATCTTATCGATAATCTGTGAACAGCGTTGTGGGCTGCAATATCGTCTACATGTTTTGTGTATTTCTTATTTCTATGTTTTATATTGTGGCTGTTTGTTGTTCCTCTTGAATAAACATAAAAATAAAATAGACCTCATCCATCGCGTTCCATCAGGCGTGATCGAGCTCAAAAGCGGGCTTATTCGGGAATAAAAAAAAAGTCACAACCTCGGCATTCAGTGTTAACTAACATCTAGCGTAACACGTATTATACAAAACTCACAAAAATATCACTCAACAGCAAACCAACCACAATCTGACATTACTAAATCCGATTCCGAAAATGCGACCAAAATCTATGTAAATGCGACCTACTTTCAACTCTTAACATTACGAACCATGCATTACCGTATGAATATTATATTAAACACTCAGAAGGTCCGTTGTTGGATGATTTATAATTCCGTTTGACCCCAGGCTGCATGTCAGAGCCCAGAGATACATAAGAGATTATCCTTGTGCTGTCCGGACGGATTGCTCCGTGAGAGCACGCATGGACAACCTTCATGATATATTTATAGAACGGAGGCTGGTTTAGGTTTTTAAAGGAGAAATTAAGCTTTTCCATGTTTGTGGGAATACCCGTATGCATAATTACAGGTATGTACATTGGCGGTAGCAGGATAAGTAATGGGGAACTGTTGTTATTTTGTAGGAGTTAGCAATGTATCGTGTTAAACAGTGAATAAGCTGGAGGTAAGCTTGTTGATTCTTGTTGACAGGCCTACACTGTCCCCCAATACCAATACAAATTGTCAAAGCTAATTATTTTTAAAAGAGTAAACATGGAGTTTCTTGCCGACTCTTCTCATAGGAAACCACCAATTGGAACCGTGCTAGCTTCTGGACTTTTCATGTGAAGTGACCATGTAGGTTTATATGAAATAAAATATTGTCTTTTAATTTTGATTATTGCTTGATACTTTACCGCATTTAAAGGATAAGCCTTTAAATGCGGTAAAGTATCAAGCAACATCCTTGGTTAAACAGCAGCGAACATTCTTGGTTAAATCGGTTTTTTGGCAACCATTTCTGTCTTGAAATTACTCATTATATACAACGTGTCATCTATGTGTTTTGGTGTGCAATAAAGCAAATGATATGTTCTATCTATCTAATATGTATAGGTATATACGAGAACATGACGGGACCAAAGTGGATTGTACAGGCTATTTAACTAAATAGCGTCCTAGCATTTTGCTCCCCGGAAACTTACAGGGGTCAGTAAACCACAATCCACTTAAACATAGGCAGGACATATTGTTACAACATTTAACTAATCCATATGCGACTTACTCGCCTAACAACTTAACTAAGACCTTAATGCTAGACTTACCTAACCAAATGACACATGTTGGCCTTAACTTAGAAGGAAAGCTTAATACAAGTCCCGTTGTTCCTTTAACAGCAAGAATTCTTTGTATGGGTTCGTCTGAAAAGCGTAATTAGAAGCCTCATGTCTAATTAGGCTAGGGATGCCAGCACAATGCGCTCAGAAGTTGTAAGACAGTTGAGGGAAAGTAATTAAAATATTACCGTACAAGTCAGATGCTTTCGTCTGCTTATTACAGAGGTTCAACAAGTTGGACTTAATTCTATGAAGGTGGCTCGTTTGAGTTGTGAAAGAAATTTTCTGTGAGGTATTTGTTTGAAGTGGTTATGTCGTTAAGAGAATGACGTAACACAGTGTGATTAGAAGGAAAACATGCTATGATCTTTTTTCCTCTTAGATTCTTGTTTTGATTCGTTACCTACTTACCTATCCCTCGCTGTTAATGTGTAGGTAGATACTATATAGAGATTATGATGATGATTTGTGGCATGCGAACTCTTTGGTAATTATAAGGTAGCGGCATATCATTATAAGATAAACGCCGATACAAATTGAGAAGGCAGAAAACAAAATAGTATGTTTTCTGTATTCTCAATTCGTATCATAATCTCTACATCAGCTACGCCCCTTCTGGATAAAATTGGGCTAACGTAGTGTCTAATTTTATCCATACTAGATAAACGCCACATATGTACAGACGCCAGTACATCAAGCTACCCGAAACTGTCAAATTTTCCCAATCAACTTTGAACCTTATGCTTCAGCGATGAAGTTGAAAATGTATTAGAGAAATTTGACAGATTGTAGTAGCTTGATGTGCTGGCGTCAGTACATACACATGTCTGTTACTATAAGAACAATTACCTAACCCCAGAAATAGAAATAACAATATGAGGTATCTCAAATTTGGCTGCCAAGCCAAATTAGAAGACAAAATATGTAAAAATATATTTTAATATTTTAAATGAAACCTTTTGTATTCACAAAACGATAGCTATTTGCTGTTTCCTACGGAGATCGCAGTATTTTTCAGTTTTAATGTTCGAATAAGTTTTCAGCATTTCCTCATAAAAAAGCCGGCCAAATGCGAGTCGGACTCGCGCACGAAAGGTTCCGTTCCGTTTCTATAAAAACGGCAAAACAATCATGTCTGTTGTATGGAAGCCCCCTTAAATATTTATTTTATTCTGTTTTTTAGTATTTGTTGTTATAGCGGCAACAGAAATACATCATCTGTGAAAATTTCAACTGTTTAACTGTCACGGTTCATGAGATACAGCCTGGTGACAGATGGACAGACGGACGTTCCCGTTTTACTCTTTGGGTACGGAACCCTAACAACAGCGAACTAAAGACTGTTTTCAAATTCCATGTCACGATGTTTTTTATTCATAGCTCGTCCCACAAAGCGGTAACCTACTTCGCCTGGTTAACCCACGAAGAATTTCTCTTTCATATCTAAAACAAAAACATGGTTACATCAACAGGCCTTATTTTTGCAATTCTGTATTTTTGTAACGTCACAATATTTTCCGGTGGTCGGGCCGGTACAGGCGCGCACGGTTGTCTCTGTTTGCACACGTGTATGGTCC
Source organism: Eremobia ochroleuca (assembly GCA_949629135.1). Lineage (NCBI taxonomy): Eukaryota > Metazoa > Arthropoda > Insecta > Lepidoptera > Noctuidae > Eremobia > Eremobia ochroleuca. Next base: position 14,339,199 of record OX451392.1, read on the forward strand.
CACGGGCGCCAATGTTAGCATTATGCTAATTCTGTACATACACCCAGTATTATTGTTACCAACTTTTGCGCGTGACGTTACTTTTTGCGCGTTTTAATTTTGTTATTATGAGGCCTTTATGAACATGTCGGTTAATTGTTTTAGAGGTAACGGTCATTACTTCAAGTATTATGATCAAAAGGTTATATTTTTTTATAATTTAGGTGTTTTTTAACGGAGTTCAAAAAAGGAGGAGATTCTATGTTCGTCTGTCATCATCAATTGACGTTCGAAAAGTGCTGATTCTCAGCCTAGTTTGAATAAATGACTTTTGATTTTGATTTTGATTTTGATGAACAGACGAACATAGAACCTCCTCCTTTTTTGAAGTCGCTTTTTTGAAGGCGAACAATGCGTAGTGTGAATAGTCACACCACACATGCTTCACTTTCGAATGATATTTAAAAGAAGATGTAGTGAAAAAAAAATTCAAAGATTTTACTTAGATGGTTTCGTTATCATCTGCCTAGCCTTTTCCCATCTATGTTAGAGTCAGCTTCCAGTCTAACCGGATGCAGCTGAATACCAGTATTTTACATGGAGCGACTGCCTATCTGACCTCCACAACCCAGTTACTGGGCAATACGATACCCCTAGGTAAGACTGGTTGTCAGACTTGCGGGCTTCTGACTACCCGTAACGACTGACACAGCCGGGTCCAACGGCTTAACGTGCTTTCCGAGGCACGGAGGGGTCTCGGTATGTAAAGATGGTCACCCATCCACGGACCAACCGCGGCAAGCGCTGCTTAAACTGATCGATCGACCTGTCTAGCTGTTATTATTTAGCCACGGGCCTCTCTCGTTTCTCGGCGTCTGCGTATGCTTATTTCTTACAAATGTGAACAGCTTCAGAGCATGCTAATTTTAAGCATTCTTTTTATAAGTATGTGTGTCAGTACCTGTATACGAATTTATCCCGCAATTAAAGCCCAGTGTAGAAATACCTTTATTTCGTATTTTATTCAGTGTATATTGAACTCGAATTCGGTTAATTCAACCTATCACGTTATTGGAATCATGCCCAATGGATCAAATTGGTCGAATGTGGCACACGTTAAAATGATTCCAATATTGGTTTTACATCGATCACAATGACTACCTAGTCCGATTTTGGTCATTATTGTAGCCATATTAACTTTAACGATTTTATCTAGTAGAGTTAATGAGAAACAAATGGGTTCGACAAAGCATGACTAATGGCTGATGTTTTAAGTTATTTCTTCATAAGGGTGGCGACTAGTTTATTATCGTTATACAGGGTTATTTGTAAAACACCAACAACCTCTTAAGAGGTCATTGTACTCATCATTGTGAACAACTTTTAGTATGGGACCAAACCTGAAATCGCGAAAAAAAAATCAGCTGTTCCCTACATTTATGTTCGTACGAGTCGTCAAAATGTAGGAAACAGCTGATTTTTGTTTTCGCGATTTCAGGTTTGGTCCCATAGTAAAAGTTGTTGATAATGATGAGTACCATGACCTCTTAAGAGGTTTTTGGTGTTTTACAAATAACCCTGTATTTTATTTGTTAAACCGTCGATCAGGGGAAATATAGCGCGTGAAATTATATGTATTTCAATGAAGATACAGGTAGGTATAATAAAAACCAGCCTATTTATTACCTATGTCCCACTCTGCAATAATACGCCTAGACCATAATACTGTAGTATTGTTGTATTGTTAGTGCTTTTGGTTTTATATTTTCGTTTTTGCCACTGACTTCTGAAATTAAATTTATTTTACCGTTTGCGTTTTTTTTTTGGTAGTTCTTGTTTTATTTTTTTCGTAATATAGAGTTGATTTTTAACTTTATAATGGTGGTACCTACTCCACACAAATTCGGATACCTTCACTAGCTAAGTAAATAACAGTGACAGGAAGTTACTGTAACATTATCAATATACACTAAGTGGAAAAATTCGTACTATTGAAGACATCTTTAAAACGACTCATCTGACCTTGACCACTCTATAATTGCCAACATTATTTCAAATGAAAAGAACAATTTTTCAAATCGGTTTATAAACGACGGAGTTCTAACAAAGATAAAAAAAAACAAACGGAATTGAGAACCGCCTCCTTCTGTTGAAGTCGGTTAAAAAAGTTACATCGGTCATCATTATCTGCCTAGCCTTTTCCCAACTATGTTGGGGTCAGCTCCCAGTCTAACCGGATGCAGCTGAATACCAGTATTTTACATGGAGCGACTGCCTATCTGACCTCCAAAACCCAGTTACTGGGTAATACGATATCCCTAGGTAAGACTGGTTGTCAGACTTTCGGGCTTCTGACTACCCGTAACGACTGTCAAAGATCTACGAATGACAGCCGGGACCAACGGCTTAACGTGCTTTCCGAGGCACTCGAGGATGGGGTCTCGGTATGTAAAGATAGTCACCCATCTACAGACCAACCGCGGCAAGCGTAGCTTAACCTGATCGATTGATCTGTATGGCTGTTATTATTTAGCCACGGGACCTATGAAAAAAGTTACATCGGTACGAAATAAGAATGTGGGTGGGGCTACAATAGGCAATGTTCTATTCAAGAAATCCAACATCTCACCGCTATTATTGTGTAAACACAGAATTCACCTGCACCTTAATTGCGTAACACTACCAATCTCAATCTGAACCATTTTGAGGGATATTGCTAATACATTGCTTCAAATTTTCGAAAAATATGTATGTTCAACAACGTAAATAACGCAATGAATGTTGTTGAACTGTCAAAATAAAACACATTGCTACTGATAGTGTGTTACGCAATTACACTGCGAATCTCAAGAAACCATCCATTTTATGTAATTGTTCCATAGACGCATCAAACGAAGGACTGATACCACCCATAAAACTTCACAATAAAGAGAGCATTAAGCCGTTTTTGACAACAATCACTAGACAACTTCTGCTTCTCGACATCCGAACGCTTCTCACTGTCGAATTAAACGTGTAAAGAAACCAAGTTCCCGCATAACCGTCAAACCACAATACAACTTCCTGAACAACTTTTATGACACGGAGTAGTAACGAATGGAGTAAACACTAATTAATACATAGGTACCTACAATGACTATATGAACAGGCACTATTAAAAACAGGTAGTTTAAATGATAGTTGGCGTATGAGACACAAATGCAAAAACTATCAGATAGGTTCCTACCTATCTATATATATATATACAACGTGTAACGTTAAATGCGCAAAACCTGAAAATAGTTTGATCAGAATAACGAGCAGAATTAATTGAACCACTTTTTAATACAGGTCACATTTTTCTAAAAATCTTCATTAAAAACGTTGCCGTGTCTATTTATTAATAGGTCAAGCAAGCCAATGTCAGCGCGGCGCACTGGCCCAGTGACGACTCCTCACTCGGTAAAGCGTCGTCACAGACGCAAGAAACGATCAGAATGGCCAGTAAAACTAAAACAGCACATAAAATCTTTAAAATTTTTTTAATGACTAATTTTCTCTGTGAAATAGGTCAATTGAATTGAAAATCAGTTGGGGTGTCTGAGGTTTTGCGCATTTAACGTTACACGTTGTATATGAAACGAGACATATTCTGAACTTTCCAAGACGTGTTTACTCCATGTCATATGACGACAAAGTTCCCCCCTACATAAACAATCAATGTCTTTGTACGTAAAGGGATAGAAGTCGATCGGGAAATTGGCGTTCGTGTTCAGGTTTAAGCAGAGTTTTGATTAGTGTGTGCTGACTTTAACAGTAGGTGCATGCCTTTAATAGATGGAGTGGCGTCTTGGTTTAGATGAGATATACAACGTGGCGCTTTAATGGCGACAATAATTTAACACACGTATATAATGTATTTGTATGTATGTAATGTGTGTCTATGTAATATTTTATTTTCATTAAACGTCATTATTTATTTATTTACAAATTTCTAATACGGCATCTTGGAACAACTTGTACGTAAAGAACTGCAGTGCAGGGGTCATTTGCCGGGATTAAGGATCATAACATCGCAACATTGAAATTAAAATGAATAACGTGCAAAGAGTAGGCGAAATGGAGGAAACAGAGAGAGCCTTATGTCAGCGGACGGCGCAGGCGGTAGTTTTCAAATGACGATTTATTTTGTGTTGTTATAATTTTTATGATTACTGACCACTAGTCTTACCTATGTGTTAAATTGATGTCGCCATTGTAGCGGCACGCTATATAATTATTGTATATGGTATCGATTGTTTTTTGTATATTTTTTTTTTGTTATTTGTACCACAGAATATCTGCCTGGTAAAAATCTTGAATTAATTGATTCACTGACAGACAACGCACAACCTAAACCACTGGGTCTAGAAGCATGACATTTTACGCAAGAATTCCATAAACGTATGACAAAAAAGAGTAAGTACTAAGAAAGGACTTTTGAAAGTCCATCTCCTAACGGCGGAACCTATTAAACTTATGAACTGATGGTAGCCAGTTGGAGTATGATAATTAACTGCCAGTATCGTATAATAATACAGATCGCTACTGATATACATGATTAGGACGTCAAAACCAGAGATATGTAGATAGATTTTTTTTACCTCCAGTATGCCAAAACTGGTGATAGATAGGTAATTGGGTTCAGCCGCAAGAGGGTTAAATTGAGAATGAAAGGTGTATACCTAGAAGTTTATAATTTTTGCTGATGGGAAATCCCGTGGGGCATAAGGCTTTTAATATCACATACATAGTTTTTTTAGGGCGTAAGGCGTAATAACATACAGCCTGATAAACATAAAAAGAAAATACACCATGGCGTACCTAAATTAAAAGTTGTAGATATAGCTTTATAAAAAAATATGATTTTTTTGAGTTGCTTTTTATAAACGTTGTTATTTACTGTTTTTTATGTTAGTGTTCATATCACATATATATATATATATATATATATATATATTACGTTAGAACATAGTATTATTATTAATATTATTATATCCAATATCACAAGAACGGGTGATTCAAGTACCGAACATTTTTATACGATTTTTATAACAGGTAAAACCAGAGACTTAAGAGTCGAGATGGGGTGTATAAAATCCGCTAAAACGTGACGGGAATACCAGTTGAAGTTAGTCTTTCACGATCACGAGCATTAGCGCTTAGATCCTGGCTTATGTAGAAGTATTCTGGTGCTTCTTACTCAAGAATAGTATATCGGAACTTTAGATAAAGCAGGAGAGCGGTTCACTTTGTTAATCTGTACTTTTAGTTTAGTTTTAGTTTTAGTCTTAAGGTGTTATTTATAAGCTAACCTGTGTGGAGAGAAAATAAACTTATTATTATTATTATTAATTTTAAAAAAAGTTTAGTAAAACTAGAAATGAATATAAGTATAGAAGCATGAGGAACAGGGTGTAAAGATCACTCATCCTTCATAGAAAAGGGAGGATCTTCCACCCAGACCGGGTGTTGTGCCTGGTGGGCACAACGATGTGTGGATGTTGTTTATGTATATATATAGGTATACCAGTTGTGCGGTAAACTCTGTTTGCGCTATGTAGGATTTTATGTGACGTCAATGTGATGCGTAGTTCGCATGTGACGATATAGATGGCGCCACAGATTAAAAATACATATTGTGTCGACCCTAAATAAATTGTGATAAGGGCAGGAGAATGATGATGATGATGTGTAAAAACTAGGAATGAGGAAAACGCCAATGAGAAAAATGCCAATGAGTAAAACGCCAATGAGGAAAACGCTAATGAGGAAAACTCCAATGAGGAAAGAGCCAATGAGGAAAGCGCCAATGAGGAAAGTTTTATGAATGAATGTGGATGGACTGTGTGAAAGCTGGTATGGGTAGAAACAGTGTGACTACTGAAATGACGACTAATCAATGTGGAAGAAGACCGGTTGCACCCACTCTAAATAAATTATGATAAGGGCCAGAGAATGATCCGTAAAACTATATAGCTCGAGCATATTGTATCTTAGCTCGTGCTTTGACATAAAAATCTTCCCGTCTCTCTCTCTTACACTTGTAGTTTGACAGTTGTGCGGTCACAAGAATAGCGCTTAGCTAATGTAATCGCTACGTAAAGTTTATAGATTTTGGCCGAGTGAAAACTATTTATAAAAAAAACCCTGCAATTATTTAAGAGCGCTGAGAATATTGAAAGAGTCAGTAGTACCAAATGGAAACTTTAATTTGGGCACCACATTGTTTATTGTTATAAGGTAGGTACATACGCCAGCACATCAAGCTAATACAATCTGTCAATTTTCTTTAACAGATTTTCAACGTTTTAAAGTTGATTGGGAAAATTTGACAGTTTCGGGTAGCTTGATGTGCTGGCGTCTCTAATTATTTTTTTGGAATAAAATATACAACTTTTTTTCCCTAAGTGGATTCTAATGCTGGTGCAATAGTGCCTAGTTTTGAATCTCGAATGAGGACCGACGGTCTATTACTTGGATAGGTGTAAATTTACCCTCTTAGAAATGATTCGGTCCAATACACAACCTGCCAGCGATAAAAAGTTTGAATCGAGTTTGTCGTTTTCTAAAAGATGTTATTTAAAGCATGCGTAAAAGGTAGGAAACATTTTGACAGTGGCCTTTTACTATAGAAAGACGAAAAAATAAATCAATATTAATTAATAATTAACGGCACCTAGAGATGGTTAACACGTTTCAAACACAGTGAGTAGCTCTGTCCGGATATATCGCATTTTCTCTCTTCCCTCCAACGAGAGAGCTGTCCAGGTTGCTACGTCACGCCAAAAAGTAGTAGTAAGTACAGGATGTAGAAAGCACTGCATCGCCCCGTTACGAGTACGTGCAAATAAACATACTTACGTACACTTGCATTTTTGTACGAATTCGCTACGTTCTGACAACCAGACCACATCTAAAACTTACCGTTAGTGCAGGGGCGCATCAAGCCGTCTCATTTGCCACAGACAGCGAATAGGCGGCCCCGTCCGACAGCCGCGCACCGACTGTTCACTTATTTACGATAATTGACGACCGCGCTCACACGGTAAACGGTATCGGGTCGGGAATAGCGAATAATGGACTGTTGTCAAAATTCTTACTGAGTAATTGTACTGTCATTATTTCTATTTTTAGACCAGAAAAACTGTTTTCTGTAACCTTTTTACTGCTATTTTCTTTTTAATCTTAGTGGAAAATCTTTACAGGTAACTACAGAAAAGCAGAAAATCACTTTGTAAAAGCAACATCAAACAGTAATTTATACGATTTACGTATGATTATATATTATGACTGTCCATCCCATCAGCTAACAGACGATCTATCGATACGCTAAAGCAAATTTATCAATCCCCTGCCCCTTGACTAAAAAAACTCCGCCACTGACAATAATTGTCATTATCATAATCGTTACTGTCCTACACATAAACAGCAAAACCTAATAAATCATTACCAAATGAACACTTCCTCAAACTAGTTCGCCTTAAAGACATGTGCAACTCAAAACGTGTCGTGGCAAAGTAAAGGAGTCTGCCCACTGAATTATTCCATTCCATGACCGTACTATGAACGTAACAGGGGGCCTACTCTCTAAGTCTGTCAACGCAAAAGGCCCGTCCGAAAGTAATTGGATACTTCGGAATTAATCCTACCCCCGATTATTTTTTTCAGACGAGCAAAAACATATCGGGAGTAAGGCCAACCATTAAGTCGTGTTGTCATTCATTCCTAGTTTGGGCCTAAAACTAGTCTACTGTCCGTAGGTGATACGGAGTAGTAAACACCCGTAATTTCGGCCGAAACTACAGATTTGTGCTTAGAGAGACCCCCAGCCACAGAAATAAACATGAAATTGACTACTGTGACCACTAGAACTTATCTTCATCGTATCATTCCCCTCACTATAAATATTTTCACCGACAATTGTTGACGGTCCATAACACGTGTTGGTGTTGGTCGCTGACGGAACAGTCAAGTGCATCGTCTCATAAAATTCACCATATCATTCTATGACCATATTGGGAATGTTCCCAACATGGTCATAGTATGATATGGTGTAGTGGCGTAGTTGCACTACGCGTATTTAATTCACCATATCATTCAAACAACCCAAATGCCTAGTTTTAGCTTTGAATTAAAACAACAACAAAAAAAAAAAAAAACTAAAATAACTCGACACCAAAACGTCATAATTGGGACCTGAAAATTCATAAAGTACGTAAGTAAGTCACGTGGCATTCCTTGATATGGACCGCTGCTGGTGGGTAGACTTCTTTACAGTCGCAGATTGCGTATATTATTTATTACCAGCACACGCGACCCCAACAATTTCGTCCTGAACTTTCCCTTCCGTCCTTTTATACCAATTTCGCAATGTTAGAAAAAAATATGACGATATTATTGGAAGAGTCGAGTTATGACGACCCGCGGTCAAGCGGAAGGGCTTTTATTCAGATTCGTGACGAATTTTTTAGATGTTGCGTGGAATGTATGGTTATATTAATCTTATATTGGTCAGATGGGTTCGGGTTTATAGGTTTTGGTCGGTCGTGATGTTGGCAAGCTGATTAGATTATGTAATTTTGATAACTTCTTGGGTTGGCTTTTGATAGCAATATTATTTTATCATGTAAAATACTGGTATTCAGCTGCATCTGGTTAGACGAGAGAAGCCGACCCTAACATACATAGTTGGGTCCCACCTCTGATACCATGTAGCTTGGTCGTGTGCAGGATGAATACAACGTGGAGCGACTATAGATTGAACTCCTTCGGGGAGATCATGTGTATGAATATAAAGTCTACCAATAGGAAAGTAATAGTATACTATAGCGAGATACATTGTAGTAGTGACGAGAGAGTTGCTACACTATAAACTTACATAAAATATACACATACAAAGTAGTAGTGGGGCGTGTGGCTAAGTAATAACAGCCACAGGGGTCGATCGATCAGGTTAAGCTACGCTTGCCGCGGTTGATCCGTGGATGGGTGACCATCTTCACATACCAAGAGCCCTCCGTGCCTCGGAAAGCACGTTAAACCGTTGGACTAGAATAGAATACTACTACAACGAATACTCTAATGTAAATAAACATGTTTTCAAATACTTAAAAATACTTTATTAACGTAATAGACTCGCCCCACCTCACCTCACCTCCCCTCACGTCTGCCTACCCCTGCCGGGATTACAGACGTGATGTATAAAAAAACACGTTTGTAAAAAAATATAAAATAAAATAAATATAATATGTTGCACACACACACACAACATACACATAAACAACATGTTAAACATACACAACATATTATAAATACACAAGAATTTATAATATTTTGTGTATGTTTTATTTAAAAATTACCAAATCTAATTTATACATTATTAATATTTTGGCTCAAACCTACGCAAAGTTAGATTATTGAACCCAAAACACTGAATTGTGAGATCGTAACCTTTTATGTAGCCACATTTCAGTGTCCTCTAAACAAAAACCCACTTTTTCCCCTTCAGACGTCGTCGCATCTGTTCTTTTATTAAAGGTATCTTGTTAACCCTGCTCCCGTCGGCTGGTATCCAAATTATGTTTTAATATGTTTCAACGCAGACTCGAGTCTGTTATTTTAAAATTAAACTACCCACTTATTTCATACCAGTAGCGATTCAAGGGTAAATTAAATTCCGAGAAGTCCTTTCTCATAATAAATAAGCGATGGTATTTTTAACATTAATAAATATAACATTATAAATATTCCTTTCTTCTGTCCGAGGTAAAGAAAGAATTTAATAAATAAAGCCAAATCGACATTTTGCTGAGACAGATGGAATTTTTTATGATCTTTAAAAATTCTGGATTATTTTTAAGGTTAAGGTTTTTTAAGGTTTATTTTTATTTTTAAGTCGTGCACTTACTGTGAGTGTCAAAAAATTTTGGCTTTGATATGCTTGAGAAATTGATTCTTGAAAGTATTCTTTAGAAAAAACTCGTGGGCATTAAGTGCTTTTTTTCACTAAGAAATCCTCTGAAGATGGTTTTCAATTCAACAACTATTATTATACCTACTGTACTTCAATAAACGTTGTGGTCTTATTTTACAACATAGTTTTTTCAACCTTATTGTTTAGAAATTATGTTTTATTTTTCCATAAATATTTTTATGCTTATTTTAAAAATACGTTAACTTTTCAATCAAAGTAGTCAATCTATTGCAAAAGATAATAAACTTTTTGTTTGAAAGTTAAGGTTTATTATCAAGTTATATGCAATCGCGGCCACTTGACCGATGTGTTTTTGTTCCTAATCCTTAATCATCATGTGTGTTTATCAATAATCCAGCCCTTATCAATGACAATGTTTAACCAAATCAACCCCCAACTTACTACCTTCAACCAACTTACCAACCTAACACTTACCAACTAACCACCAATTTCAATCACAATTTCCACTTAATCAACCATAGATATAAACCAACTCTAAATTCAAGTTGACCTGTTTACGAAAGGGAAGTCAGGATACTTTGCATAGCTCGCGGAGCGCACTATTACATATTTATGAACCTTCTAACCGAGATCGCAGGGAAAGTCAAACATTAATGAACGCTAAAATATTCCGTACATGTATATAAAGAAATGAATTTTTACATCATAATAGGACAACGGAAGTATTGGAATGTAAATTTAGTTCTGGTCTGTTTTGATTCTGGTTTGGTTTTGTTTTCGATATGGAATATGGAGTTTTATTAGGTAACTAGATTCTGCCCACGATTTTGTCAGCGTGAAATTTCTTGTCTTCCCGACCAACCCCCTCGCATCGCATCACCTGTCCGCGCTATCACTTCAATTTTCGCTTAGCGTCATTTCTAACTTTTTTCTTTATGCTCAGCTCCTAAGATCCTTATGAAGGCTCTTCAGCCTTCCTCAAATATTGTGCTATCAAATGCAAAAATAATTATTTAAACCCGACTCACAGTTCAAGAGATTCGCGCTTTATTATTAGTATAGGAGTAGATTTGAACTAGCAGCGCCCCGCGATTTCAATGGCGTAAATATCGATCCCGTGGGAATATCTTAATAAAAAGTATCCTTTGTGTTATTCTGATGTACAAGCTATATTACTGTAAACTTTAATTAAAATCCGTTCAGTAGTTTTTGCGTGAAAGAGTAACAAAGATCCATCCATTCATCCTCACAAACCTTCGCGTTTATTTATTTATTTTATTATTTATGTACACACAGTAAAAAACATATGGATATAATATATACGTACTAATAATTTGAGTACAAAGGTACTGCTTATTTTTTTATAGGTATAATAATAGCAAATAGATTATGGTCTCTATTACAGTTTGAGCAGTGTAATAAAAAATAAATTTTTCAGAATTATGTACTCAATTCATGATAACAGGTTGTGCGTTGATGTGTCTGACACCCAGTGTGGTATAAATATTATGGATTAGTTCTTGATTGCTAGATGGAAAAAGCAACAGACAAAGAGGAATGGAAAGATATGGCGGAGATCTTTTCCCAGCAGTGGGACAGTACTGTAAGAAATCAGTACCTACCAAAATTGCAAAGAAAAAGTAGCACCATTTTTTTTAAACTTATAATATTTTGTTACTTTTGTGATCTTACGTAAGAACAATCTAGACCACTCCCACCCCCATTAAAAAAAATAAGACTTGTTTTACCCCCCTTAAATCGTCTTACGTAATATTTTATTGAAGTTTATTTTAAGCGAAAGTCTTTACATTTCTCCGGTTATATTGTCAATCTTTTAAAAACGTTAGAAAACTAGCCGCAATGTCATCTCAGTGAAAATCATTCTCAAAAAAAAAACTTGTCAAAAATGTATGGAAATTTCAGGTATTTTTCATGGATTGAGACTGAGACGGACAATAATTCTCGTAATTCACGGAAGAACGTTCACAGTCTAACGGTCTCTGATATAGATTTTACATAAATACTTTTTTTTAATAAGTTTATTTCACATTACTACACTCCTTACAACCTCTTACACGAAAGACAAACTAAATACCAAAAAAAAAACTCATTAATAGCTGTTATCAATGAAAATATCGGACTCACAACAAATAAACACAGTAATTTCCTCAGTACTCTAACGTCCTCAGAGGTCCACAATGAGCTATAAAGCTAACAAGACTATCCACTCCCTATCTATTCTGTAAATATCTCACCGTGAAAACAAAGGTGAACTGAGCGTGAAGTGAGTCATCAATAGTGTCAATCCCTAGCATCAGCAAGACTCACAGCTCACTCTAAGCTCACTTCACCTTAGTTATCACGGTGAGATTTTTCCAGAATCGACCGGCAGTTGTCTATGGATATGCTAAAATTACAAAGCCTTTTTTACCTCTTATGAACACACATATTACTCTGTATTACTCTAAACCTCAGAACAAACTTTAACGAAACTAAGTACGAGTACCAAAACTACCGAGCTCGCAATAATTAAACCCTATATTTTTTCTCTAATTTAGAGTAACATCCACATCGACCTCAAAAGCTAATAAGAGCTTTCACTGATTAGCTTTAACTCATTGAATTTAGCTATTAATTCTGTTTACCTCTTATGATTACACAAATTACTCTGCATTCCTTTAACTAAACACCACATCAAACTCATTAACATCTGTTATCAATATCGAGCTCGCATTAAATAAACACAGTCATTTCCTCTCTCCTCTAACGTCCACAGCAAGCTAAAAAGCTTACAAGATATTAGACCATCTACAGATTAGTTATGATTCATTGAGCGGCCAACTAGCCGTGGCGATCGGACACACACAACCGGAAATACATTCGCCGGATGTGGTCTGCCATAACTCAAAGAGAGAACGTCCGGGTTGCAGCTGATAGCGCATCCTAGTTTGACCTGAGAACCTCCTTTTGTGGTTTTAAACGCTTTGTGGGGCTTTGATTTTGTGTTATCAATGACTGGTTTTGCAATATATTTCTATCGGAAAAGGGACGTTTTGAATTTTGTTTTTTAAGCCTGTTTAAAGTTATAAATGTTAAGTATGTACTTGAATATATCTATATAGAGCAGCAGGGTGTGTTATTATTTTTTTTTTTTTATAATCATTACTTTTCACGATGAAAAAAGTTTGGTATCTTCCAAATAAATTACCGTAACAAAGATAACCCATTTTAAACGTTATCTAGATCATTTAAAAATAAAATAAACAAAAAAAAAAGACTTTTAAAAAGTAACATAAAATACTTTAAAGATAAGAAAATTGTAAAGAGCACTCCAAACATATTAACGCGGTACCTAATTTAACTTAATCTTAAGGAAAATCGCTTATTTTTTCCATGTTTTTAGCTCTCAAAAAACAAAAATGTTTTTGCAACAGGGACTTTTAAATAATTACCTACGTGCTGTTTGACCCCTCGTTGTAATCTAGAGAAGGAATGGCTTGCAGGTGTTGCCAAATTTTTGTCTTCCCTTATTTAAAAGCCAAAGAATATAGTTAGAAGTTGTTAAATAATTTTAGTGTTGTATCATAAAATTACTTAAAAAAAAAATAGGTTGTTTTCTTTAATAAAACATTAAGTAATAATTATACAATAACGTGGCCAGTATTCTCCATATCGCATTTTCATTCGCAAATGTAAGCTTTCAACCTAAACAGATGTAAATGATCATTCATATCTACCACGTAGGGAAAAATTAAATCATGATAAATAAGTCAAACATGGCATATTCCCACTTCTGCACTGGCAACCCCGTAAAGCACCGGTCGTGCGTAACAGCTTGCTGTAACAGTTATTTATGAATGGACCCCGAGATTTGGGCAGTTAAAAAAAAACTTTTTCCATTACCAAACTTAACCGAAATACGGTGCAAGATACCGAAACATGAATAATAATTAAGTACGATTTCGTTTTAAAAGTCAAGTTACAGCTACAAGTTTGTTAACGCTACCAAAAACTTTTTTTAAACGAAATAAATCTTTTAGAAGTTTTCGTTGAAAATCAAATCTCCTAAATAAGAAGGTACACTTCAAAAAGTAGGAGTAAAAAACGCCTGACAATATTTTAATAGCAAAATTGTTAACCAGTGTTATTAATTCAACATCTATACTTCGAAAGGCGTTAATAAGATGAGTACCCAACCGTAACCACCTTATTTGAAGGCTTCTTCAGAATGGTAGTGCCTTGAATAAAACCAGATGTGCCTTACGATGAGCAGGCTTCACCCTAGCACATAAATTATGGCACGTCGGGCCCCCTTTCCTACTTGAAAGATGTCGACAATATTCTATGTAATAACAGCCTGCTGAATTACAGTGATGAGATAAAGATAATAACGTGAAATTAAGACAAAATTCATATTATATTATTATCTTTAAGCACATTTTTATTTCACCCTTTATTACCGGCCATGTTTTTTAAAGACCCTTTCCTTGAGTAATTAATATTTTGTTGGAAAATAACGAAGTTTATTTTGGGAAAGTCGGGTCAAGATTTTGGAAACTCTAACTTAACCATAATTGTATTAAATATTAGCTTAGCATAATCAGTCCATAATGTTCCCACTGCTGGGACACAGGCCTCTTCTTTTCGAGAGGGAGTGGGCTGTAATCTACCACGCGGACTCAGTGCGGGTTGGTAGATGTAACATGTCTTCGAATTTTTGGTTCTAGAACATGCTGGTTTCCTCACGATGTCTTCCTTCATCGTTTTGAGAGCAGAGGTGAAGAAATTATTTACACAAAGTAAAGGGCCTGTCTGGGTTCGAACCCAAGACCAACAACTCGTAAGTCAGGGCCGATACTACTGGGCTACCACTGCTCCTTTTAAATGAACCTACTAAAAAAAATATCCTGCATGTTTGCATATTAATAAAATTTATTATATTATTATTTTTTTTGTTTTTATACAACGTGTAACGTTAAATGCGCAAAACCTCAGACACCACAACTGATTTTTAATTCAATTGACCTATTTCAGAGAGAAAATAAGTCATTAAAAAAATTGTAAAGGTTTTATGTGCTGTTTTAGTTTTACTGGCCATTTTGATCGTTTCTTGCGTCTGCGACGACGCTTTACCGAGGGAGGAGTCGTCACCGGGCCGCTGCGCCGCGCTGACATTGGCTTGCTTGACCTAATAATAAATAGACACGGCAACGTTTTTAATGAATTCTTTTTTGAAAAATATATCCTATATTAAAAAGTGGTTCAATTAATTCTGCTCGTTATTCTGATCAAACTATGTTCAGGTTTTGCGCATTTAACGTTACACGTTGTATATCTCGGGAACATGGGGTCCCGGTTCTTTGGAAGGCGTACGAGGGGCCGAAGCCAACTCGCAGAGGCCCCTTAGGAGATTTTAATGAAATGCGACACCAACCGACGATTATCCCTGTATGCACTATGCAAGTGTACCCAAGGATAACCCCCGGTTAGTGTAGGACTATTGCAGGATATGGAAAAATAATTAGTATTATTATATTATTTTATATTACGTTCTAAAAACCATCTGATAACTACGTATTGATTAGTGGTAAGAGATTGTGCATGTAGTACCTAATTACCGACAGCAGCAACCCGAAACAGCTGTTGTCTTTCCCAATGTTCCGCACGATTGCGTTCGCAAAAACACTCTGAAAGTGATTTTATGTTAGCTCTCTAACGCGCTAAACTGTGCAAAAACTCTATTAACATCTAACTTCTGAATCCCCATACAAAAATGGGCACCTTTTCCCTGAAAAACTGTATTAGTTTGTGTGCCAAAAAGCGTAACATTACCAAGTTAGAGCTAACTATGTAGCGGGCGTGTTTTCTGGCTAATTGTGTAAAATAACATGGCCGGTTGGCTCATAGCCTCCGGTGGCGCGAGTAGAGTAGGAAGTTTCTTAGAACTTGTTCTATGATAAGTTGGAGGTAGGAAAGACTTGTGTGTTGGTTGGTACTTGGAGGAGAAATAAATATGTTGGCTTTGATACATTTTATCTTGTGTCGTTTACAAGTGCTGGCAAGTCTACAAACTGGCAAGACTCGGTAAAGGCTGCTAAATTATTTTTTAAGCAAACTGACTACCAATTTAAATGTTCCGTATATCTGTGAACCTTTGACATTTGTATGAAATGGGTACAACACGGCAAATTCACATAGGGTCTCAACTTGTTTCTCAATTTTTCCTCATTTCTTTTCTCTCCTTTTTTCATTAAAAACAGGATGGGGCCATTATTGTGTGACCAAATATAAATGTCATTTACGACTGCTGATTCTTAAGCACACTGATATTATATGTACTGTGGATAGTCACCCATATATTAGTTTAGTCCTGTCAAATAAGATAATCCATAGACAAGTTTCGACGAGATTAAGAAGTTGGCTTCTAAAAATACGTCAGTTTACGTCAGGCGCTGACTAATTTGACAGGACTAAACAAATATTTATCTTCTGTCCTTTTCTTAATGAAATAGAAAGAAAAAGATGCACAGTACTTACATTTAGTTTAGTTTGTGAAAAAGGAAATCGGTGCCAATGTCATAATTAGAATTTTGAGACAATCTTGAAGGCAATTCTCGTGTTTACAGAAGTGGCATGACGCTTTCGTCATTGCCGATATAATGTAACCTCTCTTTATCGATCTATTCATAGGTAGCATAACATAACCAGCCCATGTTTCCACTGATGGGACACAGACCTCATCTCTGTGAGAGGAACTGGGCCTTAATCCACCACGCAGGCCCAGTGCGGGTTGGTGTAAGTCATGTTTCATAAGTAATGTTTTCTTATTTTTTGTCAGCTCTAAACGTCAGTGTGAGTTGTGTAACTTTACTATGAGCAGTGTTTTTATCATCCTCATTTTCTTTGAAATATAATTTGTGTCACTAGCGTTTGTCGAGAACTATACAGAACACAACGTTACATAACAATGAAACATTCTCACAAACTCATAACAGTTTAAAACAGGAGCAACAACAAAACAGTAGTTTTCAATTTGTGGCTCCATTAAGCTCTTAATTCGATTGTTTATCTACACTGAGCATAACAGAAGTTGTGTAAACGACTTAGAATTACCGATGCACAGTTTAATTCTCTTTGCTAACCGTTAATGGTTGTTTTGTGGGTCCAATTAAGTATCAATTTGTTACTTCGAGGTCAGTCTTTGTTTGTGTAATGGATATTTTAAGTTGAGGCTCAATGGAACGGTTTTAGTCTATTTTTATGATCACTGTAATCGCCATATAACAGATGTAATGAGAGGCCCGTGGCTAAATAATAACAGCCGCACAAGTCATCATCATCAATCAGGTTAAGCTATGCTAGCCGCGGTTGGTCTGTGGATGGGTGACCATCTTTACATACCGGGACTCCACCGTGCCTCGGAAAGCACGTTAAGCCGTTGGTCCCGGCTGTCATTTGTAGATCTTTGACAGTCGTTACGGGTAGTCAGAAGCCCGAAAGTTTGACAACCAGTCTTACCTAAGGGCATCATATTACCCAGTTACAGGGTTGTGTAGGTCAGATAGGCAGTCGCTCCATGTAAAATACTGGTATTCAGCTGCATCCGGTTAGACTGGAAGCCGACCCCAACATAGTTGGGAAAAGGCTAGGCAGATGATGATAACCGCCATACAACGTGGTAATGCTGCCAGCCTTTAGGGCCCTTTTCCTGTTGACAGCGATGCGGACGAATATTTTGGTGCCGTATGACTCTTTCTGTCTTTTAATTTTGTATACATGTACACAATTATTTATTGTTTTAATTCGTTTAGCATAAATTATCCACTGTAATTCCTTTTTTGAGCTTTTTAATAGGGATAGAATAACATTAGGCCGCTAATGTTATTTATCTCAATAAACATCGGCTGAGTTAAAATATTAATTTGAGCTAGCAGAAAACCAAAACCGCACCATAATAAAGGTAAAAATAAGTAAAGAGGTAAAGATATTGCCAGGAAAATAAAACACAAAAAGACGTAACGCAAAGCAGACGAAAATAAACACAATCTTCCTCAAATAGGTAACTTTAAAAAAATAAAGTTTCCCTTCTAAACGTAAATACACATACATTTATGTAAAGCTTTTGAAAATGATCTAGAAAATAATAAGACGGTAGCTTAGCTCTAAGCGAAGGCAGAACGTAGTAAGGTTACGAAGGCCTTCTATCTCTGGGGACTCGTAGCGCCAGCTACGACCCGTAGCACAGACGTAGCGCTACGAAAATAGACTGAGCGAAATGGTAGAAATGGAATAAGAAAACGCATATTTTTCCGTTCAGTTAAAGATATCTACAATTCAATCTGGGATTTAGGTTTGGAAGAATATTGAGATAAGATGAATACTGTGAAGGTTGAGTATTGTCAATTAGAACATCATGTTGTTTTTGTTTGAGCTTCAATGATTCACTTACGAAAATATTTCTCATGTTTGTGTTATGTGCGTGTTTATTTGTATTTTAAAACATGAATAAATCACATGAAACAATTGAAATGATTCTTATTCTTATCAAAATATCTTCAAATATGAAAATACGTCTTATGCTTCAAGGGATTCTTGAAATGAAAAAATCTAAATATTCACACACGCGCTTTTTGAAACCAAAATAAATCTTTCCTAGCCTTTTCCATTTGTTTTAAGGAAACAGTCAACTCTAACCAAGTCATAAGTCTTCGCTGAGACGAACGTAATCAGTATCGTTCATCGCCCCACGCAACCGGTAGTTGGATTTCTTCAACCGTGAAATTTTATCAAGAGAATTAATCTCGGGCAACTTTCCCCTTGGACATCCACCTTTTATTTTTTAATTCAAACGAAATTGATTTCTGTATTTCAGAAATTGACCTTAAAATTGAGGATGCAGAGATCAGCCTTTGAAGTTTGATGAATATTAAAGTATTAGGACGGGTTTCGGGATTAATTTTAGGCTGTTTTTTGAGAGGCTGATAAAAAATATTAATACCGAATTTTCAGCGAGTATTTTTATTTTTTGTTTTCGCCTCTCTCTGGCTATGGACGGCTTTACTTAGATGTTAATCTCGGCAATCTGTGTGAAATATTTATATTTATCAGAATCTGATTGGATTAAAATATGACCCCAATTTTCTTCGAAACTTTATCAAAGACTTTGATTTTTTATTTAATTTTAAGTGATACTTTAATACAAAATAATCTATAAAAATAGTAGGTACTGTCAAATTATTTATTAATTAACGAATAATGCAAGTTTATTTATCCATCGCGATTTATTGTAATTGACGTCTTCTTAGTTCATTGGCAGCTGTGCATTCTGCCAACGAACTGAGAAGATATCAATTGTCAATTTGATTTCTTTTAAATCATTTTAGTTACCAATCTGTTCAGTACCGTTGCTTGATATCCAACTAAAGTTCATTGCCTACTTGCACACATGATATCGTGTTTTCTATGCTTCATGCAGGCATATGAATTTACAACACGCGTGGGAATAGAGCCAGCTGACACACACTTATTTTTCTCTTCAATTCCTAAAGATTTTCATACAATCGTATTGCAAAAAGTAAAAACCGGCCAAGTGCGTGTTGGACCACATACGCTGAAGGGCTCCGTAGTTGGAATGGATTTATCCCAAGAACAAACTTAACATTGTGGTTGGAAATCATGTTCTCCCATACATTGCAACTGCAATTTTAAGTTGGTCGACTATTACTGGTAAACTTGTAAAGCCTACTTAGCTGTGATAGTTTTCCTTTTGATTTCGTTATATATACTCGTACTACTGCCGTGATTTTTTTTCACATATCCAAAAGCAACCATTTAGCTGACAGGAGGGGGGGGGGGGGCACTTGACTAACCATGGGGTAGACGTGAAAAAAAAGAAAAAAAATAATTCCCACTTTACGTGTAGGGAAGTAGGTATCCTAAAAAAAAAAAATATTATATTAAGGAAATCTCTTCCAGCTTACCTGCGATAGGAGAGTAAATAAAAATAATTTAGACAACTAACAAACGAACTTTTCTTGAATCGATTTCCTATTTTCTACAGATTTTTATTTTCAGATTTCTCCAACTCATAAGACTTATTCATACAACTGAACTGCAAAAAATAAAGACGTAGTACAGTACGATTCTGTTTTGTCTAGAATTGTGCGCTAAGTATAAAAAAATCCTATTTCTGAAATTATTTCTTATTTTCTCCGCTTTCAGACCTTCTTTTTTTTACTTTTTTCAACGCTAACGCGCGCAAGTCTCTAAATAGTTCTTAATATTAATTCTATTGACATCCTGTTAGAAATACTTCTTTGTAATGACACCTATTCGATTGCACCCCGATTTTTCCACATTCGTCATAGAAAATCAAACACCGAAAAAAAATAAATGTCGCGAATAAAACAGTCGCATTTGATGCGACTACCCGCTAGTTAACTAGTAGACGTGTTCGTAATTATTATTTGCGACATGCAAAAGGCGTTGCTGCTTCCTTCGTATAATGCAGTAGAAAGTTCCGTGTATGCTGGCGTAATGTTGATTTAGTTTAAATTATAATTGATTAACTTCATAAATGGTTATGATGAAGGTAGGTGCTGCATGTTTCTTTGGAGAAATAATATTGTGAAATTCCATGATATTTTTTTTATGAAATCTTTGTTCTACTAAACGTCAACGCGTCGGATACATAAATCTCACAATACACAAATTCAGGACAAGTTTCTGTAATTGACCTATTAATGTTTGTTGAAAACAAATCAGTATACCTTCTTAACACTGACGGGCGGTACTAATATACTAATTCCATCTACTGAGACAGAATTTCAATACATTGCCTATGGGCGTAGCGTCAGTACACATCATCAGAAAACATATATGTATAACGAATTTTTAATCATAGTATTGTTCTGGAAGTCATAATTGTACCAGTGGTGACAGTACGAATTGCTGCGCCTTATGAAAGTATTCAAAATCGGCCGGCGTCGAACGTACTGATTTTATTTAAGTAAAAACTTAGACATCGCGCGACGTACTGTCGTATCATTTTTGAGATTTTAACGCCCATAGGCGGTACCGCCCGTCAACTTGTTAAGCTATGGTTTCCCAGATGAGCGGTGCCGTCATATTATAACGGCTGCCATGAAAATCTGTCATTTTCACCACAATTTAACATCAAGGTGTCAAAAAACACTCTGTATTTGGACAGCCGTTTTATTTTTGTGTGATCGCTCACCGCTTTCTTAGGAAACATAAAGTTATGATTTGTTCAATCTATTTCATAAACATACATAGCCCGTGTTATGGATAACCCTTTCTTAACTTTTCCGTAAATGTTTAAAAAGTTAATCGGTTTTTATAAAGTTTTACGCCGATGTGACCGGTCCATAAGGTACGGAGGCGTGAACAAATCGCCCCGTGTGAATACACAACCAACATACAATTAACCGTCAACTGTACTCCTCAATCATGTGTCTTTATTTTGCGTTTTAAACTTCAGTCATTTATTATAGTTCTATGGTAATGATGCGATTTTTCATTGGAATTTTAGAGGGAGTAATTCAAGCTTTGCTGTTGTTGTAGGGATTTTGAGTTGAGGCTGTCAAATTAGGTTCAACTTAGACGATACAAATCTTCTTCAAGTTCTGTTTAATAAATACTTGATTTTTTTTATTATCTTTCTTCTTTAGAGGTGGATTTTCTTGCCCATTATTCTCCATACGAAACTAACTTTTGGAAGGGGCAACTAGAATGAATTCTATTTTTTTGTAGGTAAATAATAATAATAATAATTTATTGGCATAAAAATGTGTACAAACAAAGTGAAGCTCTGTCTCCTGCGCTAGGTAACAATACCTGTGTTACAGGAGCCAGTGTCTTCTCCCAATCAGTAGGTTCTGGGTTTTATGCAATATACATCGTTTATATTTACTACAGACAAAAATAGTAATTAAAATCGCTGAATAGTGGTTACATTTTTAAAGTTAGTATTATAAATGATTTTTAAAAGTGCCTCTTATGAGCCGATATGCAATAAATGATTGAACTTTGACGTTTCAGTCTTTCTAAAATATTTTGTATCAGACGGTAAAGTAAGTGGGTAATCTCTTCCTACTGGCTGGATTGGTTCATCATTTTTCGTTTCCTAATCAGTAGAGTTTATTTAGAAAGTTTCATTACTTGATAGACGAAACAAAACGCGTAGAAAGCCATCGTACTAGGTTCCTTTCCAGGAAATTTATTTATTTTATTTTACCATTTATGTACACACATATATAAACAGACAAGAAAAACAGAACATAAAAATATATACAAAGGTGATGCTTATTTCATAAGAAATCTCTTCCAGCATACTTGCGATAGGACAATAAATAGAGAGATGTGAGACAACGTGTGAAAGAGTAAAGGGAACAAAATAATCAACACAAAATCGTAAACAATTATTCACTTACTAAAACTAAATAAACACTATGAGAATATACATACATACATACAAATAAACATACATACATACTTCTAAAATAAATATCACTAGGATGTTAATAAATATCACGTAAACAAAATAAAAAATACATACACAACTATGATGAAGTGGAAAGATAGTGTTCTTTTACTCTTCTTTTAAAAACTGCAAAAGTTTGGCAGTCCCTAATGTCAGGCAGGCAGCAGGTAGTGAATTCTACTTCACTTACTTACTTTGAACTTCTACTTAAATCACAAAATTACTGACACCAAAATAACAAGCAACGGAAAACACACCATCAAAACATCTATATTTACCCAACATTATTCGGTAACTTGTTTTTATTTTCACATTAACTAACCTTAGGAGACTAACATAAAGCTTTTGTTCCAGCATGAAGGGCTCATAAATAACCCTGAAGACGTTGAATATTTTATAAATCTGCGCCATTATCGGATAGGGTAAGGATGTCCGGGTTCACTTCGATCCGGGAAATCTGCCGTACGTACGTGTTCTTCGATTGTTTCGTGTGTTTATGCCTAATGTTAGGACTGTAGCAAGAAATATGATGAGTTGTTTTGGTAGCTTTGTTTTGTTTTGGAAGGCCAGCTTTCAAAGGAATTTTATGAAGAGATTAATGTGTGGTTTCTATGTATATTTAATGAACAGTCTGAGGACTCGTCATTTTCATCAAGCTACGTCTAAAAATACTTTTAACTGATAGGAAAACAAACTGCCTACAGACATCAAGCTTTTAAAATCATCATAATGTTGTTTTATACAGTGGTCTCTTATAACTGACATGATAAATTACCCGTGTCAAAAGATCATTCACGCTACTTAAAGCTTCAAGTAAAACTAGTCTTCATAGATGAAAAAAATGCATTACTAAATTAAAACAGTCATTAGAAGAAATTTAACAAAATAATCTACCGATGAAAATCCAAGCCCCGAAAAAATTAACCCTCAAAAGGCTGCGTTATAATAATATCTCCCATCGTATCCCCGTGTCCTTGGCGATAGAGGTGCGATCGACCCGGGTATCACCGAGCGACTTATAAAACATTCATGACCTCTAGCGTTACTCATTCATGATACCCTAGCCGTCGAATCCCGATCACAAAGCGTCCGGGATAACGTGACGGTTATCCTAGCTATATTTAAAGTTTGGGAATTTTGTACCATTTTTTGGACGTGAGTTTTGACGGATAAAGTTTGTGATCGTTTGGAAGTTTTGAGGGCGAATAAATAATGGGGTTTGCGAAACTTTAGGTAGGACTGAGGTTACATTGTGATTACCTGCTGGTAAAATTATTCTGGTTTGAAGTGAAGACAGGATTCGAAAGACAAATAGTTTAAAAAAAAATCACGTGCACCACCGTACACGTGACGAAAAAATCACACTAATATTATAAAGACGAATGTTTGTGAGTGTGTGTGTATGTTTGTTACTTCTTCACGCTTAAACGGCTGGACTAATTTCAATGAAATTTGACACACAGATACTTTATAACCAGGATTAACACATAGAATACTTTTTATCCCGATATTCATACGGGATCGACACTTATGCGGGTGAAACCGCGGGGTGCAGCTAGTATAGAATAAGAGAGATTTAGTGTGAGAGACAGAGAGAGAGTTTTCTTCTCTCTCATGTAATGAAATGTGCCTAAACGTGACGCATCCTTGAAAATTTAGTCTCAATTCTCGTCCAATTGTCTAATCGCCAAACGCTTGATTAAACACATAATATGCGACCTACGCTTACAGATAAAGTATCTATCGGTTATTTTAAGAAAATAAGGCACTTTCTAAAATATCAACCACTCCCGCGTCGAGGCGTACCTACTTACAAAATATAATGTTTATCATTGCCACTGTCTTAGTGGCAACACTGGTAAAAGTTTTCTGTCTCCAAAGACAATTTATTGTGAGGTAACTGGAGGGTAATATTCGCCTAATTTATTGAATAAGGCGTTTCTTTGCGGAAATGCATCGTCACAATAATGGTTTGGGGGAAACATTTCACCCTCGGAATTCCCCACTTTAGCGATTAACAAATCATATCAAATAAGTCGCCAAATCTGGTGTGCGGGGACATTTCGTAAGCTTAAATTAGTAAGTGAAAAGTTTATTTCGAAAGGGTTTAAACCAGTGATTCTCTAGAAAGATTGAAATTTAAATACGAATTTTTAAACCATAATTTACTGTATGATACAATACCTACTTAGATCTATACTTATGAGAGCTTCTTTACACCTATTAAAATTATCATGCTTTGACGCGTAATTTGTCATTATTGACGCAATTAATTTCAGTTTTTCAGAATGTTTTGCAATAAATTAATATACCAGCTGACTTTTTTTGCCATCTGGACAAAATAGATGAACGGAGTAGGAGTCTATAAATAAATAAATAATAAATAATAAATCCCTGGACATTTCACACAGCACCATTTGTCCCAAGCTAAGCAACCTAATGCTTGTGTTATGGTAACAAGATGGCTGATAAACTACTTATATACAATTTTTTTTTTTGTAAATACATACATATTATAGATAGAAAAACACCCAGACTCGGAACAAATACATGTAGGTCATACAAATAATTGTTCCGTGCGGGAATCGAACCCGCGACACGCAGCGCAGCAGTCACAATATCTTTTTTTTTTTACAATAACATTTTTTTTTTACATAAGTACAATCCTATAATTGATGGTGGCTGATGGCTTCAATCAAAAGACTGAATGTCGCTATGAACTCATTGATAATTTCTGTGCGAAGAGTTGGGTGCCTTTATGTTGATTTTTTATATTATTTGTCCATTTATTTGTTTTAAATTAAATTATTTATTTTTTTTTGGTTTGAAAGTTTACTTCACATAAGTAGGTAATAGTTTTTATTGATAGGTTAATTTAATTTTAGATATTATAAAAAAAAAGGTGAAATCTCTTTTTTTCCATAGGCTTCTACTCTTTTCACCTTTTATACCCTGTTTTTGTCCAGACGGTAAAAATAAATCAGCTAGTATATAAACGTTCAACGGATGTTAGGCAAATAAGTATTAGCGACCATATATCTATAATTTTGACCATAACAATCGGTTATCCAAGCATAATATAAGCTGGTTGCGGGTAGCCGGGTACTTAACAATGCTCTTGGGTTAATACATGATTAATTACAGCTGACGGAGTAACGGACAGTTTGCAGTTAGCCATATGTTTTGATACATGCTTTGTTATCCCTTCCTAAGTAGGTATATCTCACCCCTTATCTACCTGAGAGTACCTATGGCAAAGATGCCAGCCAGGTAAATTACAAGACGTCAGGACGTACCTATTTATGCTTTTGATTTTTGAATGATCAGCCAATTGCTTGTTGGTAACATAATAATCTCTCGAAGATCACTTATGAAAACTGTATAGCACTATAACAGTTACTTTCATCACCCAAGGAGAACCAGATAATCTTGAAAAGTTGGTGGTGATGGGCAAGGTAGATGGTAGAGGACTCACTTGTCAGACGAATAACCGCCGTCATCGGACTTTCTGTTATGACCGCCCTGAGAGAAGCCGAGAATCGAACGAAGTGGAAGAAAATCGTACATAAAGGCAAGAAGTCCTTTCAGGGTCACGACTTTCAGTAATGAAGTACGTGACCAAGAAGAAATAGCACTATAATCCAGTTTCCAAAAGTGATCTTTGACATCATCTATATAGGGTGACTGGTAATTAGTGACCGATACTTAAGACAAATAACTTTTACTATCGGACCAAATCCGAAATCGCGAAAAAAAAATCAGCTGTTCCCTACATTTATGTTCGTACGAGTCGTCAACATGTAGGGAACAGCTGATATTTTTTTCGCGATTACGGATTTGGTCCGATAGTAAAAGCTGTTTGTTGTCATGAGTAGAATCATGTGTTTAAGTATCGGTCACTAATTACCAGTCACCCTATACTACGTGTAACGTTAAATGCGCAAAACCTCAGATACCCCAACTGATTTTTAATTCAATTGACCTATTTCAGAGAGAAAATAAGTCATTAAAAAATTGTATAGGTTTTATGTGCTGTTTTAGTTTTACTGGCCATTCTGATCGTTTCTTGCGTCTGCGACGCGACGACGCTTTATCGAGGGAGGAGTCGTCTCCGGGCCGCTGCGCTGCGCTGACATTGGGTTGCTTTACCTATCAATAAATAGACACGGCAACGTTTTTAGTGAAGATTTTTTTTAAATTTGACCTATATTAAAAAGTGGTTCAATTAATTCTGCTCGTTATTCTGACCAAACCATTTTCAGGTTTTGCGCATTTAACGTTACACGTTGTATAAATAGTTGATGTTTGTCAATAAACACTCTTATTTTTTGGATATAACCTTACAAATTCTCGGTTGGCAAAAATTTCCCTTATTTTGATCTGAATTTTTGTTTTCAGCCTTTTTTATAAGCATAAGCATAATCAGCTATAATGTTCCCACTGCTGGGACACAGACCTCCTCCCTGAGAGGGAGTGTGCCATAATCTACCACGCGGGCCGAGTGTGGGTTGGTGGATGTCATAATTATGTCTTAGTATTTTTGGTTCTAGGACATGCTGGTTTCCTCACGATGTCTTCCTTCATCGTTTTGAGAGCAGAGGTGAAGAAATTATTTACACAAAGTAAAGGGCCTATCTGGGTTCGAACCCAGGACCTACAACTCGTAAGTCGGGGCCGATACCACTGGGCCATCACTGTCTCTTTTAGGGCCGGTTTCCTCACGATGTTTTCCTTCACCGTTTTGAGAGCAGTGTTGATGAAATTAATTAAACACAGTAAATTGCCTGCCAGGGTTTGAACTCGCGACCTACAACTCATACGTCGGGGCTGTTATCTACAACTGGGCCACAAAACAAGACAGAAATAAACTAAAAATGCTTAAAATTAAAAATCAATAACAAAACCAAAACTTCTCAGATTAATCAGTCACAATTTTTAAATCCTTCCGTCATTCAAAGGAATCGGATTCCCCAAACAAGAGTAAAATCCACGGCGAGACGTCTCGAATTTTCATTACCAATACCGAATGGATCTGAACGGGGTAGTGCGGGGGGAGCGGGGGGAGGATTATAAATGCAAGACCCGCTTTATTGCCGACTTATTACCAAACAGTATGAAATGGAGTGTCTGGCGCATCTGTCTGTCTATTGTCTTCGGTTTTGCTTGGTAAGTAGGAACTCGAAATTAACACTTATGTTGGGTAATGAAATGGTGAATACATTGAACATGGATCTTTATGAAGGTATTGAAGGGGAAAGAACAATTATACAACGTGTAACGTTAAATGAGCAAAACCTGAAAATTGTTTGATCAGAATAACGAGCAGAATTAATTGAACCACTTTTTAATATGGGTCACATTTTTCAAAAAATCCTCATTAAAAACGTTGCCGTGTCTATTTATTAATAGGTCAAGCAAGCCAATGTCAGCGCGGCGCAGCGGCCCGGTGACGACTCCTCCCTCGATAAAGCGTTGTCGCAGACGCAAGAAACGATCAGAATGGCCAGTAAAACTAAAACAGCACATAAAACCTTTACAATTGTTTTAATGACTTATTTTCTCTCTGAAATAGGTCATTTGAATTAAAAATCAGTTGGGGTGTCTGGGGTTTTGCGCATTTAAAGTTACACGTTGTATATACACGAGCACAATCAGCTTATAATGTTCCCACTGCTGGGACACACGCCTCCTCTCTGTGAGAGGGAAGAACAAAACAGGAACAATTAATAAGTTAAAATGAGATGTTGACGAAGAACTTATGTGTAGGTCTCGTAAAATGAGAAAGTTATATGTGTGCATGTATTGTGTCTTTATTTCTAACTGCGCTATAAGAAAATTAAATAGGTTGATTTGCTGTTAACCTGTGAACGTGCTATGTATTTTAAACTATGTATTTTACTTTCAGGTAATACAGTAAGGGCTCTTTCCCACGGCAAGATACCGTTTTTTGCAGGTGCGGTTTTTTGCAGGTGCGGTTTTATGCAAGTGCGGTTTTTTGCAGGTGCGGTTTTTTGCAGGTGCGGTTTTTTGCAGGTGCGGTATTTTGCAGGATCCCGTTTAGTAGTGTACGTGTTTAAATATACTTATTCACACAGGCATCCTGTTTTCCGGATACTGCAAACGGGATGCTTGGGTGAATATGTATATTTAAAGACGCACACTACTAAACAGGATCCTGCGAAATACCTTACCTGCAAAAAACGAGATATTGCTGTGGGAAAGGGCCCTTACTTTATTACCTGGACAAAGAAATACATAGTTTTCCTGGTGGCTGGTGGTGACCTGGTGGGAAATACATAGTTTCTATTTCTATTAGCAACTTGAACATAATCTTCCGATCAAAAATCAGGAGTATCCATAAAACATGGTTGAGCGCAAAGCCAGGCCTGTTCGCTAGTCGCAAATATTTAAGGCACTTGAGAATGTTCAATTATATCGGTATGTGGAGCTAATAGAAGCTGTTGTGAAGAATGCTGCCTCCCAGCGAGATTGGCGTTTTCCATCCTAATAATGCATAACGGAATTTTAAATGAATAAGTAAATATTTCCTTTTGGATCTTTGAATGACGCTTTATTTGTTTTGTATTGGGGCTGCGAAAGCTACATTACTTTTGGATTTCTGGAATTAGATTAAATAAAACCGGCCAAGCGCGATTCGGATTCGCGCACAAAGGGTTCCGTACCATTATCTATAAAAACGGCAAAAAAAAAATCATGTCTGTTGTATGGGAGCCCTCTTAAATATTTATTTTATTCTGTTTTTTAGTATTATTTTGTTGTTATAGCGGCAACAGAAATACATCATCTGTGAAAATGTCAACTGTCTAACTATCACGGTTCGTGAGATACACCCTGGTGACTTGAATGTTGAATGTTCAACAACATTCATTGCGTTATGAACGTTATTGAGCTGACAAATTTTTCGAACATATGAAGCAATGGATTAGCAATATCCTTCAAAAAGGATTCACATTGTGATTGATACTGTACTACTCATTTAGGGTACTGGTATAAGAATGATAACTTTATTAAAATAAAGTAAACACTTGAAGTTTAGATGACAGTAAAGTAGATACTCGTAAAAGAAAACGACAGTATAAAGCTAAATCTGAGTAGTCGACTGTTGAGTAAAATGTCTACGGACAACATTAGGAATCCTCTTTACAAAATAAACTTCAAAATTCATAAAAGACGTCACTGTCCTTTCACAGAATTTTATAAGGAGCTACTTACTTAAAGGCTCTCAGACACCAACTAAAAGGAAACCAGCATTAAAACCTAAATAAAACAGAACTCAAAAGAAAAATCGAGGGAATATTTTCGCCAACTACCTAAGTAGCCAAAATATAGGAATTTTTTAATTAATTACTCACATTTTAGCGGTAAGAGAGAGTCTTTGAGGCTCACTGACTATTTATTTGCACCTTAAAAAGGCAATTCCATTAGCAGAATGAACAGGGATGAATAGCTCATTCAGGAGATGTCGTCTGTCGCGTAGACAGGAGGGAGGGACTGTGTAGAGAGGTATGCTTTTCGCTGGGTACTGAATCGGTTTGATGTCTCCCTGGTTTTTGTATGGGGTTGAAGAATATATATTGGCAGGTGGGATTGTATGAAATAAGTAATTATGGAAGGGAATGGACTTCACTATTTGGTGCTATTTGGAAAGGCCAAAAGTGGAAATAATACTTATTCGTATAGGAATCATAATTTATATTTAGAATCTGAAAGAAATAGTATAAAAGATAGTTTTTAAATCTAATGTAAATCTAGTTTAGGTCAACATTTCAGTAATTGTGTTTATCAGCATCTTTAGAACTTCTATTACTAGTTAGAATTAACATACTAATAATATAATTTTATAATGTTTTTAAGTATCCGTCATCAAAAATGTATAAAGCATTTTTATTCCCAAAATAAACCTTGAATTTCGCCGTCCAGCCTCATTTCACGTCCATTTTTTGACCCAAAAATAATGGCACCCATCATGATGGCACATCACAGTAGATTGGAGTCGCGATCGCCAATAAATCAATTTGTGTCAGACATTTATTTACCGAGAGCGACTGACATTTGTTACTCACTGTCCATACAATGGACTGGAGGTATTGTTACTAGTCGGACATAGCGTGGACATGACTGCGGTTAGCCGTTTGTGTTGGCTTGTTTATTTAGATTTAGAAAAGTCAGTAACAAAAAATTGGTACCTTTTTTTCGCGGCCATTATCAAAACAATGTAAATGATGTACAAAATAACACAAGAAGCGGCTTTTTTTTAAAAAAAGGTGTCCTCACTGTGATTCTGAAAAATGAACAGTCAGCATAATAATCATCATAATATTTCAATGTGTATTTTGTAAATTAACTACGTTTGTTCTCTCATAAAATCTCTATACCTTACTGCATCGGGTGAAAAAATGGATCGATGATTTTTTTTTATGCATAAACCTTATTATAACCTACTTTTATCATTTAAATTATCAATGTATTTAACGTTTATTAAATTAAAGGTAGATACTTTGAATTTATTTCAATACGCATGTTACTAAAACCTGCACTTGAAAATAAAAATACGATGTAACATAGAGATGTATTTTTTTACTTTCTTTCTCATTTAGTTCGTTCCTAAAATCTCAATCAATTTACCCATTGCTAACTTTTGTTTCAACGCCACTTCAATGCATCTCGAAATTCCCTTCTTTTCCATCGTATCTCCCCTAAAACAATGCTAGAATGCAAGTAGGCAGTACGGATACGGATATGCGATAACGAATGCAATTTTCCACGTCCGTGAACAGAGTTTAGGCGGGCCCGCTCTGATCCGGCCTCTTACGGGCTTCCTACCTGAATGTTCAGAATACAATGATGGCTGCTGTGTCGTTGTTTCATTGGGACATCGTGTATAAACGGAATTGATTTAGTTAGACGTTTGTGGCTTAAAGAATACGTGGATAAGTAAACGATTCTTTTAAGAACGAGGCTTAGACATTCGTCGAGGGTTAGGTATTCGTCAATGTTTTATGGATCACTATGGAAGCTAGTTGACGGACACGTTTTTTTCTACGACACGGATTAAACGCTGTGTGTAGGTACGGTCGTCAGTGTTGTATAAATCACTATGGACGCTAGTTGACGGTTATTGGTTTTCATGACGTAGTATTAAATACTAAATGCATACAAAATTATAATATAATGAAACTTTATTGATGGAGAAAATTATGATTTCATGTATTTAATTAATTATGTGAGAGCTACACATATTTTGATTGTTTACGGTGCTATTTTGAGACTACCCCTCTTTTCAAATGAAAAAAGTTACCTATACCAGTTACTCACGCAAAGAATAACCTCACCTCTCGGTAAGAGAGAAAGGGCCGTAAACCAGTGGACCCCGTGCAGGTTGGGTAGAAATCACATGTCTTCGAATTTTTGGTTCTAGGACATGTCCGGTTTCCTCACAATGTTTCCCTTCACCGTTTTGAAGAATAACCTTATCACATTAAAACATATGAAAGAACTCCATATTACAACTGGCCATTCATTTAATTTTCATAATTCAATAAATCTACCGAGCGTATGGGGACATACTCCAACGTATTACAATACACATAATGCCCAGGGGATCACTATCCCGTATAGATAATCCCCTTTTACAGAAAAATGAATCGCCGATACTTTCATGTAAATTAAATGAAGGGATCGCATGAGCGTAATGTCCTAGATAAGTGAGGGAGATCGATTATTTCCTATACAATTAGTTGTAAGCTCACTAATACCAACCAACTGGTTGGTTGTGATTGATATAATTCTTTCATGTCATGGCATAAGCAGATGTGGACTATGCGACCGCTAAGTGCTGTGTTTAATATACAACGTGTAACGTTAAATATGCAAAACCTGAAAGTAGTTTGATCAGAATAACGAGCAGAATTAATTGAACCACTTTTTAATATAGGTCACATTTTCGAAAAATCTTCATTAAAAACGTTGCCGTGTCTAGTTATTAATAGATCAAGCAACCCAATGTCAGCGCGGCGCAGCGGCCCGGTGACGACTCCTCCCTCGATAAAGCGTCGTCTCAGACACAAGAAACGATCAGAATGGCCAGTAAAACTAAAACAGCACATAAAACCTTTACAATTTTTTTAATGACTTATTTTCTCTGTGAAATAGGTCAATTGAATTAAAAATCAGTTGGGGTGTCTGAGGTTTTGCGCATTGTATAGAGGTATGAATAATAGGGTGTAAAGTATATATGCTAGTTGCGCGGTAAACTCTGCTTGCGAGATGTAGGATTTTACGTGACGTCAGTAGGACACGTAGTTTGCATGTGGCGCGTTGTAGATACCGCTACAAATGTTTTGGTTTATTTATTTGCGGGTAAGGATATCATTTTGACAATTTTATAGCCAAGCAAGATCTTAGCTGGCAAATCCGCTGCTTGGTAGAAGGGGAAATAGCCGCTAAAAGATTTATCAAATAATATTTGACACTATTTACACTAGGTACTAAATTAAATGACTAACTATACAAATAAATAAAAAACAAAAGGATACTTGCGCGTCAAAGTGCTTGTGCGCATTGCTGTCATCTGGAAACGTAGCCAGAAGACTGGCAACATTACCAAGTTGAATGGCAATGCTAATTCTTTGGCCAAAGATCGACCAAAAGACAAAAAAAAATATAAGATGAACGAAAATATCTTCATATTTCATTGCCCCGCAGCTTGGCTTCATCTAATTGACTGTTACCTCATTCTGTTTCCCACTTTCATGCTGTGTATAGACACAGCATGAAATTTCAACCACAATTAAACAATACTCCAAATAAGCGTCACGATTAAACAATAACGAACACCAGTGCACTAACCAATATGTCAGTCTCTCCAACATATCACCACCAACCTCAGTATTATTCCCGCCACACGCATACTCCCCCTTAAGCCCGAAAATCGATGTGGACGGTGTGGCCCGAAGAAACTTTCTAACGACATAACCGCGTGCTATTGATATGCCCCAAGAGTAGGACCCATTGTAAAGAAAGGAAAATCCCGATCCGAAAATCTTTCGAGAGTTAGGTGCATCAGTATTCTGAGGTCGTACTACACCCCGGTGTCGGTTGCTCCCTCCTTCTACCCTAGATGCGGTAAACTCCTTCAGTAATTTGACTTTCTTGTTATAACTCAGTTTTAGTTGTTTGTCGTCGTTGGCAGATTTATTGCCTCGGTGAAATCCGCTAAACAGTGACAAGTATTGTCTGACTTGGATGTGTTTTGTAATTATTTTAATGTGAGCGCTGGTTTTGAATGAAATTGTTGGCGGATTTTAATGAATTATGTTCTTCCACGAAGCTTTTTATTACCATTTTTAATCAGCTTTTAAACTGAATCCAACTGCATAAAAGACTGTAGTGAGGGGGAAAGAGCAATATAATGTTTAAATCGATAAACAACAGCAACAAGATATTTCAAGCAAAATAGATGCCTTCACCACCAAATTGATTATATTATGTTGACACCATTACGCACCTTTGTGTAAGAATGTCTATCAACCCAAATTCTGTCTTTGATCATATCTTAAATTCCCCAAATATTAACTCAATTACTGTACGACAAATATGTCGGAAACAAGGCTATGTCATGTCAACCGGTATTTTGGTGCGGTTCTATTAAATCACAGTATTGTCGTGGCCAATCCTATTCAGTTTGAATAGCGTACACCGCGTTGGCTTCATCAAATTGCATTGAATGGACGTCAGAGTACTCATCGAGCATGCGTACCGTTCTGAGGGTAAAAATTTGAATGGAATATCGTACAGGGTAGCATGAAAGGCACTGGTGACGCCCACCTCGGCTCATCGTGCTTACTTCCGACCGCTCGGACGTACATATTTCACAATAGATCGGCACGGACTCGATCTGATATTGAAATTGGAACTGAACTAACGTCGATTTTCTTTTATGCGTCCCATGGTTTGGTACGGAATCCAATCAGTGGAGATGTAATAGAAAAAAAAAAAATTAACTAAGGGCTCGTGCTTGTATTGTTAGGTTACGTTATATTATACTAGCATCCGCCCGCAACTTCGTTTGCGTAGAATTCGGAATTCCCGCCGTTTAAATCATATTACCCGTTTTCCCGTAGGAATGAAGCATTTTTCCGCGGTAAAAAGTAGCCTATGTTCATCAGGGATAATGTCGGCTTCTAATGGTAAAATAATTTTTCAAATCGGTCCAGTACTTTCGGAGCCTATTCAAGAAAAACAAACAATCAAATCTTTCCTCTTTATAATGTTAGTGTAGATTAGGAAAACCTTTTTTTATGTCAGATTCTACCAAATTATTTCTGTAGTGAAATTAAAAAGTTCCTCATTTTAATCAAGTGCTAAGTAGATACCAAAAGCCTTATTATTTACCCAGCATTATAATTAAAATTATTTTAAAACATTATTTGCCCTCAACTATGTTGGAGTCGGCTTCCAATCAAACCGGATGCAGCTGAGTACCAGTATTATACATGGACTGCCTATTTGACCTCTACAGCCCAGTTACTGGGTAATACGATACCCTTTGGTAAGACTGACTATCAGACTTTCAAATTATCATATAAAAAAAAAAAAATCATCATTTATTTGCTAATATGGGTAATTACATAAAGTTGTTAAAATAAGAAAATGAGCACAGCTCAACCATATTACGCCTTGAGGCATGCAAATCTCAAGCTTTTACTGTATTACACAATATTGTTATACAATTACTTGCAACAGTAATTTAATCATTAATAACACAATTTTTAAATTTTCACCGTGGCAAATAATAATGAAACATTAGCGAATATGAATGTCACAAGAATAATTAAATATTAAAACGTCATGTATTAAATGAGAATGTCAAGATATATTTGTAAATAAATGTTAAAGTAATATTATTAGATAATTAATTGGTGCATTAATCACATGTCAAATCAACATATTTCTGAGAACAATATGTCCTTACATCCTCTGTTAAATAATCCTGAATACTATAAATGATAAATGATTTATTTTTTGTAAGTAAGTTTGTACAAACAACAAGTGAATCATATTTTTTTAAGCTAGATGAGGTAGGCATTTCCTATCTGAATATTCTGAGAAGAAAGGCCGAAGCAAACTAAGAGGTTACAGCCTCTTTTAAAGTCCAGATATGACCTTGGTAAGATCACGCGAATACCATGTAGATTGGTGTCCGAAATGGTCTTTTTAGAAAAGAACCACACAGATTAAGTGGACCTGTCCAGTTAGTGCACGCATTTGTCAAAAATCGTGCAGTTCAACTCAGACCTTGCATACATTAATAAACTAATCCAAACACATTTTTGACAGTTCCAAAATTGCCTGACTGAAATCATATAAGCAAACCATTCTGAATGACGCTCAATGCATTCAAAGTCACGGAGGGTCCCCGATCAAGTCCCTATCATTAATGATGCCATCCCTCTTGGTAAGCAGTAATGTAGGTTACTGTGTAAACAGTCCGGGGTGGTTGCCCTTTACGTAGGGTTTAAGAAGCGCGGCTTGCGCGGATAAAGTTTATTGTCTATTTTAATTATAGGCTTATGAAGTTTGTCTGGGGTTTTAGTTTAGTGAGGAGTAGCGTTTGGTGTAGGTACTTTATCAGGTAGGTATGTTTTATTTTAGGAAAATGTTTACCGTTGGAAAGTCATTTGCGCGTCAACTTGCAGTTGGCGTACCTATTTAATATAAATAAAATAAAAACTAAAATGCGTATAGGTTATTTGGAAAAGGACTGTTTTGGTTGACTGTGGAAGTATTTTTCCCCGTAAGAATAATCAAATTAACTGAAGGTACCAATGAAATAGGTTATTTGCTTAGGTGCCCGTTTTTTTGCAAGAGATTAAATTAACTATATGTCCAGGTAAGTTAATTGCGGTAACCAGTATGGGTGGAAAAAAAGAGTTGCTATGGGGGACAACGGAAGTGAACAATCAAGTATATCAATTTACAGGAGTCATAAGTAATTAATGTTTATCTAAATAACATTAAAAAATGTTTTGTTAATATTAACGTTTCCGACACTAGGTACTCTAAAAGTTACTCAAACTGTCAGAGGAAACATGATACACAATAGTTTAACTGGGTCGAAGAAAAAACGTGAGGGAATCATAATACTATTACGTATGCAAGATAAATATTTATCCAAAGTAATATATTACAGAAAACAAGGAAAACGAAGTGTTAGTTTACTCATACGATCCCTGAACGCGATATCTTGTGTTGCCGCAAAATTTATAGCTGCAGAAAATAAAAGCAGACTTAGTTGAACATAAAATATTTAAGATAATGTTGACAATGGATAATCCCACGTTCTTGTACCGACAATAAATTAAATGCACTCGTGTTTTGAACTTCTGAACGAATGCAGAAACCATTAGATGCCCCACGCAATAGATGCGTGCACAAATCAGTTACCCTAGTCGTTTGCGCATTTTTTTGCATACAATGCTACTGTTACTGTAAAATCAACCATAGACATTGCTGTCAAAGTAGAGATTTGATAGATGTTGCATTGTAAAATTAGGATAGTTGGAAACAGAACTTTAAGTATAGATGGTAGGGTGTTTTATTGAGTGTTATCAGAAAATCATAGATATAGCATAGTGACCTACATCTCTGGAGAGACTAAATAGCATTAGTAGTGCCTACTGGGAATAATATTTATTGGGTGCATAATGCACATGACAGTTTTATGTGTTCGGCGTTGCGTTTGATAGAGACCCATTGTTGCAAGATTCCTTTTCATTTGTGCAACTTCGTTTGCAGATTGTATCATTAATCATTTCTTTTATGTGTTGTAGAGTTTATAGATTATTGACTAACGAAAATTGAAATGTTGCTTTTGCTATCGTTGTTCATTAAGTTCCTGTTTATTTTTATCTGCGATTTCTCATAAAAATAATAGATATTGTTAGTTTTAAAGTCGTAAATTTTCTATAAAATTTCTTTGTGAACGTTAATAATAGACAGTTTGAAGTCAGTCTACATGTTGAAAATTCTATATTACGGCCGAATTAACTAAACAAAGAGCGTATGCCTTTGTGTGCCTGAAATTTCCTCAAAATTAACTGGAACTCCGGCTTATTCTAAGCCCCCTCGAAAGCATTTTCACGAATCAGGTGCTATAACAAGAAAACAATAAAGCTCTTGACAGTAGTTCTTGACGAAAGCAAGAAATTATTGTTTAATTCTTGTCCCCAAACTCAGAAGGGACGACGCAGCTGGTACCTAATTGTCTCCCAAATTGCTGTTTGGATTTCACTACAATGTTATTTGCACATGCAAATCAGCATTTTGTTTTCATCTTGAAGCGAGATGACGTCAGAGAGGGATGGGAGATTTACACAGGGGCCGTTTGACACAGATTTGCATAAACTATTAAGAATTAGCAGCTGAGCTTAACTAATATATTCTCGTGTGTTTAGGAGACAATTTTAGTCCAATTTGAGTGAGCCGAGCATGTGCGGATCGAAATAGCTCCTTGCTTTCCCATACCTACGCAAGATTTACTGAATCAATCAAGTAGAACAGAGTTTCAAAGGAAACAGTTAAGCCTAGGTGATAAACGTGCTTAATGAAGGTAACGAAAACCAAGAAATGGATTAAGAATTACCGACTTAGCTAACGTATTATAGTGGCTTATTAGTCGATTTGCACGAATTTACTCACCCGAAACGTGCAAATCGTTACTTTTAAATTATATTTCTTGTTCTATAGGCGACTCGCACTTAGCTAATTTATTTGCATTTTTTATGCAATGTAGTTAAGAAACACGTTGTTGTCGTCTCCGTCTACAAATAAATTATCATCGTGCGAGTAGTCTATACTCGTATAGAAAATAATATTATTTAAAAGTGACTATTTGCACTTTTCGGGCGAGTAAATTCGTGTGAATCGACTAATAAGCCATTAAAGTAAGAAAGTTTTGGCGCTCAAATTATATGTTGGTAACTTTGTTTACGTATTCAAATATCTATTTAGTAAGTTGCGTACATACGTGGTCGTTATTAAGAGGAACTTTAGTATCAAACTCATTACAGTCGGTAATCCGTAAAGTAGTAACTTACCTCCAGTTACAGGAGATTAAATGTTTGATAGGATTATCGTATTCCGATATCACACTAATTGGTATAATGTCATGTCTATTTGACCACACGATTATCGTGTGTGGTTAGTTTAGGAGATAATTCGTAGTGTAAATAGGGATACATATGCTATATTGGCGTAATTGATTACTATTATCATTAACTCGACCCATCGCGAAACATGACTGAAAAAAGCTCAAGAATGCATAGACGAGACATGATGTCGAAGATGAAAAAATCGCGTAATGGGGCATATTCTATCTATTTATCTATTTTGGTATATAACGCGAAACTATTTCCAACCGCTCCCGTCAGTACTGTTACTGGAAACAAAGCACTTACGTACCGTAAGTGCTTTGTTTTCAGTATATGTGTGTATGTTAAAGGCATTATTATACCGTAAATACATATATAGTTTTTGTTTCGTGTTAAAAGTAACCATTTATTCACTAAATAACAAGACTTGTCTTGTGGTTTTGGACACACCTTGTATATAGGTACTTCACAAAAGCCTTCATTGTTTGTTGAGTTGTCTACTGCACAAAACTGTTATTCTTTTCCAAAACACTACAAGGGGAAGTTGTTGCAAAAATACATGAAAAATCAATAGAATATTGCGTCCCCCTAATGCAATGATGGATAGCACGCCACTTATCTGTACGCGACATCACTGTCCGACGTGCGACGCTAACCCACCGTCCTACATGGAAAGCAACGCAATAAAGCGGTGAGAAGCGATAAAATGAAACCTTACTTAACTTCTTCTGGACAACTGCAGCTTGCAGCTATCGCGTATTTGCTCTATACCTAGAGACAATCATCGTAATTTCGCTAGGTTCATTTGCAGACGTTGATCACCGTCGACTTGCTGGATTTAAAAATTTCACATCCACTCGAAGATTTTGACATTGCTAGCAACAAATCGTCTGTCAAAATCTGTGTGTAGACGCTTATGATATTGCTGGATATACAAAACCGTAAGTATTGCGATGACTAAGCAATAGGCAAGCTTTTGACGAACCGTAACGGGTGCTGTCATGGTTGCCTTAAGTAGGTACCTGGCACTAATGAGAACTGCTGCTAGGTTTGCAAAGTATGTATTTTATAGGTTATGAACGTGGAACTCATTACATACTCACGCATATCATTACATGCTATTTATATAGGTGCCTATTTATTTTCATTGTTTTTTTTTTCATGTTTCGATACATCGTTTTGCATAGTATCGCATCGCCTCGCATTTGTTGCTCATACAGCACGTCAGGTCAAGTCGTCGTCCTTTTGTTGTGGCTAGCTCGTGTTTGGGTTCTGTTAATCAATCAGGTGAAGGGGTTTCATTTAGTCGTCTATCAAAGACGATAAAATAAAAAGAGTCCGCCGTGCCGTATGGCGCAGTAAAGGGGTGAAAATGAGAGGGAATTTGTACACCAGGGTTGATATAGTAACATCAGCTGGTCAAGAATTGCGAGAGTTGATTATCGAGGGCTTAACTCACTTATTTTTTACTGGAGTTATAGAAATACTTTCTGTTTTGTGGTAGATCATACCACAAAACAGAAAGTATTTGAGTGTGTTGAGGTAGTTATGCCATCAACACAAAAGTGTTTTTCTTAAAAACTACCTCCCATTATCGTGTTAGCAGATCTTATTTTATGCTACTAGGTGGTTTTGACGTTTCAGTTGTTTAGGCGCTACAGTGGAACACACATAAATGCAAACATACCTACTTACATACATACAATATTTATATCACAGTTGGGTAAAAACTACGGTCTGTCATTGTATTAGAAGATATTACTGTATGTTTACTGGTTTGTTATTTTTTATTTCAACCAAAATCACGAACAAAACATTTAATAAAAAATTAAAAACAAATGAAAAACAATTGCAACTCGCTAAAATCCATCTGGCAGACACCGCGCACTGAGCTAAAACGAATTAAACACAACTCGTTATACGAAATGAAGAGTTCCACCGCCATTCAAAGTTTTGTACAATGAATAATTTCAGTCGGCTACAAATATATGCCATACTAGCTTCTGCCCGCGAGAAAGTCCGCATGAAATTTCTTGTTTTAGCATAAAATATATCCCACAACACTCGGCAATACTGAAGCTTCGCATTCGTGTAAAAATATTCGGAATCAGATCAGTAGTTCCGAAGATGACTCCTTACATACAAACTCACAAACTTTTCCTCTATATAATTCCGCCTCTCCTTCGCACGATTTTTACGACTTGAAAAATTATCTCGATTACTTTATTATATACGTAAGTTTAATATTAATGTATTGTGCACATAAACCTTCCGGATTAAATTCTCTAAAAATGATGATAAAATCGCATAAAAAGCCTTTGCGAAGTTTAGAAGAACAACGCGGTCACACGCACAGACAGACACGAAAAGCGACTTTAATTTATAATATACATACATATTAAATTTACGTGTCTAGACGTAGTGAAACGAACGACAAAGTGATGTCGACCAAGAATATTGTTCTATTTATTGGTGACTTTCACGCAATATTTTTTGTACGATAACACAATAGTTGTGTGCGGAATGTCTTTTGTGCTTTGATGGCTTCTGTTTACGCTGACTGTAATAAAAAGGAGGGTAATGGGGGAGAATAGCGTTTAGTTATGCAATATATCATTTTAATTATTTTTTGCACCGTTACTTATCTGATATAATTGGCAGCATGGTGTAACTTGGCAAAAAAAGCACTTACAGATGGAGGAGTTATGATGGACCTAAGGAGTTACAAAATTACCTTTTGGAAGGAGCAACTAGCATCAATTCTATTTTCTTGTAAAAGTTGAAATTCAAAAGTCTTAATTGTCTTTCAATTGCTTAATTGAAATACATGATGGACTTTGTTATGAAAGAGAAAACCTGTGAGAGTCTTACTACGAGAACTTAAGGCTACATTTTTCACTAATTTTATTTCACCATTTTTCCTATTTTCTTTTACTGACGCAAAATATTAACATTAAAAGACATAATCTTTTAGGTCGCAACTGTCTTTCAAGGACGCAATTCGGTCAACGGCGCCAAATTCACCAGAATGACACAACAAAAACTGTTAAACACAAAATAACACAACATTTTTCGTTGCCAACCGAATAACTAATGTAACAAAATCTACTTGCCACTTAAATACTTCGATCAGATATCAAGTTAAATTTCAGCGGCCATTCCGTGCTCATATTTCGGAGCAGCCGTCGGAAAACTTTAATACGATCAAGTTTGGCAGTAACAGAAGCTTGTTTTCTAACATTTTAGGTTTAATCTAGAGCTCGGACAAAATCTAACCATTATTGTGATGTACTTAGTTGCTAACTTGCAAATTGTGGCAATTTGTCCGTTATTTTACAGGGGTATTTGATCGCTGTAAAGCACAAGAGGAAACAGGGTGTTAGTTGTTTGGCGTCGCATAAGATAAAAATTCTATAGCTCAGACAGATTTACTTTTGTGAGTCAGATTTTTTTTTTTAGCATATTTAGTGCCCACTTAAATTGTCCTTACATGTGATAAAATCACAATTGTCATTATTTGACAGCTGTATGTAACACGGCAAAGCAGCGTAGTGTCAATTGGACAAATAATTAATTTCCCTGTTGACTGTACTTAGATACCTACAGTATAAATAAATGAAAGCATTACTGAAGAGGCGGCTGAAAAAATGAGCTTACAAAGCGCACGAAGATTACACAATGCAAAATTGAAAACAATGGAGTGCAGACAACAATGTAAAGGTGGAATCATTTTAGGAAACCAGATTCACTGCAGAGAATGAAAGGGCTAAAGGGAAAATTAAATACGACAATGAATGGAATTTGTCTGACTAATGTTGTTTAATAAATTATTCTGTTTAACTTTATTCTTTTTATGTTATGAAAGTTAAGCATACGAAATGTATACATTTCGTATGCTTAACTTAGAATAATATCATAACAGCAAGATCAATATAGAATAATATAATATAATCTATAAAATAAACGTATGAGTAGGTACCAATTATAAAGGTCACACAATTCAAATTCAAATAAAATGTCAAATGCAATTCTAGGATAAAATATTTTTCGTCTTCAGATATCAATGGTCTTGTTAGTATTATAGAGGTATGAGGGACAGGGTGTAAAGTTCACTCATTCTCCATAGAAACGGAAGGATCCTCCGACCAGACGGGTGTTGTGTCTGGTGGGCAACTGCGCGAAGATTGATGTCGGGACGTTGTGCTCGTATATATGCTAGTTCCGCGGTAAACATTACTTGCGCGATGCAGGATTTTGCATGACGTCATCAATATGATATGTAGTTCATGTGTCGATGTAGATGCCGTCACAGTATAACCTTAACAGTAAACGGTCAAATAATATTCTATAACTCACCTTTCAAGGCAGTTTTGTTTTTGATTTTAGTTTGTTCTTCTCTGTTCTCTTCTTTTACAGCTATTTTTAGTAGTTTTCCTTAACAAATTGGTTATTCATGGATTATTCTTCCAAACTAAATGATGTACCTAATATTGTGTAACAATATAATTACAAAGAATGTCCATAGAGTTTCTTGCCCGTTCTTCTCTATACCTACTGCTTAGGAATGGGCTTCATATTTCTAATTGACCGACTCCTTGACAATTCAAACGTATGTAAATGGTTTAACAGAAATAAATGCTTTGATTTTAAGTTTGATTAAATATCACCAATGTGTTACATTACAAAAAATAATTAATGAAGAAGTTTGTATAGCTATTAAAACTGCACACAGTCAATATATAACCACCGCACGCGAACGCCAGCCATTCAGCACCACTTTTAATACCAAATAACACATAGATTTAATAGATAATCCCCAATTCAACCCCCCGATATTAACCCGTCCGAGCTAACGACTCCACTATCGCTCATAGGCACACACATGCGTTTGACAGAACTGTTATTACGTCATTAATAAAATTACAAAAGTATGGGCCCAGGGCCCATATGCGGGGTACTGCGGGGTGACTATCACGATGTCACTATTAAACTTTAGAGTCCGTTGTGCCCTATCGCATCGGAAGGGTTGGCATGCAGTGACGTAATTAAGTTTGGACGATTGTCACAGTACGTTTTGTAAGGACGTTAGCTGACAGTGACCCTAAAGTGAGAATTGAGTGAATTAGGTTGAGACACGTTCGTCTCGAGGTTTTATTGTGTGATGCTGGCGTGACTCGCACTTATTTAGTGCGTGTTGACTTAATTGTGAAGTGAGTCATTAGTTTCTTTTAATTTACACAGTTTTGATAACAGCAAAAAAAGATGAAGGTATACTTAGCAAAAAGTCAATTCACAACTCTACAATTTTCTATAAATTAAATACACACACACATACTCACTCACATACTGTTTATATCTGAGGTACTGAAAAAATATATACTGCTGTGGAACAGTGGAGTCTCCTATTATAATTATTTGCTTAACAGGAGACTCCAATCACCAACTTATGTAAAACTTTTTGGTTCAGAAATAAATTTCATAGATTTAGATTTTTGAGTGAAATATTTGGTTAAAATTGGAACGCAAGTAAAATTAAAGGAACATTAACTCCTAGCTGTTGTATGAAATGCTAAAAAGCAGATTATCAATTTCGAATAATTTTGTGTAATTATAGATGTCATCAAAATATTGACCAACATACTCGTACAAGGTATTGGAAAAGATAAATACAAAATGACTTAACTGATTCTACGAGTATATAAATCAAAGGGACAATTCTCGTAATTTTATAAGAATGTTCGCAATCTGATCTCAGTCTCAATCTGTCAAAAATACTTCTAATTTTCCTACAGTTTTGACAAATTTTTGACATTGATTGTAGCTGAGATGATATTACTACTAGATTTTGAACATTTTTTATTACGAGAATTGGTCTTCAGATCAATGATTGAAAG
Source organism: Eremobia ochroleuca (assembly GCA_949629135.1). NCBI lineage: Eukaryota > Metazoa > Arthropoda > Insecta > Lepidoptera > Noctuidae > Eremobia > Eremobia ochroleuca. Next base: position 14,383,701 of record OX451392.1, read on the forward strand.
TAGGATCTCTGTCTGAAATGTCTTTGAAAACCATCACTAGCATTCATATTTTAGCTTTAGATCTTTAAAATGCAAAGAATATACGAATATTAAAACTAAAAAATCGCGCACCAAGGGTTCCCTATCATTATCTATAGAAACGGCAAAAAAATCACGTTTGTTGTTATAGCGGAAGCCGCCTTCAATATTTATTTTAGTCTGTTTTTTAGTATTTGTTATTATAGCGGCAACGGAAATATATCATCTGTGAAAATTTCAACTGTCTAACTATCACGGTTCATGAGGTACAGCCTGGGACAGACGGACAGATGGACGGACGTACAGCGGAGTCTTAGTAATAGGGTCCTAAAACAGGACCCTATTACTAAGACTCCGCTGTCCGTTTGGGTACAGAACCCTAAAGACTAAACAAGCTTACAAGCTTAACCCATCAACATAAGATCACATAATTACACACACAACTCCCTTCTTCACACAGCCGACATAAAGCCGCATCCACAAACAACACATCCCTCCAAGTATTTACAAAAAGAAAACCTGATTTAACTGCAAACGCCATTAAAAACGGCAACAGTTAAGAGATCCGATAAGCACGTGTCTAGGGGTGCGATATTAAAAGGCTTAGGAGTGTTGCCCTGAAAAGCCGCTGAACATTTTCTGAAGCTTGCCCACTTAAGCACAGTATTAAGGGCACTTTTGGCTTAAGGGCCACCGTATATTATAGCTGCTTTTCATATGTGGTTCAGATTTTATATAAAATGCATATGATTTTCTTCTTTAATGTAAAAAAGGATAAAAAGGAAAAGAGGCTTTATATATAGATATGATAAATGGTTGTTGTGTTTACTAGAGTTCTTTGAGAAGCAGTTACTGTCGTACTGCTTTTTGCTGCCAAGCCAACCGATGTTGTGTTTCAGTTTGGAGGGCATGGATGACATTGCAGTAGATTTATATTAGTTACTAGCTGCAAACCTCGGCTTCACCTGCACGAGTCTCGATCCCGTGGGAATATCGGGATAAATGTATCCTATGTGCTATTCCAGAGATCAGCCGTTTTACAACAAACACAAAAAATCAAATGTTTTCTATATATAATATTAGTTTAGATTGTTTTTATAATTTGTCTCTGAACGGGTGAAAGGTGAATAGAGGTTGCCTTAGGTAGACGTTTTTTTTCCCTCCTTAGGTAGACGTGACATACAAAGTATGGAATTCACGAGTAACTCAAAATATAAAAAAGATAAAATTTGGAAAATCCAAAAGTGCTCGACTCATAATGCTCATTTGATTGTATACAAACCATAGATATATATATTATATTAGTTAGTTTTTATTCATCATAAATAAACAACATTGAATGAAAGAGCCATTATCAATAGGGTTCCTTCTATGAATGAAAAGAATCTATTTTAAAAAAAAACTGACTCTATTAACTGATTTTTTAGCAAGCTACTATGTTTTCAGGCTTCACACTAGATTAACGGAAATTTTATAGAAATATTTTATGTTATTTTCGTTTTTGAAAAATACAGATTTTTTCTCCATTAAATTATATATACAATGGTATATAAATTAAGTAGGTTCTTGTATAACAATAGAAACAGTTGCAGAAAGGAGGCAAAAAAATTTTAATACAAAAAAAATACAGATGGGAACTTAGGTACATCTGGTTCTATGTTGAAATCTGTACTCAAGTATTGTAACCCTGCCTCTTAAACTAGGTAAACCTGTATCTTGAGACACAGAATTATGTAATTATCTTTATCTGTTAGTAACAGGGTTATTCTCAAATCATACCATTTACCTAGGTTCATGAACTTTTCATTCCCTAACGAACACATAGCATGGTCCATAAAAACGATTTGACTCCTGACCACCTGAACCCTGAACCTAACCTTTTAACAATAGGCTCTAAAACTCTTGGATGAAGAATTGCATTTCCTGTTCTACATTAGAACAAATATGACTACACCAATAATAGTACTCCATTGTTCTAAAAGAGAACTTGATATGATGCTGTAAGCATTACTAATCGTTAAAGCACTAAAATCAAATAATGGAGCTGAAAAAAACATTTGAAATAACTGACAAACCATACAGTTTTCTATTATGCTTTTCAGTGCGTAACCACGACGTATTATTTATTTATTTAATACTTCAAGCACATAAATGTACAGAGGTGGACTTAATGCCATAGGCATTTTCTACCAGTCCACCTTTGGGTGATGCAGAGACAAACAGTAGTAGGTGCAATCATGAAGATTGAGAAATAAATATTTTAAATATACTATAATATACGTCGTGAGTATAGGTACTTACCAAAGTAAAATTAATCTTCCTAGCGTTGTCCCAATTATGTTGGGGTCAGCTTCCAGTTTAATTGGATGCAGCTGAACCAGTAACCAGTATTTTACATGCTCGACTGCCTATATAACCTCGACAACCCAGTTACTGGATAACACAATACCCCTGATAAAATTGTCATTTTTGGGCTTCAGACTACCCGTAACGACATGTAATAGACGGTCAGCCATCCACGAACCGACCTTGGCAAGCGTAGCTTAACCTTTGATCGACCCATGCGTCTGTTATTATTTAGCCATGAGCCTACGAGAGTAAAACAACGTCACAAAAATCAACAAGTCAACCAAAATTTAAATCTGCACACTTACCACTAATTGATTGACAACAATTCATCGGATCACTTTTACAACCTTCCACTTATTCCCAAATTGGGTGGCGACGACCCAGTGCCCAGTTTTCCATTACCTTAATTGGCGGGCACACGCCTTTCTGCCAAAATCATATATCAGGCAAAAAGACAAAGTGCGATGACACTTAATTTTAGCAATTAACCCCTAATTTGATCGTCATTGGTTCTGACGTGAGTGGACGGTTTGAGGTCTGGAATGTGACTCGGCGAGTGGCAGTTGATTTATTTTTCGGGATTGTGTAATTGATCGTTTTTGGTCACAGTTTTGTGTGATTATAGTGGAGTTTTACTACGTTTCATTGCAATTTAAGATATTTACTATAGAGAGGCTATGCGAAAAAATGTAATTTATTTATTTATTGACAAGGCACCACAATGACTTAGTCACTGAATTATACACAAAAAAAAAACACACATACAGTTCTAGGTATTGTGAATTCGTCACTTTCAGAAGTGCACAACACTAGCATAGAACTTAATGAATAAGGGATGTGTAAGATACCATTACTTCAATTGGTACTTGGTTACAAGTAGTCATAGAAAGTAAATAATTGAATGTCTTTGATAGAGACAAACTTTGTTATTTTGTTCTCAGCACCGAAATGTTAATAACTGTTATTCCTTCGTAGATATGTATTAGTTATTTTCCCAAATTATTTGCACGAAACCCAATGCACTACGTGTAGGTTACATAATTTCAGCTTCACGATACAAATTCCAATCTTCAATACAGCAGCAACGACCCCACAAATCATTTCAGCTGACACAGTCTAGATTCCACAAAAATATGGAGCAGTTACACAATAGAAAAGTGCGCAATAGTGGTACTTACTTCACAATCATATATTCTCGAGCATTCTCGAGCCCTGCCATGATCAGTTAACTTTTAAAGCTCATTAAAATAGATGGTTCATTCGTTTCGTGTAAATTTTCAGGCTGGCGGAAAATTAAAATGACACCCGGGGCGCAGCACACACCGGCGGGATACCTATTGTACTGTGGGTATGAAAGTAGAACGAAAGAGAAAAACTTCGCGTGTTTTCATACGTTTACTTTACTGTAAAAAGTTTATCGGTTCGAGTTGGACGGATTTCGCCCCGTTGTTTGAATGTTTGCGAACTGCACTATGCTGTGGTGTAAATACTATGTCTTTTGGGAAATGGTGATATGTTTTGTATAGTTCTGTATTTGGCGAATGATAAACAATTCATCACTCAATGCTGTGATCCACTTTTATCCAAGAGTTCAAGATTTTAATGCATACGTTATCACTTCATATAAAAGCCCTAAAATTTGTCGAAACTCGGACTGATTCCAAAATACACGAACGACAAAAACTTTATTTCGTATGTCCTCTTTCCTACTCGTATATATGTATATTATATATTCATGATTTCAAGGTATCGTATCGTCATACCCGAACAAGACATGGAATCCAACGTCATGTGAAGTTATCTGTAGCGTACAGTCAAGCCGGTTACCAAGCATCCGAACTCAATACCTTGAAATTCCAGCGTGTCATAGCTACCAAATGCTACCAACAGAGAAGTATCGTACAGTAAAAGTTTCAAAGTCTTTACAATTTCTGTCAAGAACGTAACAATACCAGCATCATATGATCTTGGATCTCGATTCGCCTGCCAAGTTTGTTGTTTGACTGCATTATCCTCAATCTCATTGAATACGTTCTGTGTTTGCCACATTTGCGCAGCCAGCACGTTGCAGATTAACACTAGCAAGCACTTGAATAAAAATATCACCAAAAACAGATATTTCCGATACAAACACACACATCACTTTACAATGCAACCAAGTCCCACACTACAAGACAAAGCGGAATCCAATCGGCATGTGTATTAATGTATGTTAGCTATCTACAGTCTACAGACGAGCCGGCTGCCCGCAAGCCTGCTAAATACCAATAATATACTTACAGAGAGTGTACGACAGAGATTTGCAGCCATAAATTGAATGAGCCGTCAAACAAAGCCTGCTCATGTTTGGACCGATTTAAATTTTCATTCATACGTAATGCTTTTGTTGGAGGCTACCATTGAATTTAATTAATGGGAGTTAGATAAGAACGGCTGTGATGACTTTTGACCGCGGATTTGTTGGCACAGAAGTGATATTTTTAATCGTGTTTGAGTGTCATATGGACTCATGTGGAAGTGACGAGTGAGCGGTTTTGCAAAAAAAAAAGACTAATGTGGTTTTAAGTTTAATTTATGAGATTTATCTATAAAAGGACTCGCTTTGAATCTAAATAATAAAGTGCTTTGTTTAATGTTACTAAAGAGAGGTATCGTATCACCCAGTGAATGGGTTGTGGAAGTCAGATAGGTGGTCCCTCCATAAAAAATACTGGTATTCAGCTGCATTTGTTACTGACTGCAAGTTTATCCCAACATTGTTAGTAAAAGGCTAGGCATAATTATGATGATGATTTAACTTTATGGGAAAACCTACTCATATTTTTTAATTACATTTCCTTTTCATGGGTTCATAGCATTTGCTCGAAAATCTCAAAAGCAACGATTGGTGGAAAAACTTGCCAAACGATGAAGTACGGTAAGCTGATTAGATGTGTTCACCAATTGAATCGATATTTAAAAATGTATTGAAACACAATCGACTCGATTACATTGTCGTTTTGTCTGCGAATGACATTTGGGCCATTACCGCAACCAAATAGTTTTGTCGGACAATTGCGCTGGCCACCAACGGTCTAAAATAGCATAGAATTTCTCCCCCAGGGGTCAAAATTTATGCTGTTTTAAATGTAAAGGTCCAATTTGACTGGATTGTATTGATTGTGAAACTATTATTAGTTCTATGGAAGATTATATTCACTGTAGTTTTAATGTTATATGGGTGTGCTATACACGGCTACTTACCCCAAAGGGGATATTTATCGATACTATAGATAGCCTATTCATAGACGCTTTATGTAGGAATGTGTTAGAACATAATTATCTTGTCAATTATCACTTACGCCATGTTCATTAGTTTAGTATCTACAGACCTCATAGATTATTGAGTACAACCTTATTAGATCAGAATCGAGAAGATTCTGAGTTGTCAGCCTCAATTTTCATTTTACGCATTGAACAATCATGGCTACATTAGTGCTCATGGTTTTGTGTGAGGAGAGACCTGCACACTTTTAATCGCAATCTGAGGGTTTGAAGCAAATTCCTAATCCATTTCTTCATAGGTTTGAAAAGTTTTTTGCTTAGTAAGTAAATAACGTAATGCACGTAGCTGAACACATCTCAAAATGAAAGGCATTGCGATCAATTGCTACTTGCTTTTGCTACTTGTTTTTTTTTTTTTCAATTCAGTACCCTATTTGCGTAACACACAATTACTCTCAATTTGAATCATTTCGAAGCATATTGCTAATCCATTGCTCCATATGTTCGAAAAATGTGTCTGCTCAGCCGCGTAAATAACGCAATGAATGTTGTTGAACTGTCAAAATGAAACCCATTGCTACTGATAGTGTGTTACGCAATTAGCCTGCTGGTTTTAGTATTGACTTGCGCGTGAACATTTAATTATAGGTCTCGTTTCATATTGATCCTATTTGTTGATAGATATGTTGGGTGATGTGCATATGTGCTCATACACACGAGCATTACGCGTCGACGGCTACAGTTGCCAGTGTCGTCGGTGCGTGTAGCTCGTGTCTATGCACACTAAGGAACAATTATTTTGGAAAGTGGGTATAGTTTTAATTAAAATGCGATATTATTAGTATTTAAATTATTTTATTAAAAAATATGTATCCAAAGACTAATACAAAAATTAAAATCCATCATGTTTATAATTATTGTGTTGTCTATTTCAATGTATGGTCGTGGCATATCGCACATAAAAATAGGCCTTTTGGCTTGTTACAATGTTTCATGCTATTTTAGTACAATTTTCATAAATAGACACCTTGCTATTTTATTTTAAATGTTTTTTGTTGATTTGGTAATCGCATTCGGCCAGTCTGAACATCTTCGTTTGTAAACTACTTTTTTTTGCAATTAATTGAAATGCAAATTCATTCTAGGTATTATTGGCAGTGTCTTCTCGTAACCAATTTATTATTTTCTTTCTTAAAAATGTCCATTTTAGGTATTATTGGCAGTGTCTTCTCGTAACCAATTTATTATTTTCTTTCTTAAAAATGCATTTTATGATGAAACTTATTCCAGTTTGTTATTAAACTAAAGTAGAATTCAAACGCCGATGTGTAGAAAGATCCTTAAAACGTAACATAACTTAAGATTTTATTATCTGGAACACTATGATTCGAGATTTCTTTGATCCATAAACAAAGTCGTTCAATTTCAAGTCATTTGCAATGAACAAAACATTGTTCATACGTATCGAGCCTCATTATTATTCATAAATAATAATAATAAACAATCTTTTATTTTAAGTATTATTATGATGTGAAATGCCTATTGCCTTTATTATTTTTGAACAAAGTGCGAAAATAGGAACTACGAAGAATTCTGTTCAAGAACCTGCAGTCTAAACTCTACTTTATATGAATTTGCTATACATAACAGAGCAAGGTATCTAAATAAGGGCAGGTACACAAGAATACGAGTGGTGACTTTAGACCAGTCGGTCAGTAATAACATCAATTTAAATGACAACGTGAAGTTTCTTGACAAACGTGCTTTGAAGAATTCTGTGAGCGTTCTTCATTTAGATTAATGTCTCCACAGTTTGGTCCTGTCACCACAACTCGCGATCTTGTGATCTCGGCCCAAAATAGTTTGTTTAATAGTCGACAGAATAAAAAAAGAAACATTTGATACATTCATTTTGAAGTATAAAAGGCGAGTCAACTTCATTTTACATTATTTACAAAATGAAGGACAAATAGGTACACGTTATAATAATTTTGTTATTTCTCAGATATGGAAGCGTCCTAATTAATAACATTTTTAACTATTACATGACTAATACATTTGATATGCAATACAAGTCGTGCTATTTAATATTATAACAAGTGGCTATATAAACTCATATCACATGATCTTACGTAGATTATAATTTTAGTTTTGTAAAAGCTTCATTTGAATTTTATCTCACAACTCCAATGTTACTTTATTATTATTTAGCTATGATTCCTACTTATGGCACGTGAAATGAACTAAATAATAATACTAATTTAATCCAGTTAGTAGAAATAATAATATATTTTTTTTATTTCAATAAAAATTATTGTTTTCTAAATGCAGTACCAAACGAAAGACTTTCTATTATTCAAGTTTGAAGTCTATTATTATTTACAATGCTATGAATCATTTTAATAAGGTTATGTTATTTCAAATCATTGCCAAGCGTTAATTTGTTCTTTCTATTTTTATTTGTTACTCTTACACTAATGATATAGGATTACAAATTCGTTTATTGATATTCAGACGATATATCAATTGAATTCCCAATTCCAATAATAACATTGTAAACATTTATCAGAATTGATATTAACTTCACCAAGTTTAGTTAGTTCAAGAACTTTATTCGTATTCATAAATTTAATAATAGTTATTTACATCATTTACAATAATCTATAATTACAAAGACTAGGATTACTTCAAAATATATTATAAGAAATTTCAGATAAATCACTGTCAGTTGTGGTGCGCTGTAACATAATAGGCCAGTCACTTTAAAATCACAATTTTAGGCCTTTCCAGTCCACAAAAATCAAAACTCTACTCACTCACTGTCACTTTTATCTTCAAAAATAAACCAATCACGATCCTTTACACGAGTATACCGCAACTGTACAACGTGAGGAAGAACTGCGATCTCGGTGACGTCACTACACTACTAGGAAAGATTATCGGTCTATACGTCCGTTTGGCACAGGTCGCCGAAAACCGGCAAGGCGTGATACTACCGAGTTACAGAGTCGACGCGGGGGTGAGGCGCGGGGGGTGGGTGCGAGGGGGCGAGTGAAGGTTTGGCACCACCAGTCAGCCCCTGCGCTTGCCTGAATGACGTCAGCCGGGCCAGCGTCCGCGTCGCATCGTTGTCAAAATTAGGCCTTTCGTACTGATGCTGTGGTCTCTGCCGCTGAGGTTGCATCGCTTGCAACTCATCGTAACCACCGTCTTCTGGATAATTCTCCTCATCCGTCTCCTCTTCACCGAACGCTCTATATGTCGATTCTGTTTCGGAATTCTTCCTAGAACTTATCCCATAAGTGCGACCTATAAGCGATTGTGTTGCATCAGTCTTTGAGTTTTTATCGCCTTTTCTGTCGTCTAAGCTTTGATTGTATCGTATCTGAGCCTTCTGAGTTTTATCTAGAGAAGGCAAGTCGTAAAACTTCAGGACGTTTGGATGACCTTGGAAGTATTTTTCACTATACACATTTCTATTATAGTAGCCTCCATTGCTGGCTGGATACATTTCCTCTTCAGGGGCATACCGATTGTCGAAGGATTCAACATTCTTACCAGTTGGAGGGAACCAACCCTGTGGAAAACACAAACAATGATGAATACTTATTTCAAATAAATGTAATGGCTTGCTATAGATAAGTTTGGCAATCTACAGGCATCAATTACATCCCAAACAAGTGGTACTTCACCAACTTGGAGCTTCGACAGTTGAGTGAATAAATTAAATGGTACAAACTCCAAGTTGGCAGAGCTTCAAGTTTTCAAAATCGGGAACATTATATAATTGGACACTTACCAATGAACTCACACATTGCCTAGTATTGGCAACTAAAGTAACCGAAGCATACGCCGCCGGTGAAGTTGCAGTTTTACTTGTGCTCCATTCATTTGCATTCGCTCGTGAAGACGTCACTTCAGCATATTCAGGTAATTGGTGAGCAACTTTATCGTACTCAGAGTTAGTTTTCTCTTTGCTCTGATTAGTTTGAGTGCCGGACATACATAATCCCGGTTGATTCTCCATCCACAACAATGACTCAGTTTTTGTCACAGTGTTCTTATTGTAACAACTGCTGAGAGGATGTGACAAAGACACTGCGGCTTTTATGTTCATTTGAGTCACTAAGCTCGTTCCGTTGGAATCTAAAACAACAGCACCAATTAGGCATACCAAGGATTTCATTCATTATAATACCGTTTGACAATCATTCCATAAGCTGAATGCAAATGATCTCGTTTACTGAATACTTAAAAGATGTAAAACGCAATATAAAACAAACAAAGCGAGGGAAATTGGCTTAAAGGTAACTGGGTGAGTCAACAAACGAATCGCCCGGAGAAAGCAAAATAGAAAACATTTACATTTACTGGGTCTTTATTTCTCGGATTTGTATCATTCCTTTGTGCCCCGAACGTGAATGCAAAGTGAAAGAGATCCACTGCGCTCACGAGAGGGCTCGCGCTACCTTTCAACTCGAAAGTAATCTAGCTCCCCTCCCTTTCCGTCGCAGGGCAAAGCCTCCATCAAACAAACGCTCGGCGCCCTGCACCACCCCACGACACCCGAGGAATGTTTTTAATTTTGAAATTCTGATGCTGATTCCTCGGAAAAAATAGCGTTTCGAGATAAGCTGAATAACGGTTTATTTTCGAGTTAGCGTCGCCGGTTGTTTTATGTGAACACGATCCGCCTCGAACAATCAAAGATATACGCGGAACATTTATTATTATGTTTGTTGTGCAGGGTGGCGCACTCGACTATATACTAACACTTACCATAAATGTTAGGGAGCGCAGACTTTTTGGCGAAAATGTTGTGCTTCCGCACATAAATAATGCCGCCAATCACAATTATTTTGAACAGAACAATTGCTCCAATCAAAAAGTAAAACCATGTTTCCATAACAAAGTCCCCAGCCACTATAGACACCTCCCCATTTATCGGGTATCTGAAATAAAATAAATATGTCAGAACGTCCGTCCGATGTTACATGTAATGACATTTCATTTGCGATTATATTTTGTGAGTTTTATTCGGAAAATGAAATTACCTGGATAAAGGGTCGAGTCCAACGGAGCGAGAGTCGATATTTAAATAGACTTTTTGGCTGAATGGGCCGAGCCCGACGATTGTTTCGGCGGCAATTTGGACCGAATAGCTGACACCAGACGTCAAATTAGTCATAATTAGACTGGTGGCTTGATGAACGGTCGTGTTGATGGCCACCATGGATTTGTTCGCTGGTATGTCCAACCAATTAACCAGCACGTTGTAACCAGTAATAATTCCGTTTTGTAAATGGGTCTCCGGAGGGGACCATTTCAAATGAACTGTCGTGGTATTTAAAATGAACATTTCTATGTTAATTGGAGGACCGTCAGGAACTGTAAAAAATAATGAAATGTAAGCAAAAGTGTGAAAAATATAGTAAAGATTATAAAATGCAAATATAATGTAGGTATTTACCATCATCCAAAGTTTGAGCCACTCTGGAATTTGACGGCTTCCCCTCGAATTTCTTGTAGAATGGTATGAGGAAAAACTCGTATTTTGTATATTTTCTCAAAGACGTTATTTCATATCCGGAGACGTCGTTGGAATGTAAAATAGTTTTCATTTCATACTCGGTTGTTATATTGTCTAGGGGTCTGAAATATATGAATAAACCCTCCAAGTAGTAAAAGTTCAATATTTCCCACATGAGCTTTATGGTTTTTGAGTCTATCGGTGTTGCTTCAATCAGTTCTACTATATTGTCGGTTAGAATGTTGTTTCTGAACTCCGTATTATTGGAAAATACTCCGCTTTCCCATAAAGAGTTAGCATAGTCACCAATAGTAACCGCATCGGAGACCGGACTTGGACCAGACAGCCCATGGGAATTTTCCGTCCGAACTATAAACATGTAAGTGACCCCAGGTACTAAAGATTTTGCTACAAATTGTGTATGATGGACCCGCCTCGCCAATACCACCCAACCTCTTGAATTCCGCGGGGTGCTATTCCCCGATAAAGTTTCTCTAGAAAATACTTCCACTTGATATCCAAGTATAGACGACGATCCTATTTTATTATTCTGATTCCATGTTATTGTAACGCTTGTTTCTGTTATGTTGTATATCAGAGGTTTTGTTGGCGGCCCGGGTAATGAAGATACATCGGCTGCTCGAAAAAAATGAATATTCGGATTGATAGGACTATCCACAAGCAACACGCCGCTCCACACATATTTCCCATGCTGCGAGGAAGCGACACACGTATAAGTGCCGCTGTCTATTTTGTCCAAATCCTTCAATATGAGAGTACCGTCATTAGTAACATTCCGTCTATGATTTTGTATTAATGCTTCCCCTTCGAAATACCAGGCGATGATTGGTTCAGGTGCGCCGACGGCTGTACAGGGAAAAACTGCCATCGATTTTATAGGTAACGTTTGGTTAGAGGGCCCGTTTGTTATGATTGGCGGTGGGCGGTCATCGTCTGACGTCACGGTTAGTTTCCCTTTGACAAACGAACTGCCGGCGAAGTTTACCGCCGAACAAACTATCGTGTTTCCACTATCGTTTTTATTTGTGTCGTTGATTGTTAGTATCGTCACCCCATCTAGTACTGTCGTTGCGTGGTATTTTCCTCTGGACGTACCGGGGAATATGATGGTCCTATTGCCTTCTATACTCCAGAACATGGTCGGTTCTGGTCTACCAGTGGCAGAACAAGTGAATGTTGCCATTGTTCCAGTTTCAACGTTCACTGAATTTGGTCTTAGTGTAATTGAAGGTGGGTCTGCGAATAAACCAAACATTAATACAATGTACAACTTAGTCCATACACAAAACTCAAATTGTGTTAGGTTGAAATAAAATAAAAGTATCGATATTAAAACTTACCGTATACAGTCAAGTATCCACTAGCGCTCACAGCGCCAACAGAATTGTCAGCTTCACAAGCGTACTCTCCCTCGTCCCCTAGAATAACGTTGTCGAGTCGCAAGCTCCTGTCGTCAAGAACTTTGACGCGGCCGAGTGGCATGTTTCCACCTCCAGCGCTCCTCCGCCACAGCACGTCCGGGAGGGGATCCCCTCCCACCCGGCATTGGAATGTGACGCTGCCTCCAGTCTGCGCCACAACGTCCTCGGGGCCCGTGATTAAGTACGGCTTAACTGTGCAGTGAGAAATGTCTCTCTGAATTACACGACAAAAGAGGTGTTCGCGAGAAACGGCTCTCAAACGTCAAGTCACAAACAGAAATTACAGAGTTATGAATTGAATTCAACAAATCTTTGCTAGTTGCAAATTCGAGGTACGAAATGAATTGTTACTCACTGTGTATTCTGAGCATCGCGACGGCCGATTCCCTGGTTCCCGCCGCATTCCTCGCGATACACTGGTATCTTCCGCCGTCGGTTTGCCTCGCGTCTTGTATTACGAGATTGCCACCGTCGATTAAATGCATTCTGGGGTCATAAAGGATCACAGTTTAGCATTGAAAGTAAACAATTGTTCCAATATTAATAATGAAGCTTTATATTCCTACGAACAAAGTGCATAGTAACAAAGTCATTCAAATGTGGGGCGGAATATTTCAATGGGAAATTAACATTTAATAAAGGGTCCGGTGAGTCAGAACTATTGAGATTTTTACTTGATTGCTTGTCGAGCTCTCCAAATATCCCCTTCTTTTATAACTTTGATGTACCTCCCTCTCAGCGTACGGCTGTTAATTATTTTTATGCTCCAACATACATACGTAACTGCGCGCCCTCAAGATGTGGAGCTCATAAAAATTCATAGACAGCAAAGTGAAAATTGGCAATATAACTTTTGAGCGAGATTCAATTCACCGCGTTAAGATTTGTCTTATTTTTAAACAGGCTTGTTAGTTTTACTTTGTAATGGTAAGAGTTTTGTTAAAGTATAAACGTCGATAATTTAATTTGAAAAAGTTTTTTTCGGAGCTTAGGTCTTAAATAAAATGCCAAACAATAAAGGTTTCAACCCTATTAGCAAAATGAAAGCAAAATCATTGTCTCATGATTTTAATCAGGTCTCCAAAGGCTATATAAATATACTCAAGACACTTAATTGCGACCATTACAAAGTCGCGCTCGTAAAAGAATGTTTGGTCCCGCAGCTAAGATCCAGATAACTTAGTACCTAGTTTGATTGCCCGTAAACACTGAGTAATGAGAATGGAGTGCTAACAGTTACTGATAGTCTTCTTCCAAAAATCAAATGGGGTGATTTACAAAGAGGACAAACGTTTTTAATTCAAATAAAACTACTTACTAAATTTTGTACTTGTAACCTAATAAAGTTTAATTAATCAATCCCAGATGGCGGGGTGAACTGGATTCCTTTATTAAAGATTTAGCCTTGGCAGCTCTGGACAGAGAGAGGGAGGTGGAAGGAAAGTAGGAAGTCTTTGCCCAGCAGTGGGAAAACAATGACTAATAAAAAAAAGTTAGTTTAATGGCACTTGTTGACGGAATCGTCATTTAATTTCTTTAATATTTCCCCATCAAATTATTATGAATTCTTGAGAAGCAATAGACGGAGAAGTATGAATACACACGTAACGGCACGGCACGGCACGGCACGGCACGTTCTAAACTTTAACCCGTGAGAAGGCGCGCTATGAGCAATTTGCTCACACAAAAATCTAATTCAAAAATTTTTTGTCTTTCCCATGCCACACCAATTCAAGCACTTAAGTACCTTCCTAAATATTCACCCCCTCTCCCCTGACGCAATTCTCGATCCGCTCAGTGGCGTTGCGACCGCGCAGCAAGGCGTTTGTGGAGGCCGTGTACCAACGTGCGGCAATTTGCTCATCACGCGCCCAGCAATTACTTTGCACCGAACATGTAAAATACATGTGTTCAGTGTGTTTCGAGAGGCACATTAGTGTAGATTTAATGGATGAATAACACTTTTTAGTTTTTGTTATGGAACAGTTTTTATTGTGATTTTTATGAAACGTGCCAAAAAAATTAATTAATACTAGGTTGTTTTGTTATTTGCGTTAGAAGTTGCTATTATGTTCAATAGTTTTGATTAAAATACTTGTTTTCTTACTTACTAAACCTTGTGTAATTTATTTAAATACATTATAAGCCAATAAATATAGAAACACTAAAAATATAAACATTTTATGATAGTGTGAGCAATTTGCTCGCACGCGCCTACTCGTGTAAGAAAATTAGGCGCGCCTTCTCACGGGTTAACAAATACTTCAACATTAGCAATCCATTTGTTTTTACTCCATGCCTGAACTGTGCGGTAGAATGTATGGATCCGATATCAAAGGATTGTTCGAGTAGTTATTCAAGACTATCATGTTTCCACCATCCCACTTTGCTACTGTGAGCTGAGCACTTACTACCCTCAAATTTGCCTCAAACTACCCTTTATCACTGACGCCGTAACTTTGAATAACTTCATGTTCTTTTAAGTTGTAAGTTTGGAACTTGCATCTAATGTTACATTTGTTCTACGAGTAATTAAACGGTTTGAGGTTTGTTTGAACTTTAATTTGATTCCGTATTCAATGTTTTTGTAAATCTGGTCATAAGGTAATCAAAGGATAAGGTTTTTGGCATAATGGCGAATCGCGATCATGCAAAGCTTGCAAACTTCTCTTACGTGCCGACTTTGCCAACTTTTAGCATTTCATTTGTATGTTTGTGTATGTATTACTTTGAATACATAAACATTATTTATTTTTTATTTATTTTACGTTCCCAAGTTTTCGACAAAATGTAGTGTACATTTTCATTGTAATTGCAATGTTAATTAATAACAAATTGTAAGCACTGACCTGGAGTCACCATCAAAGTGCAGCATCTGTCCGTTCTTCTTCCAGTAGACTGTAGGTTCTGGTGACCCTCGTGGTGGAGAACACTCCAGTATGACAGTCTCGCCCTGCGCCGACTGCGTCGACACTGGCTCCAGCCTGAACTCTTCACGGAGGACTAGTGCAAAATAAATATTTTTTTGTAAAATTTAAGATATTCTTTTCTTTCATAAGTTTTTACACAACTGTGGTCTATTTATAGAATTCCACACACACTCCACATTTATTTTTTATGTCTTCTTCTCATTTACGCAGGCCCATACCTGTTTAAACTTGAGGTGGAAAAAGGACCATCGAAGATTTTAGTAGTAGGATTTTGATAACCCTACTCTGAGATGGAGGGTATCCATGATGGATTGCCCCGCGACAAAAAAGGTCTACGACATTTGCACTTTACGTGGCTTGGCAACTGTGCAATCATGTGAACGGGTAAGCTAATCTCACGAACAACTGACCATCCACACCGATGTTAAAAGTGCATGCTCCTACATTTTTAAACCGTTTGCCCTACTTAGAAATCAAGATTACCTATGGTCCGTGCAAAAAACCAAGAACCTGTACAATTACAAAATTACTGAATAATTAAAACTGACCTGCAACATGCAACGTTGCGTTTCGACTCCTTGCTGTTCCATATGGGTTGGTGGCTTCACACCAGTAGACGCCCGCGTCTGAATGTGCCCTTCCATGAGTGGTTCTTAGGAAGAACAGTCCTCCAGCTGGGAGTAAGCTCCTGTGTGTGTCAGAGACGACGAGTACCCCTCCTTTGTACCATCGGATTGTGGGAGGGGGGGATCCTCCGGCGCGGCAATTGAGTGTCGCTGGCTGGTGGCGCGCTACTGTGACGTCGATTGGCTGTTCTATGATGTAGGGTGCTTCTCCGGTACTGACATAATCATCGCTCATGCCGCCGTTTACTGGACCTGTTGAGAAGAATAGTTAGATAAGTAAATTATGATTATGTCTGGACTTTAAAAGAGACTGTGACCTCTGAGTTTGTTTCGGCCTTTCTTCTCAGAGTAGTCAGATAGGAAACGCCGACCTCATCTAGTTTAAAAAATATGATTGACATGTAAAAGTGTTTGTACAAACCTACTTACAGAAAATAAATCATTTATCATTTATAAATGGTTGGTATGTGCCTATGAATGAAAGTTGAAATTAGTCAGACATTTATTTTGTGTCTCAAAATGTACACTGTCATATCTGATGGTATTGCAAAAAAAATACCGGATTCTTTGTCTTGCTGTCGAACATTAGCACAGCTACTTCTCGTCACATCGACCCTAACAATATAAATTACTGTGTAAACACTTATATTCAAGTGTTTATGCAGTGGCGTGTTGAGCAAGGCCCGTGAAAGGCGACGTTCGATCCCACCCACTGCAATTTCTCACCAACACACAAGCTTTATTTTAAATTTTCCCTAACAAAAGCCCTTTCTAAACTACGGTTTATTTTAATAATAGGTGGAGTATGTCATTTGCAGTTACTCTAAAGCGTCGCACAGTAATAATGAGCTATAAACACAGGCTTGCCCAGAGTCTGAGGGTCCCCTTCGGATGCTGGGGTACCCAAGACCCTACTATTTTACTCTGTTTACAACGAACGCGCAGATGTTAGTTTTTGACACTCGAATTGATGTATGTCTATTGTTACTGCGCGCTATTGTAGCGCAGAAAAATTAGACGAAAAAAATATTAGATTCGGTGTCCGATTTTAGCAGAATGAACCTTCAAAATCGATATACGAGTCGATTTCATAGGCGAACTTGTATTTTGCGAACGAAATCAATAGGGATTACGCTTTTGTGTGTAGTAATTGTGTTTATTTATTCACGTGTTCCACAGTTGTGAATGTGGTACGCTACAAGGGCTAATCTATAATTGAATCTCCATTCGATTTGCTATCTTTCGATTTTTGTGTTCACAGCCCTATTTTTATAACGTATTTTTGGAAAGTATTGCGTGACCTAATTGCGAAAAAATAATAATACTTATCTGAAAAAATACAACGAGAATGAAAGAGGATAATTAACTAGGACTCCTTTGTTATAGGTATTATGTATTACTCGTAGTAAAGGTATACAGATTATAGGTAAGTTGTATGCCTCGCTATAAAGCTGTGACGAGTTTAATGATTCTTAACTTTTATATCAATAAAAAAACATGACTCTCAAAAACTTTTAAAAAGTTGAAAAAAAACTGTCGTCGGGAATGGCGATGGTGACACAAATAATGGCTTTATCGCGTGTTTGCATTCTTTTATAATTTCTTTTATTTTCCCTAGTTACAACAGACGATTTCCTATAACTCAAAAATAAATATTACCTTGTTTTTAAGTCGTAACATTATTTAATTACTCTTAGGTAA
Organism: Eremobia ochroleuca; assembly: GCA_949629135.1. Lineage (NCBI taxonomy): Eukaryota > Metazoa > Arthropoda > Insecta > Lepidoptera > Noctuidae > Eremobia > Eremobia ochroleuca. Next base: position 14,401,561 of record OX451392.1, read on the forward strand.
CTTTTAATGTCCCCAATCAATGAAAATAACTTTTAAAAATAATGAAATTGGGAAGAATTTTTTTTTTAATTTACATTATTATATAAATTAAAAAAAAAATCTTCGTTACTATTTTATTATACATAGGTATGTATAGCATATGATAAAATAGTAACGAAGAATTTTTGTCCGTTTGTCTGTATGTCTGGAATTCGGGATGTATGTTCCAAATTGGCACAAAAACGGCTGAACAGATTTATATGAAATTTGGCATAACCTGAATTACCACATAGGCTAATTTAGTCCCGGGAGTACGTTTCCATGGCATATCTTCCGACATCCACGCAGCCGAAACCACGGGTAAAGCTAGTATTTACTATAAAATAAACGTCTTCTTATTTAAGCTTTTTAATTCCAGCCAAACCGAGACAAAAAAACAACCTCTTAAAAAAATCCTCCTTGTTCGATGAGCATCTCGCTCCTCCAAATGCACAGAGTAGAAACACTCAACTTTAATGACTATGGCAATACGGAAGCAGGTAAAGCACTATACATCTTTTCTCTAAATCAGCGAACAAAAAAGTCTTTCATAGCTCTCCTTATAATAAAAAAAATATAACCCATGATAGCACCAAGTCGCCATATGAATGGATATACCTAATGTAGAGCAAAAAATATTGACCATAGACCGGCATTGTGACAGCTATAAATTAAGTGTCACCGTCGTAAAGAACACACAGATATGATACGGCTCACTACATAGATACGTATGAGGCCGTCGAGTCAGCGGAAGAGATTGAGCGATTTTAAGGAAATGTCAGTAAGGTTTATTGTTTCACCTTGAAGAAAGTAATTGATTTAGAAGCAGAAGATATTGTCCAATGACTAGCTAGCAGATAGAAAACATAATGACTGCGGCTTTTCGTAAAATAATATTTAACGGATTATATCAAATCAGATCAAGCAAATTTCATTGGGAGTTGCCACTGCTGGGACACAGGCCTCGAGAGGGAATGGGCTGTAATCCACCACGCAGGTCCAATGCGGGTTGGTAGATGTCACATGTCTTCGAACTGCAGGCTGTAGGACATACCGGTTTCCTCACGATGTTTTCCTTCACTGTTTTGAGGGCAGTGGTGATGAAATAAATTACACAAAGTAGCGCGCCTGAGTGGGTTCTACTCGTAAGTAAAAAAATATGATTGACATGTAAAAGTGTTTGTACAAACCTACTTACAGAAAATAAATCATTTATCATTTAAGTGTAAATAAGGGGCTTTACCACTGGGATAACACTGCTCTCATTTCAAATGTGATACCAATAAAACACTGTTTTTTTAATAATCTCATGTCAACCACCGCTGATTTCACAGCCCCACATTCCTAGACGTGCAGAGATAAAAATAAGATTTAGCAGATTGCGAGCAACATAAAATATTGTTTATGTTTATCTCGATACGTTACTTTATCGCACATAAAACTAACTTTATCGCATAGTTGTGCGTTAGAACTCTATATATCGATTATTAGATATTTACTCGATATATCCTTCCTCGAGTTTATGTGTGTGACATAAAGTTTTATTATACGATGTATATAAATATTTATGTAATTTAAAAAAAAATATGTGTGACCTATTTTTAAGGTTCATATCGGTTTTTGGTTCTTACTTTCTTGGACACTTTTAGGACTATGCAATACGGGAAGTTTCAAACTGTAACTTGAAAAGATTGGTTGGACGACTGACTCGTTGGTCTTGTGATCGCAAGCGCTACTGCTGAGCATGAGGTCTATGGTTCGATTCCCGGGTAGGGTAAAGTGTTATTGGGTTTTTCCATTTGGAATTTCTCAGATCCCTGAGTCTGGATTTATGCCCGGTGATGGCAAAGGGCTCGCCCCCTATTACATGGGACTTTGATACAATTGCCGAAATGTGGGTGGTGGTACAAATAGTACACATCTGCCTTACCCCGCGGAGAATACAGGCGTGATGATATATTATGTGCAATCTTAAAATTGTTATTACTTGGTAATCAGATTTCTTACGCTTTGTAGCACGAACCTACAGCAAGATCCGAACTCATTTTGCGGAATCATGGCAGGATTTGTACAAAAAAAAAAAGATAGTTTAGCGAAGTTGGAATTCTGGAGGGACCCGAGGCTAAATAATAACAGCCGCACAGGTCGATCGATCAGGTTAAGCTACGCTTGCCGCGGTTGGTCTGTGGATGGGTGACCATCTTTACATACCGAGACCCCTCCGTGCCTCGGTAAGCACGTTAAGCCGCTGGTACCGGCTGTCCTTCGTAGATCTTTGACAGTCGATACGGGTAGTCAGAAGCCCGAAAGTCTGACAACCAGTCTTACCTAGGGGTATCGTATCACCCAGCAACTGGGTTGTGGAGGTCAGACAGGCAGTCGCTCCATGTAAAATACTGGTATTCAGCTGCATCCGGTTAGACTGGAAGCCGACCCCAACATAGTGGGAAAAGGCTAGGCAGATGATGAGAGAAGTTGGAATTCTAATTCTTATACCTACTCTTGGCTGCCTAAAGAGTATCTTCAGGTATTCATAAAATTTTTATAACCCCGCAATAAAAATATAATGTTAAAAGTAAATAGTTTAATGAGGAGCTCATTATTTCAGAACGACAAAGTGGCTGTCAGTGTAAACAGTAGCGGCAAAGATTACAGCGACACCGCGATACGCGTCAAAACATAGTCGTATTTGTGATTCGTTTTGACACAATCATGTGATACACAAAGACGCAGTGACCACACTTGATTTTCATAGATATAATTAATATGTGTTAGCTCACTCTTCTCAGTGTGGACACTTTTTCTTGTGACTAAGTACAGTGAGGGCAAATCTGCCGGGCGATTCTGTAACCATCTCACTGTGAAAGCTTAAGTGAAGTGAGCGTGGAGTGAGCTGTCATTCGCTAGGGATTAACACTATTAAGTGCTCACTTCACTTATGATTTCACGGTGAGATTTTTACAGAATCGACCGGCTGATTCGATATAGATCTTTGGGGGTTTCTTCACGGGGTGACTTAATGTCAAATACTGTATTTTTTTTTTATAAATACAAATTTGGCAACTAGATGAAACGAAAAACGGGTATTTTCATTTCGAAATAATTATGCGGGGTTTTTAAAATATGATAAGTGTTTTAATCTACTCCTGGTAAAGTGGTAATGTAGTCTCAAATTGGAAAATATTTTGAACCCTCTAAATGAACTCCTTTTTTGTACAAATTAATGTAAGGATCTCGCCATGATTCTTTGACACTGATAAATATAACTACAGAAATCGGTACAGCTCGTAAATAATAAGTGTTATTACTCAAAAATATGATATTTATGTCCTACCCACGGAACACGCCAACGCCGCCGGGAGTGACTTTACAACTCACACGCTCGTAGTTACGGCTATTGTTCAAAAATCTTTGTTAAAAAAAGTTCGCGAGGGTGATTCGTGTCCCCTACTAATTTACTACAGGCACATGTCGACACGCGTCGCAAGAGAAAAGTAAATAAAAAAAATCGGTTATAGAGACATGGCTTTCGCATTTAAGGCGAGCGACACGCGGCCAACAAACTCCAAACTATTGCTAGTCCGTTTGAACTGATCCGTTAATGTTTTTTGTCGGTTTGAAATTGATAGCTCTCGTATATACATGAACTAATAAACTTTTAGAACATACGATTGCACTCAGTTCAATCGATTTGGGTTTATAGCAATTTAAACTAACTCAACTTTCAATTTTAGTACATTGATATCGCATTAAAGCTGTCAGTGGACTCGTAACACCATCAAAGCTATAAAATCCCTTTGATCGTTCGTATTTCAACTTATTTACGCAGAAAAAAACAAATTGTTCCATGTAATTACGTAATTACAGACTGAGTGCACATTTTCAAATGCCCATAACTGCCAGAACTGTCACCCCAAGTAACTTGATAGCCGTTTGAATTTCGAATATCTAATTCTAATGGCAGTGATTGGCTCCCTTAGGAGGTAATCATGATTTTTCGAACGAACACGTGTTCAATTTTGGAACCCTTTGCAATATGATGCGTTTGAAGTTATTAGCTGCCAGTGCGTTTGTAACGTTACAACTGACTGCACGTAGGTAATTAGTGCGAAATTAAAACATATTTTTCGAATTTTTTTTCGCCTTTGTTCTATCTCCCCTGGGGCAACACCATATGAAGTTATTATTAGTAAATTTTGTCATATGTCTCATTAATTTATGTTATTTTTTTTTTCAAACTGCAACGATATAGAAATTAAATATTATTATGAAGAAATAAGCAATGAGTAACTACGTCAAAATTCTGCATTTTTATCGGCTATGAGTTTGTATCATACATAAGTCATCAAAAGATTTATTCAAAACCCCTATCTCCTGGATAATCTATCTAATAAATCCCGTCCAAAGCGCCCGAAATAAAAACGATAACAATAAAATTCACTATCCAACTTTAGGGTTTTATTAGAAGCGTTTTCACACATCAGACGCAACACGAACACGTGAAACTGACGCCATGACGGCTCGTACTAAATGAACAACGAACGACACGCTTAATGAAATAACACTTATATTTTACGGTGCAAAAAACACGCACCATATGCTAAGAATTAGCCCGGCGGCGCGGCGGATGGACGGATTACTGAAATGTTACTGTTTTTCGTGAGTTACCTTGTTTGTCTTGTAAGGCGTTCTTCTAATGTACGACGGGACAGATTGTTGACACAGTGTCATCTTTCTTGGAGACCGATACCTGGCTGGAACTGGGGCAGCTATCCGTGCAATAAATGACACCGAATTTGTTGTCAAAATTCTCCTGTTCGAGTTTCAACTTTAAGAAAATGTGTCAGAGTTGAGATTTGTTCAGGAGTTTTCGGTCTGTTGTAAAGTTTATTTGGTTTTGCGAGGTGTAGCCATTTGACAGCGGTGTTTACGGAAATGCGTCGGCGACAGTCGCGCCGTCTCTAAAGGACGGTTTGTTGTTGTGTCAGATCGGCGCGTGGGCAGATGGAATAACAGATTTTAATACTACACAAAAAGTTGTTAGATTTTAGATATACGGCTAGTATAATGTCAAATCTTTCATGCAGTATTGTGTTAGACTCCCACAGGTATTGTATTTTTTAGAGTTACAATGCGCTATAAAAATTTTAGATACTCGGAGATGGTTATCCAAAACGAGACAAAACATGTTCGTGTAAAACATAAAATCGATTCTTATGCCATGGTTACAAGACAGCGGAAAAAAGCGTCTTTAAGCGTATTTAGGACAAATAATGTCTTCGTAAAAATCTTTCAATCCTTTTACAAACGAGAGAATGTCGGAAGTACAACGTCTAAGAAATCTTGAACAAAGAAATCCATATTCTAAACCAGTCCAAATAGAAGCTAAAAAACAAAATACAAAATTGGAAGCCATTATTTAGAACCAGGTACTACATCCAAAAAATACAAAAAGGTAGTTTGCAAACTCAAAGTTATCTGATCTTCGAAATAAAAAAAGTTCTTGAAAGGCGCTCCTTGCTTACTGATTAGTTAGCGACGACTATATTTAGAAGCAAGATAAGAATCTGCTGCGAATTTTACTATACACTACAGACACTTGTATTTTATTTTTATTGAAACTAAGTCTAACATTGATTAGAGATTATGAAAATAGAGTGATGTCCAACATTACCTGACGTAGGTACAGTAAGGTACGGGTTAAAAAACATGAAAATCCTGGACTTATAAAAAACTAACTTCGACCTGCGGTTTCGTCCGCCTGGTATGTCGATAAAAAGTAGCCCATGTCCTTTCCCAGGGCTCTAAGTATCCGCATACCAAAGTTCATCAAAATCGGTTCAGCCGTTTTGGAGATTAGCCGGAATAAACAGACAGTTAGACATACAAACAGACAAAACAATAATTGTTATTTTGTTATAAGTACCGTATACACATATGTACTTTCATATGCATTTAGTAAAAAAAACTGTTACTTTGACATTACAAACAGACACTTCAATTTTATAAGTATATGTAAAACAATCATTTTTTTTTTTATTATCTATGTGTATCTACACATAGATAATCAAAAGATGATTCTAAAATATCCAACACTTATCAAGGAGGCGTAGTGAATACCCATGCATTTTACGTATGAGAAAAAACCTTTGCCCCGCAGTGGGAGAGTGGGACAGTAAAAATACAGCCTTTTAATATTAGCTTTTGGTATATGGAGTGATCGATTAAACATCAACGGTATACAAGGCAAAGAGCAATAAAATATTTGTGCTACAATGAAATCGATACAGTTGGTTTCACAATAAACGTCCCTTTTAGTAAACAAACATGTTGGCGAGTAAGACACTGTAGACAATGGATAGTGTTGTCATACACATAACAACAGATACGTTCAATAGTATATTGTTTTATTGGTAGAACAAAGATCTTGATAAGGACGTTCACAGGTTTTTTTTGGAAGCATAACAAAATCTAATTGAATTATAAATTTAATTGGTGCCCATTTTGACCAAGGAACAGCGGTTCATTCTAAAAAAATGGCAGCACAAATTCGAAACGTGAATGCTGACTGCATTTTGGCCATAACTTCACGAACAAAGCTCAATTTACACTGATTTACGTCTTGCCTATAACGAACGGACTTCAATATTAGTTTTTTTTCTTCTAGCTATGAAAAAAAAAATAGTTTTATTAGGGGTCACACACACGTGTCAGTGTTCATAAATGTCATAGCTTTGTTTAGACTTGCGTTTGAGATACGAAGCGTTTTTCAAATATCGAACAATGACGTTCACTAAACGAACAGGCCCTTTGTATCCATTGCAACTGTTTTTTGTTTGGTTACCTACTTTTATGATTCCAGCATCACTCCTGATTGGCCCCGGGGTCTTGGTTTGAAATTTTCTGCCCAAACTCTAGAACGATACTCTAGTCGGTTAGATTTGAATAGCGTCTATTCAAATCTAACCGATTTTGAGAAATATGTCTGGTTTGATGAGAGACCCATAACGTAAAGTTCTAGAAAGGGGGGGGTGGGGGGGTGTCTATCAGGTTAGGATAAATGAAAGGGTTGGTTGGTGGTTGGCTATTATATACTGGGTGGCAGATACATCATCACGCAACCATGCTGAATCCATAGTAACACAACAGATTCCCTGCTTAAAATTTTTCGTCGGATATTTAATAAAAAAAATTACTGTTCCGTATATTTTGAACGCGTAGGGCACTTGTCTATGAAAGAGCGGTTTTTGTTTTTTTTTACAACAGATGTAAATTTTATACGTCATGTCTTTGCGGGTCGATGTCCCTGGCGCCCAGTATTTATTTGGCAAAATATTTCAGTATGAAAATGACTAAATTATTGTTACCTATGCTTCTATACAGGTAGGTACGGGTCTGTAATCTTATTGAAGACAACTTTTATCATGGCTTCAACAATGTATCGATGCATACAAAAAACAAAGTTCTGTCACAGATCCCTTTGTACCCGGATACAGCTCCAACGTGTATACTCCATAATGTAATTTTCCCATAAAACCCTATCGATGGAAGCTATCGAACAGAGACAAGTCCATTTAGACTCCACCAATCCATTTAAAGCGATGCGTAAACAACAAATAGAACTTAAAAAAGTAAACCGCGGCAAGGATTATTTTGTAAAGGTAACAAAAGATACTAGCAAAAAGCGAAAAAAAAATTCTGCGCTCGAGAACTGCAAATATCTATGACATGTCACACAGTCTCACGACTCTTCTATATAAAACAAAGTCGTTTATCGTGTCGGGCTGTGTGACCGCATGGATATTCCACGCTACACAATGAAATTTTGATATGGTTTTCACTTTTCACCATCATTTAGAGCTTATTCCGGAAGGTTTATGATACATTTATATTAAATATATTGCCATTTGCACCCGTGCAAAGCATGTGCGGGTCGCTAGTATAATAATATTGGTGTCTGAAACACTTAGAAACCGCTTTTGAGCATAAACCTCTCCAATTGCATACCACTGAGCTCGATCTTAGAGCTTCTGTATCAAACTGCTTCCAGCGACCTTGTGAAGATCGAGGCATTATTACTGGCTTTACGCTGTGTTGCTGTATTCACTCCAGAACACATCATACAAATAATATTCTATCCAATGGCAATACGGCCTGGCTATTGCCACTCCACTTTGTATGTAGTCTGTACCAAAACGGCCATAGATGTTATGTGTAATTTGGCTATACAACGTGCTTGTCCACAATACGATTAATAATAATTTTGACCATAAAACTATCATAAAAAATCTCAACGGTACATCATTTTGATACGCTTCCATTGTATGTATAACTTTTTAACAGTGTATCGGAGTATAAAGCATTCGTTACAAAAGATGGGCGTCGTTTGATATTAGCTTAACTTCTTTACGCTTTGATGGGCGACACGGGCGAGTCCTATGGGGTTCCGTAAGGGAGATAGTGGAACCCTATTGTGATTTAACTGATATTTCTGTTAATTCACAAAGTTTAATATAAGCAGAGTGAAAAAAATATATGTTTAAAAGATGACAAAAAATTAAGATCGTGATATTTGATTACAAAATTGGCGAAATTGTTTATTTTAATTGCAAGAACGAAAACCCCGAACTTGTTAATTTTTTGTGTTCTTTCTCTGCGTCATAACTTATGTTTACCGCAAATAAATGTATTTTCTTTCTTTTCTCCTCAAAACTGCAGAAGCTCTAAACGCATGAACTAACTCATAAAGAGTTAGTTCATGCGTTTAAAGCTTCTGCAGTTATAATGATGCAGTAATAATAATGCCCTATTTTTATTTAAATCGCTATCTTCAAACTATATTTCACTTGCTCACTGTCCGCAGCCTAAGTAACCACCAAAAAGGCCGCATTCATCCTTAAAAGTTCGACAGTGACCAGATACAGTATTTATGTACGCTGTTGATTGTAAAATATGCGATAGACAGATGCGGGATACACATGTGTTTTGTTAACCTAATGAGATTTGTCAATAAGTTACGCTTCCCGCTTTGCATTAGTCCCCGGAGTATCATTTACTGTGTTTATTTGTAAAACACGATTTTTAACGCTTAGGAACTTGGTCGTGTTTTTATTGAGTGTAAAGTATCCTTTAGTTTGTTACGTTATTAGCTAGCGTTTAACGGAGTAGAACTTTGGGACTGTCACTTGAAAGGCAGCCTAAACGTTTTTTTTTATCCTTTATACACGTCATAATAGTTATTTATGCAACTGTTGTATAATAAGGGCTATTAAAACACGAATGTGATAATACGTAGTTTCGCATAAATGTTTTAATACCTAATTATGTACAGTTGCATACAAGACTTTATCTACACCCATGATTTGAATCCTCTATACGAAATATATATATACGATCTATATAATAACATAATCTAGTCCGAACTTTATCTTCAAGTCAAAGGCCGCATTGTTTATATTCTGTTTCCAACATAAGATAAAACTTTATCAATATCATAGCTCTCTTAGCCCCAAAAATAGACCAATTATACGAACACACAGCCAAATTATCCAAAAGAATAAGTAATGTCAAGGTTCACCTCTATTAGCCTTGGTCCCATGGGGTTGCCATCCCCTACATATATTTAGTGCCTTGCCGTACCATCTTAGATTTGTGACAACACTGCCACGAAAATAACCGTGTCACTCTATTGCTTTTATTTATCACTGTACCGAAAAATAGGGCTGTTCTGAAACGAATATGAATACGTAAATAGTTTGAATAGAAATAAATTGCATGCGTACTCTTATCGCCGTTTCAGATTTCTTTGCTAAATGACTTTGTCTACCACTATTTTTCGTAGCGTAAGTCTTATTTAAACTTGAAAGTATCACACTAATATTATAAAGGCGAAAGTTTGTGAGTTTGTGTATGTGTGTGTATTTGTATGTTCGTTGCTTCTTCACGCCCAAACGGCTGGACCAATTTTGATGAAATTTGGCACACATATAGTTTATAACAAGGATTAATACACAGAATACTTTTTATCCAGATATTTTTACGGGATCGAGACTTATGTGGGTGAAACCGCGCAGCTAGTAGTCATATAAATCTTAGGCAAGTATTTTAGCGGTGGGAAATGGTAACAGCGTGGTTCCTGGGGTTAGTAAACGTAGGATATTTTGTTTAATATCAGCACAATCAGCTTATAATATTTATTTATTTAAACTTTATTTAAACTCACAAAAAAGGTACAAAGGCGGACTTAATGCCTTAGGCATTCTCTAACAGTCAACCAAGGGTGGTGAAGAGATTAGATGGCAGGTGCTTTGGTTGAACCGAATAACCGAATATTCTCACTGCTGAGACACAGGCCTCCTCTCAATGAAAGGGAGTGGGCTGTAATCTACCACGCGGACCCAATGCGGGTTGGTAGATGTCACATGTCTTCGAATTTTTGGTTCTAGGACATGCCGCTTTTTTACTGTTTTAAGAGCAATGGTGTTGAAATTATTCACACAAAATACACACATGCTTGGGTTCGGACTCGTGACCTTATAACTCGTAAGTCGGGGCCACCACTGCTCTTCTTACCGTACCTGTTGGCAGGACGCATGTAAACTGTATGTAGGTTAGCAAAATAAGTGTACATAGTTTAGGTCAGCACAAGTTTTCATAAGCAACGTGTAAAATAAATAACTCAGTCTTGTTCGGTTTTCCGTACGTTTTAATCGTTCTCTTCCTTTACAGTATACCACAAAATATACAGCAACCACATCCCGCTACAATTTGTTTTGTTATTTGGCTAGACCGTGAGTTATTCTATAGTTCGTGCCAAGACGACAGATGAATGGATCAAGTAAAACCTTACCTGAGCAGAAGCATATCAGTCCAAGTATCACCACGGTCAAGGTATCCATCATGGTGGTCACTACCACATTTTCAACTCGACGAGTGATGTTCCTTGATGATGGCTCTCTTCAACATTTTCTTGCTTTTCATTCATCTGGAACAAAAGAAAGTAAAATTTATTAGTATCTCGTATCTATTATGTTGGTTCCATCTTTACATACCGAGACCCCTCCGTGCCTCGGAAAGCACGTTAAGTCGTTGGTCCCAGCTGTCATTCGTAGATCTTTGACAGTCGTTACGGGTAGTCAGAAGCCCGAAAATCTGACAACCAGTCTTACCTAGGGGTATCGTATTACCCAGTAACTGGGTTGTGGAGGTCAGATAGGCAGTCGCTCCATGTAAAATACTGGTATTCAGCTGCATCCGGTTAGACTGGAAGCCGACCCCAACATAGTTGGGAAAAGGCTAGGCAGATGATGATGATCTATTATGTTTTTCAGGAATATTTATGTGTTTGTCAACACCACTTTCCACTGAGAGCAGTTGTGGCCCAGTGGTAACGGGCGTGACTTATGAGTTGTAGATCGTAGGTTTGAACCCAGACAGGTGCTTTACTGTGACAATTATTTCATCACCGCTGCTCTCACAACGGTGAAGGAAGACATTGTGAGGAAACCGACATATCCTAGAATCGAAAATTCTAAGACATGTGACATCTACCAACACGCAATGGGCCCGTGTGGTGGATTACGGGCCACTCCCTCTCACCAAGAGGCCTGTGTTGAAGCAGTGGGAACGTCATAGGCTGATTATGACTATTTCCAACTGTAACTCGTTTTCCAACAATATTATAAGATTCAGAATCGTATGAAAAGGAAATTGATGTCTTGTTTTCAGCAAGATTCCAGATACGCACTTCATAAAATTTACACGAGTAAGCATCAATAAAGTCTAAATTAACTGAGCCTTTACCTAAATTTCACTACCCCTTACAAATAACTCCATTTTTCGGTCTTAAGTAAACACCTTGAACATTTTATTCAAAAAGCCGCTCTAATTGTATTAAGTTCATCAGTTTAGGGCCTTTTCGTAATTTACTTTGGTTGCACGTTGGATTTCGTAGAACCCCTTACCCCTTCATTCAATAATGTAACGAGATAACAGGACCCATGGGCTTGTCCCATGTAAATTTGAGGAGAGGAGGGGTTCCGTCTTTCTACCTATTATGAGTTCTTTGGTCGAAAATATTATTCATCTAGGATTTATTATTTCTCTTTATCTATTTAAAACAATCTTAAATTTACTGACAACGCACAGCCTAATCAGATAGGTGTAGAAGCATCATTTTTTTACAAGAGTTCCATAAAAAGGGTTAAATTGAATTTTATCCTGTTTATATATCAAAATCCACCACGTTTGTAACGTTTATAAAAAAAAAATGTAAAAAACAATCCGTCCTTGGTGCCTTGATTACCTTGGGCATAAGGACGGTTCTTTGGAAATGTTATCCCCTAGAGGTTAAATAGGAGATACAATTTATTATGAAATTTCGTCATTTTTGCCGATGGGAAATTCCACCGGGCACACTTCTCAGAAATGTGCTATTTGTATCTTATTCATCTAGGATTTATTATTTCTCTTTGTCTATTTAATACAATCTTAAATTCACTGACAGACAACGCACAGCCTAAACAGCTAGGTGTAGAAGCATAATTTTTTTACAAGAGTTCCAGGGTCAAATTGAATTAGGTAGCGTAATTCTGCAGACGTGATGCGTATCGATATCTGAACATGATCAAATAAAAAATAAAATGATTTGATGTTATTTTGGAGGTGACCGCAGGCAGTTTTGTTACTTGATGTTTGAGTTGGGAAAATCTGTTTCCTTTTGATTTATCCTGTTTATATATCAAAACCCACCACGTTTGTAAAGTTTATAAAAAAAATGTAAAAAACAATCCGTCCTTGGTGCCTTGCGCACCTTGGGCATAAGGACGGTTCTTTGGAAATTTTATCCCCTAGAGCATTGATTTCCAGATGGACCACTGGAAATGTTTTTCTTTTTTTTTTCTTTTTCTTTCTTTCGTTCCCAAACTTTTTGTCGAGTTTTGGGAATATGGTAGAAATGTGGCTGCAGGAGGTCTACCGGAACCAGGAAAAGTTTTAAAGTGGTATATGAGAAAAAAAGTTTGGGAACCTCTGCCCTAAAGGTTAAATAGGAGATACAATTTTGTATGAAAGTTCGTCATTTTTGCGGATGGGAAATTCCACCAGGCATACGTTTTGACTTCTCAGAAACTTGCTAGTTGCATCTTATCTTACAGGTATGTTTGCACATGAACACACTGGCATATTGCCAGCTTTACACTCGTAAAATATATGCAACAAAAACCCTTTGCGACAGACGGACTAAGTGGTGGTGAATACAGTATCAAAAGCTACTTCGTTTTGTAGATTAGTCTGGATACACAGATAGTCTCGGGTAGTGGTTTTTGTTGTATCTTTCTTTACCGAGTTACACAATTATGTCTGAAGCTACTGCTTTAATGCCGATTCCGGAATATAAAACAAGGATTTGGTGGAAGGTAAGAATAGTATTGTTGTCATCACGGGTGAATTGTAGACGAGTGGTAACGGCCGCAGTTGCAGGTCGTAGATTTTGACCCTGACAGGCGTTTTACTTTGGTAAATTATATTTCATAACCACTGATCTCAAAATAATGAAGGAAAACATCGTGAGGAAACCGGCGGCATGTCCTAAAACCAAGAAGTAGATTACAGCCCACCCCCTCTCGAAGAAAGGAGGTCTATGTTCCAGAAGTGGAATCATAATAGTAGTATAGTCAGATCAAAAATGCCGACCTCATCTAGTTTAAAAAAAATATGATTGACATGTAAATGTGTTTATATAGACGCCAGCACATCAAGCTACTACAATCTGTCAAATTTATTGAATAGATTTTCAACCCTATTGCTAAAGAAGTAGGTTCAAAGTTGATTATGAAAAATTGACAGTTTCGGGTAGCTTGGTGTGCTGGCGTCTGTAGAAACCTACCTACAGAAATTAAATCGATGCCTCCTAAGTATAATGAGTCAACTGACATTATAGTTATTTTATAGGAGAGCGATTTGAAGGCAAATCGTTTATATTTTAATGAAATCAAATTAATTCGAAATAAAGTAAATGTTTTTTTAATAAAAATTGTAAGCTCTTCCTTTGGTATAAAATGATTTTGCTGATTTTTGTTTTTAAATGACATTTTATGTACATGACTGGGTATACGCCGGCGGGACTCAATAGTGAAATGGTTTAACTACCAGTTATATTCATGTACGTTGTCCATCAAAATCCATCGTTTACATCAAAATCACATGAAATATGATTGTCATTTTATTAATATAATTTTACTTTTGTTTGTTTTCGGGGTTTTCTGTCTCACTTAATAATAAAATGTTGAAATTATATCACTTGACTCATTATACTAGGAAAGTACTTAGCAATGTTAACATTTGAAACCTCAACGTATACTGGACCAATGTAATTTACCGAGGTTTTTTATTAGTATTTTTTTTTTTGTAATACCTTACGATATGTGGGATTAATAAAAGCTAGGAAGAAGAACAAGAATCATAAACCAAAAACAACTCATTTTGAAGAATCACAATGTATTTTTCGCCATAATTAAGTAGGAATTTCTTTTTAACATAATAGCTTTACTAAAAGCTACAACGTAAACAAATCACTATTAAAAACTAAAACAGGTACTTCTCCAGTACGTCAATAAAAGTAATAAGAACTAAAAATGGTAACTTACGTTAAACAATATTAATAAAAATAATAGAAATTAATAACACAACAGTCTAGGCATTTCTAATGCTCAAAAGATATAAGGTTTAACAAATTAGAGATCAGTCAGAATCGCTGTTGTTAGCTGCATTAGAGTTCGTTGAAATCAAATTATTAAAAAATAAATGATACTCCCACGGACTAGAAAAAATCTAGTCCGTGGATACTCCTTAGGAATTACCAGTGTCTTACAAAGATCCATCAAGTCTTTGTGCTTATTTTGGTCAATAGGAATGGGTGACTGATAAGCTAAAGAAATATTACAATATCTATATCAATATTTAACTCTCTTCGATTTCGTGTAGCTTTAGGTTTCTTTACACAATCTATCCACTTGTAAGCATCATCTTGGTAACTCGTTTTATAAAACAGCCTAAATGGATATTCCGCTTTAACTGGTACTTCCGTTACTTTATTCCAAGGCATTTTTTTTTATCCATCGTTGGTAGTTGTCCAGTTGTTTATAAGTTTTACCTTTGATTTAAAGTCTTTAATTAATTTATCCTGAATTCCTGAGACACTTCAATAACTTTGTATGGCTTTTCATCGGATTTGGCAAATCTAAAAGCTGTATACCATTGATCAGGCGTATAAAGCATCTTATCTTTCGTCTGTCTTTCAATTAAAGCGTGCATACTGTCGCCTTCATTTTGAGTGTGACCCACTACTAGAAAGCGATGACTAATATCTATAACAAACTGCGAACTAGCTAACATATACATCAAGTAAATTAAAAATTTTTCGCGCCCTGTTTGACTGCATTCTGTTACTAATAAGTATTAATTTAACATGTACAACTATATTATCAGACACACTAGCGACCCGCCCCGGCTTCGCACGGGTGCAATGCTGATCACTATCACTACATAGTAAAAAACAAAGTCGCTTCCCGCTGTCTGTCTGTCTTTATGTATGCTTAGAACTTTAAAAATAAGCAACGGATTTTGATACTGTTTTTTTTTAATAGATAGAGTGATTCAAGAGGAAGGTTTATATGCATATAATACATGCATAATATAGTAGAGAAACACTGATAATTTTAGAGCCATTATTTCTCTTAAAAAGTATAGGATAAAAAATGGTTATTGTGGGTTATCCCTAAGACACATATGCCATCGTGGACTTTTTTATAGATCTTTTTATGGTGTACAATACTGTAGTACATTATTTTGATCTATCGCGTAGGGTTAAGCCAGCGTTTGCAATGTAAGCGGAAAAAAATGTGTTTATTTACGACATCACATTAGAAACCTCTAAAATGTACAGTGTTTCTTTACTATATTATGCATGTATTATACATATAAACCTTCCTCTTGAATTACTCTATCTATTAAAAAAAACCGCATCAAAATCCGTTGCGTACTTTTAAAGATCTAAGCATACATAGGGACAGACAGCGGGAAGCGACTTTGTTTTATACTATGTAGTGATGATACATCCACGATATATTATATACGAATAATAGTAACTTTACGAAACAGAATTATTACCTAAAATTGCGTGCGCACTCGCCGCCATTCATCATATACTGAGCCGCGCAATAAACTTGTATCAATGCGTCCCCCCTCACGCCCCGCGTACACTGGTACGATGTTATTTAGATCAGTTTACAATGTACGATTTTTACTGATGTTGAAATTGATTTTGTATACGTGAAATTATCTCGGTAATTATTGTTCTTTTTTATTTTTTTTTAACACAAACGTTAAGATCACGATTTATCATGTACGTTTATATAAAAATATAAAAATACCTAAATTTGTTAGTTGACTCAGTATACTTAGGAGGTATCGAAATCATTTATAATAGGCTGATTATGCTTATGCATCGGGGGTTAAACATAGATGAGGTTGGCTCAGGAGCGTAGGGTTAGGCACAAGCAAAGAGAGGCCTATGTTCTGCTGTGGGCGAGCTCTTTGGTTTGTGCTAACTCTCAGACTAAACATGCTTTTGCTAATCGATTCTATTTATTTTTAGGACCATACTTGTATAACCAGCTTAACAGAGTGCTAAAGATTTATACGTAGGTTGCTCCAAAAGTTTTGCAAAGTGACATAGGTATATTGATTAACATTTTTCAAAATATTTACCATACACTTCTGCATACGTAAAAAACAACTATTAAAAATCTCTTGACAATAGAAAAAAAGAGATGCACTGTACTTTAATTTAGTTTAGTTTGTGAACAAAGGAATCAGCGCCAATAACTAACAACTAAAACCAAACAAATTGTCAGTCCAAAGTTCAGTTTATATCTAAAATTCTAACCCATTCAATCATTCAACTTTGAGGGACCGTAGCCACATCTGTGCCAAGCACCACTAGGCCTCCATAATCAAATTATACAAACAAAATAACGAGCATACCAGCGACACTTCTCTTTACATAAATGTAAACAACTTCATAATATTTATTTGGATTATCAAAAACAGTAAACAGCTGTCAAGAAAGATTTGAAACTCTTAAATCTGTCTCAAATGACTCGTTGGAGTATTTCGTAAGACAAATATAAACTGAAATATAGGATTCTGTCAGAGTATTTAGTGTTTTCTGAGCTTGGAGTTAGCATATTTAACAGTGTGCAGACCGCGGATTATAATTCTCGATGTAGAAAATGAACAGAAAGGACAGAATATAATTTGTGTTACTTACAGATTTGTATACATTTACTGGTTTTAGTTATTCGTATATTACATCTATCCCTTTAATTTTAACTTTTGTGGTTTAACGTTTTATATTGAACGTGGATCCAAGCGAGACACAATGGCTTTTTAATTGTTTCTGTAATTACTGCTTTCAACCGGTTAGTACTAAAAGATGTTATGGGAAGATCTAAAGTGTGGGTGTGTAACACACATGATTAGTTCTGAAGTTCTACTGAAATCAACTCAAATATACATCAAAACCACAAAACGTTTGAATATAGGTACTTGTAGTTACTAATTACAAGTTTCTTTCATCTTAAACTTTTATTTATAACTTGTTTGTAAACATTTAATCACGATCATCGACCATGTTACAACATGTAAGTAGTTAGTTCAATAAATGTATTAAATATCAGACGACGTGTCAGAAATATGTGATGTTTACGAAATTTACGAAAAGGGGCACGTGTCGGAAGACATTAAAAACGATGATTATTAATTTTGTTTCACGGAGTTTCACCTACTTTTGAAACGCATTGGGCAACATTTAGGAATGTTTTGTTTATTTTAAATTGTGCTTGTTTATTATAATTATTGGAGAATATTTCAGATGTTGTATCTGATTTGACAAATTAGAATAACATCCAGAGTTATTTGTTGATTGATGAAAGAAAATAATTTGGAGAGGAAAAACTTTCTCGGAAAAATACCTTGGTCTCACTACTTTCTTTTGCAAACAAATGTGTGTGGGTTTATGTAAATGCGATGAATAGAAACACAATATATCACATTTAAAAAGAAGAATAATACCTAATATGAATTCCTATAACAAAAAAAATCGATCCCTATGTTCGTGTTTTCTTTTTCGAATGTTAAAAATGAGAGAGAGTAATGTGAGAGGTACTGCTCTGATTTTCGACTTTTAGACACAAGACAAGTGGACATCGTTTGATCCCTGTGTCACAAAATATGTTTTCCAGGAATATTGTTGGTACAGACTTCTGACACGGGCTACTTACTGTTGTCACCCACGTGTTCCGGTTAGCAGTGATGGGGGAAAAGTAGAACAAGTGACCAATAGGTACAGTTTTATTGAGCCAGATTAGATCATGACCCGAAATATAGATTTAGCTGGCATAGAATTGTATCAGAAACTCTTTCTCTACTCTCGAACCTTTTCGATAGGCTTTTTCATGTGATTTCAATCGTTTAGTACTAAAAAGAGATGTTATAATATCATTGCTACATCTTAACCTAAATAAAATTAAAAAATAAATTTTTCGAATATAGCTTGTAAGCAAGCTGAAATGGCAGTCAGCTGGGCATGTTTATCGAAGGACTGATGGCCGGTGGAGCAGACGAGTCCTGGAGTGGAGACTGCGTATCGGCAAGCAAATGTAGTGCGCCAGCTAGATGGACCGGCGACGTTAAAACGGTGGCTAAGACAGACTGGATGCGGAAGGCGGAGGACAGGGTGTTATGACGCAGCCTGGGAGAGGCGTATATCCAGCAGTGGACTGCGATAGACTGAGTTGATTTTTTTTAAATCTCTTTGTCACACCTTAAACGTTATTCTCTAAAAATGCAAAAATACTATTTTCAGGCCAAACTACCGTGACTTCTAGTTAATAAACAATGTAATCAACCTTCCCACATAATCTGTGCTCTTAAAACAACCATAATAACTGAAGCAGGCAAACCCTCCGATCCACTCCAAAATTTCGTCGAACTTCAAAAGCAATCTGATGATTGACAAGGATGTTTCAATTAAAACTGACAGTCTCTCCATTGATCCAATAATATTGATATGTCTGATTGGTAACAAATATTCAATACTCGTGTTAAAGTGAAAAGCGTTCGGTTCATCCTGTGGGGACGCAAAGGATTTTATACTTTATGTTTTAGAGAATAAGGTATGATGTTGATTTGGGAGAAAGAAAGTGTTAAATAATATTCTGCGGGTACCTACCTAATAAGTTATCCATGAAAGGATTTGGCGAGTTTACATGATAGACAGAAAGGAAACAGTAGTTAAAATTCAAGTGACCCAAATTGTAAAGTACCTAACTAATGGAAATAATTATCTGTCTGAATAATGTCCGAAACGTTTTTAAACGTGGCCTATTCTTGTGGACGTGCCTACACTGATATTTAAACTTCATCATAAACTTTAAGTGAGACTTTCTACTTACAAGGAAACCTCACGAGGTGTCCCTCACCGATTTAGTTGCGGCTTTACTATAATAATCTACATGAAAAATCATGAGATACGAATTTTTTTTTTTTTTGCTAACAAACGTTTTAATGGGGTGAAAATCACCCTCAAAGTTCGTACCCCAAAATGATGGTTTGCAGTTTTCACATATTTCTAATAAAAAATTCCAAAATGACTTTAACCATTAAAAAGAGCATAAAAAATTATGAAAAATACCTTTATTCACATATTTTCCTTGTAAGGTAAGGATAAGGTTTCCTTTTAAGCAAAAAACTCTGATCTGAAACTACTGCCTGTACTCCTATACTACGAAACTATCGAACATATGACCCTGATTTAACTTTTGACTGGTTCAAATTAGTTTATCTGAACTCAAGTGCTCTTGACAACTTCCGTGGCGGGTAACAACCGTTTATTGGCTTAACGATTCGATATAATATCATATTAAATTGTGAATATATTGTTTGATTATTCAGATTGAGTATGGGTGTAATATTTTATGTGGAGATTCACGTTGTCGCGTTGTATATGAGCTTAGAACAACAACTGACTGACTTGACTTACAACAAGCGAAACTTCACAACTGCATACCTATGAGTTGTGCAGTATTGCTTTTGTTCCCCGCAATATTTCTCGTAATTTTTTTTTGTTTAATGGTATCCTAGTAATTACGTCAGTAGTTACCTATGTGCTCGTGTGACCTAATGCGTAAAAGTTACGATTTAAAATGTAATCTAATGGCCACTTGTGGTAGATACTAACTTGTTAATTTGGCTAGTCCTTTGTACAATATGGAACTAAGTTGCTCGCTTTTTTAAGTGGTCAAAAATTATATAACAAGATAAAATACCATAGTGCCTGTTTTTCCTGAAGGGTTAGACAAAGGTGTACACCTACTTTTATGTTAAAAACAACTCAAAAACTATTCGAACATTATTTATGCGTTTCCTTAATAAAATTAAAAACGAAATGCCATGTTAATTACATTTTACATACCCACAAATGGTAAAAAACTGCCTCTGTTTATCGTTCATAAAGTCTAATGTTTTTGCCATACAATTTACTTGGAACTTGCAAGTTGTGTGCAAGCTACATGACATAAACTTGGCTTAAGACAGTGCAAGTTAGCGTCATTTCGGATTTGAATAAGAGCGCGTTTTGCAATTTTAATGTCTCGGAAGTTGGTGTAATTAATGTCGAGCATTTGTGTTTTTCCTTTTGATAATGGCCTTAGGTTGGTGAAAATAAGCTGTTGTACTAGTATTTATATTTTGGGAAAATGGTGGTAAATGGTAAAAGATGTAACTAATGATAGCTGAAATCTTTTCCTGAACCTGTTTGTTTAATAGACAAATATGAACCGCCTCTTGATAAGTGTATTTTACTACTGAAAAGTTTGGAATGGGGGAAGGGCCTGCGTGTGGGTCTACTAACGGACAAATCCTATTCTGTGAGCGAGTAATATCTAAACCCAAACCGATAGCGCACATAATCTTACCTCAAAAAGATTAAGCGTTATTCTGATGTAATTGTTTTTTTTTTTTTTTTAATAAGTTCAAGTGGTCACAATTATCTGGCAGATCGTTTCAAGTTCCATTACATTTTATCCTGGGTACAGATTGGTGAACACCACACACATACACACATGTAGCAACAAATTCATCTAGTTTTTGTTACACTTAATGTTGATAATTAATTGATCATTGCATAAATTAGCACGACACATTCGTGTACAGGCTCCCGCAGATAGGCGCGAAGCGTCAGCACGACGGAACTCTTGTAGAACAATTTCTATGAAAACTTCATGGAAATTGTTCTACCAGAATCGCGTCGAACCGTCGCGTCGCGTCTGTCTGCGGGAGCCTTTACTGTCTTCTACCTAGCCTTGCCCAAGTATGTTGGGGTCACTTACCAGACATAGCTGAACACCAGTATTTTTCATAAAGCGACTGATTATTCTATTCATGTTACATTTCACCAATCAGCACGCCTAATTGTATAACACACTTGTAATCAACATCTGAATCATTTTGAAGGATATTGCTAATCCATTGCTTCATATGTTCAATAATTTTGTCTGCTCAGCAACGTAAATAACGCAGTGAATGTTGTTAAACGGTCAAAATGAAAGCCGTTGCTACTGTTAGTGTGTTACCCCGCTGTACCCGCCATTACAGTTCATCTATAGGTACAGCGTGTAACGGAAGGGGGGTATCAACCCTGAAGGAGGTGAATGTGCTCATGAAACTCAACAACTTTCCCCAAAGACAATAGGTCGAAATATGAAAAAAAAAATTGGCCCTCCCTTACAAAACTGACTACCAGCTGATTGATTTACTATGGGAGGGCCAAATTTCTTTTCATATTTCGACCTATGTTCTTTGGGGAAAGTTGTTGAGTTTCATGAGCACATTCACCTCCTTCAGGGTTGATACCCCCCTTCCGTTACACGTTGTATAATAGTTCAGTTTTTATCCGGAAACTTTGAAAGAGAGCCGAAATATTATTTTATTTTCCTAGGTTTATTAGAAAAAAAAAAAAACACATCTTGTAACTGTAACGACATCCTTGCTATAAAAACGAAATTAAACGTTTTATAGCGATGTTCCATTTTTTGTGGAACATCTAAAATGTAACACTATGATTGGGGCCATAACTTATTCTTTCGAAAATATTTTGTTATGATATTAAAACCTCCTGTAATAAGATGTTGCGGCTCAGATAAGATAGATAGGTACCGACGACGGGTTGTAAATATAAGGATTAGGGTAACGTATTGGGTTGTTTGTTGTTATGTCATGTAACCATTGAACTAGATGCAGCAACTGGAAAGTTACAAAAGGAGGTAAAAGAGTGAACATGTGATAAAATTAAGAGATGTAAGTGTACCTACCCAAATGAAACCTAGCAAAATGTTACGATGAGAATCATCATCATCTGCATAGCCTTTCTCAACTATGTTGGGGTCGGCTTCCAATCCAACCGGATGCAGCTGAATACCAGTATTTTACATGGAGCGACTGCCTATATGACCTCCACAACCCAGTTACTGGGTAATACGATACCACAATAAAAAATTAAAAAAAAATGAAAATATTTACAGGGTTACTGGTAACTCGACGTATTCCTTGCAGGACATCATAGTAGGGTTAAAATGCAACAAATTAAGCCACCAAATGTTCTACCGAAGTTCAGTAGTTTTTGAGTTAGTAAGGGTTTTAGATTTTTTGTGAAAAATCCCAGATTAAATTATTTGAACCCAATTTGAAAATTATTCACGGGGCGGCTGTACTGAAATTGGAGTTATTATCATAGTTGACGCCGTAGCGGATCGTTTTTAATAATTAAAAGTTCAAAATGACTAAAACTTTGGTGAAGATCACTAATAAAACTTTTTTTTTTGTAATTTTTGCTATTACTTCATACAAAATGTAGACAACATTTTGTATGAAGTAATAGCACAAAAAAAATACTACACCAGGTTCACAAATTATTAGTAAAATATCCTTGTCTTATCAGCTATCCAAAAAGGTATGAAAGTTAATACAAAGTCTTAGACTGCATTATGAAAATCGTTTTTGATTTAGTACAAGAAGGTGTTTATTCGGAAAATCAAATTAAACAATTTCGTGAAAATTATTATTATTTTTAATCAATATCAATTTGTGGTCTTTAATAACATGTATTTCACACGTCTTGTTCGAAGTGCTGCCCTCGGTTTCGAATACATGCTCTTATTCGCTTCCTCACTTCGGTTTTTGTGATTCTTGATGTGATTGTGGTCCTCATCTGGTCCACCGCATCTGTTATTCTCTCCCTTAGTTCTTCAATTGAATTTACGGGGGTCACATAAACTAGGTCTTTCATATGACCCCAGACGTAAAAGTCTAGCGGCGTCAGATCAGGGCTTCGTGCAGGCCACGGAATCGGCCCACCGCGCCCAATCCATCGGTTTGGATAGTTTTCATCCAGCAATTGTCGAATTGTGATGCGGAAGTGGGCTGGACATCCGTCATGTTGGTATATCATGTTTGCCCTTCTTTCTTCGGGTACATCCGTGAGCAGTGCTGCTAAATGATTTCTTAGGAAATCTTCATAAAGTTCCCCATTTAATGTTCGGGGTAAAATATGTGGGCCTATTTTATATGTGGGCCTTTTTGGATAGCTGATAAGACAAGGATATTTTACTAATAATTTGTACACCTGGTGTAGTATTTTTTTTTGTGCTAAGACAACATTTTGTATGAAGTAATAGCAAAAATTCCAAAAAAAAAAAAGGTTCGATTAGTGATCTTCACCAAAGTTTTAGTCATTTTGAACTTTTAATTATTAAAAACGATCCGCTACGGCGTCAACTATGATAATAACTCCAATTTCAGTACAGCCGCCCCGTGAATAATTTTCAAATTGGCTTCAAATAATTTAATCTGGGATTTTTCACAAAAAATCGAAAACCCTTACTAACTCAAAAACTACTGAACTTCGGTAGAACATTTGGTGGCTTAATTTGTTGCATTTTAACCCTACTATGATGTCCTGCAAGGAATACGTCGAGTTACCAGTAACCCTGTATATAAAATAATAAAATTATAATTTACAAAATTTTACGATGAGAATATCAACGCTAAAAATAACTACTATCCATTATTCGGCTGAGATTATTAAGTTGCAATTAAGGTACCTATTTGTTTTAACGTAAAACGTTTTCTACATTTTTTTTTTGTACTTTATAACATCACAGTTTAGGTTAAAAATAATGTACCTAATACATGCTAGAAATGTCGTCCAGCTTAGAGGAAACACTCATAAAACCAACAACACACGGTAACGGACGTGATTCAGTTTAACGAGACATTACACAGCAATGGGAAACTGTTAACATCCAATAAACCTGATTATATCAAAATAGACGCAGTGCTGTGCCCAGTATTCCCAGTAATCACGGATATTAGTTCATTATCATGATGGATAATCCGACTGTTTGGAATCCAATCTGAAATCAGTTACAGTGTAGTATCGATTGGACTGGTCATTATTTAGATGGCATTATTCTGTTTCAATAGATTTATATTTTGTTTATGTGTTCACTTATGAGTAGGTAAGTAGCTGTGCCAGGGAATTCATTCGCTTGCACGTTTCAGACGTTTTTAGCTAATCAGAATTCATGGGCAGATTTTTTTTGGTGCGGAACACTAATTAATTTCCTAAAACAAATATAGCCTTAGTTACTGCTTATAACATCAGCTATCTGGTAGTGAAATGTCCGTCAATTACCCGGGACCCGAAGATTACCCGGAACAACAGACAGACCAAAAAAAAAAATTTTATAAGTACCCTATATAGTGTATATGCGGAGAGGGGCCCGTGGCTATATAATAACAGCCACACTGGTCGATCGATCAGGTTAAGCTACGCTTGCCACGGTTGGTCTGTGGATAGGTGACCACACGTACCGAGACACCTCCGTGCTTCGGAAAGCACGTTAAGCCGTTGGTCCCGGCTGTCATTGGTGGATCTTTGACAGTCGTTACGGGTAGTCAGAAGCCCGAAAGTCTGACAATCAGTCTTACCTTGCGGTATCGTATTACCCAGTGACTGGGTTGTGTAGGTCAGATAGACAGTCGCTCCATATAAAATACTGGTATTCAGCTGCATCCAGTTACACTGGAAGGAAATATCTTGAGGAAACCGACATGTCCTAGAACCAATAAGACGGCACGGTTGGCGCAGTGGTCAAGCGATTGACTGCTGCGCTGCGTGTCGCGGGTTCGATTCCCGCACGGAACAAATATTTGTATGACCTACAAGTAGTTGTTCCGGGTCTGGCTGTTTGTGTATGTGAGTTAAAATGTTTGTAAACGCACACACGGAGAAATTCTTAGTGTGGGGCAACGATTTATAAAATATATACAACGTGTAACGTTAAATGCGCAAAACCTTTTAAGGGGTCATTGTACTCATCATTATGAACAACTTTTACTATGGGACCAAACCTGAAATCGCGAAAAAAAAATCAGCTGTTCCCTACATTTATGTTCGCATAACTCGTCAAAATGTAGGGAACAGCTGATTTTTTTTTCGCGATTTCCGGTTTGATCCCATAGTAAAAGTTGTTCATAATGATGAGTACAATGACCCCTTAAGAGGTTTTGCGCATTTAACGTTACACGTTGTATATATAAGGTCCCATTAAAATAGGTGGACAAACTTTTACAAATCATTCAGACCACCAAAATAAGGACAATGGTAAAAAAAAAAATAAGAAAAATGCATTAGATACTTTAAAAAAAAAAAAATCAGTTAGCGAAAATGCACTAAACATTTTGGTTACCCAATGCATAAACACATCCATGTCTGCTATCTCATAAATTCTGATTCTACGAAATAATGGTCCAGGCGCACGTGGCCATGTCACCACCCGCCGGTTTCATTGTTCAACTCATGCCATCTCACTCTAACATAGCCCTTCACCGCGGGGATGCCCGGGGCGAAGGGCCGCTGACGTAAAATATGACAAATTGACAATGAAGCCATTTCAGTTTTCGTCGCGCAACCGAGCCAACAGAACATGTTACATGAAAGTCTGCGTGTGTGTTGTTACGTAGTTATCACAATCGACAACAATGCCTTATTACGCGTACAGCAACCAAGAATACTTGGAAATGGTCCTGTGTTATCGTGAGTGCAACGAAAGCTTACGACAAGCCCAAATCCTTTATCAAGAAAGATTTGGAAGGCGGCCGAGCCTCACCATAATCCTGAGAGCAGTACAGCGCCGTCGTGAATGTGGCACCTTCATGCCACCAGCGGTTGACGCAGGAAGACCGCGCTATCCGGTGCGCCTTGAAGAAGACGTTTTAGATTTCTTTAGAATACACCCCACGGCGAGCACTGCCGATGCCGGTCGTGTATTCAACGTCAGCGATTTTTACGTGTGGAAGAAGCTCCTTCGTGATAAAGGCCACCACCCATATCATTGCACTCGTGTGCAAGAACTGAACAAATTAACATTTTGTAGGTGGCTACTGCAACAACCCCAACGTCACATTCTCTGGACTGATGAATGTACTTTTACACGTGTTGGGTTATTTAACATACATAATTCCCATTACTGGACAACTATTAACCCAAATAAAGTGAGACCGGATTATTACCAAACACGGTTTAGTGTAAATGTGTGGGTAGGAGTGCTAGACAATAAAGTTTTAGGGCCTGTTTCTTAACCGTTTAAACAATAATACGTACATAGACTTGTTACGTAACGATGTTGAAACAATGTTAGAAGATGTACCCCTGGTAGTCTGGCGTGACCTCTACTTCCAGCATGATGGCGCGCCAGCACACTTCGCTGGAAACGTAAGAGACTATCTCAATTCTCGGTTCGGAGACCGGTGGATTGGTCGGGGTGGTCCTGTCCCGTGGCCTGCTAGGAGCCTGGACTTGACTCCGCTTGATTTTTATTTCTGGGGTCGTGCTAAAGATTTATTGTACGGTGAAAATGGACACTTAATAGCCAGCGTGAATGAGCTATGTACGCGAATCACCCTCGCATTTGAAACAATAAAAAGTGAAAGTGACACTCTTTTAATAGTGCAAAGAAATTAAACGCGCTCGCAAGTGCATCGCTCAAAACGGTAGGCACGTTCAACAATGAATGTAATTACGTACCTATCCACCTATCGTCGTAGAGTAAGTAGTATTTATATTAATTATTGTAAATAGGGCTGATTCTAATTTTTAACCATGACTGATTCAGTGTTTTACTGTTATCGAACTTTAAATAAATAAAAAAGATTCATAACACTACATTGTATCCACTGCGCGCTTGTTTGTTTACAACTTTCTGCATTTGCTTTAATACTTTGATAACAGTTCAGCACGCAATTAGACAGTCCAAAGCCTGGTAAAGTGTGATGGGAAATTAGAATCTTTTCTTTTCGTACCTAGACGGTTCATAATCATGTGTTCAAGGAAAGTTTATTCACCCCCAATATTAGCCTGTTTTCAAATTGCGCGTCTTAGGTTATTTATTTTCGACTTTATTTTAAGGCTCACAATGTTGATTTTTGTTTGACACCTCGCCATATGTGTCGGCCCTAACAGTACTGGCCGCCCGAGTGCAAGTACTTACCCATAAGGATGGGTTTATTCTAGAGTGCCGGCTGTGGTGCCGAACAATTTATTATTTTCGATCAAAATAAAATCACTTTAATCATTGTTTTTTTTGCTTGGATATCTTTGGTTAGACGTACTGAACGCTGTATTAAAATTTGTCCAACTATTTTAATGGGACCTTATACAACGTGTCCCAGAAATCAACGTCAAGCCGAAAACGGGCAATAGGCCAAGTCGTGACAGCTATTAGAAAAATATAAAAAAAAATCTTGGTCATGTACTTTTCGAATTATAAGCATTCAAAAATAAATCTCAAAAAGTGACACCCTGTGATGGTTTTTCAAGTCCTGTGACTACATTATTAACATTTCGGTAGTTTTTTTCTCTGTGATGTAACCATGAATAACCCTTCTGTAAATTACAGTTAAAAGTAAAACGTAACTGCCTCAGTTCTAAATTAAATGTTAGATTTTTGCCCAATATTGAATTCAAAATAATGACATCACCCAACTTTAACCGACTGTACTGAAAAAAAAATCTACTACACTATTTTGGCAAGTAACTTTAAAAGATGGCGCGTTTAGTCAGGATTCCAAAATGGTATAACACATACTAATTGCTACTTCTTAATTGAGAAAAAACATTTTTTTTTTATGAAGCCGTATTTCATAAAATTTCGATTGAGACGAAGAGTGACGTTATTTTGACTAGTGTGAGCGAGAAAGATTCATTTTAGCTAATGTGAGGTGACGCTACTTTGACAAGTGGGAGCGAGATAGATAGTGACGCTACTTTTATCTAACTAAGAGGGAGACGGATTGACACATCATTTCATATGTGTGAGTGAAACAGATAGAGACGCTACTCTGGCTAAACAGGGATGCGTCGGCAAATTGTGCAATACTGCAGTACGTTACGCTCTTTCGTTGACTGCACATCTTTTTGTATTCGTATTGACTTCGTACTTACAACTGTGGCTTTGTTTATTGGACTTGATTTGCATTGTAATTTGGATTTATCTGCACCGTTTCTGACAACCCCGGACTTGTTTTAATCGCAACCCCGTGTTTGTGTAGTGTTTTATCATGCCATCTCGATACACCGCACAGGAATACGCCAACATGCATCTCATTTATGGAGAATGCTTATGCAACGCCAATGCCGCAGCAAGAGTGTATCGTGAGAGATACCCGAATGCTGAGCGTCATCCCGATCATCGAGTATTTATTAATGTGCATCGGTCATTATCAGAGGGTCGATTTCCTAGCCAAATGGTTAGCGAGGGAAGACCCGTTATGCCCTACGAAGCCGAAGTCTTGCAAGCAGTTGAAGAAGACAGAAGTATCTCAGTACGTGGAATTGAACAGAGCATAGGAGTCCCCAAAAGTACTGCACATCGTATTTTAAAAAAGAACGAGTTTCACCCATACCATGTACGACGAGTACAAAGTCTGCTACCCCGAGACTACCCAGAGAGAGTACGATTTTGTCGAACGATGTTGCAGAGGCACCGAGAGGACCCGCGATTCTTTGAAAAAATTCTATGGTCCGATGAATCAACATTTAAAAAGGACGGTTACATGAACCTCCACAATTTGCACGAATGGCACGTGGAAAATCCAAATTTGATGCGGGAAGATAGATCTCAGTACCAGTTTAAAGTAAATATGTGGACGGGAATTTTGAATGGTAAAGTTATTGGTCCAATCGAGCTGCCGGAGAATTTAAATGCCCAGGGTTATTTGAACTTCTTACAGAACCAATTACCAGAATTATTGGAAGAAGTGCCACTGAACATTTACGGCAGCATGTGGTATCAACAAGATGGCTGCCCAGCGCATTATGCTCTCACTGTACGAGAGTTTCTCAATCGAGAATACCCCGATAGGTGGATTGGGCGGGGTGGTACAATTTCGTGGCCTGCCCGTTCACCCGATTTAAACCCCATAGATTTTTTTTACTGGGGTACGATAAAGGATAAAGTGTACTCTAAACCAATTCAAGATTTAGACGAGCTGCGCCAAAGAATTGCAGAAGCCGCTGAATACATCAACTCAAGAAGATACGCCCGTCTTATTACGCGATCATTTTTAAAGAGATGTAGAACTTGCATTGCAGCTGAAGGAAAACAGTTTGAACATTTGTTATAAAACTTCGTAAATCTGATTTAATAAAAATTATAATAAAAGAAATCCAACGACTGAATTTTATTTCAAATGCACCTAAAACCAACAATGTACTTTTTTTCCTCAATTAAGAAGTAGCAATTAGTATGTGTTATACCATTTTGGAATCCTGACTAAACGCGCCATCTTTTAAAGTTACTTGCCAAAATAGTGTAGTAGATTTTTTTTTCAGTACAGTCGGTTAAAGTTGGGTGATGTCATTATTTTGAATTCAATATTGGGCAAAAATCTAACATTTAATTTAAAACTGAGGCAGTTACGTTTTAACTTTTAACTGTAATTTACAGAAGGGTTATTCATGGTTAGATCACAGAGAAAAAAACTACCGAAATGTTAATAATGTAGTCACAGGACTTGAAAAATCATCACAGGGTGTCACTTTTTGAGATTTATTTTTGAATGCTTATAATTCGAAAAGTACATGACCAAGATTTTTTTTTATATTTTTCTAATAGCTGTCACGACTTGGCCTATTGCCCGTTTTCGGCTTGACGTTGATTTCTGGGACACGTTGTATATAATAATTCGAAGACATATGACATCTACCAACCGGTACTGGGCCCGCGTGGTGGATTACGGCCCACTACCATTCACGGAGAGGAGGGCTGGGTCCCAGCAGTGGGAACTTTATAGGCCGATCATGCTGTGGAACTTTTTAGAACGTACAGACGCCAGCACATCAAGCTACCCGAAACTGTCAGATTTTCCCAATCAACTTTGAACCTTATACTTTAGCAATAAAGTTGAAAATCTATTAAAGAAATCTGACAGATTGTGGTAGCTTGATGTGCTGGCGTCTACATGAAGTGGGCTTCGCGTGGTAAATAAATTTTACCCCGTGATTGATTGCCGAACCCACATTAAAGCTACACAGTGGGTTCCAAAAACAATCAAATACACGAAAATACATAAAAATAACCTCTCTTTAAAATTCTCACGACGCACATATGCTCCTGCGCATATGCGGGGTTGAATCGTCTAGACGCTGAACGAAAACAAACGTACCCAAGGTTAAGTTTATAATTTATGGCCACTTCAGCGATGACAGGCCACTGCTTGAAAATAATTATCCGATAAATAAACAATGCCCGCTTTGATGGCTACCATTCAGAAACTGTAGCATAAAAGTAATTAAGATATTTATTTTACGATACTTATTTATGTATTGTGTTGAGCTTTCATACTGATTGTTATACAAAGACCGGTTTATGTCAGCGAAGCTATAAATAATTCATAATGTGACATAAATTTTGTTCCGTTTAGTTAAGAGATAACCCTTTCATAGTTATAATTTCCCAAAAAACTTACCTTTTTCTCCAGAAGCCCGATAAGGTTTTTTCTCTCTAGTAGCCGTTGTAGCCATGCAAAGCTTTTGAGATGTTTATTTTACGAGACTTAAAAGATGTGTGGGCTTCGATAATGCAATCTTGAAAATTACTAAGAAAAACATTTCATCAAATTCTCATAATATTTTCATTTCACGAAGATGTGACAACTAGCATAGTTGGTTCGGACGACACTTACAGACATAATGACACTGTTGACATTTCTACTTTCCAGGTGCTACCCAGAGATAGCTTTAGCAAACGAACTAAATGGTTGGTCTTCAGAAACACTGTTTACTCTTCACATAGTTACTTCGAAAGCATTGTGTGCGGAACCCGTTTATGTAGCTCGCAACGGCATCAAATCCCTAAAATATCACCAGAATTTGCCCATGCTTTGGAAATGTTGAAATGTTGAAGTGTAATATTTACTGAACGCGGCCTTATAAGTCATGTCGTAACAACATAACATATGAAAATATTTTGACTGCAACCTTTAAGTTTATAGGTAAGTCTCACGAAACCTGCGCGCTCGCACGATCACACGCGGGTACCTTATACGTGGGTGTTATTATAAAAATAAATGAAAACATCCATACTGAATAATGTTTGTTTTGAAGGGCTCAACGGCGGAGGCGGACCCACACAAAGAGGGATTGATCGCTCCAAACTAGTAAAATATTAACCGCTCTACTTTTGGAATTGATTAATTGTCAGATGTGCGTACAAAACGCGAGTGCCTGTTCCAATTTAAGAACAGTCCCAAATGTCTATTTGTCGACGGCACAGCTAGTTTTTTAATTGCTGGTACCTACCATCAATCGCTCAGCCGACGTTGATTTACAAGCTAACGATCCGTCTTAATGGACAATTGGAATTCAAAATAGACGTTTCGTGTGAAAAGTGTTTGACAAGGGACGATTACTTTTTTGGGCACTTGCGACATGGTAAGGAGGGTATTGTCATTGCGTCGGTGCGTACAGTCGAAATTGCACAAGTTTTTACGAAAGTTTTGTACAATGCGCGTCTCGTCGTTCACAATGGTATATTTTTGTTCGTGCGGTCTGTACTGACAGTTCGCGTGATGTATTGGGCTCGGGCAGAGGATTATTTTTACCCATTTCACGAAGTTTGCATGCATCTATTGTGAATGGCGGAAGCGGCTCCACAAAGCGCCCAAAAGATTATTGTTAAGAGGGAATTTGGTATGCTCGTAAATGATTGGGGATTTGAAATATAATATTTTGCAACGGATAATCGGCTTTGGTCGTTTGTTTTGGTAAATTGCTGTACATAGGTCTAAATGAAATATAATAGATTCCTGCCGAGGCTTTTGATAGTTTGAAATAAAATAATGGGGATGCCCATAATAATAGCTCAATCTATGATCAGTATCTACTTAATAATAGCTTTAAAAGTATTACCGAGTAACCATGTACCTAACTTTTCAAGTAAAATGTTCTAGTTGTCGGCACAAAACTAGAAAATTACAAGCAACAATTCCCAAAAAAAAAACACTAGAGCATCCCGTCAAACTTGGTAAGTAAATAAAAGAACATTATTAGCGGGGGCGTCAAAGAAAACTGGCCAAGTAACAAAAAATCAACAATAGAGAGGACAAAGTTAACACCCCTGCTTAGCTTAGGGCTAGAGTTTTATAATGTTGGTATATAAATAACGTCGAGATCGCACCTGGGACAGTGTTATATTCTTTATTCTTTAGACGATGTGACGTTTTTTGTAGTTTTTGTGAAAAGTAAATCGTTCATTTAAAAATCGTGACTGCTTTGTTATACATGACTTTTCATATGGTTTGTTCATAATGTATTCTTTAAAAGGAATATATTTAATAGGTCAAGTAACCCAATGTCAGCGCGGCGCAGCGGCCCGGTGACGACTCCTCCTTCGACAAAGCGTCGTCGCAGACGCAAGAAACGATTAGAATGGCCAGTAAAACTAAAACGGCACATAAAAACTTTACAATTTTTTTAATAACTTATTTTCTCTTTGAAATGGGTCAATTGAATTAAAAATCAGTTGGGGTGTCTGAGGTTTTGCGCATTTAACGTTACACGTTGTATATTTGAAATACAGTTCCAGTTCAAACACGCGCTGTCATCAACGTTTTTTTTTCTTCTTCAAAGACACGTTACCATCGCCTTGGTTTTTTTTTTAATTTTCCAAACTGAAATTTGAAACTAATCACATTGCCAATGACCAGTCATAAAATTTTATCTCTCAATAAAATAAACAACTTCTTTTCATATTAAAACATGAAAGACACACATAATATTATCAGAAATCGGAGCGCCATCGTGTCTCGAGACATAAATATTATAAATAACGTTTGCCAACTTTGAAGTCGCACTGACTTGTCAAAACGTCTAAAGGAGCAAAAGTTTATGTTATTATGTTGGTATACCGATCAAAGTTCTGGATTCCTTTGCAGTAGCTTGTGAAACTGCGACGTGATAAATATATGATGAATTTTACGATATAGTTTTATTTTATTAGGTTGAGACCTACCTTGATGGACGACTGAGTGGCTGTAAAATTTATAATTTGTGTTTTATTATCGTTCGGCTTTTCTCGGTGCGGTGTGAAAGCGTTATTTGTGATTTATAGTTACTTTTAGTATTACAAATACCTGCAGTATTTATCCTCTTACTAAGTACCTAATTAGCTACGTGAGTTTTAAATAATTTTACATTCAAATTCATTGATTGCAACACTCGAGGCACAAAACTTAAGTATAGGTAGACAGACGACGCAAAAGGTCATATAAATTCATCAACTCATGTTTATCTGGATACCAGGTTAAAAATAAATATGTAAATAGCAAAAATAAAGAACAAACATACAATGTAATTTACTATCAGCAGTTTGCCAATTATTATCATTGAATGCCTTTCAATTAGCATTTAATTAGGACAGTAAGTACTCAAATTAATACATTACATTATAAATACGTTTATTGATTTCACAAAACTGCTCTCATTGGGCCGTTTCACGACTCAACAGACCTCGGCTGTTATCCTGTTACATAATGTGCTACATTATTCATTTAGAGATAAACTTTAATAAAATAATAACGAATGATAACCTAGAGTCAGAAATGATTATCTATGGTTATCGAGAAATTCTTGATCCGTTTTGTCACGAAATTGTTGTCTATGTAGAATGGTACTGATAAATAATTGCTTTGTCAACTTATACATAGATAAGGTAAAGCCTACCAGTACTTTATATACAATGTATTTCATATGTTCTCGATAATGTTGTGTAGAAAATATGGGTAGCATGCTTAGTTACACTGACGAGCACTATTCAGGATACCTGTGGGCTCCACTACCCATCTTTTGCTTTAGTAGTGACGTAGTGCTTTTTAGTATTCTCTTAACAGCTTGTTGCAGAGGATCTAAAGAAAAGCTCACGTTTATAATACCTATAACTAACAGGAGATAAATAAAAAGATACCTCAACTATTGTTTTGTCGGTCCTCTGGCTGCAAAATATATACAACGTGTAACGTTAAATGCGCAAAACCTGAAAATAGTTTGATTAGAATAACGAGTAGAATTAATTGAACCAATTTTTAATATAGGTTATATTTTTCAAAAAATCTTAACTAAAAACGTTGCCGTGTCTATTTATAAATAGGTCAAGCAAGCCAATGTCAGCGCGGTGCAGCGGCCCGGTGACGACTTCTCCCTCGATGAAGCGTCGTCGACTCGTCGCAGACGCAAGAAACGATCAGAATGGCCCGTAAAACTAAAACAGCACATAAAACCTTTACAATTTTTTTAATGACTTATCTTCTCTCTGAAATAGGTCAATTGAATTAAAAATCAGGTGGGGTGTCTGAGGTTTTGCGCATTTAACGTTACATGTTGTATATTTCCCCTAAGAATAGGAAAACTAAACGCTAAAAAAGTTGCACCTAAAAGACAGAGGAGTGCAAACGGCTCACCCATTCTTTATCTACTGAACCTTTTAATCGTTTAAAAATTCACCTAAACTACGTCCTGCACCTGCTATTGTTTTACATTCCCATGGGAACTTTCATTTTTCCCGGATGTTTTAAAATGCATGTTCATCTGGAAGTAATGTATTAGGATCGATGAAAGTATGTTCAAGATTCTATCAGACGTTAGTGGATGGGTAGGAAGATAAACGTTTATGACAGCTTTTTATGGACAAAAACGCGAATGAAATAAAGTATTTGCAATGTTTGGAAAATAAACTTTTAAAGGCCAGTTACTTATTGAATAATTCACCAACATTTCCTTTATTTTATATCTGAATCTCTTCTGTTTTATTCTGTCGATTATGAGGCTTCTCCTATAAATGAAGTAGGTAATTAATTAAAACATTATCACCACATTGCAAAATTTGCGTAATGTGGGTGTGTACTGTACTATGGGTGCACCTCTGCCTAACCTTTTGGGGATTACAGCCGTGATACTATGTGTTTTGTGTGAAAAATTCGTGCTAACATTGACATTGAGATACAAGAGCAAATAAGAGTGAAAAAATAAAAGAAAGAATAAAATCAAATTCATCATCATCTGCAGCCTTTTCGCAACTATGTTGGGGTCGGCTTCCAGTCTAACCGGATGCAGCTGAATACCAGTATTTTACACGGAGCGACTGCCTATCTGACCTCCACAACCCAGTTACTGGGTAATACGATACCCCTTGGTAAGACTGGTTGTCAGAGTTTCGGGCTTCTGACGATCCGTAACGACTGTCAAAGATCTACGAATGATAGCCGGGACCAAAAGCTTAACGTGCTTTCCGAGGCACCGAGGGGTCTTGGTATGTAAAGATGGTCACCTATCTACAGACCAACCGCGGCAAGCTTAGCTTAACCTGATCGATCGAAGCCGAAATCAAATTAAATTGTGAAATTAAAACACAAACGTTTTACTCCTTAAAACAGTTAGAATTTCATTTGGCATCGTAAAATAAGTTCAGCTGAAATAAAACTGTTTTTTGTTTTACCTCTGTGAGTTTAGCCAAGCGAGGCGGTCAATAAATTAAATGAAATAATCTCTCAGTTTCATACTAAACCATAACGTGTAGAAGTTAACACCTATTGTGTGAAGGATATAATTTTGGTCATGTTTCAGTCTTGAGAAATTGTCCAGGGGATCTACCTACTTAGTGGTTTCACGTGTAAGTCCTAGAACTTGATTTGAAAGGATATCTTATGATTTTTCCAGCACGATGGATTGAGAAATCCTGAAAGTGGTAAGTGGTAGGTAAGTGTATTTATCTGTGTATCTATTTTAGTCTGTTGTAAACTAATCAACAACAACAACCCCATTTTTATGCCCTGGTAAATCACTGTCCATCCCAAGGTTGCCAGGAAGAGATGGCAGAAAGCGATACGGTCGCCCATTGTATATTTTTGTTTGATCATCTTTTTTTTTTGTTATTAATTTTTGTGTTGTACAATAAAGTATATATAAAAAAATAAGTGAAATGAATAATATTATGGACATAAGTGCTTCTTGATCCAACTTTAGCTTATTTTCACGTAACCTACCTAATAAATGAACATTATTTCACTTGTGTCTGAAGTTCATGACTAACGTCCATTTGAGCTTTTCATAAAATAAAGTGGAAAACATATCTCAGTAAACGGCTTTATTGACACTTTGCGGTTTTTCAATAACTCTGAAACTGACCGCTGCAGTGGTATGGTTAACCATAGCACGGTGTGCCATAATAAATTAACTACAAACGTGTCTTGAAAGCAAAGCAAACAAAAAATTAGGTTACTGTAATAAACTGCACACTTCGCGTGCACCATTTACGGCTTCTTAATTTTAATAACCATGTAAAACTATATCGGAGCTATTCACACAATTTACATGAGAACATGTAATATGCAAAATACTTGATATAAAATGTAAGGCGGTGTGCCCACGAGGCAAGTGGGCAAGGCACTGACACTGACTCACCGAGGCAGCTGTGTGTAAATCTCCCGGGCCATCAGTAAAATTCTGAATAATTTGAATCTCGCCCTCGGCCAAGTGTCAAATTTTCCACGTCATTAAACCGTGCCTTTTAACTTTAAAATTAGAGATTTAAAAATTTACAAGCGTTTTTGATTCGCGCCGGTCTCGTAATCAATCTAAATCGTGTTACCACGGTTTGCGATATTGGATGTTGTGTATTAATGTGATGATGATGTGTATTAATACCTAATATTAATTGCTGATTAAATTTTGATGGATGAAGATTATTTTGTATTTTTATACTTGCATAAAATGCTTAGAAATATAACTACTTCAGCCCATAATTATTTTACACGAACATCGTATAAAGTGTTCTTAATTTCTGGCATAATTTACAGCCGGTAATTATGAACGATGTACAAAATCCCCCAATCAAAATATCTGACATTCCGAGCGATAAGGTACAAAATATAAAATCGAGTTCCGCGAAACTCCCGCCTTTGATGTACAGGAATTTCTCGAGTTAGCGGTTGATTCATCGCAGTGGATATTTCTGGAGCCTGAACCCCATGACTTTACGTACGCGCGTGGCGAAAGCGCGGTTACATTTGTTTTGCCGAGACGAGCAGTTATACACGCCGCAGCGATTAAACACCCATACAGTGTTGCTCAATGTTTGACCACATGTTTCTACCATCATCGCACCACGCGCGCTATCAAAATATTGACCCTCTTATCCGCAGCGAGCACTGCGTGCACTTTATACAAGTGTGTCCACCTCCTTATTTGCTTACCCTATTAGCGGGCACTCAATGGCCAAGCATGCGGCATTAAAATTATTGATTTAAGTGGCGTCTATACGGCAATAATGAAAGAATTCCATCTTATCACACACGAATTATCACCAATTACGGCTACCTACTTTTTTGTTCTCTCGAAGCTCCAAAACGGCTCGTTAGGGTCATTTATTTAGGATGGTTTTTTGTCAAAAAGGGGCATACTTAAACCTAAAGGGTGGGCTGTAACAATTAAGGAGCCGTTAGAGTTAAAAAATGTCACCCCTTCAAAGGCTCTCCGCGTGTGCAGTGTCCAAAAAAGTGGACACTTTTTTATCACCTGGGTTGGAAGTCACAAAATGTTTATCGCCACTCGATGGCATGTTGATTTATGTTTCCACCCTAAACGGGGACCAACCGAAATGAATTAGATTGTTTAATTGGTCATTTATTTTCGATGATAACGCGGTCGCAGCGTTGAGTGATTTGAGGTCACTGGAGTGGTGCTCCAACGACCAAAAATGATTTATTTTTGTTTTAAATTACCAAACATTTTTGAAAGTAAAAGCTCAATGTATAAAGAAAATAAAATAATTTAGGCATCAGCTGTTGATCTAACATGAGATTTATTACACATAATTGCTATGAGGAGCACGGTATCTCATGTATTATGGATTATGTCGGAGAAATATGGTGTGTAAGACAAAAGGTAAAAACTATTGAAAATTGATTATAATAAGAACAGCAGCAGTGGTCAGATAGTTGAACATATATTCGTGGTCCATATTTTTTATGTGCAAGTGACAAGTATAAAACATAAACAACTCGTAACTATGAATATTTAAAATCAGACAGACATGTGTAAATAGGATTATACACAAGCCAGTGGCATACAATATGCGACCTCCAATACGCCCCCTTAATCTATTACACATGCGTATGATCCCATCTGTACTTGTCAGTACTCGGTACATAAAACTAATTAAATTACTAACACTTCTGTGTCCGTCTGTACTACGCTGTACCCAAAAGTAGAGTACAAAAACAGAAGAAATCTAACAAAATAAGGCATGCATAACGAAATAAAATTTAGAAAAAATTATCTATTACACAAAACACTATTAAAAAACATAACACATCAAAACATCTAACTAGTCATTCGCCCTCTTAATAGAATAATTTGACATGGATAAATCCTTTAAAAATTCTCTAAGCTTCGGGCTGTGAACACTTTTAGTTAAAATGTCCGCTATCATCTTATCAGTTGACATGTACCTTATTTCAACTTTGTTATCCAGTACACACTCACGAATAAAATGATACTTGATGTCTATGTGCTTTGTTCTATTATGCATCATTTTGTTAGCTGCAATTTTATGCGCCGACTGATTGTCATTATAAATTACTACCGCTTTACTATCCACAGCTGTCAAACTGCTCAGTAAACTACGTAAATAAAGAGCTTCCTTCGAAGCTTGACTCAATCCTATGTACTCTGCCTCTGTGGAGGACAAGGATACTGTCGCTTGCTTCCTACTCTCCCATGACACAATATTTTTACCTAGTCTGAAAATTAACCCCGTAAAAGACTTCCTATCAAGTGCCCCTCCCCAATCTGCATCAACGTAGCCTCGTAAGTCTAAATCTCCTGACTTCCTAAAAGTAAGACAAAGGTTAGACGTACCCTTCAAATACCTTAAGATCCGTTTCGCACATTTAAAGTGTATTTCGTCATAACACGAATTAAATTGTGAAAGCACACTTACCGCATGTGCTATGTCTGGTCGCGTATTACAGGCTAAATAGTTTAGACACCCTATTAAGCTTTGATATGGCAGATTGCTATGGGAATTTGTCGATCTTTCTAATTTCATACCGACTTCCATTGGGGTCGAAACTGGTTTGGCGTCTGTCATGTTGAAGTCATTCAAAATATCTAAAATGAACTGTTGCTGATCTAGACAAATTACATCTTTATCTCTTCTCAGCCTCATGCCTAAAACATGCCTAGCCGCGCCTAAATCTTTCACTTTAAACTTGTCAAGCAAATCGGTTTTTAATTTTTGCTTTTCTTGTTCACAATTTCCAAAAATAAAAAGGTCATCTACGTAAATAACGACAATTAACTTCTTATTGTTTTTAAGCTGCTTTTGATACAAACACGGTTCTATTTTTGATTGCACAAAACCTAAATTCAACATTTCTTTGTCTAATTCCTTGAACCAAGCATTCGAAGCTTGTTTCAATCCATACAAAGAACGCTGCAGCTTACATACTCTGGTTTCTTGACCTTTGACTACTGCTCCTTTCGGTTGGAGCATGTAAATATCCTCTTTAATCTTACCATATAAAAACGCGGTCGTGATGTCCCACTGGTCAATAAACCAACCGTATTCAACAGCTAGCGAGAACAATAATCGTAGCGTGGAGCTTCTAACTACAGGAGAATAAGTCTCAGTATAGTCTACACCACATACCTGTGTGAACCCTTTCGCTACTAGTCTAGCCTTGTACTTCGTTACCTTGCCATCGCTATCTCTTTTGATTTTGAACACCCATTTGCACTGGATAGGCTTCTTATCAGCTGGAAGATCCACCAACGTCCAAGTTTGGTTCTCTCTTAGTGACATAAGTTCATCATCTATCGCTTTTTGCCATAAGTCACTATCGGGTCTCGCCAACGCTTCATTAATATTCAATGGATCACCATCAAGAGTGCTCTCCTTGGCATACATAACATTGCATCCGTACCGATCAACTTGTCTGCGTTCTCTTAAAGGATACCTTCTTTCTGATTCAGGTATTATCACTTCCTCTTCAGTCAATACGTCGTCAGGTACTTGCTCTGTTAGTACTGGTTCAGGTCCTATCTCCTCCGATACTTCTATGTTCTCTTCTACAGCATCACGGTACGCATCATCGTGAGTCTCCAAGAGTTCTGATCTGTTTGTTGATCTGTTTGTTAAACTGGAAGGAACAGAATCTGTATTCAGGTTTATGATCACTTCCGACTCTTTCACGTTTTCTTTCTGAAGAAAAACGTTTTCCAGAAATTTGACATCTCTTGCAGTTGTCACTTCACCTGTCTTAGGATTCATCAGACGATAACCCTTCTGATTATCTGGATATCCAATAAAAATCATCGGTTCCGTCTTCATATCCAGTTTACGTCTCTTTTGTTTTGGTATCAATCTATACGCCAAACAACCAAAGATTTTCAGATGACTTACATCCACATCTTTTCCAGTCCAAACCTTCTCTGGTACTGCATTATTCAATGCTTTCGTGGGGCTTCTGTTTTTTAAGTAAACAACAGTATTAACAGCCTCGGCCCAATACTTCTTGCTCAAGTTCGATTCTGACAGTAATGTTCTGGCCTTTTCTATTATAGTCCGATTCGCTCTTTCTGCAACAGAATTTTGTTCCGGCGTGTACGGTACAGTCGTCTGGTGTTTTATACCTGCAGACTTCAAAAATGATTTAAATTTACCATTACAGTACTCTGCGCCGTTGTCAGATCTCAGACATTTAATAGATTTACTAGTCTCATTCTCGACTTCCGCCTTGTATTCACGGAACTTCTCAAAAGTTTCGCTTTTGTTCTTCAAAAAATAAACATGCGTCTTCCGAGTATAATCGTCGATAAATAGAAGAACATACCTCGAACCACCGAACGACGGCTCCTCGATTGGTCCACAAACATCGCTAAAAACCAACTGTAAGACCTCGTTTGCTCTCGTACCTTGGTTTTTAAAAGGACTTTTGCATGTCTTTCCTTCAACACATGGAATACACGGCTCGCATAAATCAGTACTCTTGAATTCCATACCACTTACTAAAACTTTCATTTTATTCATATAATTACGCGATAAATGAGCTAATCTTTTATGCCAAATGTTCGAAATATTTTCATTTTCTTTTGACAATGTCACATTCACGACGTTATTTTTCTTTTCTGTCAATTCATAAATTCCGTCGACCTCTTCACATCTTGCAACCATTCGATTCTTATTTTGAATGATGCAACCTCCTTTGTCAAAATTCATGGAATATTTTTTCTTGGTCAAATCGCTCACCGAAATTAGGTTCATGGATAAATTAGGAACATGTAAAACGTTTTCTAAAATTAATTTTTCGTTTTCGCTGACTTGTGGCTCAGCATTTCCTCGTCCTTTAACCAACAATTTCTCGCCGTTTGCTACTGCAATCTTCATGTTACCTTTTTCAGGTGTATAAGACAACAATTTGTTTTTATCGTGGGTCATATGATTTGAGCACCCACTGTCTAAATACCACTTGTCTTTGTTTATCGCCTCCTTTGTATTCAGGCAGATATTCGCGGTTTTGATCCGCTCCTTGCATTCGGACGCCTTGTGGCCTTGCTTGTGGCACTTATAACACTTGTAGACAAACTTCTGCTTACGATCGTTAGTTTTAATATTAGATCTTGCATCGTTCTGTACTTTACGTGTAACTAAGGCTTGTTCGTACTCTGTGTTCAACTTACTTTGTCTACTTCCTTCTTGTAACAATTTCATTTTAATTTGCTCTAACGTGATCTCTTTTCCACTATTATCTACAGCCATTATAAGAGGGCTGTAATCAGCAGTCAACCCACCCAGCAAAATCGATATGATCCAATCATCAGGGATTTGAGCATCAATATCGGACAATTGTTGTGTCAGGAATGTAATTTTGGATATAAAGCTTTCCATAGAATCGAAATTCTGTAACTTACAGTTGAAAAGCTCTCGCTGAATATGTATGCGTCTTCCCCAACCTTTGTCTTCATACGCTTTCTGTAAGCTGTTCCAGGCTTCTTTCGCAGTCTTCGCATTGTAGACGTGGGTAAAGCACTCTGGTTCTAACAACAAGCATATTGTCGTTCGTGCCTGCCGGTCTACGTCAGCATTTACTACATCTGTAGAAATTACTCCCC
Source organism: Eremobia ochroleuca (assembly GCA_949629135.1). NCBI lineage: Eukaryota > Metazoa > Arthropoda > Insecta > Lepidoptera > Noctuidae > Eremobia > Eremobia ochroleuca. The sequence continues at coordinate 14,444,423 of OX451392.1, forward strand.
ACCAGTTTTTATTCTCCAAGTAATTTCGCACCAAGAATTTCCAGTTTGGGTAGTCGGACGATCCTTTCAGCTTCTTTATTCCACTTATGCCACCTTCAGCAGACATAATTGAAATTTCGTAAATTTCACACTTATCGTACTCAATTAATATTAAAACCACTCAACTTATTATGCTCTAGCACTATCAGAGCATGCAAAAGGGCAATAACTTATTAACCTTTTATCCTGGGCCCATAACCTATTGAAAATTGATTATAATAAGAACAGCAGCAGTGGTCAGATAGTTGAACATATATTCGTGGTCCATATTTTTTATGTGCAAGTGACAAGTATAAAACATAAACAACTCGTAACTATGAATATTTAAAATCAGACAGACATGTGTAAATAGGATTATACACAAGCCAGTGGCATACAATATGCGACCTCCAATAAAAACGCTTACATAAAAACTGGCTAAAGACCGCCCCACACTTTCTTTAGGCCACCCGTGACGTAGAAATTAAAGGGTTATCTTAAAATTATGCTTAATTGAAGGGTCTAAAAATACGGATTGAATATCAAGCGGTTTGATTGATAGCTTTTACCTTAACGTAGTGTTTCCGATAATGGTGGTGCATGTTTGAATTCCGGAATTTATTAGCCTAATTATCATAAGATAAGTTACAGTGCACGGTCTGTGAACCAATACAAATGTCTGTTATCGACACTGAAGGTGTTTTAAATAAAGAAATAATAAAATTTAAAACAGTTTCTTATGTGGGAAGGTAATCATTTTATTCATCTTAAAAGTTTATAGATAGGTAGATACGAGTAGATAAAATACTCTTTATTATGTACACCATAAAAAATATGTACATATTAAGATGTAGAAATTTCACAAGTCTTGACACAATGGGCGGTCTTATCGCAATAAAGTGAATTTTCATCTTTATCATCATCATCTCTGGATTGATTGATAAAAATCGATTCAAACATTCTCAATAGGATACCTATTTGCATTCTGATAACATTCATTGGAATAAAACTAAATGCTCGCTATCGATGATATTGATAGAACATAAACCTAATCAATAATTAATTCATATGCCTCGTTATAATCATATTATTCTAACCGGATGGAAATTTAAATTTGATTGAAACATACATTCAAAATGCATGCGGAATTTCAACAACGCAATATAATATTACAATCACAGAGTAGCAATATAACAGAGACGAAATTTTGTACAAACTGACACTCACCCATAACCACGAAAGTACTAGTGTCACTATTGCAAAACAATTGTGAAAAGCTTGGTCTCTGAGAAATGTTATACTCATGTAACAATACGCAGCATCCGCGAAACGCTATCAGAACTCAACACGACACACCACATCACAGGGAAACAAATCCCACTTATGTACAACTTTAGACTATTTACTATTTACTCAGAAATGATACTTACTTTAACAAATACTACACAAGTTTTGGTAAATGAAGTTGAGTATTTTAATTTTGAAGTAAAAGCTTTGCTCTACGTGAGATTTTAGTTTTCTTGCAAGAAATACACATTTTACGCAAGGGATATTTGTGTCTTGTTTTTTTACGGGTGGTAATACTTTTTTAAATACGGGGTTTGGCACGCTAACAAAAACAAAATACCTTTAAAAACAATTCTTGTAGCATCTAGGTTGTAAACTCAAGTTAGATAGTTGGCTGTATACAAACACATCATTCGTTACCCACTAAAAAGATTCCGACGAATTGAGAACATCTCCCTCCTTTTCTTAAAGTCGGTTAAAAGATAGAAGAATACTCACTCATTACACCACAAGACAATTCAAATTAAAACAGCTCAGACATGCTATGTAAAAACATTGAAAAAACCGTATTTACGTGGTAAATTTGGAGCTTGGACACAGCTACAAATATATCGTTCCAATGTGCTCGCGATAATGTTGCACGATGATTCCTTGAATCGATCAATATCAACCACAATTTGAATTATTTTGAAAGATATTGCTAATCCATTGCTTCAAATGTTCGAAAAATTTGCCTGCTCAACAACGTAAATGATGTAATGAATGTTGTTGAATTGTCAAAATAAAAGCTATTGCTACTGATATTGTGTTACGCAATAACCCCGCAGTTCTCAGAACATAGATTTTATCGTACCAAAAAAAAAAAATCTAAACAAAAAACACAGCACGCAAAATGTTTCCTTCTAACCCTACTATAAACAGCATCTGTATGCGTGAACTAAAAAAAAAAATACAGTCTACATTTTTTCCTACGCCGAAAAGGTTTCAGAGTCGTAATCAAATCCTGTTAATATTCAGGGCTCCGGTTTCAAGCAATGCTTTATGAATTCGGTTTAGAGATTCCATTATGTTATTTATGGGTCGAATCGACCGGTATTTATGGCACAACTAATTACGAACATTTGCATTTTAGTGTTTGTTTTCCCACAGAGCGTTTATTTCCTGTTTTATGTGTGTGTGTGTATGTCTGTTTTTTCCCTTGTGAATTAAGCTTTAGTAATGGCGATAATCTGATTTAGATTTTGTTTGGTTAGGTGTGAAATGGATTTGTTATCGCAAATACATTTAGTTGCAATAAATCAGAGGTCATTAATCTAACGTTTTGTATGTGTGGGCTGGACTGTTTTCAGTTTCCCACACTGAACGCGAAGTTTTGTTATTTTACGTAAAAGCAAAGCATATTAAATAACATCAACGTTACCAAAACACTACATAAAGAGCTCTCCACAAACTGAAAACAACAATATCACGTGAAATAAGCCCTGAATGAAACAGTTTATTAACACAAAACCTCCGCATTTAAGTCGCAAACAATGGAACATTGTTCGCAACAGTACGCGCACTATTCTCCCTCCTAATTCCTTAAATCTTCCAAATGAGGGCCGCTTGAGTGATATGTGAATTTCAATACTCAAGGAACTATCGTTTTAATTGGCTCAACAAAAACTGGCACTTAGAAACAAAGGTGTTTTACAACAACAGATGTTGGAACAAAGAGCGACGTTTACGATGTTTTTGCTACTGGACGCATAAGGAAACGCATGTGTTTTTCTTGAAAGGTTTTTTGTGAAATTCCGTTAGCAAAATGGTCTTGTTGAGTTTGAAGTAGCCTACTTTAGTCTGGTACTTTTAGCAAGCTCTCGTTTTGTTTTTAGTGGCGTATTCGTTTTTATACGGAGCTTGCTACAATGATATTAGATGTTACGTTTCCAGACGGCGAAAATTCAGTCGCGTTCTTTAGGAAAATGTGGGTGTAATTCTATGTTAAGTTTTCTCAAATGAGCATACGAAGATAAATAATTTGATTTGTAAGTAGTAAGTAGGTTTGTACAAAAACTTTTAATCGTCAATCATATTTTAAAAACTAGATGAGGTAGACTTATCCTATTTTACTGCTCTGAGAAGAAAGACCGAAACAAACTCTGAGGTCACAGTCTCTTTTAAAGTCCAGACATAATCTTAATCAGACCATGTAAACACCACGTATATAGAATGATGTATGAGCATAAAAGTGTTGATGCTAAGGGTGAAAAGCGTCAGATTCAAAATAGGAAAGTTGAATTATGTTGACTATTTGGCGCAAACCTAGGCATAGAATAATCACGACACGCCTGTGGGCATTAATCTACCTCGCGGGTCCAGTGCGGGTTGGTGACTGTCACACATCTTCGAGTTTTTGGTTCTAAGACATGCCTCACGATGGTTTGAGAGTGGTGGTGATGAAATTATTTACCCAAAGAACAGCGCCTAGCTGGCTTTGAACGCTACGACATATTACTCGTAAGTCGGGGCCGGCACCACTGTTACGAAAGTACCCAGAATGAGGGTTTTCACAAAAATTTACGCCACCAGTTGGCGCCACTTTGGCAAGAGGTCTTCCATTTCGGTCTAGTGGTCAGTGGCCCTGACTGCTATGCCCAAGGTCGTGGGTTCGATTCCCACCTAGGACAAATGTTTGTGTGATGAGCACGATCATTTGTTCTTTGTCTGGGTGTAATTTATCTATAATATGTATGTATTTAGAAATATATATGTATGTTTATCAGTTGTCTAGTACTCATAGCACAAGCTCTGCTTAGTTTCGGACTAGATGGCGTTGTGTGAAAGTTGTGGAATATTATTATTATTATTATGTCGTTTATTCACTTCTTTACCTTATTTTATTATATTTTTAAATATTTCTTATAATATAAGTACAAAAAAAAAACATTTAAAAATATTAAAAAATAGTGATCCGCCGGTGACGGGAGCAGGGTCCAAGCTACCGGTGGTTAGGACTCCAGAGACAGGAACCCCCTCACAATGCGAGCCGTATCGAGGAGTACTGCCTTTTGAATCAGGCCTTTGATCCAACCGCCTAACGAGAGCCTCGATAGATGATGATCGAGGCTTTTGGCCATCAGGCCGTTGGCCGATACGACAATCGGCACAATGACAGTCGAGCTCACATTCCACATGTCAACAACCTCGTGTGCTAAGTCAAGATATTTGATTTGTTTTTCTTTTTCAGCTTTCACGAGGTTCCCGTCATGTGGAATGGTAACATCGATAATCATTGCGCGGCGCGCTAATCGATCTATCACCACTATATCAGGTTTGTTGGCGACAATGGTCCTGTCAGTGATGATAGACCGATCCCAGTACAATGTCACATGATCATTTTCGAGAACTGGGTCGGGCACATACTTGTAATACGGTACCTCAGAATCCACAAGTTTATATTTCAAAGCAAGTTGTTGGTGAATAATCCTGGCTACTTGGTTATGCCTGTGCAAGTACTCGCCGTTAGCTAGACGAGAATAACCAGAGATAATATGTCTGATGGACTCACCCGGATGGTGGCATGCCCGACACACGTCAACCGTCCCGTCCCTCATAATATGTCTCCGGAAGTTATTCGTCAAGATAACTTCGTCCATAATTGCACAAACGAAACCCTCAGTTTCCCCGAAAAGGTCACCAAAACGTAGCCAGGATACGGACGCTAAGAAGTCTACATCGGGCTCGTGAAGAGCCCGATAGAAGCGTCCGTGAAGCTCCTTGCTTTGCCATACTTTCTTGCGGTCATCGGTACTAAGTACTACAGGTTTGCGCCAGTTCTCGTTAGCCATGGAGAGCGGGGTGAGCCCCTTGTCCACTGCGACCACATCCAAGTGCATACCCACATCGGCTTTTAAAAAATATTCCCTGAGACTGCACACCTCGCGGTTGTGAAGGGTCTTCGCATTTAAAAAGCCTCGACCCCCGCACTTCCGCGGGATATACAGTCTCATCACCGATGATCGTGGGTGATGCATCCGGTTTGCGGTCAGCAGTGTACGGACCCTTCTATCCAGGGCGTCGAGTTCGGTTTGAGTCCATTTGAGTATGCCGAAAGAGTACATCAAAACCGGCATGACCCAACCGTTGAAGGCACGCACTTTATTTCCGCCCGAAAGAAAACTAATTAATACCTTCCTCAGGCGAGAAAAGAAGCGCTCCTTCAACGATTGCTTCATGTCAGCATCGTTGATGCCTAACGCTTCCGACATACCCAAATACTTATAGCTTTCGGATGAGGAGAGGGATCTAAGGTTTATGGAATCCGAGAGCTGAATTCCCTCAGATTCCATAATCTCCCCTCGCTTTACATGCATGACTGCACATTTGTCTACACCAAATTCCATTCTGATGGCACTACTGAAAGTTTCAGTTACCTTCATTAGCTCCATCAGATGCAATTTGTTGGGGGCAAAGAGTTTCAAATCATCCATGTAGAGGAGGTGAGATATGACCTGACCATTTCTCCTCAACCGATAGCCTAGACCTGAATCCTCCAGTAGTATGCTTAGAGGATTCAGGGCCAAGCAGAACCAAAGTGGACTCAAACTGTCGCCCTGAAATATTCCCCGTTTAATCCATACAGGCTCGTCATTCCCTTGGATCCGTCGACACCCTGGATAGCGAAGGACCGTCTTCCATTGCCCCATACATGACTCAAGGAAGGTGCGTAGAGTTGCATCTATCTTGTACAACTCCAGCACCCTCATGAGCCATGTATGTGGCACCGAGTCGTAGGCCTTCTTATAATCTATCCAACATGTTGACAGATCCTTGTGAGATCGACGAACCTGTTGGCTAATGGTCATGTCTATGAGGAGTAGCTCCTTAGTACCGTGGGCCCCATTCCTACATCCATTTTGAGAGGCAGACATAATCGAGTTACTGTCAATGTGCGTATTAATTTTCGCTCTCAAAATGGATGTAAGAAGTTTATAAACCGTCGACAAACATGTGATCGGTCTATAATTCTTGGGTTCCGCGGGACTACCTGACTTATGGAGCAGGTGGGTAACGCCTGTTGTTAGAAACTGCGGTAGCGACCCAGACTCTAAGGATGACTGGAATTGAGATGCCAAACGACTGTGTGAACTAGTTAACCATTTTAACCAAAAGTTATGCAGTCCATCCGGTCCCGGTGATTTCCAATTCGGTAACGGACGGACTGCTCTAGCTACGTCTAATGGTGTAATTACGATTGGTTCCATTTCTGGTATAGTTCTACACACTCGCTCAACATCCTGCATCCAGCCACCCTCAGCGTGACAGACGGGTACCGACCAGATGCTGCGCCAAAAGGCACTCGTGGTGGCATCATCCCGGCGGCACATATCTATCACGTTTTGTTCAGGTCGCTCCCAAGTTCTATATACCCACCTCTCATCGCTCTGGAACATGCGATTCTGCGTGTACCGATCAACTCGCCGCTTATATCGCCGAATTCGGCTCGCCCACGCACAAACTTTCTGCTTCAGGAAGTCGATGCGTTCTGTGACATTGGACATGTATTCTCGAGGATTGATTCCAGTCCCCGAGAATGCCTGCCTTACAAAGCGCATCACTCGTGGTCGTGTATTGCCCTCCCTGAAGCAGTATAGTTTGCCGATGAGTGCCCTGGCCCCATCGATACGACGCTCGATCCTGCACTGCCAGGCTGGTACGGTTGGTTTTGGTCGAGTAGCTCCGTCACAGTTTGGAAACTTGACGTTAGCTAAACGACATGCCGTAACAGCCGCGCAATACAGGATCGAGTGTGTATCAATGAGATCTTCGCTGCTCTCGAACACATTCTTAAGCTGCGAGTCCAAGGCACCAGTGCCCTATTTTTTTTGTGCATAGGTAAGCGTGGTAATCGGGGTCTAAGTTCGGTTGGAGTGGATCTATACTCGCGAAACGCATCTTCCAGTGCGCTCCTCAATCGGGCGTTGCACTGGCTACTTACTGTATCAACCCTATCATCTTCGTCTTCAGCACTATGATTGGATGGCGGCGGAATTGTATCAGTGGCTTGTACCGCGTTCTGTGCCGGAGTCGAGATGGTATGGTTGCTCAGCTGTGAGCGCAGCCTATCAAGTGCGGCATCGTCCAACCTATGATTGCGTTGGATGACCCGCACCTGATCCGACAGTCGTTGAGCCGTGACGTTGACGGTTGGCGACGTCAGCGGGGAAAAATACTCGTCGCTCGAGCTCGACGCAACTACCGCAGCCGGTGTCGTTACAGCGTTCACGGTGGGGCTGGGTACCGGTGGTGGCGAGGCGGAGCTGAGCGAAGAGTCCGGAGGTGGTGGGCGTGCACGTCGTAAAGCTGACCTTGTCAACATTTTCACATCATTATATTACTTATTTGTTTTGTATCATCGGAGGTGACATGACAGATGTCACCTCCGGTTCGGTAGTTTTTGATGAAATATATGGTCCATTGTATTTTTTTAAAATTACAATTATATTTAGTAGATTGTATTTGGGCTTCGGTTGTAGAGTTTCACTATGAGAATAAAAACTGTTTCTGAAAATTAATATATGTGAAATTTGTTAAATTGATATGACGTGCTGATGTTGGTGTTGCCAGCTATATTATTATTATTATTATTAATTAATTTAAAATATATGATGACGTTCATCATTCGTTTCATTCATTCGTTTTTCATTCAGTCAGGACTAAAGAAAATATAGGCGCTTTGACACTTTTGACAGGTACTCGGACCTGACGTCTCAGTGCTGCCACCTAGTGAACGTCATTTCAGGAAACCCTCATTCTATCAGTCTTCATCAATAACTCGTAAGTCGGTGCCGTTTTCTCTGGGCCACCAGTGCTCCCACGACAGTCATAATGAACGTAAATTTCATTCAAATATCATTGATGCTTAACACAACGTACCTTAAAAGCAACAGGCAAAAACCAGTGATCATCACACAGCAGCAGTCATTATCACAGTTCAGGATCAGCAGGCGAGACAAATTCAATAGAGCCCATAATTCTCGCGAAATAGCCGAGAAAACTCTGGGCAACATCAATGGGGCGAATGGACAAAATGGAGATGGCCATCGGATGTGGGTGGGAATGAGACAGTTAATTCTAATTATGACCGTATTGTGCGGTGAAATTTTATTGCTATCTCATTCGCGCTCATTACGACGGTCGGGCGGTAATTGTGTTCTATTGTACTGTTCGGCAGACGACAGTTTTTTTCTGTGGACCGTGTGAATCTAGGACAGGGGTCGTAATTTGCGTGGAGGATCGCTGACTCTGGGTTTAATGGTTTAACATCAAAGTCATTGTCATTTTAGTTTCGAATTTCGATTGATGTCATGTAGTTTTAAGATATAATTTTAAATTAGATTTATTATCTATACTATAATGTCCTTTATGTTAGTTATCAAAAAGTGCATACCTACTCAAACCAAAAGTATAAGCACCATTGGATGATATCATAATTGCGCATTTATTACAAAAATTATCAGAAATTAGTAGCAGCCCAGTTCGGATTTTATGCCCGGTTCATCTTGCACATTTATTACAAAAATTATCAGAAATTAGTAGCAGCCCAGTTCGGATTTTATGCCCGGTTCATCAAATGGCAACAGACTCGCCCCTAAGGTATTATTAAACATAATTTGGTGCAATTTGGGTGTCCTATACGTATCTACATGTCTACCCAACCCTTCTGTGAAAAATAGACGCGATGTTAAAAAAAAAAAAACTTTTCGATCCACCAAACCCATACCGGAAAAAAGCTACAAACTTTTTACATTACAACACCGAATAATCCGACAAATCGATTTTACAACATCGAATTCATAAATCGGCGTCGCTTCAAAATCCCTAAGCAAACATCGCATTCTGTACGTTAAAAGTAACGACCTCTTTGGCTTTCGCTAAAAGGATAACAATATAAATAACTGCGTTTATTGTGTATCTATTTCTGAACATGTTGGCCTTTTAGAAGACCACTGATGAATTCTAAAATTTCATCGCGGCCTGTCGGAGCGATTAGCGCCCTGACAGCTAATTTATATACTCAACTTACTGTTCTATTCCCGGCGGGAAGGTTATAGACCTCGTTACACGTAGACATGGCAAATAAAATTAGGCGAGCGCGATTTTGTAGTTCTATTGCTTTATGTGTCTATCGGTGTGTTAGTTTATTTTTGCGGAATAGCAACTGTGAAGATATGAAAGCGTGGAATTCCGATCAAAAGACCACCACGATGTGCTGCAATTTTTATTTTTTGTTTAGTTTGAGAACAGTGGTATCGGCCCCAACTTACCGAGCTGTAGTTCGCGAGTTCGTGCCCAGACAGGCACTTTGTTGTATTTAATTTAATCACCATTGCTCTCAAAACAATAAAAACATCGTGAGGAAACCGGCATGTCCTAGAACCAAAAAATTCGAAGATATCCACCAACCAGCACTGGGCCTGCGTGGTGGATTATGGCCCACTCCCTCTTACAGGGATGAGGCCTCAGTCCCAGCAGTGGTAATATTATAGGCTGACTAAGCTTATGCTTGGAGTTTCCCTCCCTCTCTCTTAATTTCTGATTCGATCACGCGATCGAATCAGAAATTAAGAGATCCGCAGGAGAACCAAGGTGACCGACATAACCCGAAGAATTGCCAAACTTAAGCGGCAGTGGGCAGGGCACATTGCTCGCAGAACAGACGGCCGATGGGGCCAGAAGGTTTTGGAGTGGCGACCGCGTACCGGAAGACGTAGCGTTGGAAGCCCTTCCACAAGGTGGACCGACGACCTTGTGAAGGCGGCAAGATGAGAGAAGCACAAAACCGGTCGAAGTGGAGGTGCTTGGGAGAGGCATTTGTCCAGCAGTGGACGTCTTTCGGCTCAAATGATGATGATGAAGCTTATGCTTAGTTATTCTATAAAATATTGAACTAAACTGTTGATAAACTGTTTCGTTTTCGTAAAAAGCTAAATTAACAGCCTAACATCATAATTCCTGATAAGCTAAGCCTAAGTGCTAATACACACGAGCAACACGCGACAGCGGCAGAGGAAATTCGGGTGCCGTCAAGGCGTGTTAGCGGCAGCCGTCGACAACATGCTCCTGTATTTGAACAATAATGTTTGAAAAAAAAAATGAAATTTCACTATGCCCCAAACTACCAAGCCGCAACCACTAACGGCCTGCTTAACGGGGTGCTTACACTTTGTACTGTTCACCTTCGTCTCTAATATTTTTAAGTTAAATGTCATGCATACCTGTTATTTGCATTGTTACTAAAATGCCAACTCTAGATGATATTTAATTTGAATTGTATGTGACTGTGCTGTTGGTGTGCTTAATATAAATAAATAAGTATATCGGCCATATTAATGTCCACGATAGTCAATTGCTATCTATCAGTATCGTAAATTCGGCTAAAACCAGCGCGTTATATGCAACAAACGATCATTATCGAGCACAATACTGGCAGATGCGCGAAGCTCACACCTCATTGCCTTTTCCGTGACATTGCGCGATGCCATAAAAGATATGGAGTTTTGTAATAATATTAAAGTATCTTGTTGATTTATGATAGTTTTGAGAGTTTCTGCTGCATCTTTGGAACTCTCATATACTATACTGTGTGTATCTATTGAAGTTGAAACATCAATATTTCAATATTTTGGAGGAAGAACCACATAATTATTTCTGCGGTGTAGTCGAGTGACACATTAACAGTAGGTTTGGCTTTATATTTGACAGTTGAACAACATTCATTGCGTTATTTACGTTGCTGTGCAGAAAAAAAAATCGAACATATGAAGCTATACATTAGCGATATCCTTCAGAATGGTTCAGATGGCGGTTTATAGTATATTACGCAATTAGGGTGCTCGTCCTTTTTTCTTTTTGTCTAAGACTCTTAGTAAATGTATAAGAATTTCTTTCCGGTGGTCTTCATGTCAAGGTTATCAATGCTTCATTAATTAATTACGATAGTTAATTACTCACATCACTGTTTACTTTATTTATGATAATTAGTCATCACTATCTGTCCTATTTATGACTTCGTCCGTTCGTCTGGTTCTTTATGAAGCACTAGCTTTAGCTCGCGGCTTTGCCGTGTGGAGGTCGGAAATTATACTACAGGAATGTATTTACTACTGGGATAAAAATATCCTATGTGTTAATACAGGTTATAAACTGTGCGTCAAGTTTCATACAAATTCGTTCAGACGTTTTTGCGCTAATGCGGAACGTATATCCAGACGAGCAGACAAACGGACAAAAATTCTTAAAACTATATTTTCTCCATCGAACTCGTTCCTTCACCTCGTAGCAATCACCTACTTTTTTTTTAATATTCAACGTACAATATTGAATTCGTTACTATTTTACGAAGTAGGTATATAGATGACATAAAAATAACTTGAACCTAAGATTCATCTTTTTACAGTCACATAATAAAATCAAAAAGCTTTAGATTTTCAAGTAACCATTCTACGAGATTAGTCTTTCTTTAGTAGGAGACATTGTCACAAATCCGAACATCGGTACTTTGGCAGCGCATTCGAACCCCTTTAGCGCTAAATCTGGAACAATTTTCGGAATGGACCGTCTTGACAAATAATTTGTGGACAAATTGTTCCAACAGTTCAACTATTAAATGGGTTTGTTTATGTATTTAAATATTTCACGCGCCACATATGGAGAAATAGAGCTTTTACTTTTACTTTCCTTTTATGTTCATGGAATGTTAGAGTGTAGGACATGTTAAATACATTAGCGATACGTTGAGGATTAAATATAGATATTGGGCATTCTTACATCTGTGATACTGCGTCTTATTTTTAGAAATATTATTATATTCTGTCATTTGTTTTAAAACAATAAGTTTATATTTTATACTGGATATTTTTTTTTTACATACTCCAAATTTTTTCAGGGTGTTCTACTCATGACTATGAACAACTTTCACTATGGGACTAACTCTGAAATCACGAACTCAAAATCAGCTGTTTAGTATTAAAGTTCAATACCCACTTGACCAAAATGTATGAAACAGCTGATAGTGAAAGTTGTTGATATTCATGCGTAGAAAATCCTGTAAATATTAGGAGACGGTAAAAAAAACATGCTGTATTTCTTGACAATTAAGTAAAAGTAACAACTGTTTTGGTGTCATCTTTGGTCATAAATCCGTATGCCTCAATTATAATCGGACTACAAAAACTTTAAAAGTTCAAAGCCAAACCGCTTAACAAAACCAAAACATAATTCAATTAAGCGTTCAGTAATAACTACAGACATATTAGTTTACTGCCGCAAGCGTTACCACCTACCTTACTAAACACCGTAATTTCATTTAATATTTTGATCACTATCAAGATATTTCCGACAATTTATAAAAGGGCCAGACAGTTAATTTTGTACCGTAGATATTTCAAACAGTATACTCCACAACCCGTATGTGAATATCAGAGTGCCATCACTTATCATCTTTACAGAGACATAAATTCACGAAAAATCGTTATTCCAGGCCATCACCCTAAAAGCAGGGCTGCTTGTGTGCATTGCATGCTCGTAAATTACCCTACGACGACGCACTAAAATAGCGTAACACCCCAATACCATGGGAACGAAGGTACCCACCCTACGACCTCACGCTAAATGCCTACAAATCTGTCGTACGAGCACGAATCAGAAAGACATCGAAATAGACGTAGCGACGCGATTAGAAACGCCCGTTCAATAAACAATTTATAGGGGATAAAGAAATTTCTTAAACACGAATGATAAATGCATCAGTCACGCGATGAAAGAGCTGCGTAAATTGGAATGAGGCGGAAGGCTGAACAATGAAGGAGCAGGGACGCAGCCGGAAGCATCGCAGATTTTTCCCTGTTATCCCAACAACAATGGAAGTCAGTTTCAATACTCACCTAGCATACCATCTTTTGTTTAATTAATTATCCAACGGACGGAATAATTAAGCTTGAATTCGAGGCCGTGATTAAAGCCGCTCTATTCTAAAATATTAATAATATCAGGTGCACATTGTTTGGTTGTTAAATGGAGGTAATTATCTGCTTGTTTCGTGTAAATTTATTGCACAAATTTTATCAAAGACCACCCCAGAGGAGAATAATTCGAACGTATTTGTTTAATAAAATACATATTTTCTTGTTTATTCAGTGCTAATGCGAGCTGTTTATCAATTAGGGTTGGTGTCGATATGTATGAATGGAGTAGTAGCGGAATCGGTGATCGGTCACTCAGTGACAGTGGTCTCGATAGACTAGCGTCCAATGGAGCGGGAAGCATCTATGGTTTCATGGCACCAGCCGCCATCAATCAGAACGTTCGCAATACGGCCGATAATGTATCGCCAACAACCCAACATTTAATTGTTGATGGATCGCTACGAATCCCCGACAGGCGAATTACACGGCCGAATATAATATTTTCGTGCGAAGAATTATTTCATTCGCTCCAGCCGTGCATATTCGACGCGGATTTATTATTTTCATCTTTACATCTTACCCTCTTTTCGGCTTGGAAGCGATACGTGAAATGACGGAAGATATGAAGGGCGGTAATGGAGGAAAATTGTACTTTATTCGATTTTGATAGACTTGGATGGTGGATTTAGGTCTCGATGTCACTGAAGGGTTTCGATGAGCTGTGATACGTTTTTGATAAGACGTAATATTACGACAGGAACAGACGGAGAGTTACTAGGGACAAAAATGATGAATATTTTCCAAAATATTTTACTTGCAGCAAATTAAGCCCTAAATATATTTTCAACTGGGTACTTAGATCCATTTAAAATAACACAACTAACTCATATCTTTAAACTACATCAAAACATTGCACGTTGGGTGTCCTCCACCATAAAAGTATATTTTTTAGACAACATTATCTTAGTTCAACAAAGACAACTTCTGAAGTAGCATTTAGATATATTTGTCCTTCTAAAGATAAGCTACAGACTCGAATGTCACAGCCTACATCTTGAAAGTGGGTAAATAGTTCTTTGAGTAACGTCGTTTTAATCTGAAACAGGTCATCATATCATATTATCTCGACTATTATGTGGTCATTTCGTTCGAAAACACAGCTGTTAAACGTTTCACTGTTAGTCTGTGTTCTGTGTTGACTCCTAGAACCAGAAAAATGAACTGCACCCTAATTGCGTAACACACTATTACTCTCAATTTTAATAATTTTAAAGCATATTGCTAATCCATTGCTCCATATGTTCGAAAAATATGTCTGCTCAACAACGTAAATAACGCAATGAATATTATTATTATTATTATTTTGCGTCCTTTCCTCTTAGCCTTAAGGTCGATCTTTGGTACCTATATCTAGATTTTATTACCAGAAAATTAGTTTTAAATTACATTTGATTCTGATATCCAATTTGGTAACATGTGGGTATTCAACAAGACAAATCTGCAAATCAAATCTTTTTTTCTCAGATAACAGCTTAATAATGTGTTCATTTTCAATATTATTTCTCTTTGCTACAAGAAAAGAGTGACCTTCTTATAAAAGCTTATATAGAATGTAGGTCCTGTATTGAGTTTATCTGAGTGGAAAATACAACGCTATCAATCTATCGTCAATATCAAGTTTGTCATCTTACAAAGCTGAATAGAATTTTAATAGAAATTATGTTTAAGTAGTTTGTAAAGTTGATCTTTGACGCAATAAAAGTACATTTTGTTTAAACGACTATTATGAAAAGATGAAAAAACACTATACACATTTACTTCACTTTTGTGTTTGGATTTCTAAGCACAGGGAACATAGACTACAGTTCCTCCAAAAAACCTTATTACATTTTCCAAAAAATGTAAGTAGTTTTTAAAAAAAAAATATTTGTACGAAAAATCAATCTGCGAATTCTGGTGGAGTGAGAAAGAATAATAAAATGAAATAAATTCAACCCCTAAGGTCACGGGACAGATTTGTATCGTTTTGTCTAAACCGTGATCGAGTTTAGATAGTATAATTTAATTTAGACTCCCATATCGATAACCCGTGCGATATGGGAGTGGTCGCCCGCACTCCCAATTACCTATACGATAAGCGTCTTATTTATGAGCCGACAGGCGCTCAAGGAATTAAAATTCATTGTTTCTTATCCTGGAAATACATACCTAAAGATTCACAAAGGTCAGAAGATATCTCCGCTTTATCTGTAACAAGAATAGGCTTTTAAAACGAGAGGCGCTTGATACCAAGTGGAATAATTACGTGACCTCTTGAAATTGGAAGTTTTCGAGCGGACAGGACTCCCAGTCATCCATTTGTTTCAAAGTTAAGGTGATATCAAATTTCGTGAATGAATTCAAAGTTTTCGATTATCGGGTGTTAGATAACAATAGACGATAATGGTCGCTTTTATAGCACCGAAATTCTCGTAGAGCGACGATACTCGTAAAAGTTTCATTTCTTAGAGTGAAATGGTTATCGCGACTGATTCTTTGTATGGGTTTTTTATTTTTGTGATAACGTTAATATTGTTAGGCCACTCAGGAATTTTATCCGGGTATTCCCTTATCCTGTCAGCGCGTAATTCATTACTGTTAGAGTGGACGGACAAAGGCACATAGGCACTAGGTATATTTCGGAGCGCAGCAAAACGCTCTTAGCGCTTTGCAGGGTGTAATTGCACGCAAAAACGCGCACTGTAGTGCTTGCAAAGCCGTGGGCAACGATTTTTTTGCAACAGTAACGATGAAAATAAAAGTTCGACAAGCTGCCAATCGGACGAATTGCGATTGTGAATTCTTGGGACTTTCTGCGTTCCTGCGACATAGGTTTAGTTTATTGCGCAAAACCAACATCAGGAATGTTCGCCTGTTTTCAGTAACAGTCAAATATAGATTTTAATTCGTCTCAGATCAGAAAATATCGCTTATTTTATATAACAGTAAAACAGATATTTCATTTCGTCGCAGATTAACATAACCAAACAAAAACAATGATGAATGCTAATAAGGAATCGCACGTGCATGAAAATGTACCTAAAATATTTTTCTTAATTTCCCCTTTCATTTTGCAAACAGCACGGAGTCTTAAGCAGTAAAGTGGGCCGACGGTGATGTTGCTAAATATGCGCATGTTTCAGTATTGTATGTTAAGTGATATGCACTGTTCTGATGACCTCAGAGGATGGGCCCCGGGTGCACTGGGGGACGGATCGGAGCCATTAGTAGTCCAATATAGCTGTCTCGAGATGGAATAATTCATTGATGCTTTAAGACCGTGCACGACTGTTCGAATGGTGTTTTGTTTTTTATTTGAAAGAAGAACCTCGGTTTTTGAAAGAATTTGCTATCATAATAGTGATTCTATTTTTTTCTCGATTTAATAGCAGTTTGTTTATTTAAAATAAAGTGTTCGTTCCTTGCTTATACTTGAGTGCCGAATCCTAGAAAGGTACAATTACAACCCCTTTACTCTTTACAAAAATGCATGGGTACAATGTATTAAAATCAGCTGCTCTCCATGTTTATGTTAGGTTGAAATGAAAGAAATATTTTGACAACCATTGACAAGGGACAAATAAAATAATGTAACTTTCTATTATTGTAACAGGTAGGTACTATATATTGCTTTAAAACCAAATTAAGAAAGTGCTCAAACCTGCGTAATCTTTGAGGACCCAAAGTTTTTAAAAAAAAACTAGATGTCGTAATTAAATCACAATCCATAAATAATTATAAGATGAACTATTAGATAACCATTTTAAATTTCAATTGCTACAGCCAAAGACAATTTAGTATCAAAAGACCAAAATTATAAAAGCTTGTTACCGTAACTTAGGACCAAAATGAAAAAAAAAAGACGCCAGTGTCAACAAGACAGTTACAAAAAGATTTACATATTTTATTTTTTATTTCCGTCGCAGTAAGTGAACACAAAATGAATGTATCAGATGTTATGGTTACAAGAACTAATGTATCTATTTGTAATTCGTGTTTCCGGCTTTTTACTATCTGGGCAAGGAACTCGGAAATTACAAGGATTCGTGTACTGATTAAATAGTGGTTTTTGTATGTAAACCTCTTTGCAAGGTACCAGAATGTATAAAGAATTATTGTATCTATATTAAGTCTATTTTATTAAGTATTGAATAGAAAACAAATCGTCGTCTAAATAGAATAGATGAAAGAGTTTTTTTCCAGATTTGTTTATAGTGAATGGGTTTTTAAATATGAAGTTTATTACAAAATTAACCAACTGTAGTTGGCAATGTAAGGCTGCCAGCCTTTAGGGTATTTTACCAATGAACTCATCGGCGTTTTTTATCCCTTAATACGATTAAGTATATTATTTTAAGACTACGGTTCAGATATCTAACTTAGTAATGTTACATGTACAAACTCAAAAGCCAAAATTATAGAGTCTAAAAGCCAGTGTCTCAGAGAACCAAAATATTTTTAATTTCGCCAAGCCAGCTAAAATATTTTTATTTTTAAATACGTCGTCGTATTTCAGACATCCACTTCCCCTACAACACACTTTCAGTACATTTTCGCTAATTCATCGCGTCTCTTCGGCGTCGATAAGTGCTCGACGGCTCGGCCGGAACTCGGCTTTTTCATCCCGCAAACTCTCAAGAGCCCCGCAAAATGTCTTCGAAATGACTTTTTCTCCTTTTAAGTACATTTCAAATTTTTTTTTTTACAATGCTAGCACTTAACGTTGGTAGTGTTGGGACCAATGTTTGTAGAACTCATTGGCAATGAGAAACATTTATCTGGTTGCGGCTTTATGTGTCTTTGGTTTGGAATTAGTGGGTCCTTGAAGGATAAGTACTGTTTGGATTTGTATTTAGAGTGTGTATTGCTGTGTGTTGAGGGGGTCCTTTCCTCAAATGTAAATTAGGTACATATTTAAGAATGGATAGGTTAGTGTATGATTACGTCTGACAGCAATATGACATAATTTCGTTAAGTATAAAGGTTTTAATTTTAAATTGTATATATTACTCATAGAATAATCATCACAGAAATATAAAGAATGAAATCAACGATAGCTAAAGAAAGTTACAAAAATACGTGAAATTTCTAATAAAATCAAAACAATGCTTACTTACATTAATCATAAATCCATTTCAAGAACAACAGTCTACAGTCAATCACTAAAACACTCAACGATCCACTAGAATTGCAAATTCAAAAAAGTCACGTAGAAACGCACTGACGTTCAAAATTCGCGCCAAACGCACAGAGAGCGCGACACCCTTCCCGCACGAAAGATGGGAACGAACTAAATCGGTCTCGGCGGTAGTCTAGACAAGGGCGGCAAGGGGAATGGCGAGGGAGGGGGGATAGGGCGAATCAACCCCGGCCAGCATTTGCCCAGAAAACGGCCAAGCTCAAACATCAATAAGGAAGTATCTTATTAAGTATTAATAACGTCGACTTTGTACTTCAATTAGATAAAATCATTTGACGTGGTATCCCAAACAGAGATTTGCTGCAGGCGATTCCGAAGGAAGATAATTAAGGCACTTCTCGTATTGGAAACTTTTTGCCTGTAAGCAAAGTTTGAAGTTGTAACTTTATTTATTCTTTGGTAAGGGCGGTTTGTGTTCTTCGTTTTTCGGTTTTCGGGTACATTTTGCTACAATCGAGACAGGGCATTTTAGAAAAGTTATGAAAATGCTTAATTTAAGGTTAGGACGTCTTCTGTAGTGGTGGTCTGGTTATATAATAATTTAATTGTGCTTTTGTGTGCACTGAATAATTATTTCATCTATCTATGTATGATATACAATATAAATCGCTGTTGATTATCAGGACCTTCTCAGATACTTACAAAATTAGTATTTTCAGTTTTAAGTCCACTTTAAATACTTGCGTGTACCAATTCGTAACCTTTGTTTCGTTTTTTATACAACCTGTAACTTAAATAACGCACAACCTCTTAAGGGGTCATTGTACTCATCATTATGAACAACTTTTACTATGGGATCAAACCGGAAATCGCGAAAAATAAATCAGCTGTTCCCTACATTTTGACGAGTTATGCGAACATAAATGTAGGGAACAGCTGATCTTTTTTTCGCGATTTCAGGTTTGGTCCCATAGTAAAAGTTGTTCATAATGATGAGTACAATGACCCCTTAAGAGGTTGTGCGTTATTTAAGTTACACCTTGTATAATATTTCGCGGAACTTAGTCCCTACATATTTTTTTTTAAACTTACCACACTCCTTATTCAAGTAATTTGTTATCATTTAATTGCGCTTTTGTGTGCTGTGCTATTTCTTTGTGTGCACTAAATAAACGCTTTATCTATGTATCTAGGTATCTTAAAACACTAGTTTCACCTAAAAAATATCCACTGACATCGGTCGGAAAACAGGTGATTTTCATTTGATAAAGGACAAAATATTTGTATGTGCCGATTGATGGTTACAGTTGACGCGTGGATGTCCCCGCCAGCCCGTTTATTAGTTAGTAGATGGAACCATATACAGCGTGTAACGGAAGGGGGGTATCAACCCTGAAGGAGGTGAATGTGCTCATGAAACTCAACAACTTTCCCCAAAGAACATAGGTCGAAATATGAAAAAAAATTTGGCCCTCCCTTACAAAACTAACTACCAGCTGATTGATTTACTATGGGAGGACCAAATTTTTTTTCATATTTCGACCTATGTTCTTTGGGGAAAGTTGTTGAGTTTCATGAGCACATCCACCTCCTTCAGGATTGATACCCCCCTTCTGTTACACGCTGTATTTACAGAACAAGCTTTATTGGGCTTTCCTTTAATAACTGACGATACAATCTTCTTTTACGGGTCTGAAAAATATACAAGATTCTGCAAAGTAAACAGATAAGTGTGCAATTGAAATGACTAATAAAACACGTAGGTAAGTAAAACCTAAATCTTGAATACTAGAAATATCATCATCTGCCTAGCCTTTCCCCAGCTATGTTGGGGTCGGCTTCCAGTCTGACTGGATGCAGCTGAATACCCGTATTTTACATAGAGCGACTGCCTATCTGACCTCCACAACCCAGTTACTGGGTAATACGATACCCCTAGGTAAGATTGGTTGTCAGACTTTCGGGCTTCTGACTACCCGTAACGACTATCAAAGATCTACGAATGACAGCCGGGACCAACGGCTTAACGTGCTTTCCGAGGCACGGAGGGGTCTCGGTATGTATAGATGGTCGGTTGACCATCTAAAAACACACACACACACACACACAGACCAACCGCGGCAAGCGTAGCTTAACCTGATCGATCGACCTGTGTGTCTGTTATTATTTAGCCACGGGCCCCTCAAATAAAGAATATATAATAATATCCGCCCCCCCGAATACTACAAATAGATTTTCTATATAATAATCCAGAGGTCGATGACTTGAAACAATAACATGTGCGAAAACATGCGTTGTATATTATTCTTAGCTACTATTTACGTAAACAAATATAACGATTTTTTTTATTCTTAAAAATTTGTAACAAATCTGACTAGAAGAAAATAAATAAAATGGAAAATAGCTTCCACTTCTTTTGCGTAGCTAAGTAGATACAGGTATAAGAATAATATGACCTGAGGAAGCTTTCGTTAGGAAGGTGGATCAATGGCTTGATTCAGAAAGCGGTACTTCTGGAAACAGACGGACTTTCTGTCTATCCCTGACCGCTTGCTATAGCTTGTACCCTGTTTCAGATACCGGTGTGGGCCGATGGTTGATAGGTGATGGCCGGTGGGTGTGTGGGATGGATGTGGTGATCCAACGGGAATCATCCAGCTGGGGGATTTTTATATTTTAATTGCTTTTTTATGTCTTGATCTTTTTATGAAAATATTTAAAATTTAATGTGTATGTTTATAAAAAATTGTAGCAACATACTGGCATTTACATAATTATCATGCTTTGTCCTTAAGTGCCTTAGTCATAAACTAAACCCATTCATGGTTCGTATCATTTGTGCGTAACTAAATGGCAGAAATAGCTGTTTCTGTGGTGCACATGCATAAGCGCCACTATTACGATTCTAAGAAACACTAAATATTAGTACTACATAGAATTCCAATGTTCTGACTAATTCCTATTTCATAAATTGGTCACGAATACGTTCAAAGAGCTATATTACAGATGCATTATTACCTAATAGACAAGTCTTTTGCACGACTCATAAAGGCGTGTACAGACGCGTGTAATGTGTTATATAATTTATCGTGTATGGTAACGCAAATTCTGCGTGTGAACGGGACTAAGAGCATTACATGTATCCCTCGCGCTGATCCATCACCTAGTTTTTAGCGCGAACACAAAGGCTCTCGCAGTCGAAGGCATACAAGATTCGCGTTGAGTTGGTATGCCGTCCACACTAATCGCATTACATTAATCGATGCATTACATTACACATTACATGCGTCTGTACACGGCTTAATGCGAAGCATTAAAGCGTAAAATATAGCATGGTGTAAAAATTATTGGAATCAATTCAGTTACTTATTCTGAACAAATTATATTCAAGTTTTCAATATACTAAAAATAATGTTGTGTAAACATGGACTAGTGTTATAGCGGATAATTATAATATGACTGAGGAAAACAACCAACAGTAGATGAAAATGAAACCAAAAGAAAAAATGCATTGTCTTCGGAACTGAATTAACATGTAAAATTTCAACTCCGTGTGATAAGGGAAAGTGTTTTTAATTCAGCTTGCAAGATTTGATCAATACATACTATCTAACTAACAAGGCAAGTCAAATAAAAGCTTATAAAAATATGTGCCAAGTAAATAATAACTAGGTACGGTTCTTAGGTCTTAACACACACACACACTTCTATCAGATAAAAAACACTATATAACTTTAAAAATTCAATTGAAATTCTTAAAACTATCTTCAAATTAAAAACTCATAAAAGACATCTCTAAAGTGGATAAAAAAACCTCCCTCCTCAAAAAGCAAAGAGAAAACCCAAACCAATTCTATTAAAGCACTAGTCCACGATCTCATCTGTTAGAAATAGCTAATAGATAGATATTCTATTAATAAAATGTCTGCCTCGCCATTGCACTGTGAGATCTGGATATATTGATCTGGTTTAAATATAGTTCCGTACTTGAAAAGGAAATGCTCTGAGCGCAGAATCACGTAGAACCCGATGTGAAAATCGTTTGGAGTCTGTAATGCTTTAGTTAATTGCTTATTGGACTTATCTGCTGGGTCCTGCGTCCTTAAACAGGAGCTTGTTAAAGTAAAAGGACGGATAAAGAGGTACTTTGTAGTTAAAAAGAACGTTTTCGCTAATAAACAAAAGTTAATTGACTTAAAATGGTTAAAGTTTTGTGTTGTTTTATTTTCTCTGCGTTCGGATCTAATCTTGATGTGTTTTAAATAGCTTTAAAAGAAACTCTTTAACACAATAGAAACACGACTTCTTTACTTTTATAGGAAAAGGAAATGTCATCTTCTTGTATTCTCAAAACACAACGTTTAGCAGTCCTTTTAGACTTTTCCTTTTATAGCTGTTATTATTATTATAAAACAAAAAAATCGTCTATTAGTGTGACCATGCTAAAATTTATCCGGGCTTATTATAATGATAGTAGTATTTTTACAACCCTTCTCTAAACAAGAACTCACAACCTCATTTTAAAAACAAAACACAAAATTAAGACCAAATCCCACGTGATCCGTCTCAAACAGGAGATGCGGGTGTAAATGACAAATTGATGCACTTATGACGCGTCGTTTTAATACAGCGTATGTACTGGCACTGAATAATAGAGTCGTGATGATGGAGCAGAATTTTGTGTATGTAAGCTATGCGCTGATCAATGTTCTTCGATGTTAGAAAAAGAAAGAGGCGAAACCAAAAAGAAATGACTGGTGTTTTGTTTCGAAATCAGATTTAGAAGTCGTGTTGTGTAGTAATAATCATGGCTGTCTATAAAATCCAGAGCTATGGCTCTGTCTCGCATAGGGTCATTGCAATAAGTTGAGTGATGGTCGTTTTGCGTGGATGTGAGGCATATTTTCCCCCAAATTGTTTAATTTTATGTATTTTCTTTGTGTAATGTTTTATGTAGGTATAATCTGTCTTTTTTATCAGAAACCAAAGTTAAAATTAAAGAAAATGATCCTATTTGTCGTGATCATTTCACCCAATAACAAATAGTAGTGGTCTGGCTGTTTGTGTATGTAAGTTTTGAATGTTTGTAAACGCACCCACAATACAGGAGAAATTCCTAGTGTGGGGCAACGTTTTTAAATAAAAGTAATGTAAGTGAGTAATAGGTAAGTAATAAACATTCAGCAATATCAGTAATAATGGTATAATTTCAATTTTAGTTTGACACAGCAACTGTGAGACAACAGACATTTTGTTTTCATACCAACCATGACTGTATACGTACAGGCATAAAAAAACATTTAAATCAATGTTTGTTTTTCGAGCTACATGCACAAACAATCCATAGTAATAAAGGACAAACATACTAAACAGCTCTTAGTATGTTTGTTATTGTTATTTTTTTTCTCTTACTCTCTCTTTCTCTCTTTCTCTCTGTTTCTCTCTCTCTCTCTAGAACCGTCGTTACACACTTTGACACTTTTTTTGAGCAGAAAGAAAAAAAAACGAATCTATTTATTTTTATTTTTTTTCTATTTTATTTTGTTTTTTTTTCTGACTGCAGAAAGAAAAAAATAAATCTACTTAGCACAGACTTAAAGGCACACAAAATACAGGATTACGTGGAATTAACTAGAGAAACTCCGCTGACGTGGATGGGAATTGATATCCAAACATGATCAAACAAAAACTAAATTAATTTAATGAGATTTTTTGGGGTCATCAACCGCAGGTGATATAGTCACTTGAAATTTCAGTAAAAATCAGTTTTCTCTTTGTAAACTTCATAGTCGTGAAACGAGATGAAACATAAGAGAACAGTTTTTCTCAAGTCATACTTCAAATAACAACAGTAATAGCCATTCATTGACCTCCCAAAAAAGAAACATTAAATCTTTTTACTTTTTATTTTATCGTGTTTAGATATCGACAGCCAACGCGTCTGCGGAGTTTAGCTAATCAATTTAAAATAACCCTGTATAGGCTGGGTTAATTAGTAACGAATAAGAAAATGCATCATACTCTTTCTCACCATTTCTTTAGGTACAGACGACAGCACATCAAGCTACTACAATCTTTCTTTGATAGATTTTCAACTTTATCGCTAGAGTATAAGGTTCAAAGTTGATTGGGAAAATTTGACAGTTTCGGGTAGCTTGATGTGCTGGCGTCTGTACTTGAACGGTGACACGACAGCGGCCAGTAAAATATTTTGATTGATGTTCAAGATTCACGTCTGATCAACAAAATAAACCCAAAACAAGCACCAACATACCACTTCTTTATCAAAGCCGTCGATACGACAGTTCCTAAACAAAACGTATCTATACTTAGAAAACGAGACGAAATGTTTACATAAAACTGTAGTGACGGAATGGACGGGTTAGTTCGAAGTTTGCTCAAAGTACTAGTTAATCAGTTAATCCTCACGTCGAGGTGAGCTCACAGAATCTAAAGATAAAGCTGTAGCCGGCCTTAAGGGCGCCTGTCTGAACACTGCATTATCTTTTGTAAGCATTAGAGTCCGACCAAAAACGGATTGCCGAAAACCGACAATGATAAATAATTATTTTGTTTGTTAGGTTTTTCTTTGGTAAAAGTAAAGCAATGCAGTGTCAATCTTGTGTTCATTATACATAAGCGTTTAAATATAACGACACGAAACTTTATACTTTCCTCAAAGACAGTAATTAATATGATCATACAATCTGATGGTTTTTGCACGATAAGCATATTTTTTTGAATTTCCATAATTATTATGCTTTTAGTTATTGTAACTTTCGATTCTGTGTGAATAAAATGAAAGTACCGATTTGCCAGCACTTACTTTTTTTCGGCCATGGCGGAAAACTAGTATATACTTTTTCGGCCGAAAACCAACCGATAACGAAATCCGGTCGGACTCTAGTAAGCATACATCACTATTTATATTCTATTTATAGGTATATATTGTGTAGTAGATTATTAATTAGCGAAACTATTAATATGTAATTCAATCCACTAATATGTATAATTGAAAGAATTGTTTATGATTTTAATGAAGAATGCATCGGTATGTAAACGTTTGCGTTTCGATTATTTTATTATTCATTTTAGTTTGGACTAGCGGATTAGCGCGCATTCATTAACCCTTTCGTTACGAGCGCCGGATATAGCCGGCATCCATTCGATGACCTGTGTGTACGAGCGCCGGATATAGCCGGCATTCACTCGATGACCTGTGTGTACGAGCGCCGGCTGTAGCCGGCGCCAGCGTGATACCACTCACCAAACGGCCCCGCGAGACTCAGTGTGTCAGTGGCGCTACTCCTACGGCGCGGTGCCCCGTTTGGTGGCGTTATTCCAGCGGAGCGAAATGCCGTAACGAAAGGGTTAAACAGTATCTGGGAAGTGTAAAGCGCCTAATATCATCATTATTCATTATCATTTCAGCCGAAAGACGTCCACTGCTCGGCACAGGCCTCGCCAAGCACCTCCACTTCGACCGGTTCTGTGCTTCCCGCATCCAGTTGGTTCCTGCGGCCTTCACAAGGTCGTCGATTCACCTTGTGGGGAGGCCTTCCAACACTAAGGGCGCTTGTACACGGTAAGAAAATACGCCGGGCCTACGCAAGAATTCGTGTCGTAACTAGAAAATAACTGTGTACACTGCTCGCAGCGGTGCACGAAAAAAATCTTGTCTGCGCAAGACACGACGCGGCGAACGTTGTTGCGGAGAACGTTGTTTCGTGTGTAGAACAGACAAAATTCTTGTCGTGTACACAAAGAATTTGTCTTGTCTGCCGCAGATACGGTAAGTTTTCTTACCGTATACAAGCGCCGTAAGTCTTCCGGTACGCGGTCGCACTCCAGAACCATTCGGCCCTATCGGCCGTCTGTTCTGCGAGCAATGGGCCCTGCCCACTGCCACTTAAGTTTGGAAATTCTTCGGACTATGTCAGTTGCCTTGGTTCTCCTCCAGTTCTCTTCATCATTTTTGAACTGCTTAATATATATTTAGTTTAAACAAAAATAGGAGAGAGTGGACTGTAATCCACCACGTGGGCCTAGTGTCGGTTGGTACCTAGATGTCACCGTCATCATTTGCCTAGTCTTTTCCCAACTATGTTGGGGTCGGCTTCCAGTCTAACTGGATGCAGCTGAATACCAGTATTTTACATGGAGCGACTGCCTATCTGACCTCCACAACCCAGTAACTGGGTAGTACAAAACCCCTTGGTAAGACTGGTTGTCAGACTTTCGGGCTACTGAAGACCCGTAACGACTGTCAAAGATGCACGAATGACAGCCGGGACCAACGGCTTAACGTGCTTTCCGAGGTACGTAGAGGTCTTGGTATGTGAAGATGGTCACCCATCCACAGACTAACCGCGGCAAGCGTAGCTTAACCTGATCGATCGACCCGTGCGGCTGTTATTACTTAGCCACACAAGCCCCTCCTTGGTTGGTAGATGTCACATGTCTTCGAATTTTTGGTTCTAGGACATGCCACCGTTTTCTTCTTACGATGTTACCGTCACTGTTTCAAGAACAGTGGTGATAAAATAAATTACACAAAGCACTCCTTGACTTTTGTTTTGCAGAATCGAATCAAATCGAACAGACAAAGATATTTTTCTTACCCAGAAAAAGACGTCCGCGGATTCATCTGCCTTTTCCCCTCGCATCAACAATTATTTGTACATAATACCAGGTGCGCCCCGCGGTTTCGAACCCGTAGCCTATAGCCTAATCCAGATCATGGTCTAAAAATGTGCCAAATTTCATTCCAATCCGATCAGCCATTTCAGCGTGAAAGCGTAATAAACAAACATACAAAAATCAAATCTTTTCCTTTATAATATTAGTTTACATTTGTCTCTCTGATTCATCGTCAAGCGTAATTCAGTTGTCTATTAATACCGGTCACTGGTTCAAAAGAAACATTTTACGTCAATGCCACTTAACTGGCAGTCGGCAGTCGGTGGCTATGACAATAAAACAATGGACCGAGACGCGGTCGGAAACACTTCCTTCCTCAATCCATTAATTTAACAGCTGTAGACAGATTTAGGATTTATAATAAACTGATTTGAAATTATCCTTACTCTTTTAGCTTTTTGATATTTTTTGTAGTAAGTACCTACAGGTACTACTGACAGCTCTATCTATTTATCTATACAAATACGAATTTAAAAGTGCCTGTTATTTAAGCACGGCATATACTTTCATATTGTGAAGGTATAATATACGATAATTAAGTATAACAAAAAAAAAAAAAAAACATGTTCTAAAATGTTTGTCTGTTTGTTCCGGCTAATCTCCGAAATGTCTGGACTGATTTTGATGCTTTCTTTTTATCGACATACCACGCAGGCAACGCCGCGGGTAGAAGCTAGTAGGTACTTTATAATACCGAAGATATTTTCATATTTCATCAGGTATCTAAAATATTTTCGAATGAAATATAATCTATTCCTAACTAACTGTGAACTTTAATTACTAGCCGAACAATTTTTCGATTGGATGCCGATCTTTGACATTTCGAACACCTACTTACCTTTAGCTGTATCTGTTTTTGTGTTTCAGAGGTACAGACAGACGGGGGACAGATAAATTATTATGACACACAAACCCGTGGAAAACGTAGGCGAAAACCCATAGCCTAATCCAATCCACATTTTGCACCATTTCAACATCGGCTCTTACCATTCGTATCGCCATCAAACCTCCATAAATCCACGTGGGATACAAGCCGATCCGTACAATCTACGTATTGGCAAAAAAAAGATAAATACAGAAGGTCAGCTCCGTACCACTAAGGAAAACGAACGCACACAATACATAAGCACGGTTCACGTAGGTACAGACGCCAGCACATCAGGCTACCCGAAACGGTAAAATTTTCCCAATCAACTTTGTACCTAATGCTTTAGCGATAAAGTTGAAAATCTATTAAAGAAGTTTGACAAATTTTGATGAGTTATGCGAACATAAATGTGGGTAGCAGCTGATTTTTTTTTCACAATTTAAGTTTTGGTTCCATAGTAAAAGTTGTTCATAATGATGAGTACAATGACCCCTTAAGATGTTGTGCGTTATTTAAGTTATACCATGTACTTGTATAAGTAAGTAAATAATCATTAGGTAAGTATTGTTATTACAAATTATAAATACATAATTAAATTAAATTAAAATAATACGCTCATAGTTTTAACGGATAATTAATAAGTAAATTATGCATACGTAGACGTACACACAATGTTACAAAATTATTATTAATTAAAATAATTCCTCATTATTATTATTATTACTTGATTACATCATAATGCTGAGATTGAACGATTCGGTACTAGCCACGAAAATAGTGTGGAATACAGTCGTTACAATATTATTGGTATAGGCTTGCTCCCTATTAGATGGGTCTTTATCATAAATGGCTAATTTACAAACCCATATGATAAATTAGACATTTTTACGGTTTAATATTGATTTTAAATTCTTTTCTTAAATTATTGACATTATAATAGATAGGAAACTGAAACAGAGGATAAAATTTAAAATATATACATATACACAATATATTGAGCGATTTATTAGGGTCTGGGTGTATTATACCCAACCTTACGCGCGCCGGGTTAACAATCTTCACGTAAGGCCGCAATACTGTTAAAGGTATGACGGAACATGAAAATATATGATAAGTTACAGGAACCTACTAAGACCTACAAGCCTAACAGTCCCTACGATCCTGAGTCCTACAGCCCTAACCTATTATACCTAGTATGTGATAAATAAATATATAAATACGTTCAGGCTGTCTGCACCATGCGACCCAAGGTTACAGACGCATAGTAGGCAGGAATTCCAGGTTCGGGAAGGGTACACTCACTGCCAGTCCCGCAGACTCACGATAGTAATCAGAGATGGCTAAAGGTGT
This sequence comes from Eremobia ochroleuca, assembly GCA_949629135.1. Classification (NCBI taxonomy): domain Eukaryota; kingdom Metazoa; phylum Arthropoda; class Insecta; order Lepidoptera; family Noctuidae; genus Eremobia; species Eremobia ochroleuca. The sequence continues at coordinate 14,473,773 of OX451392.1, forward strand.
CTTGGCCACAGTGAGACAAAAATATAAAATTCAAATCTGATTTATTCAATTTTTGAAAATGTAATTCAAAACTGATTTATTTACAATACATAACAGCTTATATACTACTCTTTCGTAACGCACACAATTATACAAATTCTTTGTGTCCTATGCGTGTAAGATGCAACCAAATCATTCTTTAAACTGGGCCTAGTGCAGAGTAAAAAAAAATTAACAAAGACGTGACGGTATGTATTAATATTGCACAAAACACAATGCTTCCAAAGAAGTCACACTTTCAGTTACCTTTTTTACCTTTTTTTTCTTATTGGCGCCGTCCGGGGAGACGACGTGGTTATGTGGAGCTTTCACCCACTAAAACCTAGTGTGGGGCAACGTATTTAAAATAAAAAACTACGCCGGTGCACCTACTTTCGCCTTGACGGATGGGCCGCGAGAATTGCTCCTTCGGTGATGTCCGGTTGCACTAGGACATCACCACAACTCCAAGGACCGTGCAGCGTGGACGATAGCGTCACCGATTTATCATCCGCTGGCCCCTCTTACGGCGGCATAAAATCCGACAGTTTCAGTTAAACATTAACCTAATTCAAAACAAAGGCCCGTCCAATGTCCCATGGAATTAAATAAAAGTTGTTTAATCAGACATCAGACAGGTAAATTTTCCGTAAAATAAAACAGTATCTTAAGTAGCTCGGATAATTTAATTAATGTTCCCTGAAAAGTTAATTAAAACTAAATTCGACAAAACTTTCTAATCTGAAAGCGGTAACGATTTATTTTAGGAGATAAGCAACAATCTTAACTTTTGATCTCTTCATGAATACTTTATTTTTTTGAACCTAAAAGAAATGGAGGAAATATGTGAGCGATTAGTATGAAGAAGTAGTAGGTGGACTTACGAATTGTAGATCGTAGGTTTGAACCCAGACAGGCGCTTTACTTTGGGTACATTATTTTATCACCGCTGCTCTCAAAACGGTGAAGGAAAACATCGTGAGGAAATCGTCATTTCCTAGAACCAAAAATTCGAAGACACTGGGCCCGCGTGGTTGATTACGACCAAAGACTATTATAACTATTCTCTATGATTACGACCCTCTCACAGAGAGGAGGCCTGTTTCCCAGCAGTGGGAACATTGGAATATTTTGGGCTGATATCTTAATCAACCCATAATTTTTCCACTCACCTAAAGAGGTGAGCGATTTGTTACTGAAATAATTAAGAGCGATTTGTTAATGATACTAAAATAATTTACTACCTTATTCTATATTAGATTCATGATGAATCTATACTAGAAAATTATCAAGCCTAGTTGAATTTGACAACTTTTGCCGGAAAAAAATTAATGATTAAGTTTTTCTTTCCCGACACGACCCTAATTTAGCGTACACCCTAAATGTTAATGAACACTACACATAATTAATGTCATAAAGAGACTCATTATCTGCCTAGCCTTTTCCCAACTATGTTGGGGTCGGCTTCCAGTCTAACCAGATGCAGCTGAATAGGGTACCAGTATTTTACATGGAGCGACTGCCTATCTGACCTTCACAACCCAGTTACTGGGTAATACGATACCCCTCTAAATAGACCTCATAAAGTGACTAATGACCAGTTAATAGCACTTTAATTTTAGTTCATTAGTTATCGAGCTAATTATTTCATGCAATTTCACGCTCTGATACTGAAAACTAAGCGGCTTGTTCCCGTTTCCCGTAGCGACTCAATAAGCGAACGTGCAACTTGTTAATGCTCAACTATGCTCAAAGTCGAGTCGTTGGGCATCGAATACTTCGCGACTCAACTCGACGCGTGCAAAATTCCCACCTTGGGTAGTTAATTTTATGAGTAAGACAAATTTTATGAAAATTAATTTCGTTGAAAGTGTTACATTTTCGTTTGATTGATATTTATGTTGGTCTTTTATACGGTTTAATGTATTGTTTACACGTAGTTCTGTAATCATAAATAAGACAAAGAATAATGAATTAGACTAAATTGTAATAAACGACTTTTAGGGTTTTATAAATACGCCGTTGTACCTGTCATGTGAATTTTCCGATTAATAAGTATTTTCTGAGTTTATCTTGGACATTAGGCACTGACATCGGTGAAGGAAATGATCTTGAAGAAACCTGGACTTGCGTGGTGATCAATGCTTGTGCTTTCTCGGTATGACAAGAGGGGTTTGCCATGCAGTGGGGCAGAGTCTAGTATTACTTTGTCGACCCTAATCATGGATCGACTACTTGAATTAGATAGGTACTAATAAATGGTCCAGCGGGGTAATTGCGTAAAATACTAACGGTAGGAATGGCTTTCATTTTGACAGTTCAACAACATTCATTGCGTTATTTACGTTCTATTCTATTTTTAATAAATGGCAAGCAAAGCCGATGTCGACTATTCTGCCAATGTCTAAAGTGAAAATAGAAAGTTGAGCAGACAAACTTTTCGGACATAATATGAAGCAATGGATTAGCAATATCCTTCAAAATGATTCAGATTGTGTTACGCAATGAGGGTGCAGATTAGCTTATGACGAGTATTCTAAAATAGCTATTGTATGGTTTTTAGGGCCCAGTTGAATTATTCTAGGCTGAAACAACATCTACTATTGTCTGTTTGGAATGGTTTTAAAAATATTGAAAATCGAACAAAGACGCTGCGCCATTTATTATAGTGCAGTTTTCAAGTCAGTCAACTGAAAAAACCTAACTGGAGAAAGTACTTTAAGAAATTGTCTCCGAGTCTACACAAACATGTTTTTGCTTATCACTCTCAAGTAATTAGAGAATACATCATATAATATATATGTTACATATATGAAATTAATATATTAATGTATGTATTTATATATAAATATTTTTTTAATTATGTCTATTATACCATCATATCTTCATTATCGTCTGCTTTGCTTTTTCCAATCTAACCAGATGCAGCTGAATGCCAGTATTTTACATGGAGTGACTGGACTACCTATCTGACCTCCACAACCCATGACTGGGTAATACGATACCCCTTGGTAAGATTGGTTGTCAGATTTTCGGGCTTCTGACGACCAGTAACATCTGTCATAAATCCATAATTGACAGCCGGTACCAACTGCGTGGACTCCATGGCACGGAAGGCTATGTAAATATGGTCACTCATCCACGGACCAACCGCGGCAAGCGTAGCTTAACCTGATCGATCGAACCGTGCGGCTATTATTACTTAGCCACAAGCCACATGACTCAAGAAATAAATAGGGAAAACATTCAGCAACATATATTATTACCTATATGTAAATTACAAGTAAATAAGTCGAGAATATCTAGGATATAACGCCATATCATATTTTAGTGAAACACACTTAAGATTACTGATGCATAGGTGTAATACTGTAAAAGGAGTTCGGGGAGACATCTTATTATCTATGTGACGGTAATGTGAAGTGATATTTTACTATCTCAGACAGTTTACTCGGTTTTACATAGAGATTTTCTTATTACTCTAATGTCTCTACATCACTTGATGGCTAAATATGTATACAGTGCGAGCCAGTAATGTAGTTATTTAGATTGGTTGTGTGACACGCGAAAAGCAGAGATACAATCTAGAATTTCTGTTTTAGTGGATATATTTTGTGTCCTTATGACTTGAGTGAATCTTTACATGTTATTATAAATCAAAGTTACCTTTCGTGTTTGTCTACAGAGACATACACGAAAAGTGACTTTGATTTATTTGACGAAGTTTAGAAGGATCATAGCGGTCACTGGACCGCTATGATTCTTCTAAACTTCGCAACAAATTTGGATGCTGTTTGCTCCATCATTATTTTATAAAAGAGATACATATCTCGTTGTTTTGTTAAGTCATAAAAACCATGCGAAGCAGGCGCGGGGTTTCGTGTTTGTTTAACTTTTTTATGTTATGTGGAAAATGTTGCATTTATACTCCTATTTTACTTTTAAGTTCTACGCCATAACAGTAATGTGTAACCGTTTATTTTCCCAAATAAAATACAATAAAAATAAGGGGTTTTTGGTTTTCTGTTCTTCTATTCTTTCCATTTTTCAGAAGCCTCTAGTCCGCAAGTCTAATCATACCACATAGATGATAATATGTGGTATGATTAGCGGAACACACCATCAACTGCAATGACGACTAATAGAGAAGTATGGAAGCAAAAGACATGTTGCGCCGACCCCAAATAAATTGGGATAAGGCTATCTACTCCGGTAATTTGTCCAGAGGGCAAGTGGCAATAGCTTTCAGAGCGTTTCGTACTTCTACAACAACTTTCTACAGGATTCACATAAGCTTTTCGGTAGCTTATATCAGTCTCATACATTTCTGACTTTTCCGTCATCGTGATAGCTGATAGAATATCACTTTGTCTAGGCTCAAGTGCCCAAAATCAATAATACTCTTTTTTAAGCAGGAAAAGAAGTCAGTAATCTTTTAAAAACTTTATGTCATATAATGTGGAGGACTTTATAGATACCTCCGTAAGAATTGTGAAGTGAAATCCTCTACTATACTATACAGCGTACTGCGTAAGGGTAATCATACCTACTTGATGACGTAAGCAAGGCAACATTTCATAATTAAAATAATAACTGGTGCGCTGCCAAAGTTGGCAGTAAACACAATTTTCCTAGCAGCGGTCAAGTTCTACTGTTTACAAGACAGCCTGGAAGCCTTCCAAAGTTTCTTTACCAACTCATTAAGGGACTAGTGTTAACTGCGAATGCCCGTGAAATCTTTTAGTGGGCACTTCACTTGCCCGTTTTAATTCTGTCTCTACATTCACTTGCCCGTTTTGATTCTCTACATTGCGTGCTTCGTTAAACTCGAGAGGCTATTTGGCTCATGTTTTTGAGATAGAGGGCTGGTCATTATTTTTCGTCGTATGAGCAAATTATGTGGAGTTATAGCGAGTAAATTAAATTTTGAGGGTGGATGGCAGACGGCACTCACTTCGTCTACAACTGAAAATTCACAGCTTTTAATATGGGAGTGGGCATAGCTGGCTTTGGAATGTTCTATGTAGTTTTAATAGATAAACTTGTCCTTGTACAAATGTCTCTTTGCTACATATTGTACGAGAACATCTATTTTTATGCACGTCATAAAACCAGACAAAGAAAAATTCAACATCAAAAAAAAACTTTAATTTATAACAAACATCAATTTTAGTTTTACTATCACTGTGCAATAGACTATTATCAAAGCACATACCTCATTTCGGTCCGATAGACATCCACTATAAAAACACAGCTGCCATCGACAAAGAGTCCATTCTCGATGGTCACTTATTGTTCAACACCGACCACGGACAATAGAGGACATCACAGATCACCCGTCTCCGGGTAACAATACGACTTCGGTTTTGTAATAAGCTTTAGGATCGATCAAACTGTGTATATATTTCTAACAATAAAACACTTTTTTCTACGTAACACTCTTTTGGGCATAGAGTAAAATAGTTCCTCCTAAACATATTGGTATACTGGGAATTTATTTTACCCATTGATGGGGTTTTTTGATGTGTGATGTCCCCATGTTACGCGTAGTTCGAAGTCGTTTTATTTTGACAAACGGACGTGAATTCCCTTTGTTGTCTTTAGTGCGATATATCAACGTTGACACATGATTCTGTCCAAAAATAAAAAGATGTATGGAGCCTTTTTTGAACGTGAATCGATAAAGTTTAAAATGTTCAATTATTGAATGGAACTATGTATTTCCATTTTTATCGATGTGAAATGTTTCTTTCGGTTCATTGCATGCATTTGTATTTCAATTTCTAAAGCGCTTTAAAATCATATAGCGTACGTTACCGCTTAGGAGCAGAGTGATAAGAAATGTTTAAATGTCACCTGTTGTAATAGAAATAAATAAACCAATCGTTTCTAATAACAGTTGATTTATCATCACGCCAATAGAATTTCAATGGACGTGACCACCCGCTGTAGTCCCTAACGATGTCGTTTTGGAGACAATAGTGTCGGTACAATGCAAGAATAACGACCTTCTGAGACACTCTGCCATTGATACTGATGCTAGCTAAACAGCCAAAAACAAAAGACGTATATATAAATCACAAGGGTCCCGTACACGCGTTTGAATGCAAATACATCTGTCTACCATCAATCAACATTACACTCTAGGCCGACACAATACGGTGTCTTATCCTCTAATCAAGTTAGCGGGTACACAAAATTTTAAATCATGATGGCTGGCCGTAACCGCTTCTGTGTAAACAATGGCCGCTTACAATGTTACATTATTACGCTGGTAACATAATTATTGACCCATTGTTGGGCATACGATTCCCAAAAATGCTTCATGGGTGTTAAATGGGTTTACAATACCAAGCTTGTGGACTAAAGTGGACAAAATATTTTTACCGCGACTGGAACGAATTAATTGTAAGAATATTCGATTGTTCCTTTTTGCAAAGGCTTTGAAGCAGTAAAGAGGCGCTGGAATACATTGAATGTGATTTATGCACATTAGTATTACTAAGGAGACAATGGATTTAAATAAATACTTTTTAGACAATCATTGATGGATTTATGACCGATTTTATTAGTCTTTAGTACTAATAAAACGTCTCTCAGTAAAACCATTTTTGTTCTCTTACTTTCTTCCCTAATGGTTGACGTAGAAAAAAAAAACACCTTTCATGTGAAAATCTACCAACAAGCACTGGGCTTGCGTAGTGGATTGTGGCCCAGTCACCCACAGAGAAAAGGCCTGCGTCCCATCAGTAGGAACATTGATTATGCTTTATGCTAATGTGAAAACTCAAAAATATAAAAAAATATATAGGTATATTATTGTTAACCTTAAAAAAGAACAACTCCTTAAAGTAATTAAAAGCAATTAAGGATAATTTACGTAAATATTTTGAGTACTAGAGGCGACTGAGTAAACTCGTAAACCTGACCACAGCCCTAGCCTAATTACCCTAGCTTCGTCCCTCTCGATGTCTGGGGAAGAGACAGGGACAGACAATTCGATAGACACCCTTTCCCAACAATTTACGGGCGTCGAGCGTTCTGGCTAATCTAATTGGCGCTTTCACGTTTAGTTTGGCGTCGCCTTGACCTTTTGTAAATGCATTTTGTATGTTTTATGTTGTTGGCTTTTGACAATTAAGCTATTTTACGGCTGGGAATTTTACGGGTTAAATATTTGATTCTGTACATTGATTTGTTGGGTAAGAGGTTTACGCTTAGAATCATTTCAGAGGGCTTCCTTAATCAAGATTTAAGTATAAAAGACTGTGTAAGAGTTATTTTTTCTCCTTGAACAAAATGCGTATGGACGAAGATGGTAAAGTCAAAGTCAAATTATTTATTTCAATAGGCTATGAAAGGTACATTTGAACGTCAAAACTTACAAAAAAAAATAATTGAATACATAGTTGTCCCTTCCAAAAGGAAGTTTCGTATGGAGAAGAATGAGGAAGATTCTAAGCATTTTAAAAGTGTAACTGCACCGATACACTGTATTTTTTTTTTGCAATATTTAGTATACATTCATTATATTACTATGGCGACGCTGTTCAGTTCCGTTATTGCAATTTAGTGATGTCACCCTACAAAATTACTATAAAAAATATTGCGAACGTAAAAGTATACGTAAGCTGAAAAAGTATAAAACAGATACGATCCAAATCCACGATTAGGTAGGTAAGTAATTAAACCATCCCTCAGACACAAAAAAAGAATACGCCATCAATCAGACTTTCCAAAAGAAATACATCCAAAAGTGATTAGAAGACCACTTTTTTTCCTCTTACACGCAAAACGTAATTGCGTGCGTACCTTTTGTGAGGAGTGACGTACCTCTGTGTGGCCTGACGACCCTCACAATCGGGACATTGTTGTTACTCATCGCATGACAAGCCAAATTAACACATCGTCCAATCTATGCCCCCTCCGAATCCTCATATGTACACAAGAAAAGTTTTGTAATAAATTATTTGATCTACGGTCCAATTAGAGTTGTACCTGGCAGTTTTGGTAAATGTTGGGGGTTGGTAATAAAAGTTGCTGTAATTTGGGATATCTGTATTCTGGATAATTTTGATGTTGTTCTTCAAGGGCAGGATGAGTAGCTTTGATTTAAAAAGTTTCAGTAGTCAGTCTAAAATATTGCTTGACACATTTAAAAATTAAAATTAAATCCCTCTTGTGTTAGTGTTGTGTTAGTTGTGGATGTAATGTATGTATCTCTTCTGTCCAATTTTTACATTTACACTATCAAAATTGTCTTTGTCTTTTTGTGTATCTGTGGAGAACGTTGTTGATTGCACATTTGTATACTTCCTTATGATCTACTTATTTGTTATACATATTTAGAGTCGAAACTGCACTGGGCCCGCGTGGTGGATGACGCACTCCCTCTTACAGAGAGGAAACCTGTGTCCCAGCAGTGGAATTATTATAGTCTGACTATGCTTATGTTTATCATATAATATAATTGGCAGGTCTGTTGGTGTAGTGGTCAGTGGCCCTGACTGCTATGCCCAAGGTCGTGGGTTCGATTCCCACCTAGGACAAATGTTTGTGTGATGAGCACGATCATTTGTTCTATGTCTGGGTGTAATTTATCTATAATATGTATGTATTTAGAAAGTATGTTTATCAGTTGTCTAGTACTCATAGCAAAAGCTCTGCTTAGTTTGGGACTAGATGGCGTTGTGTGAAAGTTGTGGAATATTATTATTATATAATGAGTAATGATTTGTTATTTAATCAGAGTTAGGTAAACCACTGATTGCCATTGTGCTTACGCTGAAGTTCCAAAGAGTATCAATTTTTCATTAATTTTCTTCTGCTACCGTCATGTTCAAAATTCATTAGCAACTTTTTTGCACCAATAAGATTTCCAGTTTCTATGTGAACAGCACTTGTTTTACTGTACAAGTACCTAACATATTTTCTGAACTTCAATTAGCCGGGAATGTGAAAACTATCATCAAAACTCTAACAAAACAGTACATCCACTTCGCTGAACTCACACAAAACTTTCCTAACAACGAAGATGACCAGCTAATTAATTACGAAACTTAGTTCCTTCTAAGTTCTAACAAATGACGATCAACACCATAATTCAAACACGTCATGATACATACCACCGTGAGAAAAGTTGCTACATAATGTGGGTAGTAGAAAATGTTGGTATCGCGTGCGGCAAGCCGAGCGCGAGCGCAAAGACCAGGGGTGCCGCACGCGATGCCGGTTTCTTTACGAAAGAAAAAGGTGCTTATGATTTAGTGGCACGCTTGGAAATGGATGTTTTACTTATCTAAGAAAGGATTTCGAAGATGGATTTTTGCGTGGGATAGTAATTTGTTTTGTGTTTTCTGAGATATTTATTATTTTGCTTTAATAAAAGAATGTTTCTGCTATGAATACGTATACTTAGCTACCAGAATGTTTCCTTAAGATTTTTATGCCTGGTACATGGAACATTTAAGGCGTGTTTGCCATGTAATTAAGCAGAAGTGATATCTCTGGCTTATTGTAAAGGTAAATGCTTTGTGTGTGTGGAACCTAAGTGTCGTAATGCATGTTCGATACTTTCTTAAATGTGACCAAATAAAGTTGTGTTGAAAAAATAAGGTACAAAACCTTATCAAAAATTTTTAAATTTCTCATCTTATCAAACAAGGTAGTCTGAAGTTGTTCAAGGTGGTTTCCAAGAAAAATAGCACCCACAATCAGAGAAAGTAAAAAAGAATATGATAAGGAAACGGCTCGTTTTTCCTAAAAGTTAATTTAAGACAACAAACCGTTTGCCTTTCAGCGTAGCACTTACGCAAAAGAAAACCCAAAACCCGTACAGTTTACGTAAATGTTTCCAAAAGATATTTTTTATAAAAATAGCCGGTACCTAAATCAATGTTTCGTTAAGCTTATATTTGGCTCGAACTTCTCCGTAAAAGGTAAAACATTCCGAAGTTTGACCTTCTTCCGCTAAGTAAAATTCATTGCATATTTTAACGCTATATTTAAGAGGCCGAATATAGAAAAACTTTCGCGCATTCTTCTCCTAATATATAAGATTCATTTTCTAATATTCAACCTTCAGTCAATTTATTAAAGAGAACCGCTTTCATCACAGTATCCGTAGCATTATGTTTTCCTATTACTTTCATAATATTTATTTTACATGGTCCAACTGCTTCTAACTGAAACTGGGCTCTATTTTTAAAGTAATAAAGTTCCTTTTCGTTGAAATATGAAGGTATATTCAGTACTGTTTCAAGTTGAGCGAGTCCATTTCTTTCGCCGCCCATAATAATGTTTGGCGATTTATCAAATCGCAATTTCGTAATAGATACCCGCTTGATGTGAAAGATGATAAAAAGTTATATATTGTCCCTTCGTTTACGTTAAATTGAAACGGTCATTTGGTCAAATTCGTGTTTAATACTCCTTAGGGGTTACATTTTGGGTAATGCTTAATTTGTTTGTTATATTTCTTAACAACGTGGGGCTTATTTTACCGAATATTTGTTCATTAATTGTAATGTTGTCACAAAATTATAAATTATATTCACAAAGTGAATTTTCCGCATTTTCACAAAGATAACAGTAATTTTATAAGTAGTCATGACGATAAATCGATTAAAAAGTAACATTTAAAAAAGAGTCAGAGGACAAAATAAAAAATACATTTTCTTTTATCACGAAATATCTGAATAACATTTTTCGTAGGTTTAATTGGTAAGAGGTATATAATAACCAATGAATACGTTATTGTTACATTACACAATGTATTATACACAAATATAGGGCGCTATATTTATACGCAATAATATCTTTTGTTATAGGCTTTTGTTGCCCGCTATCTGTTTTATCGCTACCTCTTTGTGCCAGAGCAACTATCGTGACACATTCAAATTTTTACCTACCATCCCAAAGGCAAGAGTGATAAGGTTGATTTTTGAACAACAATATTTTTTTAAGGTACATTTCCTTGTTGTTTTCTTCAGTGATACACCAAAGATGACAATAGATTTAAATGACTTTATTCCTGATGGTTTGTGTCCGGTACTGTCGCGTTCAAAGGCGTCCCAGTAATTTATGTTACTCTTTTTAAAATTCGTGTTAGACGTTGTTGGTACAAGTGAAACAGATAGGGTCTAAGAATAATATTTGAATAATCGTGAGTCAGATCTCGGGAATATTTTTGTTTGGCGATGACCTTAGCTTTTGTGCTCACGAAAAGAGTGAATGTTGGGTTGTGCTGCGTGAGGCATAGTTTTGTACGTTTTTCTTTTAATTTTTAAGTTTTTTTTTTTCATTGGATCTGAATTTAAAAAAAAGACGTTTCAATGTAATTCGTGTGAGGTCGCTGCTATGCTCATACAATTTGAATGATTTTAGTTGTTGGGTTCCTAAAAAAGTGTATGATAATTTAAAAAATGTTTATTTTTCTTTCACACGCGTTCAAACACATTCGTTTTAATTATACAGTTGCACCCTTTTCAATTGAGCTCAGTGAATCTTTTGTGAATTTTGTTTGCACAGACAAATTAAATAAAAACATTTTGGACTATAGCGTTTTACTGTGTTATCTTAATCAAATTAAATTAAATCAATTAATTTGCCATAAGTGTTGGTACAATTTCGGTCTTAACATAAATAAGTTTACAGAACCATAACACTTAGGGCGGATTTTTCAATCGACAGATAATTTTTAATCATCATCATCATCTTCATCTGCCTAGCCTTTTCCCAACTATGTTGGGGTCGGCTTCCAGTCTAACCGGATGCAGCTGAATATCAGTATTTTACATGGAGCGACTGCCTATCTGACCTCCACAACCCAGTTACTGGGTAATACGATACCCCTAGGTACTAGAAGACTGGTTGTCAGACTCGGGCTTCTGATTACCCGTAACGACTGTCAAAGATCTGCGAATGACAGCCGGGACCAACGGCTTAACCTGCTTTCCGAGGCACGGACAGTTTTTGTATGGAAGAAGTGTCAAAAATTCAAAATTATTCTTCCGATAAAGTTATCTGGCGTTGGAGAAATCAGCCTTTAGTCATAGTAATTTACATTACTAATGTCTCTATTACTTATACATATATTTTTAAAATCATTTTTCCCAAAGGATAATGTGGCACTGATATAAAAAAAAAATTAGAAAAACCATAACTCTTCATGAATCATCATCTGCCTAGCCTTTTCCCAACTATGTTGGGGTTGGCTTTCAGTCTAACCGGATGCAGCTCTTCATAAATATCTTATACATACATGTGTATAAGATATTCATGAAGAGCTGCATCCGTTACATACCTATAAGGTATTCATGAAGAGTATATACTCGTAAAAAAATTATTAATTAAATAGTAAAGTCTAAAGACTATTTGGTCATCAAAAAGCACTAGGAAGTGGTGAAAGGCGGGCGTTTTGGGGGACTGTCTTTTGTAATTTTGACGTTCGAAAAGTGCTGATTCTCAGCCTAGTTTGAATAAATGACTTTTGATTTTAATTTTCGCTCAATCTGTGTGGTTCTTTACTCAAAAGACCATTTCAGACACCAATCTACATGGTCTTCACATGATCTGACCAAGATTATGTCTGGACTTTAAAAGAGACTGTGACCTCTGAGTTTGTGTCGACCTTTCTTCTCAGAGTAGTCAGATAGGAAATGCCGACCTCATCTAGTTTAAAAAAATATGATTGACATGTAAAAGTGTTTGTGCAAACCTACTTACAGAAAATAAATCATTTATCATTTATCATTAATTTTGATTTTGAAAGATGGTCGCCAAAAATGTTTATACTGCTAGAGCAATTTACATTAGAAAAAATACATCTGATTAGCTTATCTTAGTAACAATTATAGTAGTGGCCCATAAATTATATTTTACTATCCATTCTCAAATAATATCACGCTACGCTTTACGCCTTTATGCGTCGTAACCACGCGAAACTTTATAATTATTGTATGTACAAGCAATAAAATGCAGTTTGTTTTATTTGTACTGTTTAACGAGGTCTCGTTCAGGGGACAGAGTAATTACTTTTAGACATGGTGTGCACTTATTGTTTATTCTTTTTCTAATTGGAATTTCATTTTTCATATTTTCCTAATTGAAATCTAGTTAGATGTAAGAACAGGTAGATTGTACAGGAGCTCCATCACCTTTAATAACGTAATTTTAGTAATAATTTTAAGTCCCTAATTCTCATAATAAGAAAAATATAAAAATTTTGGTTGATTTTCCAATCAAAAATCCACTTAACGAAAAATCATTTTCACAAAAAAAAAACAAAATTACTGAAACACCGCAATAAGAAAAAAAATCACTTACACCATTCCAATAGATCCATGAAAAACAACAACAAGTCCAATCACAAAGTCGTCCCACAACACAGCACTAGCAAAAAATTACCGGCGTTACGAATTTTCCGTGGGCGGATTTCCCGCCCAAACGCGTGCACCCTTCCCGGCAGTCAAAACGGTACTGAGGGGAGGGATACCTTCGGGACAGCTCGGGACTTCGGGAGGCTACAGACGCGCGCATTTGTACCTTAAGCTGTGTTAACATGTTATGCTGTGGAGCCTTCATATGTTAGGCATCAGGTAGCCAGGATTCGAAAATGGAACAGCTGTTTCTTAAGTTTATAGCGGTTACGAAGTGTTGTACTTTGAATCAGGTTAGACTCTATTAAAGGTTTTCATTTCCTCTGTAAAAAGATTCGCTCTTGTGAGAATTTAATCGTGAAATTTTATTTTAATATTGGAATTTAAAAACTTGCTTTTGGATATCAAGTCAAAGAAACAGAGCAGACAGTACCTAACTAAAGAGATATCTATTACAAAAACTGCGACTACTAACGTCTATAAACATTTTATGTACCGAACAAACTATTACAACAAAACAAATAAAAACTAAGAAGTTCATAGTGCCCACTAAAAGAAAAACAACAAAAACTAACAAAAGCGAAACTAAGTTCAAGTACCAAGGCTTAACCATTTAATTAATCGCCCGAAGAAAATCAACGGACCATCATTTTTATTACTCTCACAAAGATAAATGCGTACATTGTGTCACATGTCGACGATACGAGCAGTATATTTCCCGGGCAAGGAAAAAATTACGCACAATAAAAACTGGAGTTCCCGAGAAATTAACGATGTTACCAGTTGACAGCAACTCAGCTTATCTGCGGCTTTTAATGGCCGTGGAAAGTAACTGAAGTGTCGGTGTAGGTTACGCCACGGGAAGTGATGCTGGTATGAAACTGTATGTTTTTTTTTTCTTTAGGAGGCGTACTACGTACTACGTATATAGCAAACACACATTACACTATTTATAAACACTAGCAATAAAAAGGAGTAAACAGATAATATGAACAATAAAAAGAAAGTAAAATATCAACACAATATTCCGCGTAGGACTTAGTACCTAGGTTATGTACAGACGCCAGCACATAAAGCTACCCGAAACTGTAAAATATTCCCAATCAACTTAGAAGCTTTGGCCGTAAAGTTGAAAATCTATTAAAGAAATTAGACAAATTTTAGTAGCTTGATGTGTTGGCGTCTGTATAATTATATGTCTTTTTTTCTTTTTAAAAAGACTTTCACAGCAGGTATTTCCATTGTTTCATGGGTGTGGAAATTAAATCTCCGATTTACAAACGACAACCACACTCTATAACAGCACCCTAAAACAGTTTTTTCTAAATTTTATATTTGTAGCCCTTTCGATTCAAATTATGTAATCTCAGAGTTTTCAGTTGAAAGTTGTAGCATAAGTATAATCATTCTATATTATTGCCACTGCTGGACACAGGCTTACTCTTGGTGAGAGAGAGGTTGTAAACCACTTAAACCACACAACATAAAAAAGGGTAACAAAAAATAAAATGTGGAAAAACAGTACCTACATTTCTCGCTGCTTAAAGTGACGTACCCTAAATCTGTTACAGGTTTATATCTCAACGTTTTCACATCGCACCATTAACTGTTTTTCTTTTTTCCTAATGAAATGTTTTCCACCATTTTAATTCTTTTATTTTTCCGTTTGTGTTCTGTTTAGGCCATTAGTCTTAGATATTTTAGCGACCACCACAGTAAGCGGATTGTGACCATACGATAGAAGCTTCGAATCTTTTTATCGAAACGGGAAAGTATATTCGTGGAAAGAACATTTTGAATGTAAAAGGTAAACATTTGGATTACATATCCATTATAGAAACAAGGAAATTGGATTCTTGCTATAGCAATATAACTTAAAAGTGTCCATGGAGTTTCTTGCAAGTTCGTCTCCACAGGTACCTACTACGCTTTGGAATGGGCAACTAGCTTCATATTTCTGACTGATAAACTCCTTGACAATTCAAAAGCGATTCAAATTGCAATTCAAATTGTTGTGGAATAAATGATTTGAGTTGATTGAGTTGAGTGGCAAGTTTTTTCCAAAAAAATCATCGAAGTAAGTAATTAAATCGCCGATTGGCGTCAGGCTCGTAATGTTCGTATCACTTTCGAAAATATGTTTTGGTATGTTGTAGTTTGTTATATTACCTCAATGGTTTATACTCACCAACTCGCAGCAGCGATCTATGCTCCTTAAAATGTAAATATCTTTACTTTTGTGTAAAATAACTTAACCGTGCCCAATTTAAGCAATACATTTCAAAAAAGAAGTTCAATACACCCAGAAAATCTAATAAATACTCGTATAAACCACACGCCATGCTATCTACCAAAAAGCCTTTAATACTTATAATGTGGCAATGACACAAGCGATTTCCTTTAGAGCTCTCCTACCGAACTGAACGCACTTTTGAAAACACCTCATCGACCAACCTAACCAGACCTGTGATCATAGTTCATAATTCCCCCGTGTAGTAGAAAACGTGAATGCTAAAGAGGGGAGAGGGAGGTCTTCTTAAGCTGGACGTGAAATAAAAAGTGAGATACATGTGCCTCTTTAGACTATTAATCAATGTCCCCTAAAAGCCTCTGTGCTACACAAAAAATTAACGCAGTACAATTGTATGAGAGAGAACATTCTCATGTGGTCGTATGTACCATTGTTATATGGGCTTTTACCACTCTATAGTTATGTATATTAGCCGTTTTGCTGCCCCCTAATGGTCAGTCGTGAAACGGACAAGAGGTTACTTGCTTTATGTTATCCGTTTTTGTGAACTGCTTTCAGGGTTTTGAAATTAAATTTATAGGTAGTCATTTGTTTTCACCTGGTTATGTCTAGCTTTCTTCTTCTGCTGTTGGTTTTATCTTTTCTGCGGGTAGTGAGCACGGGAAGCAATAGTAGAGGGTTTTAGTATTAGTCATTCTCCTATTGCAATAATCGGAATCTCACATAAATGTACAGAGGCGGACTTCGCGGGCCTCTCTTATAAGATGTCTAACCATGTGGCTTTCAAGTACAATAAATACAGGGTGGGAGGGTTTGACGTGCAACCCGTTATCATGGATTCAGTACATGATTCTGCGCTGAACCTTTCGTCGGTTTTTTTTTTAATGTGCTGTTTCATACAATAGTGCAAGTGCTTTTTTTTAAATAACCGACGATGACATTACACATTTGTCATCCCGCAGAGATTAGGCAGAGGAGTATATCTAGTACATCCGCATTTCGCGTGGTAAGTTTAAAAAAAAAAAACCTATCTATTATTATTATAGGTATACTCAAGACGGGTTGGCGTTTTCCGACTTATATCCTAATCATTCCTCAACTCTGGCTTGCCTTTATTGGCCGGCTGGAGTGAACACTGACGAGGCACAGAGCTCCTACCTTGTTCTTGCCTTTACTGGCTGGCTTGAGTGGAGATTCGCAAGAGGAAACGTGTTCGGGGGAAGGATTCCAGTAAGTGCTTGTAATATTATAAACGCGACAGTAAGTTTGTTTGTTTGTTACGCTTTCACGCTAAAACGGCTGAACGGATTTGAATAAAATTTGGTATGTAAGTAGACCATGACCTGGAGAAGGCTACCTTTCATTTGACCTGGATCGCAGACAAAGTCGTGGGCAACAACAACCATAAGTCCAGGTTTCCACACGACGTTTTCCGTCACTAATGTCAGTAATGTCTAAGATAAACTCAGAAAGAACGGTAAAAACGACAAGAAACGAGATAAGTTTACCAAAATTAAATAACGCACTAATTCTCAAATCATTACTAAGAGTGCGAAAATAGCTTAGAATAATATAGTACAACGTTTATCTTTATTATGCCAGACTACATGGTCTGGCATATAATGATAAGAAGAGTGTGGTCATGGCCTTTGGGGCCAGGGGTAAATACCAAGAAGCAGTACCTTCAGTTCAGCTAAACGGTATACCACTAGTGAGGGTAGACCAAATTAAATATCTGGGTCACTTATTGACCACTATCCTCAAAGACGATGAAGATATGTATTGACAAGGAGCGGAGGGCGCTGTGTGTGAGAGCTAACATGATTGCCCGCAGATTCAGGCGTGCCTCTAAAGAGTTCAAGCGCGCTGTATTTAGTGCTTACTGCGCGTCTTCTTACAAATTGTAGTCTGTGGGTTCATTATACTCAAAACTCATACAGCGCCCTTCGCGTCCAATACAATAACGCATTCAGGGTGCTGATAGGGCTGCCTCGATACTGCAGCGCATCAGGGATGTTTGCTAAAACTCACGTGGACTGTTTCTATACGGTGATGCGGAAGCGATGCGCATCTTTGGCCCATAGGGTGCGGGGCCACGCCAACAGTCTATGATAGCAAGCAGGCATGACTGTGCGTTTGTGAACCACTGCTGCAAGGTTTCGGCTGGGCCTGTCAATTTGCAGCAATGATGTCACAATCTGTTTTCTGTTTTTGTTTTTTTTTTGTCTATGTAAGTGTTACAGAGTTTGTAAGTATATTCTTACTAACACTATGCGTCTTGTTGCTCTAAATAAATGATTCTTATTTATTATTAAAACGTGTAAGTAACTCAAAAAAAGAGTACTTTGTTTCGTATGAAAAGGTTACCTATTTCTTTACTGGGAAACTACTAAAGACGTAACCTTTTAAAAAGATCCTCCTGTTCCAATAATGTTAAAACGGTGCGGGTCGATTACGTTTCGACATGACAATGACATTTAATCCATTTACTTCGTCCCGGCCGTTCTAGATTCTAGACTGCTCACTGTAGAAATTTTGTTCAGTAAGTAGGTGGGGTACCTAAAATAGATAGGTATATAGGTAAACTATTTTAGGTAAGGAATTGATGTAACCTTTTTACTCTTTGGGATCAATTGGGTCAGGTATTTTTGTTAAAACTTTATGTTTAAGTACCATGTTAGTAGGTACTAGAAATCTTAGTGGTTTGATTTTAGTATTTGCCATAGATCCGTTATACTTTTACGTTTCATAATAATAATAAAGCAGGCAGCTTCTTATACAGATAAGGTACGAGTATTGATCACGATGGATTGGCGACTCATGTAAACACGACTCCCGACTAGTAAGTCCAGGTTTCCTCACTATGTTTTTCCTTCACCGATGTAACTGATATCTAAACTTAGAAAGTACATATGGATACAAAACGTCACATTAGTACTTGCCCGGATTTGAAACCACAACCTCGTTTGTACGTTTCTTAGAAAGTATGTTCATATGAATTAAAAACATCAGAATGGTACTTGTCCGGATTCTAACCTACAACGAACGTTTCGTAGTCCTTAAAAGTAATTTTAAATTGGACTAACCTAAAACTAAGTTTTGTTGTAAGATAGATAGACTTTACTTACATAGCTATGTGCACGACAAAGTTAAGTCTCATTAAATCTTGTAATTTCTTTCTCAGAATACATAGTAACCCTGAAAATTCCTAACTCATTAAAATGATAACCCTCCAAAACTCAAGTTAAGATGCACAAATATTATTCCGCTCAGGACAAATAGTATGTAAACGGGTGCTTCATTTTGGATATAAAGTGAGGTGGAGTAAGCCGCACTCGGCAGTCTCAAGCCTATCCCCATTACGATGTCTGGCGGGACAACGCTGCCAGAAAACCGGCGCTTTAGAAAACTCTACATCTATGTAAACGAAAATGTTTATGGAAAAGTATTTGGAAAGTCGATTTAGTATATAATTTTAGGGTTCCTTGCTTTAAAAGGAAACACAAAACCATATAAGATCGCTATTGAGACCTTCCATTATCGATTCCAGGAATATATTTTTCCCATCATTCAGATTGTTTTTCTTTTTCTATCTCAATACATTTGAGTTTTATAAAATTATATGCTTACACTGATAATATTCAACGACTGAAAAAACGAAATCACAATCACAAACCAAAAAAGTTATCGAAGCAAAACATTAACGCAAACGCGCACGTTAATGCGAAATACCGAATAAAAATGTTAATGGAAAACGTTCGTAAGGATAACAAAAGATTTATGATAACCAAACAGGCAAAATAAGAATGGATTGAGTTTGGATACAGACCTGTGGAATGTAATTTTTTGAATAGTTAAGTCGTTTGCGTAATCTGATGGGCGGTGGCTAAAAAACGGCCCAACATTTCGTGAGTAATGTCTTTATTAGGTAAAACTTTTCATTTCATTAGTTTGTTTTAGTGTAAACTGCATGATACATGTTGTTATTAAAAAATAAATGTTCAGAAATGTAAATATATGGTATGAGCTCGAAGATATGCCAAACTTAAGTGGCAGTGGGCAGGGCACATTGCCCCCAGAACAGATGACCAATGGGGCCGAAAGGTTCTGGAGTGGCGACCGCATCTCGGAAAACGTAGCGTTGGAAAACTTCTACTCTCACAAGGTGGCTGAATTGGTGATGCTTGGGGAGGACTATGTTCAGCAGTGGACGTCTTTCGGCCAAAATGATGATACGCAAGACCGCAAAACCGTAGCAGTGACAAATATTGTTATCAAAATGGTGGTTAAAAGAAAATGGTAAGTAGTCCACACATAATCATAGACATAGGCTTCTCCGGTTCAAAAAAAAAAAATTTTGCTGTTAGGTCCTACAATGTAAACTAGAAAAGAATCCCTTTAGTTTCTTAAATAGGTCGGTTTTGCCTGCCCAAAAATATGGAACTCAATTCTTCGAAATTGTAGCAGTAACATCAGAAGCACTATTTACCTTTACGTCATTGTACCTTAGGGGACCGGACTGCTTCTCCTTAACACAGGTTTCCATAACCTAGCTAGGAGCGCAGTGCTCATACCCACACGTTTTTAGAAATAGTACTGATTTTGTAAAACTGTATTTTTAACGTGTACCACAATCCTTTGTTTTGAGTAAATAAATAAAAAAAATAAAAAAACATTACAAGATCCTGAATTGTGACCACTCGTACGTTCAACTGGATTGCTTTTCCGTCTGCCAGCTTAATACAAGAATATACCCAAGTCTTTGGTTTTTATAAACCAAAGCAGACACGGTTTGAAAAGGAAAATCTAAGCCCTCAGCACGTCACCTACACGTCACGGCACGTCAGCCCTTTAAATTATAACTTTCACAAGATAACAAAAGCACATAGGAGCCCCCTAAAACTTTCATCACAAAAAGAAGGGTTTAATTAATTAATAAGGTGTACACTTAAAAACAGAACTTCGTCTAAAAGGACCAAAGTTTGCAACACTGTCTTTGATCCATGGCGGGCCGTCGAAGCCCGAAAAAGTCAGCCGTTGAAAATTGGGATTACAACTGTAAGCTGGGAATAATGCACGCGAATATACTGCGCGCTGTCAATATATCGACGCGAGGATTTCCATTGTTAAATCGCTTTTAAATGATGTATGAGATACGATAAACGAAGTATGAAATATGCTTTAATATAAAATCGGGTTGTATTTTTTCGGCAGAAGACTTTGAATGCTTCTGTCGGTCATTACTTCTTAAGTGGTAAAAACTAGATACTGCTATTGAAGTCCCACTAAAACGGTCAATTTGTTATTTAAAATCTTATAGTGAAAACGGTGGTAAAGTAAACTTAAAGTGTCAATTAATAGTGTGTTGTAGGCCAATAATGTCAATGGTGTAATGGCATTTGGTATACGGAGAGAAAAATCTTAGAAAAATTACTGTGCTGTCTCATAATCTGAGTGCATTTGAGTGTTAATGAAAAAATTAACATGCTGGCACAGTAAAAATTCTTATGCTGTACAGTAAAATTTAGTTATTGGACGAATAGTGAATTTTTCCCAATGTCACTCAGAAATTTTTCTGTAGATGTCACTTGCACTCACTTTACAGTGACGAGCACAGTAATTTTTCTAAGAATTTTCTCTCCGTGTAGAATGACAGCTAACTTCACGTAAGTTTTAACGTTGAGATTGTTACCGAATAATCGGCTATTCTGAAAAGTGCTATCAAACTTTACGGACCCTTCATGGGTTGAACAGTCAATGAATAAAAACTCTTACCAATACGGTGATGGCCCAGTAGCAACGGCCTAGACTTACGAGTTGTAGGTCATGGGTTCGAACCCAGGCAGGCGTTTTACTTTGTGTAATTTATTTCAATGCCACTGCTCTCAAACACGGTGAAGGACAATATCGTGAGGAAACCGGCATGACCTAGAACCAAAACTTCGAAGTCAGGTGACATCTCGGCCCATTTCTCCACACAGAGAGAAGGCTTGTGTCCCAGCAGTGGGGACGTTATAGGTAGACTGGTTATGCTGTATTCAAGTGTATTTAGGTTACAAGCAAAAACTGCAATAGTCAATAATAATAATTATATTTTATTTCAGCAAAGACCCTCTCTAGTACTTTAATCAGCATCAAATTCCAATTCCCACGTAACCATTAAAACGAAGCCAGAAGCATTCCAAACGAACAATTTTACAACTCAATTTACGCTAAAACATTTCATATTGAAAATTAATACATTTATAACTGTACAATACATTATATATTAAACCTCGCTCATCTCACGTCTGCAATTAAATTTTGAATCTCCCTGTTTATAAGTTTGAAGTACCACCTACAAGCTGGAAGGTGAAAACTCGATACAAATTGCGTTAAAACGTAATAGAACTCGTTTCCCGTAAAAGTTTCCATCAGATTACGACGCAAATTCAATATTTAAGATTGATTTGGGCAGATGGCTGAAGGGCATCGTCTTTCGAAAAGGGAAAAAGCGTTTATATGTGTGTTACATCATGTATCTTTTTATTCTTGGGAATAAGGACCACAAATTGTGCTTTTGAAGGATGTAAAATATTTCTGGATTCATCGCATTAAATCTTTTCTACTTCAGTCAGGTTTTACGAGTTAGTAGCAGAACTTTACATTTTACTTTGTAAGATAGATATTTGTTAGTTTGTTGCCAAAGATTTTCCCGTTCTCGAAAAATAGTACCTGGAAAAGGACAAACTTCGTACACGTTAATCGTTTCTCCGAAAAAAATAATAATAAAAGAACGTCTTTCATACGACCTCCATAAAAGATAACAGCTTAAATATAATACAGTCTCAGCCTCATATTCTATTACAGGCTGTTTGGAGCCATTAGGGTCCTCATTTTAAAAGTATAATGTACCAAAATTCTCAGTCAATTAAGCATTCTGCTTGGAAAATAGTCGAGCCTTTGTTAACATTGTAAGCGAGACGAATGTAAAAGCATTTTTACGACATGACCCAAAACCCTAAGAAAATGAAAGGAAAAAATAAAACGAATTTCATACTTAAACTTAGTGAAGTGAATCGTATAAATACGGGTTTCGGAATCGAGCCAACTCGAATGCTAATTTCAAATCAGGACTCGGAAATCTAGCCAGCTTACATTTAAACGAATCGCTAAGTTCACGAACCTCGACTAGAATTCAGTATGCTGTCCTGTATCTGATTTTAAAAAGTTTTATTGTATATGATTTTAAAGAAATTTACTGTTATTTTTTTGTTCGGACAGTATTAATACGATTTACACTTATGATACATTACACTTTCAAGAAACGATGGTATCGACTCAACTCAATTCTTTCTCCTCTTCGCTTCCCTACTTTTGAACTCGTGGAAATTTGCATGATATTACAGCTCATCTGCCTCGCGAGCCTTCTGTACAGCGGTAAACGATCCACAACAGAAATTTGAATTTTTTCCTTTGAATTACTGAAGAATTGCTAATTAGATCGACGGTATTTCTGTACGGGAATCTTTTTAAACTGATTTAAACTTAATACTCGTAGTATTTCGCTCGTTGTTTCGTATTCAAAAATATTTTATGCGGCTTTGTTTTGTTGAATGATTATAAAACTTGCCTAGAATCTTTCATTTGTTTCTGAAACTAAGGACCAACTTCTGACCGTTTTGTGTTTGACACATGAAAAACTTAAGAAATCAATTTCTAGACAGCAAGAAATTTTAATATAGGAAAAATCCTCCAATCCTTTCGCCTTAACCCCCACACGCAAACAGCCATGACTGTCCCTATAATTGTATAGTTTCTGGCCACAAGCTTGCCAACTCCCTCGACAAATGAAGCGTGTCATCGCCGTTTGTACATCCCGCCACCCACACATATACACACATTCTAATTCCCCATTCTTTTTGTGTGTAAACGCCCCGAAGCATCCAATTTACAGAAAAAGAATCCCACAAACACAGTGTTTCTCGCTTCAGATCACACCATGCACTATTTGAATTTTCTCCCAAGGGAGGGTGGAATCAATTTAAATTTTAACTCACACTTAATACACCCTTGTTTGGTGTCTAAGTGGTGTGTTTGAGGCACCCTCTGTTTGGAACGAATAATAAGTTGGGAAGACAACGCCGGTGAAATAGTCCAAACGAAAATTCTTTGCGGTGCTGCTGATATTTGTTTTGTGGAGAAGGATCTAAAGTACCTACATGGTTGTATGAATATACGTGCAGTGTGTTATTGCATTGCCAAACGACATTTAGTTGCCTGATGCAGTGAAGTAAAGATTAGATCACAATACTTACCATTCAACATGCATGTGGAACGAATTTGAAAGTATGTAATGCAAAAAACGTTTTACATTTCGACATAACACGTCACAAAAACATCTATTTAGTTACAGACAGAATATACGGACGCCAGCACATCAAGGTACCCGAAACTGTCAAATTTTCCCAATCAACTTTGAACCTTATACTTTAGCGATAAAGTTGAAAATCTATTAAAGAAATTTGACAGATTGTAGTAGCTTGATGTGCTGGCGTCTGTACATAAATTCTGGACCTAACTATCAGTCTCTATCAGTTCATACGCGTTACAATATATCCATTCTTTACCACATATTCTAACATTCAACCGTACACACCCATTCATTAGACAGACATCCGCCATTTTGAATGCATACAAATATCAACCCATTTCCCCGTTAAAAGATCGCTGGAATATCAACGGACTAAATGTATTCACTAAACTGTTATATTGCTAGCATGCATTGCAATCAACGAACGAATAAGCACGGTCCAAATAGAAATAGTGAATTTCACAAGCATTCTGCCAACTCGGCGTGCTAGTCTCATTTTCTTAGATAACCTCTTTGTAAATAAATCTGGGGTGTGTAATGAAAATGTCGGGTTTACAGTTTTCGTGCTCTTTGGACAGACCCTGGACTGAATTAAACGTTTGTTCATGTTCTGGTGAGGTACTGTAGTATTATTCGAGAGAGATGGTTAACAATGATGTTTTTAAGGGGAGCCAGAAAATACCTGTGAGCTGGTTATCATTTCTAGCCAGGCACTTTGAATTTTTGCATCAAATCTTTGCATTTATCGGTTTTATTAAAAATTAAGGTGCGGAATCTAGGAAGCACAGAACTGGTCGACATGACGGTGCCTGGGGAAGGCCTATGTCTAGCAATGGACGTTTTTCGGCTGAAATAAATGAATTAATTAATTATAAGTTAAAACGCGTTACTAACATTCCAAGTTTGATTCCTGTGGGGCATTTAGTGCCTTTTTTTTCCTCCTGTTGTCCTGTTTTATGCTGAAACCAACAAGCAGTCAAGCAAATTCAGTGTTCAAAAGAAGTACCTAATAGCATTTACTGACATTTTAATTGAAAACCTGAGACGATAATGAGTCCGATGCTTTCCACCAGTTTCTATGACAAACCTTTTACTTTTCAAGCCGTACGGTTATGAAATGATAATATATGTATAGGTGCTAAAGCACTTCCTCTCTCCTTAAACATCATCATTATATTTTCTTTACTCCTGTTTCATGTCTATTAATGTATCTATGTATTTATTTAGATTAGTATAATATACTTTATGTATGCATTCATTTTAAATGGTAAACCACAGACTACGTACAGTCTTTGTCTCTCCTTCCCTTTTCAATCCATCCAAAGGTTGTCTTTAAAAGATCGCTCTTAGCGATAAGACCGCCCATTGTGTCACCCTTTGTAAAATTTCTATATTTATGTCTGTAATTTATATGGTGTACATAATAAAGAGCATTATATTCTATTCTATTCAAATAGTACATCACCAAAGAGCTTTCTTTCATTAGTAGTATCTCAGAAAACTGAAGTAATAAAAGTGATTCTAAGACCAAGAATACATCACCTAATCTTAATTATTTTATTCCCATTAATTAAGTTTCCACTTAGACGTTTAATTGCCCGCTAATTGAGCCGATATAAAAACTTCACTCATCGCCACGCATTCTGATAAATACAATTAGTTTATGGACGTTAAATTAATGTGGTTACTCCGTACGAGTTCATTAGTCGAACAAGAGAACATTGTTTGCGTGACAGTTATTTAAAATGTCTCTGTTTGATAGATTGAAGTCAACGTGGTTGATGGCTGGCGCTAATTTTTAGTGCCTATAAAGTGATCGTCTGGAAAAATACGTCACTGCTGACTAAATAAACAAAACGACACATAAATAATGTCGTGTTAGATCCATACTTCATCGATCCACACTAAGGTTCGTAAGTAACTCTGTATGTATGTTACCTTTTCACGCCTAAACTACTGAACGGATTACGATAAAATTTGGTAAAGAGATAGATTACATTTTGGGGATGGACATAGGCGGTAGCACGTTGCCGTGGGATGATTTCCGACATATACGCGGGTGAAGCCGCATGAATAAGTTAGCATTGCTAGAATTTTATTAAAATAATATAATAACCCCACATGGTACCTACAATCTATTTAATTTGCTCAGTAACCAAAAAAAAACATTTTGATCCTAGCACCAAGAAACCTTAGCACAAAAAATTAACCAAGTTTTTTTTCCTCAATATCCTTCATATCCCATTTCTTCCGTATCAACTTGATACATTCATCAAACTTCCTTGCAAAGGCGGGTAGGCACATAATTCGCTCGTTCAATTTACCATGGTAATTCGCCATTGAAGTGAGAACGGCCCATGAATGCAGGCGGAGGCGCTGCAATTGCCCCGAGTTGTTTAGCATAATACGGTCATACTGTTATGTACAAAAGGCCCGGATCAAGAGGCGACTTAAATTACTACTGGAGAAAAACGTTGGAGTAAAATTCAAGAAAAATTTCAGGATAAAGATAACTCAAAGTTAGTTCGTTTGTGCTAGATTTTTGATAAAGAATAACCCTCTTTTGTTCTTCTATTAGTAAGTGTCGAGGGTAAAAAATTAGGTACATTGCAAACCGGACTTTTTAATTCCTTATATAATAGCTAGACACACCCACTTTCTTCAAATCGTAACTCCATTCGATGCAATTTTTATTAAGATTGTTGAGCATGAATGGTTTCGCTAAGATACATTTTTTTTTTTTTTACGTTACATAACAAGACCTCTCCGTGTTTTGGAAAGTAAGTTAAGCCATTGGTCTCGGCTGTCATTCGTGAATTTTTGACAGTCGTTACGGGTCGTCAGAAGTCCAAAAGTCTGACGATACCGCTTGGTAAGACTGTCTTACCAAGCGGTATCGTATTACCCAGTAACTGAGTTGTGGAGGTCAGATAGGCAGTCCCTCCGTGTAAAATACTGGGTACTCAGCTGCATCCGGTTAGACTGGAAGCTGACCCCAACATAGTTGGGAAAATGCTAGGCAGATGATGATGATTGGTCTTCTTCTTCTTCACTTCGCTCTTGACAGAGAGGTTGTAGTTGTGTTATATTTGGCATCTGACATCTGTCAAGCAGGACGACACATCAAAATTTTCCGTTTTTACAATTTTAATGCATTTATTTTGAAAAATTAATTGTGTCTCAAAAGATCGCAAAGAATTTGCGCAACTTGGATGGAGTACTGGCACTATGGAGCTGACGCTGTGTGAGCGTGCGTGTTCCATCGCTGCCCGTTCGATGTCCACCGCGCACAGGATGGATGGGAAGCAGCACATTAAGTAATTTTTTGCTCCGTTGGTGTAATTGCTGTATGGCGTTCCAGTGTGAGGATGAATAAATAAATAGTCTTTTTTTTTTCTATAGTCACAATGGACTGTGTCTAATTGCAGGTGTAGTCATAGCTCACCTCACGATCTCTCTCCATCTGGTTCTATTAGATGACAGTCTGGCGGATTTATTAACAGGGCCTCCAACGGCGGATTTCATTTGATCGGTCCACCTTATCGGTGATCTCCCGCGTAACCTATTACCTTCGATAAGTCTAAAACACACCCAATTTCTTTCGATCCAATTTTATATCATAAGCATCATTGAGTATGAATGGTTTCAATGGTTTCGCTAAGAGGCATTCTAGATTGGTACTTATCTCCATTTGGCTTAAAAATTTCTTAATCTAAGTACCTCATTATGCAATTCCATCTTAACCTTCAAAATCTAAGTCCTAAATAAATGAGCGGAGAAAAAAGCCAACATTTCTCCCACAAGCCATAAGAATACAATTATAACAACAATGATAGCATTTTGAGAAGCTAATGGCCACTTAAATGCCGCCTGCAGGTGCTTCACTATTTATTTATTCAGAATTTAACCCGTTAGACTGTGTGTGCAGTCGCGAGTAATGTCGTGGGAGGAGCCTTGTTTTCATTATAGTCAAGTTCTGGTGTTTTCTTTTGCGTCATTATTAAAATTTACGCCCTCGCTCTTTGGAGATGGTTTTGACGTTTGGTGTGAGTGTTGTAAGGCTCAGTACAGATGGTACTTAAGACTGTGCCTCTCTTTTAAAACTGTGAAAATCATTTTATTAGTACCCTATTGACATATTTTTATTATTCTATCCGCGTGGAATTTCTTGTTTTATGTTAACATAAAATATATCCTATGACACTCTGCAATACTGTAGCTTCCCATTACTGAAAGAACGTTTCCAACCACTTTTTGCTCTGCATCGTCCAAAAGTTGAATGTTTTTTTTTAATGCTTATGGCATTAAGTCCGCCTCTGTACATTTATGTGCTTGACGTAGTAAATAAACAAAATAAAAGAATTTTCGGAACTGGATCAGTGGTTCTGAAAATTACCCCAAATTACCTCTTTATAAGTATAGATGCACATAATTTCCAATAATAACTTTGCTGTGGTGATTTTTTATAAAAAGGGAATACAGTTTTATTAAACATTTCCACAGTTTTTGCATAAAATATCAACGCCAGCCATTGAAAATTTAATAAATTTTTCTTTGTTTGTAATTCCGGCTACGTTAGATAGTAATTTATGGTTGAAAAGATGCTGAAGCTGCTAAATCTAGCTGTAGGTTTTTTATTTTTAAGTAAAATGTTTTCTCAACGGATATTCTCTTGTATCCCGATAAGTATTGAAATTCCAGCATTCAAACAGAAACAACGATTCTATTGTAAAAATCTTTTCTACAATTCGAAACAGAGAACCGATTCAGAGTAACAGAAGAAAAAAAAAAAATATTCAAACGAATTTACGAGCTACACTATAAGTTAGCTGGGAGCGACTCTGCCTCGTTCACACTTGTTTCCTGATCATTCTATTTATCAGATAGATCCGGTACACGGAACACTACTTCGCAGGTAAGTGTGAGAAGTGCCTTAGAACACATTGGAGTCCTGCTTTGAATAGACGAGCGGGAAAAAACCGATGCGATTTTATGTTAGAATTCTCTGAGGACGTTTTAAAAGTAGATGAGGGACTGTCACTGTCAAATTCTAAAGCTGTTAACGTTGTGATTGGTTGAGACAGGCGAGTTGAGAATGCTATAGCAAGATATTTTTTTGTTTCATTGGAAATTGCGAACAGTGGGGTTATGGCGTAACGCACTTACAATTACTGCAATGTATTTCATCTTGAAAAATCAAAATCATTCATTTATTATTTATATTATATATATTATGATGTTTCCTTCAAAATCCTTTGGATCATGAAAGAAAATGCGTTACGCAATTGAGGTGCCGGGTACCTAAGCAGATAGGTAGTATCGGTAGAAAATGTAATAGAAATATCGTGCTGCTTCTTGCAAGTG
This sequence comes from Eremobia ochroleuca, assembly GCA_949629135.1. Classification (NCBI taxonomy): domain Eukaryota; kingdom Metazoa; phylum Arthropoda; class Insecta; order Lepidoptera; family Noctuidae; genus Eremobia; species Eremobia ochroleuca. The sequence goes on from OX451392.1 coordinate 14,503,138, forward strand.
CGTCTTGTTCTAGATTCATTTAGTTCTGGGCAATTCAACTTCAATAATGCCAACAAATAATAATGCGATTTTACTTTGACAAAAATATAACCTTGTCGCCCGTCTACGTCTTAATCGCAATCAACTTTACTTCGATAAGAGAAGCGTTCATTGAAAGCTGTTAGGCGATAAAAGATCACGAAAAAGATAAGTTTAAACTACCTGGTGAGTATTATAAAAAAGATAAGATACGAAACAGTACAACTCAGTAATAAGATGCTTTCTATGTTGAGAATTAAGTTATTATTTTCACGTTTTGAATAAGTTATTTCTAAAACTTGAATTTTATTTGAACGGTTTGTTGGGTATTTTAGTCTGAAATAGATTTTAGTGAAAGAAGCTTTCAAAGTATCAATAGCTTTTTTGCTCTGAATTTAATAATAATAAAAATAAAACTTTATTTCGGACTACAGTATACATAGTTTTGTTAGTATTTTAGTGTTGTTTGTGTGTTTTGGTATATTTGTGTTATTTAGAAAAACCTACGTTCTTTGCTCTCGTTAATATAGACAAGGTTCGAATCGGGAAAAGTGTTAATGGGTTTCTCTAGAAACTCAAAGTCTAGGTTTTCAATAAATCTCGTCCCCATTACGTGTTAAATTAGACTAGCGAAATACTAGTATGGATGTGCCTATTGATGATGATATCATCGAACCGATTTCGGCCACATCGACTGCATTCGATGATTTCTCAGGGTGGTTGAGAGCTTAAAGTACTGCTTTTACGTTAGTCGCATATGCAACGTTGGCCGACAAACTCTGAGCACAAAGCTGAGTAGCTGTTAATGAGCTCAGGAATACTCTCAACATCATATCGATCTTCCCAGAAAACCTTTCTCACATAGTTATGTCAAGGCCGTACATAATGTAGGCTGACGTCTACATATCGTGCCTCCAGGGATTCTGTCTAAGTGGCTAGGATTACATGATTACCTACTGAAGTAAGTAGATATTTTGCGGATCGTATTATGTTAATATTACGTTGTTTATGAGTATATGAGAAGACATATTTTGTGGGAAACTTGTTACTGTTATAATGAGAACAGAGTTAATAGGCAAAGGGAATACTTATGTTACATATTTTACTAGTTGCTTTGGAAAACCTTAATATCGAAAGTGGTGGAGAGCAGTGGTGGCCTGGCGGTAAGGGCCGCGACTTCCAACTTGTAGGTCGTGGGTTCGAACCATAGAGAATATAACCACTAGAGAGCGTATAGGCCGATTTCTTCGAAGCACACGACTCATTACCGCGGGCCGGAGGATGAGGAAGAACGCGCGGCTGCAATTGGTCAGTTCAAGGTCAAGTTGCATCGTTAGGGCTGCTCTACTTCATTAAGGGAAAATAGTCGATATCGATAAAATGGATTACGACAAAATACTAATAGTTTTCGAGCGTCGAGGCACTGTATACGCAATCAAGTGGTTATAATAGTCTTTGGTTCGAACCCAAGCAGGCATTTTACTTTGTGTAAATTATTTCACCACCTTTGCTCTCAAAACGGTAAAGGAAAACCCAACTTGCACTCGGCCGGCATGGTGGTTTATGGCCCGCTCCCTCTCAGAGAGGGGAGGCCTGTGTCCCAGCAGTGGGAACATTATAGGCTGATTAGCACAAGCTCTGCTTAGTTTGGGACTAGATGGCGTTGTGTGAAAATTGTGGAATATTATTACTATTATTATGTAATGTCGAATAATGTCCTCCTTTTTCAAGTCGGTTAAAAATAGTGCACGTCACGAAGAAGACACGTTCTTATCAGCAGGGTGATTGCGTAACACACTATCCATAGCAATGGGTTTTTAATTTGACAGTTCAACAACATTCATTGCGTTATTTACGTTGTTGAGCAGGCAAATTTTGCGAACATATGAAGCAATGGATTAGCACTAAGCTTCAAAATTATTCAAATTGAGAGTAATAGTGTGTTACGCAATTAGGGTGCTGTTTGACTATTGCCACTTAATTGTGGTAAAAAAACAACTAAGTGTGTGTCGGACCACGCACAATGAAGGGTTCCGTAGTTGGAATGAATTTATCACAAGAACAAACATCGTAGTTGAAAATCATGTTCTCCCATACTTTGCAACTGCAAACGTAAGTTGGTCGACTATTACTCGTAAACTTGTATAGCCTGCTTAGCTGTGATAGTTTTTCTTTTAATTTCGTTATACATAGTACTACCGTGAATTTTTTCTCATATCCAAAAACAACCATTTATCTGGCAGGGGGGGGACACACTTGACTCTATCAAAAATTAGCACTTTAAAGCTTAATATTTCACAAACGGATACTTGAATCGAAAAATTGTTTCCGCAAACCCGCAATATTTTTGAAAGACCTATCCAACGATACCTCACACTATGGGGGTAGACGAGAAAAAAAAACATCCCAACTTTACAGGAGGTACCCTAAAATATTGTTTTTTCCATGATTTTAATTTACCACTTTGTTGGCGTGATTAATATGTATATCCACGCCATATTTCTAGTACTAAGAGTCTCTGAGCTGCGGACCGGCGGACGGACAGACGGACATGGTGAAACTATGAGTGTTCCTTGTTGGCTACGGAACCCTAAAAAACAGTTTAAAGAGTACCTGTCTCAAGAAAGTGGAAGAAACGAGTTAAAAATAAAATTGGTTTAGTCAAAATATTAGCACATAACATACTAATAACCTTGCAACTACAAAATAGATCTAGAAGACATTTTGTCGTGTACTTTGAATCAAACCAAGTTTTACAAAAGTAAATAGAGTTGAACTATGTAGTGATCCTTGCCAGTTTGTCAGGTTGCCAGGATATTTTAGTGCAACAACAATCTTGTTCAAATACATAATATTGTTTTCTTTATACCTTTAATAAGAAATAACTTAGGTATTCAGACAGCGACAGATGTGAGCGGAAACGCCGAGAGAAGACGCCCTAGGATGACATATCGCTCATCCAATAGAACAATGACGTAATTACGTTTTAGCTATTTTTCAGGAGAACGTTTTAAAAGTTTGAAATTGTAAATATGATATATTTCCAATGATTATGCTAAAATATTTAATATTTTTATGTATGTTACTTTAATATCAATAATAATTTCGTGAGAAAACTCAAGAAAACATTTTCGTAATTACGTCGTTGTTCTATTGGATGAGCGATATAGTGACCTTATTGGTGGGAAAGGTCAGGTGTGTAGTACTCGAAACCGGCGTGCGTGTATGACCAGATGTATGAACGTAAACCAGGCAAAAGGAGTGTGTAAGGATCGTAGCAGGTGGCGGTCTGTAGTTTCTTCCTGCCCCCATGGGAAGGGGGCGTGACTTTATGTATTAATGTACAGACGCCAGCACATCTAGCTACCCGAAACTGTCAAATTTTCCCAATCAAGTTTGAACCTTACGCTTTAGCGATAAAGTTGAAAATCTATTAAATACAATTGACAGATTGTAGTAGCTCGATGTGCTGGCGTCTGTACATATACAGTGCAGTGGTTCCCAAAGTTGTCTGTGCTACGACCCATCTAATACAAGTTTACAAACTTGGGACCCATCTCTAGGAAATTTAACCGTTACCAATATGAATAAAGGACTTTTCAAATAACAAACAAACAAATGGCTCGGTCGGCCCGTGTATCGTTCTACAGGCAGGACCCACTCAATATTTGCGACCCATACTTTGGGAAACCCCGATATACAGGGCGACTTGTGATTCGACGTATATTCGTTAGGAGCTGATGGGGGCCAAAATGCAACAAATTAAACCTCTCATTTGTATTTCGAGATATTTGAACTTTAAGGATTTTTCGATATAATTCCAAATAAAAAAACTACATATTGAATGGTTACCATTTACACTTCAATTAAGCTATAAACATAATTAAAAGTACTTAAGTCAACAAAATAATTAAAATTATGAGCGATTTAAGAATAATATCTTAGCAATATTTTCATTTTATGTTTCAAATATCTCGAAAACTATTGAATTTCGGCCATACATATAGGGGGTTAAATTTTTTGCATTTTGGCCCCTCTATCAGCTCCTGACGGATATACGTCAAATTACAAGTAATCCTGTGTGTGCAACTTAGGTATTCTCAACTTCTTATCCAACACCTAATGCACGTGACACATCAAATAGGTATTCCATCTTAATACTTGACTTAGAGTCTTATTATATAACTTTAGAACCATATAATTTGAAATTTCTCTTAATCGGAGATTAATACATTCATCAGTTACTGAAGGCTCTCGGTTTACGTCGGAAAGTCGATTCATTATTCTGACGAAGACGTATGGCTTTTGGATAATCCGAATTATTAGAAGAGAAAATATATTTAGGAGAGCTTTCGATGAGACACTTCGGACACTATTAAAGCAATCCACTGATGAGTTGCAATTTTTTGTTTAGCACTGCTGATAAATGATAAAATGATTATTAATCTTTAGGGTTCTGTAGGTTCTGTTCGTACCTCAAAAGAAAAAACGGCACCCATAAAAGATCACTTCGTTAACCGTCTGTCTGTCCGTCAGTGAAGACCTTTTATCTCAGGAACGCATGGAGTTATCAAGTTGAATTTAATATCAAATACTCAAAGATGAAATCCCTTGAGGCAGTGAAAAAATCAAACTTCTAAGTCAACGCCATCAAAAGATACGGGCGTTTATGTACCGAAATCAAAACCTATATACTCCCCGTTGACCTAGAATCATGAAATGTGGCAAGAAGCAATTTCATGTAGCACAAGTAAAGGGAAAAATCAAAAAACCATATATTTTTAGTTAAATTACAAAAAAAAAATAATAATTTTAAAACTATTTATATACCTAAAAATGTGTACGGAGCCCTCGGTGCGCGAGTCTGACTCGCTTGACCGCTTTTTTTTTTGGTATCTAGGTTTGTAGAAACACTTTTACACGTTAATCATATTTAAAAACTAGATGAAGTCAGTGTTTCCTATCACACTACTCTGAGGAGATAGGCCGAAACAAACTCAGAGGTCACAGTCTCTTTTAAAGTCCAGACATAATCTGGGTCAGATCATGTTAAGACCATGTAGCTTTGTGTCTGAAATGGTATTTTTAGGAAAGAACTACAGAAATTGAATGGACTTGTCCAGTCAGTGCACGCATTTGTCTGTAATCATGCAGCTCAAATCAGAATTTAAGGCACGAAAACGAGATCATCGATGAATGTGAGCATTCGTCGTTGATCGTTTTCGCGCCAGCGTCTAGTTTTCGCGTCGTTTTCGACGATTTCCATGTACAGTTTAACTAAAAGGAATTATATTAAATACGTGAATTTTCAGTATAGCTGCCAACTCAAGCAAGACCAATGGGTAACTTGTAAAAATAAAATAAATAGTAAGAATGTTAGTGGAAAGCGAAACTGACTGATTGCTCACTTTGCGATGGCGTGCAGGATATCTATATTTTATGCTCCATATCTTTTTTAACATTCAGTACTGTTGATGCTAATAAACTCACAGCTTATAAGGCGGGTCTACAAAATCAATCATATTGTACAGACGCTACTATCATCTACATCAAGCTACTACAATCTGTCAAATTTCTTTAATAGATTTTTAACTTTACGTTCAAAGTTGATTGGGAAAATTTGATAATATTTGTATAATATATTTTTTTGTTTATGAGAGGGGCCCGTGGCTAAATAATAACAGCCGCACAGGTCGATCGATCAAGTTAAGCTACGCTTGGCGCGGTTGGTCGATGGATGGGTGAACATCTTTACATACCGAGACCCCTCCGTGCCTCGGAAAGCACGTTAAGCCGTTGGTCCCGGCTGGCATTCGTAGATCTTTGACAGTCGTTACGGGCAGTCAGAAGCCCGAAAGTCTGACAACCAGTCTTACCAAGGGGTATCGTATTACTCAGTGAGTGGGTTGTGGAGGTCAGATAGGCAGTCGCTCCATGTAAAATACTGGTATTCAGCTGCATCCGGTTAGACTGGAAGCCGACCCCAACATAGTTGGGAAAAGGCTAGGCAGATGATGATGATATTTTTTCTTGTTTATGGTTAATATCGAACATTGCGCAATGATTGAGAAAAAAAAGATTAAGCGAGTTTATTTTTTTTGCCCCATATTTTAATTGCTCCGTGTAGGATAAATCTTGCGCACGTCTATCCCATGCGAATACATTGAAGCTAATGGGCCGTCAATGTTATTGCGTGAAAATAATAGATCGACTGACTGGTAAGGAGTGATTCAATCATATTGTTTAATATAAATATTGCGCACAGGTATTGTGTGTGTAGGGGCCGCCAAAGATCAAAAACACATTCTAACTAAACACCTCTTATTTTATAATCCAGTAAAACCGAACTGTTTTACATCGAACCACAAAAAAAAACTCGATAAAACGGAAAACCATCTTTGTTTTCTCCATCAAAATATTATCCATTAATAAAAATAAACCAAGGTTTGTCGTAAAAAAATCAGATAGATATAAAACAAGAAAATAAAATTCATGTCGAAGCGTTTCTTTTATCATAAGCCATTCAGTTTTACGAGTAAAATAAACCGCAGTACGAACTGTGGAAAACAAAGAAGCCTCTTTCATTAGTACCCGAGAGAAATCTGCTTTTTTATTCGAAACGACAAAAGTTTTCAGCCCTTTCAGTTTGCGTCTATAAATCACTTTAATTTATAGAGACGAAAGCGAGGAACACTCTAAGTTTCGGAATTACGAGGTCGCTATTAAGGTTGACAAATGTTACTTTAGAACGACATGCGGAACCCTGGAAGTTGTTATATTAATTGGTTACTTTTAAAATTGACGCGGATTTGTTGAGCGACAAAGTTTTGGCATCAATTCTGGTTATAAATAGGTGTTGCCGTAATTATAATTGTTCTTGTAATTGGAGTTTTGTACTTTTGTGTGAAAAAGGAATGACAGCATTTATTTTCTAGACGTAGCAAAAGAAGAAATATTATGTCTGCTACATGAGATATCGATTAATTCTTTGTATTTACCACAAATCAAGTTCGCCTTAGACTTTGATGGCTATGACCACTTGCAGTTTTACAAGATATAGATCTTGATATGCTTGCATCGTCACGAGCACATCAAGCTACTAGAATCTGTCAAATTTGTTTAATAGATTTTCAACTTTATTTCTAAAGCATAAGGTTCAAAGTTGATTGGGATTTTTTTACAATTTCGAGTAGCTTGATGTTCTGGCGTCTGTACCTGCCTGTTAGTAAAATAAAAGGATTTGTCGTCCAATCCTTTTTATTATAGCATAGCATATATCTATGTTCCCACTGCTGCGACACAGGCCTCTTCTCTTCGAGAGGGAGTGGGCTGTAATCTACCACGCAGGCCCAGTGCGGATTGGTCGAAGTTAAGACTGTACAGACGCCAGCACATCAAGCTACTACAATCTGTCAGATTTCTGTAATAGATTTTCAACTTTAGCGCTAAATCATAAGGTTCAAAGTTGATTGGGAAAATCTGACAGTTTCGGGTAGCTTGATGTGCTGGCGTCTGTACATAGAATATTTAAAAAAAAAAAAAAGTAATTGCTACGAGGTGTGGGAACGAGTCTGATGCCGAAAATGTAGTTTTTAGAATTATTGTTGTCTGTTTTTCTGGATGTATGTTCCGGATTGGCACAAAAATCTGGATTAACTATGGATTAATTATGCTTGGTTGCAGAAATAAGTATAGTGACTCAGGGCAGATTTTTCAATCGACAGATAATTTTTATTCGGGGAATAAAATTGACGTCTGACAATTTTTTTTTATCGAAGAACTGTCACAAATTCCAAATTATTCCCCGGATAAAATTATCTGGGGTTGGAAAAATCTGCCCTTAGCCTTACAATATTTATCCCGGTAGTACGCTCCCGTGGGATAATTTCCGACATCCACGCGAGCGAAACCTAGTTTAGTATAAATACTGTGAGGCAGATCTTTGTCCGCCAGTGGACTGGGGTAGCTACCTAATGGAACACAAAAATACCTTGAACAACTGAAAGTAATTACAAAAAAAAATATTTTCATCCAAAACAAAAATCATTTACTCTCAGTTAATCGAAAAGTTGCAATTCAGTTTTTTTCCTCTCGAAAATGTCGTGAAACTCAAACAAATCAACCGAAGCACTTAGAGAAAGCTTTGGCTTTTTACTCCGAAGACGTCAAACTTTAATTGTTCTCCGGTCTTGTTACGTTAACCTGATTCCAAGTTTCTTTTGCGAGAGCTCCGGGATGTGTAATTTAAAAGTAACAACGTACAGTACTTGTGTGTTTCTTTTTGCACTGTTTTTTAACTTATTTACTTACATAACCGTCAAGCTTGTGATTTGTAATGAGAGTTAGTGGAGATCTTATTACTCCGCCTCGTTTCAGAAGTTTGTGTTATGTGTGTTTCTTTTTCCAGTGTTTTTCTTTTTAAACTTATTTACTTACGTAACCGTCATGCTTTAATAGGAGTTAGCTTAGATCTTATAAGTCCCACAAATAGTTACAGAAGGACTTCTATACATTGTCTGTCTTCTAAACCGTGCCTGATTTTGAATTATTTTTGGCAGTCACACATCGTATGGCATTCGTTCTTGACGTCCAGTAGAAATTGAAACTTATCATATTCCGCTTTTGACATTTGGAGAGTGCTAATAGCAAATAATGTTTAAATGCGGAACAATACTCTGACGGGATTGTGCAACCTGAGGTCATCCCTTACCGATAGCAGGATGGCAAAGATCTTACGCTCATGCAAGATGACTTGCGTGTACACACGGCCAGGCAGGTGATGAATGTGCTCTGCTAGAACAACATCACGCTTTTAGAGTAGCCTGCTCAGTCCGTTGATCTCAATCCCATAGAGCATGCGTGGGATTTGCTCAGGAGAAGAGCGTTCAATGACCTTCCTTAAAATTTGAATACGGTAGAAGATCTTTTTGCAAATCATTCCAAAGTATGGAGCAATACGCCACAGGTGACAATAGACAACCTGCCACGCCGATGTAGAGACACCGCGAATGTCTTGGAAGGTCTAAAAGATTATTAAGAATATGTTTGAAATTTTTTATTAATGTTATCTGAGCGTTAGTTGTTTTTCAATACCCAAAAGTGTTTTTTTTTTATCATTTTTGGTACCATTTTAGATTTTCATGATAGATTTATTTTTAGTTTTTTAGTGGCAACCCTTTTATTTAATAAAACAATTAAAATCTGTATAAAAATTACGCTTCTTTTATTATACAATATGTTCAATAAGAAGTGTTCAACTTAAAATAATTAGATACTATGAATAACCTTGTTCCCTAGACAATGCTTAGTAGTGTACTATGTAGTACAATAGTTTCGTACAATATTAATGAATTCTAAAATCAAAAATTGCATTTGTTTTCGAACAATACTATCGCCAATACATTCTGTAGTGATGCTATCCACCTGATGCTAGGAATTGACATTATTGACAGCTCACTTCAAACTCACTTCACCTAAGTTTTCACGGTGAGATTTTCACAGAATCACTCTGCTGCGACTTCAGATTGGTCTCTCGACAAACATGGCCAGCCCACTGCCACTTCAGCTTGCTTACTCTGCAAGCTATGTCGGTAACTCCAGTCCTTCGAACATACATTTATAAAAAAAAGGACATAAAAAGTCCTTATCCATAAATTCAATGACCATACATTACATAGTACAGAGCACTAATTATGGCCGCGTTAGCCGGACGAGACCGTGGGATGTTTCAATTTAACTTTTTGCCTCGCCCTCGAACCTCGTTGTATGGCTTGCGGCTTTTTACTCTAGTTTTGTTAGGGAACCGTTACACGCGAACGGACTTGACTAGCTCGAGCCGGAAAAATTGTGAGAGAGGTTATATGTCCCATTTTTGTGTTTATCCTTTTGACGTCACGGAGTTTATTTCAACATTTTAAATGAAATAATGTAAAACAGCTATCGTGTAGTAGGTGGTTCAGCGTCATCTACCAAAGCAGAGGAGTGAGGAGAAGTGAAAGTAATGAAGTTTTAATTAATTTTCTCTCTCAGAATGAATGAGCTCATTCTCATAGTCACTACCTATTGTAAAGTGTAATATTAGGCTTTAACTAGTCTATATAATTCACGAGGCGCCATTTGAATATCTGAAATCCTTGACTTATTTGCATGTGCACGAAAAGACTCATGCATAAAATGTTCAACTACATTCTGCAACCCGCGTCCTGATATTTTACTACTTTGTCACGGTGATCGTCGTAACGAAACGATCAAATCTAACTAGTCCCTAATCCTTTAACGAGACGTAGGTACATTTTTTGTTCGTGCCCATGTTATGAGTATTGCAAAGGCAAGTATAATAGAAAGTCACGTCACGTGTTGACACTTTTTTGCGACACATTCACAGCTTTATGCCTTAATTTTTTGTCTTCTCTGTGACCCTATTGCCGCTGTAAATAATGTAAACCGGGCTAAAGGTTGTTTGTTTACATAATGTACACAGCAACATTGTTCGAAGGATCTTGTACATACATGCATCTATGTTTATTTACATTGTACGTAGGGTCTTGTCGAAACAGAGATATGGTGTGTACGTGTAACGTAAGCAAGGGTGTGTCAAGCGTTATTATGATTATTCATAAGTTGCAGTACAACACTTGGTAACTCAGTTACGCATAACTTGTGACATACCTCCAAATATTTCTACAAGGAAAAACAACTGAATGAGTGTTGTTCTTGTCAATCTTCAGTCGAAAGTAGCATGTGTGATTGTTTTATGTTTTTGGCAGTAAACGACAAGATGTTATAAAATAATTGATCTTGATACATATTGTTATCAAAGTCGCTCTCCGTGTCTGTTTGTATGACCGTGTTGTTCGTGCGCAACGGATTTTATTTGTTTATTTAAACTTTTCACACAAAAAGGTACAAAGGCGGACTTAATGCCTTAGGCATTCTCTACCAGTCAACCGACGGTGGTGAAGGGATTAGATGGCGGGTGCTTTGGTTGAGAGGATAGAAAAAAAAAGATTAAAAAAACAATTATAAAACAAAAACACGGAAACGGACACGGTTTTCACAGGCATTTAGATAATTTATTCCGGAAGGTATATATCTGTATATAATATAACATTAATTAAACCTATTTTTTTTTCTCAAATGGCTAAATCTGTGAGAAGCAGGGGTGAGTCGCTAGTTGAAAATAAGTTATGCTTTTTTTAGGTAGATATATTTTTGTTAAAAACCTGCAATAGATACCAACTCAAATAATCTCAGCAAATATCACGTAAGAAAAATTACAGGAAACTGCCCTTTCCTTTAGATAAATAGCATCATTAGAAGAATATCGTCAGTTAGTTTTAATTGAGTACCGGAGTTAGTTAGGTTCGTTTGATTCCGAGTTAAAAGATATAATTAGTATCGTTATCTGCTACGGATGTAATTTGTTGCAGAGGGCTACGGCTGCTACGCCGTAGCGTAGCGTAGCAGCGTAGATATTAACGTCATTGTATTAAAATCCATACTTCATCCATATTATAGATTAAAATCGTTTTCCATGTCTATCTGTATGGCCGCATTGTTCTTCTAAGCTACGTACAGCAGTTTGTTGCGGATTTCACCATAATTTTAGAGAAATTATTCCGAAAGGTATAATGTGTATGAAACATTAATTTTAAACTTACGTATTATAAAAAAATCTTGATGTTTTGTCAAGTCGTAAAACGATGAGAAGCAGGAGCGGGTCGCTATTTGTGAATAAAGAATACTTTGCCGTAGGTAGGGACTGTTTGACGACTCATTTTCAGACATTTTCAGTATACAGGTTTTCATTAAATTGCAGTCGATTTAGTCTAGAATTTGAATCGACTTAGAATTGATTTTACTAATAAAACACAAGAAGCAGATTTTAACGGTGTTCATCGACGCACCTGAGGTTATAATCCCCTAGGATTCCACGCACCCTATTATGAAAAACGGTGCGCGAAAGTAAATAAATTATAAGTCATGTTACAATCCAGCCTTATTATATTTTTTGACAACCTGAATAAGCGGAGTGGAGGAATACCTGCTCGTTTAGAGTGGATTGCATAACCGTGTACAGACAAATATTTTGTTTTATTCGTTTGTTTGTTGTTTAAATCCTATGTATATTATTATGTTTATACAGGGCGCTTGGTAGATGGACCGAAAAAAATTTCTTAGGGATAGGAAGTATCATGTAGTTTTGAAGTTCGAAAAGTGCTGATTCTCAGTCTAGTTTGAATAAATGACTTTTGGTTTTGATTTTTGATTTTGATGTGCCTCAATCTTTTTTAATTTTTTGTGCAACCAAAAATAAAGACCCACAAAAATAATTTAAAAAAAATTTCAAAACAATTTGGCACTAATACAAGGAGCACGTAACATCGCCTTATAAATAAGGCTAAAAATCACATATTTTTAAATAACGTTACAACAACTCTCCTCTTTTATATACGCAGCCTTATCCAACATAGAACTTACGTAAGACGCATCCCCCTAATGAAATGAAGACGTACCATGTTTACATGGCGTTTGCAGCACAAGGGTGGTTACCCGGCTAATTTGAGTGATGCTGACATTACTTCACATAGTGGGGTTTAAAGCTGCTTATTATTTTGCTGGATTATAATTTCTTTTGAAGTTAAAGGGCTTAAACGTGGCAGTGTTTTGTAGGGAAAGGAAAGATGTGTTTAAAAAAAGATTTTATTTATCTTTAAATTCAGAATTAATTTTACGCATGGCGTTATTAATACAGTACATTTTAAAATAATACACATTATTTTTTTACCTAGTCTAAGACTCACTGTAGACTGAGAAGAGATGCAGGCAGTAACTATTTTTCAAAAGTAAAGGTGCAAACCTCGTCAGGTGGTGTGACGATCTGACGAAGTTTGCAGGACCAACACGGCCAGAGCTCGCTCAAGACAGGGAGTTTTGGCAGGAAAAAAGGAACGTCTTTGCCCAGCAGTGGGACACAAAACAGGCTAACGATAAAAAAAAACGGTTGAACTCTCACCATGACATGGTGACACTTGCCTCCTCTTTCTGTTACAGGGAGTGGACCATAATCCACTACGCAGGCCCATTGGGTGTATGTCTTCGAATTTTCGGTTCAGTTCCCTCACGATCTTTTACGAGAGCACTGATGATGAAATAATTTACACAAAGTAAAGTGCCTGATTGGGGTTCAACCCACGACCCGTAAGTCTCGTAAGTCGCAGTCACGGGCACACCACTGCTCACACGTGCGTAAGATTTAAACCTGTGAATCCCTACAGATAGACAATCGCATAATAAAAATGGTTATTCAAAAAACTATAAGCGCAATTTCATCCCTCGTTTTCCCACGTTACATAAAGGTTGTTCTTGCAAGGAGCACCGGCTGATTTCCTTGGCATAATTTTTCTCCCGGCTGCATATTGTCGAGGGCAGGTAATTCTATTTGCCAGCGAAAATCTTTAGTAAATATCTTTTCGGTTGGAGAAATTGTGAACCTTGTCGTCGTTTATTATTAAAACACCTTTCCGACAATTTCCGTAGTAATATGGGTTTTGAAATTATTTAAGCGGGGTTTTAGGTAATTGATTTGACTTTGTGACACCTTTTTTTTGTAAAGTTATAAGATTTTAGTTAGGATTTTTAACTTTTACTTGGGTAGCATATTCGGCTCGAAGGACCACAGTATAAGGTTTACAAAACTTTACGTTTGTGACTTGTTTATCGACGGCTGTATCAGTTTTATAACGTCGTTCAACCTTAATGTGATTATATTACCTTTGTTTTACTATTATTTGTTGTAACTATATACCGTATTCCCCAAGGTTTAGGGAGATGATTAATTATGTTAGACATGTTGACTCATATTTGACAAATTCAGCCATTACATATACATGTTGAAAAAATTGTCAGCATTGCCAGTAGTAGTTTTGATAATTTATTTACGGCTCACCACGACGACTTTTTTTAAATACGATAAATGAATAATTGTTTTAACCGAATAGTTTGGAACCGCCCTGATTGGACCCGAACACACGAACCTCCGCCGGCTCGGTACCGGCTCCCATCGGACCCCAGAATGACGTATGTCGACACCCTTAATTGATTATGTAAAAATTATTTATGCTACCCATCAAATCTTATGTATGTGCGTTCATTAAAAGATTTTGATAAAAAGCTCATAATATTATGTTAACGCCTTTAAATCTTTTATATTTAGCGTGCAAGTTTTTTTTTTAATTTATCTATATAAAATCCAAGTCTGTAAATGCAATAATCGCCATTTTGATGTCAGTAATATACAAACACAAGTCCAATAACCAGTAATATTCATTACCACTACTCAATTTGTGTTTAAAATCGCCGAGTTTGCAGACCATTATTTTTTTTTTATTGTAACGTGTAATGTGCGAAAGCGATCATGCCAAAGGTTTTTTTTTATTTCGATTGACTTGAGTAATTAATGTGACGATCTTCAGAAATCGATATTTGGGAATTGAAATAAAATTATTTTAAGTATTAAAATATACTATTAGCATTGTTTATAATAATGATTTATACTTTTCTAATGTAATTTTAATCGTTTTTCGGACATTACATTCTTACCTAATGTAACTCCGTACTAGTTTTTGTATAAATTGAGAAATGTATGAACAGCGAGAGTCCTGGCACCCATAACACAAGTTTAATCTTAGCTTGGGTGCCAGTGGAGTAATCAGTGATTTATGCAAGCATGTTGTCATAGAATTAACATATTGCTATTGGCAAATTGTAAAATTGGAAATAAAGTTATTATTATTATTATTATTCAAACCGAGTCAACAAAAAGGACCACATACCGTATTTACCGTATTTAAAACTAACATTCCCCAGTATTTAAAATGATTTTCTAATTAACACATCCAACAATCTGCTCACGTCATAATCTCCATAATAAATCACATTCGATTATAAGCCTTTGTAAATTACCCCAACCATTGGAACTGTATCGAAAATCACGTGCACCGTCGTAACACAGTTAGGCAGGGAAATTGTCCTCGGGAATTAGGAAATAATGTCATTAAAACCCACTACAGACTTGATTGATGAGTTCGTTTGTTCTTCGTTACCGGTTTGAGATGATGTTGATGACGTTTTTGGGGAGTTTGATTTTCAAACTGCAATAAACCAAAATTGGGTTTATTGCAGTTCGAAAATCAAAATGATAGGCTGTTTTGAATATAAATGTTTGAATGTTCCAGTTAAAAAAATGGTTTTAAAAATTAATTTGTAGTGGTCGTGGTCACAACAGCATTCGACCAAATATTACGGTGATAGAAACTGCTTTAGGACATGCAATTAAAATAACATCCAAAATCGTGGACACAAACCACAACATTCTATTTCAGATCTTTTATATCTAGTTTAGAAATAATACACGTAAACAAGGACCAAATATGCATACTGTCACTTAAAAAATGGAATATTTTTGTACTTCTAATTCTACCTACAGTATTAAAAGTGCCATAAAGCCCAGACTGAACGACTACTCCTTTTTTTCTCATCTTATCAATACAAAAAACAGGAAACTCGATTCTCCCAAGGAGCTATTACATTATGTAAAGAAAACACATCAGTCACCTACACTTTCTTACCCTTTCAGCAATATTAAATTGAAGAGAAAGAAACTTGCAACTCAAATGTATTAGTTCCCTTTTATGAAAGAAGTTTGGACCGGTTTGTTGTTTTTGCTTATTTTTTTTTTCTATCTAGTATTTTGTTTCGTACTTTTCGTCTTTATTGAGGTACGTCTGTATTTATATTTTTACGCGACTACGGCAAAGTTAAAACCGTTCGTTTTATGTTTTTTTGGCTAGCTAAGAGAATAGAGTTTCTAAGAATTCTGACTTCACCCGCCTTGTAGTCAATTATATAACCCCCTACAACTTCTATAGCACTCGGTAATAGTGTAGATTTCAACCAGTGAAAGAATTTTCGAAATCAGATCAGTACTTTCAGAGATTACCTCCTACATTCATCCCAAATTATAAACTTTACCTTTTTATAATATTACTAGCTGTTTCCTGCGACTTCGTCTGCGATCCAATAAGAAAAGTAGTCTATGTCCTTCTCTCCAGGTCATGGCCTACACATATGCCAAATTTCATCCAAATCCGTTAAGCTGTTCTAGCGTGAAAGCGTAACATACAAAAAATCAAATTAGTGTAGACGTAGATAAGTACTTAAGTAATATAAATTCCTAGAATTAATAAAGCCTATGCATAAATAGCTCTTACTAAAACCGAGCAGGATACATACCTACTAGCTTTGTTTTCCTCGAGATAATTCTTAGAACACGATAGAAATCAGTTTATAACTTTATGCATAATAGACATTTATTTTCATAATCTCTTAACTAACTATTTATACTAGGTACTAAATTAAAAGACTAAATATAAAAATAAATACAAAAACAAAAGGATATTTAGGCGTCGAAGTCCTTGTGACCCGAGCGTTTCGACCTCAAACGGCTCAAAGCTGTAGTTACCCATAAGGTTACAGTATTTGCGCCGCTTGAGGGTCTCAGCAGCCCCAGCAGCAGCCCGCCGTGCTAGGATCATGAGATGGCGCAAGGGTATCGACATAGGTTGCGTCCCACACCAGAGCAACAACGTCATGCCGTCTGGTCTGTTCCCATCGTCACGTACCAAGCCGTTTGGTTCTAATACCGCTGGTACCGCTGGTACGGCGGTCACAAGGGTTCGACGAATAATTTCTTTGATGTTGGCGTGTCGTGCTATGCGGCCGCGATGCTGCAGCAGGACAGGCTATGGTGCCCGAGACTGTCGACAGCTTCACCGCAGTGACACCGATGCGGAGCAACACAAGGTGCGCCCAAGCGGAGACACGTAGCGAGCCGAAGCGATGAGTCATCCATCACAGTGTCTACGGTGGATGACGGGAGCGCCTGAAGCCACAAGCCTGACTCCCACTCTCCCGCAGCCAGCAAACGGGCACGCTCAATAGTATTACGCGACGTGTTTACAAGGGTATTCCGTATAATACTGCTGAGCGGCACCTCCCACCGTCTCTTGGAGGACGGGTTGTCGGGCAAAACCCTATTGGGACCCGCCATTTTCCAAGCGGTCAACTCATCGTTCAAACACGGTAATTTAAAATCAACCAGTGCGGAAGATGTTCCTGGTTAATTTATCGATACTGTGGACCGAGGAGAGGAAGGCCGGTAAACTTATACTTGACATTTTGCGGGTGCCAGGACCGCCCAGACGAATGGGCAGTGTGGCTTGCTGCCACGCTCAGTCGTCCAGGGCCAAATTTAGGATGGAAGTTAGTGGTCGAATAATTGGATTTATTGCCAAACTAAAAATGACTGGCCCAAGAGGGTCACCCTGTTGACACCCAACGGCTGATTTCAAAAGATTGTCTTTATAAAGTAATTTAGAGGGGTGCCTGTAACATCGATAGAGAAAACTGTAAATTTTGGATATTTCTTTTTGAACTTCTGCCAACAAGGTGTTCCTGTTTACGGAATTGAAAGCATTTTTAATGTCAACTTTAAGGATGACCGCACCTTTATCGCTATTGAGGCTAATGTATGTACCGCAGCCTCACAGCCCCCTTTAGAAGGAAGAATATTTAGAATTCTGAAGGGGCTGGAATTTGCTGGTCAGTGTTTTGCTATAAAAAACACAGTAAATTTTGACTGTGACTCAACAATAAGTGAACCCTACGGCAATAGGACGAATGCCCATGCTTCTTGCGCAGGGCACATACATTTGCCCAATACAAAATATTAATGACGGCTTCGTTCACATTGCCAGAGAGCATGAGATTGATGAGGGCCGTCAGCTCCTTCGAAAGGACCTCCCCGGCGCCTGAACACATTAAGTCCTCCAGGTGTTGAGGTGTCAGGCCGTCGAGGCCGCCGGCGGAGCCACTCCGAAAGGAGCAAATGGCTGAAATTACTTCTTCTTCTTCTTCTTCTTTATGCATTATTACTTTATTCCTAGAATATTTCTTCTTTTAGCGGGCGCTAGAAACGTGCTTCTCTATTTAAAAAAAACGATTGATTCAAGGACCAGATTTTTGTACCAAAAGACCATAAGAGTTACCTTTACGGTCGCTAACCGGTCAGCCAAGCGTGGTAATCTCTCGGTGAGAGGGAGTGGACCACAATCTACTACGCAGGCGCAGTGCGGGATGGTAGATGTCACATATCTTCGAATTTTTGTTTCTAGTACATGCCGGTTTCCTCAATCGTGAGGAAACCGGCATGTACTAAAAGAAAACCTCGGTTTTCCTTCACCGTTTTGAGTGCAGATATGATATTTCAAATAATTTATTCATCACATCTATAATTTTTCAGAATCACAAGTTAATTTGTCATTTAATTTACATTGACCTTCACAACGCTGTCGTTTTTGCATCAAATTAGGCAACCCGAGTTGACATTTATTTTTCATTTATATATTTACAGGCCAACTTAGCGGTTTGAGCGACGTAATTAGAAAACTTTTTTATATCATAATTACGAGTGGTTGCGTCAGAAATTTTGGTGAAATTCGCTAATAACTTTAGAGAGGAAGTTTGTGATTCTAAATTGCAACATTTACCGGACTGTTGGTCATTTGTAAGTTGTTTTGCGGTTCGAGTACTCGCTTTACTTCAAGTTTTCTATGTAATTGATTCGATACTTTGGCTAGCTTCTGCTGATAAATTTCAAAATAAGCTAAGTTCATTATTTTCTTTGAATGTCAATCATAGGATATTGACGATTTGCAATTCGTTAACTGATTACAAAATGAAATGTCATACTTAAATACTTTTACATTGTTGACTCGAACAAAGAATAAAATATTAGATAGAACAAAGACCAAATAAAAATGTCGTAGAACAATTTTACAAAGTAAACAAAATTAATATCAATCTGCCCTAAAAAATCCCAATTTATATTTACAATTTGGTAAATTGCACAGCGAGCTATTAATATCAACTGGGGCCTTCGGTGCAAGAAGTAATCGGTAATATGATAAATCTCTCCCCTCGTCCTAACTTACGCATACTCGAAGCAATTTCCCCAAAAAAATTGAATTAATTTTTGCTAAACAATTGAAGGCAGCATCAATATTAATGAGTAGAGCTTTTTGCTCATTTATTCGCATGACGTATGTGGTATTAAATAACATTGGGATTATATCACTGATTTTTTTTTTTTTTTCTTTTGTGGACGAAAACACAAAGACATTGGAAATGCCTTTGTGTTTTCGTATTTCTGTCAAACGAAATATCAATAAATTAAAAATTAATTTCATTGAATATTTAAGTATTTTCAATATTTTTTTGAGAAATATCGATATTGTAAATCAATATCCGTAACGAATAGAAATAAATCTATCGCAGCAAAATTTCGCCGAGAAAAAAAAATGCAAATGCAAAAAAAATGCACATAAATCTGGTAATTAAACGACATAATCCCACGTATCAGCAATTCCAAATCTACAACATTAGAATCAGGCTCGCAGACTCCCTCACAACAACGTTTAGTATTACATCTCTTATCTCCCGTGGACACGTGCCGTAGACGTCGATACAAGCTTAATCCATCACCCCAAAACTCTTTGATGGTATAACAGAATGGGGGATATTTTTAGTTTCCCCAACGAGATAAAAGTTTGCGTCCCAGCGACACAGACGGATAGAGATTGGCAGTGTTGTACAAACAATGATGGTGGTTGAAAAATATTTACCTACAGCGTTAGATTCATTCTACCTGGTATGAAAACATGAGAAGGGCTTATTTTTTTCTGTTTTTGGATAGCTTATTGCTCCACCAAATAAGTTAAAAAATATATTGGCTGGGTAAGTTAGCCAAAACTAATCGGGGAGATTAGTTTTGGCTAACTTACCCAGCCAATATTTTTTTTTGAGATCAGTTTTGGCTAAACCTAATGCTATTTTATTCACAATCTCCATTGTGAATAAAATAGCATTAGATTTTTTTTAAAATAAATTGGGATCAGTGAGACATTTAATTTGAAAAAGCAAACTGCACGTATTGAATTCTGTAAAAAGGGCAAGGGACATTCGTTCACGCTTTCCAATAAATAAATCTACTATTGCGTTGAGTTTTCCTTTTGCTCGTGACAAATTACGAAACCAGCCGTGATAATATTTAGAACCCCTAGTTGCTCAACCCCACGTACATATTCAAACTTGATCATTTTAGACGCTTCGAAAAGTCATTTTAATACTGCCTAGGGCCGTTTTCACCCTTATGATATAAAAACCTTGAACAATAAAGATAACAAGAGCATAAAAAATCTACAATATATCAGATGCTTGATAATTAAGATCAAAATTTAAAACAAAAGTAACAATAAAATAGTTCAGACGGGGGAAATAAAAATCGGACATTTAAAATGAGGATACTCAAAATGGTAATATTTAAAATGGGGATATTCAAAATGGGATTAAAATGACCCACAAGACAAGACACGTAGAATAAGAATGTAATGGTTTATTACTCATTTTTGCTCCCCATTGAGCTAAACGTTATAGATACCGCAGATAACTGTCGCAATGCAATGTTTTTATTTGATTCAATAGGGGTGGAAACAGAGGGTGGGTCCTGTGTCACATTGACCGTCTCATGTCTGTCTATTAGAGAACATAAACGCCAATGGGTATCGTAATGGGTGGTTTGAAAGACGTGCATGTGAATATTTTAGGGTTATTTAGTTATGCATGTAATGTCTCTCTGATTGTCTTATCAGGATGTAATCTGATGTAATCCTGCTGCAGGAAAAAGATCGCATGCTTTAATATGGATAAGTGAGGATCATTTTCTGTTGCATTGCTTAAACAGTCGTACTTTATTCACAATTTGAATGTACGACAGTAAGACTATACGTTGACTGGTAGATATTGGCTTCACGCATTATGTTCCACTATTTTGCATAGAACTATGTAAAAAAAAAATAAAAATAACCTACTTTGTATTCAGTAACTTTAAGTATATAAAACATGTTTTTGTTACTCCAAAAAGCCTAGTCTCAACAACAATCTTTCCCACAACATTGTCTTGTCACCTGATAAGGTTCGCTTGGGGCGATAGTCCCGAACAAAAGTAGATATTTGGGCCGAACTGACAGCTCAGTTTGTTCTCGACTACTAATGTCGCTCTCGAGACGTCTCAGACGTTTATATCTGCGATGGCCGACTACGTAACGAAGGGGCTAAGGAACAACGCGCAGTGGGAGGGTTAGAAATTCAAAATTTTGCGTTCACTAAAAACATAGATAAAATAAGCAAACTAAATTACAAGCAGCTATTAAGTTAAACGTAAATGTAGCTATTGACCAAACTATAGCTATTTCAGCACTGCCTGAGGACGTAGTGGGTGGACTGTTCATGTTACACTTGAAGAAAATTATCTGTTATTTTGCATGACTTTCGACGAGTAAAACATAGTAAACATACTTCAAATTGTCTTCAGAATACATAGAATAATAATACGAGTAGTAATGAAAGGAACGAACAACGAACGAACGAATATTTGTAGTAGTATGTATTGTTTTTTGTATGGGCCCTAGTTGCCTGAAATAAAACAATAAATAAAATAAATAATTATTCCATTTCAGCGGATTTTTTTTCATCCGGCTAAAAAGAAACATTTGTCCACAAAAATACCTGCCTACATACATTCCGTACACACATAAGTCCAAATTCATTTGGAACTGTGCATATATTTTCGGGCCTAAAGTGCCCAGTATCCGAGACACTTAAGAGAGCGTATCAAACCGCGGCCCGGGGCTGGCGCGTATAACTGAACGGGGCCACGTGACCAGCCTTCCAACACCCAGAGAAATGGTTGGAACTACTCCCGCCATCGTTCTATTGCTGTGCGCAAGTTTTTGTATGGAATTATTGGATTTGTGTGGATGGGCTTATGTTTAAACACCACCCAAAAAAGTACCTATTTCGCAACCAAAAAAATTCTAAACGGTTACCAAAATGGATTAATGGTCACCAAATAACATTTATGAAATAAATCCATTTTTTCGTATTATTGTCTGTCATAAAAATATATGGACGCCTTAAAAATACACTTTAGACTAAATATTATATATTGTGCTACTTATGTCGACGGAGCCCCGCTTCGCGGGGCTCCTATTTCTGTCTGCAGGGTTTAAAGGAACCTAACACGAAGTGGATGACGGGGGCTCGTTCGCTCGCTCCGCTCGCTCACTTGAGCCCCCGTCATCCCCTTCGAACCTAACCTATCCGTGTCGGGGTGCCCAAAAAAATTTTATTAATATTAATCTTTGAATTGGATAGAATTTGGTGACCGTTGATCCATTTTGGTGACCGTTAATCCATTTTGGTGCCTAGGCTTAGAGTCTTAAAAATATTTTTGGTGGCCGTCTAAATTATACGTTGTGTGGATGGCGCCGTGTGGATGTTGATAATGATGTGAATTACTTGTGAGGTATTTTATGCGAGTAGAAGAACATTGGTGGAAATATAGGTTACATTATTTGAAGGATTCATTCATTCTTATTTTCATTTTTTGGTTTAGGTACAATGGGAATGGTCCTTGCACACAAGTGGAGACACGTGTGTTAGATTATTTAAATCCGTACTGAAGAACCAGTTTAAAAAAAAATGTATTACAAATTGTTTCATTTGATGGAGATCCGACACAAAATGCATAATATAATTTGGCACATCATAAATGCAGAGCATGTGGATTTTAAACGGTGACAACCTACACCTGTTATTACATGATTACGTCTAGGCTCTTCTATACGTAATCATTTATCGAGTTTTTTTAACAGAAAGCTTTATCGCCTCTAAATGCTATCAATCGTTCTAAATCAAACTCGATAATCGCCAAACTTCAGCGACCTTTTAAACAACAAACCAGCTACCTGTACCAATATTTTTTAACTAAACTTGGCACGGGCGGGCATAATCCTAAGTAAGATTAACGGGCGCGGCGGCGAGGGCAGTAATTACAGACATTATTGGCAATCGATGGGATCCGCAGATTTAGTACGCCGACTTAGGACCACGAGATTTGGCGAAATACTCGTATTGTAGCTGGCTTAGATCGTGTTTTGTCTTTAGTAGAAAGTAATTATTTAATTACACTATTCTTGTTAAAGAAGATAAGTGGTTAGTTCCTGTTTTATAACCACGCGTATTATCTTGCAATATGAAGAATTTTGAAGTCTGTTAATGAGCATATGTAGATTTCGCTTTAAAAGGAGTTGTATATTTAGAGTAAGTATACAATGAAGGCTTGCCTGTAATCGTCTTAGAAAATTCATCACCTCAGCACACAGTCAGGTGCTTTGTGGTGCTGCGTTTCATATACAGGGTCAATTTAAAATAGTTAGCGAAACTATGCAGACGAGATGGATATCGATATATAAATATGATAAAATAAAAATAAAATCGTTTATGAAACTCCTTAGACCTCATCCATCACACTTTGACCACCAACTGCTTTTATTTCCATCCCATCAAAAACTTTCTCCACCTAAAAAACTGAAGACGCAAGAACATTAGGTCCTTTGAGACTATACTAGCGAAAACATACAATTTCCTGCAAAACCGACATAATACGAATGCAGATCCATAAATCATTGGGCCGTCACATTATTCTTGACCAGTATTCGTGACCACGTTTGGTACGACACTTTATCTTGCCACAAAAGCGGGCAGGAATTATTCTGCCCGCATCCCCGGCTGACGACAACCTTCACGGGCAAGTGGACAGAGACTGGAACTGCCAAGCCTCGTGTGAGGAAATCTGGGATTTAGGCGGTTTTGGGTAGAAAAGGGATAAAATATGAGCAATTTTAATACTAAGCTGGAAAAGGATTATAAACGGTGTTATATTGTTCCCTTGAATATAATAGATTGAGTTTTATCCTCGGTTCTTGTTATTAATTTTCGTATAACATTGTATTATTTAAAAGAGTGATTTGCTATTAGGATTTTATTAAATGTATAGCTGACTCGGCAGAAATTGTCGTGTCCAAATCCTAAAGTAGAAAGCAGTTTCCGTTTTTCCCAAATTTCACAATTTTCCGGGTCACTTTTCCAATTTTTCTTTTCTTTAAAACCTAATTCGGATTATTAGCAGTTCTCATGCGCTTATACAAGGTGTATCTTAAATAACGCACAACCTCTTAAGGGGTCATTGTACTCATCATTATGAACAACTTTCACTATGGGACCAAACCGGAAATCGCGAAAAAAAAATCAGCTGTTCCCTACATTTTGACGAGTTATGCAAACATAAATGTAGGGAACAGCTGATTTTTTTTTCGCGATTTCAGGTTTGGTCCCATAATAAAAGTTGTTCATAATGATGAGTACAATGACCCCTTAAGAGGTTGTGCGTTATTTAAGTTACACCTTGTATATACTTACCAACGAACAACATTTCATTTTTATTTATATAGATAATTACAATATTAGCCTCTATGGACAATCCAATTTGTCTTCCATCCTAAAGACCAAATACGTTCGGAGATCATAAGAAATCCAAATAAAAAAATTACGCTGTATTCCACCTATCTGCGAGATTGATAGCGTCGGTCGAGGAAATATCACCTACCGTTGACAAAGAGTCAACGGTTATCTTTGACGACAATTAACTGGGGCCTTTGGATGAACGTTATCCTTTGACAAATCACCTATCACAGCTACCTCTATACACTTTCTACAGGGTAAAATTATATTAGCTAAGAAAACTCCGCAGACGTTATGGGTATCGATACTTAAACACCATTAAATTAAAATATAAAAAAAGATTTGATGTTTCTTTTTTGGGTGTCAACGACTTCTGTTAGTGTTGTTACTTGTAGTATGAGTTGAGAAAATCTGTTTTCTTTTAATTTATCGTGTTAGATATCACGTCTGCAGTTTCGCTAGCACAAAATAAAAAACAGATTTTTTAAACTGATATTTCAAGTGACCACACGTTCTGCGATCGAAGACTCCACAAAAACAACGTTAAATTAATTACTTTTTTGTTTTATCATGTTTAGACATCGATATCCGTCACGCCTATGGAGTTTCGCTAGCTTATTTAATTTGCCCATATATACCTTGAAGCTTTACTTGCTACTAGTTCACTAAAAAGAACCTGTGCAGTGGAAAAACTCTTTAAGAAAAACATTGCAATAAGTAAGTAGTTCAGGTTAAATAAAAAACAGGTAACTGAAATATAAAAGCTTCACGAGCAGCAGGTGTTACTAAATAGAGCTCAGTAAAGCTCGCTGAAAAAGAAAAACTCACTTCATCGCGTGCACCGAAGAAAAATAACTATACAGGAAATCCTGTATAGTTTTTGTATCGTCACCTAAATAAAACAATATTTTAGAAGAGATGAGATAAATAATAAAACTTGTAAGTCACAAGGAAAAATTCAGGAAGTACTCAATCAAAAGACGACTCCACAAAGTATTGAAGTTGAACGTCGCAACATGTCAAAAAAATCACCATGATAAGAGTTGAGCGAAAAACGCAGGAAGGCACTATCTAACGACTTTTCCGCCCCATTGGCACACCCCATGCGAAGACACGATGATGCGTGAAGAATGGGACCCCTCAACTCACAGGTATTAGCTTCGAGATGAGATTTGATGGCTTGTAACATTCATACTAAATGTCAAGCGGTGAAAAGTTTTAAAAGTATGGTATTGGTCCTTCGGTACAAACTGATAATGAAGTCGGCACTCTAATTGCGTAACATTTAATAACAATCTGCATGATTTTGAAGGATATTTTAATGCATTGCTTCATTTGTTCGAAAAATTTGTCTGCTCAACAACCTTAATAACGCAATGAATGTTTTTGAACTGCCAACAACACTTAACTTAATCACTGTCACAGTTAATGTGTTACGCAATTACATCACTGATTTAAAAATAGTGCTGAAAATGCTGGCACAAGTTGTTACAAAAATAAATCATGATACAAGAACTTTTATTGTTATGAAACTATCCTCGGTTCTGGACAAACGTAATCTGTATGACAACCGTTAAATAAAGTTTGGAACTATTTTTAGTGGACCACCTTCAGCCATGCTTACTCTTGTAACATTGCGTAAAAATATACCTTTTTTGTATGCCAAGTCGTTTATCATATTTTATTAAAAAGCTTTTTCTGTATCTTAGTCTTTAAGTAGGACATGAATTTATCACGCTTTTACCCAAATTACTTATCCTAAGTAAATTCCATTTCTATTTTTCACGAAGCGTTTTAGCGAGAATTACTTTGCCTGTCCATTAGCTGCTTCACTCTCCGAAACTAAGTATTTCTATTGTGTTTATTTTTACAAACGAATAATTTATACTTTTGTTACAATCCTTAAAAGCCCAACAATATATAATGACTAGCTTCTGTCCGCAACTTCATTCGCGTGAATTTTCCTGTAGCCGCCACGCAACGGGGTGGCCGTTGCATCGCATCGCCTGCCCGCACTATTACTGTGATCTTTCTAACTTTATTTTGTTTTTTATTAATTTATTTATTTCAGACAATAACAATCCACACAATACATTAAATTAAATTAAAATCAATTGGTACATAGACAATATACACTAAAATTACATAAAATATAATTAAAATCAATTTAAACAATACTAACATTACATGACATTAAATAACTTACAATAAAATCAAAATCAAAAATTGTGTTAGGTTATAAAAAACAAAAATAAACAAAATCATAAATGTGAAATGAGAGCCAAGTTCAATATTATGATTTAGCATTCGTTGTTGACAAAAGAAGTGAGATCTAAATGGGTGCCAAGTTCAATGGTCAGTCCTGAAATTTATTTATAAAAACATAAAATATTTTATAACAACTTAAAATATAAATTCTTCTTATAACTTAGGATAATATATTGAAGCCTAAGGTCTGTCTTGGCTAGTTATCATAATATACGAATTATTACCAAGTACCTACTAAAACAGTCATGAAAGAGCCCTAGGTTCGATGGCTAGTTTCTACCAGCAAGCCTAATTTCCGGAAGAATAAAATAAGAACTTACAGGTTTAGAACTTACAAAGGTCATAATATAATCCGTAGAAGACCTTAAAATCCACAAAAGACCGGCTTTCATCAATTTTGATTGCTGATTCTTACCTTACAGGCACTATAAGTAAGTATTCCTGATAGAATCAATTAATTGAAAAATTATAATGTAATGACAAAGAATTACTAGTTTATGATTTATTCCTTTGTATTCACCCAACTACCTATCTGCTTGCCATATTTGAACTTTCTAGATCATCTGGAACTGGGTTAGAGTCTTGATCTAAAGGTCAGTCAGTGATAAAAATGACGATTTTTTGACGTTAATATCTAAATAACCGTTTGAGGTGAGTTTATGAAATTTGGAGCACATGCGTATCTTACAAGTGTAAGTATATTAGCCAAATTTGACATGGTTATTTGTAACAGTTTTTGAGTTATGAGGGGGTCAAAAGTGGCTCCAAATGGTTCGTGTAATATTACACACGGTGCTGCTCGCCAGTTCTGTTAGCTTGAACTGGGCTTGACACGCTACCGCGTGTTTTTGCTTGACTCCGTTCTTAGCATGGTCTTAAAATCGGCCTTCTTCACGAATTGGGCTCTCAAGTGCAAAAATAATTTTTAAAATCTGACTCTTAGTCCCAGTCGCGTAGTCGTGTTCAAACAAATATACAAACTTTTCAGCTTTATATAGATTTGGGACTAAAGAAGATCTGCAAAGGTCAAGGACCAAGAAACATTCACGAAAGTTAAATGCCTTAAAAAATTGGTCCTACTAGACTAGACGGAAATTCTTGAACCAATTCATCCTTTTCTATGTAACTTCGTGAATAATACTAAGAAATTGTTCTAAAAGAGCTTCAAATACTTAGCATAAATCACGGCTGTAATCACAGAATCCCATTAGTTGCATGTCCGAATGTCCTTTCTAGCTTGCAGCTTGAACAAGAGGTTTTTCCTATCTAAAGCGTTGCTGGCAGACTGCCAGATATCGAGCTCTGAACCCTTATTTATAGCCAGTTAATAATTTGTTTCAATTTTTATGTTCAGAGAGCGATGTAATATTCGTAAGTCTCGTTTTCTTTTGATGCAACTGTTTCTTTGGCTTATTTTTTTTTTTGTTTAGTTGATATTGCTTTGATATTTTCAATATATAATAATATTCTGAAACATATTTTATATTAGTTTTTGAAAATAATAAAGACTCGAAGGCGACGAGGCGCTGGGGGCTACGCTTCACAGCCGGGCTCATCAGCGTAATGTTGCTTGCTGTTCGGTCTTCTACAGACTTTGTGCTCAGCAGGTCCAAGACCTGATCCCACCATCTCTCTTTCGCTGCCGGACTACCAGGCATACTGCAGGGTACCGTCTACACTTGCTCGGTATACCGACTAGTCGTACTCAACGCTTCTCCACATTTATTATGGGCACGGCCAAAGTGTGGAACTCTCTGCCAGCGTCTGTGTTCCCTTCCACGTATAGCATCAACCTTCAAAGCAAGAGTGAATAGGCATCTTCTGTGTACGCTCGTTCCATCACAGACCTCATCCATCGCTTTCCACCAGGCAAAATCAAGGTCAAAAGCTGGCCCATTTTGCATTAAAAATAAAATGAAAATACCTAGCAATATATTTGGAGCTAGAGAATAATTAAGTTTAAGTTCTTTTTTAGGGTTCCGTACCTCAAAAGGAAAAAAAACGGAACACTTATAGGATCACTTTGTTATCCGTCTGTCAAGATCCTTTATCTCGAGTACGCGTGGAGGTATTGAGTTGAAATTAAAACCATATAAGTAATCAAGTCTACCGTCCCTTGAAGCTGTGATAAATATGAAATTAAGCTATCAAATATGTAACCATGAACAGGTGAGGTTTGACTCAATTAATTGAATTTTTCGTAAGCTACAATGTTTTCTGGTTTCACACTTGATACACAGGATTTTTTTAGAAATATTTTGATGTTTTTCCATATCTACTGCATTAAATCAATTTTTGAAAAGTACAGAATTAATCTCCATTAAATTATCTATACAATGGTATATAAATTAAGTAGGTTCTGTGTACTACTCGTAGAAGGAGTATAACAATAGAAACAGTTGTAGAAAGGAGGCAAAAATAATATTTCGGTCGTAAAGGGCTGTCTAATGAGTCGTGCAAAAAAGAAAAGGAAGGTATTTTTGACAGATTGAGACTGATATCAGAATATGAATGTTCTTAAAATTACGAGAACTGCCCCTCTGATTAGTTGACGAAAAGTCTGTCAATAATAATGAACCGTCACGATTAATAAAGCTTCAAAACTCAAACGGGCTAAATTCCGCAGTCATTATGAACACAGTACACAGCGATCGCATTCAAATTACTCCTGTAGAACGTTCGCTACGTGCCCAGTGTTTCAGAGTTCGTCCGATAAATCAAATTCTTGTAATGAAACGTCCCAATTTAACCGTTTCAGCATCGAAACGGCCACTAACGTGGTTTAACAAGTTTCGGTGTGTTTTATTCAGGTACTGTAAGCTAGGAATTAGAATAGTTGGATTGGGTGGTTCGTTCGTACTATGTGGATGCATTTTAATTGGGAAATCTATACTAGTAGTAAAGCTGGAGAGTTTGTTTGTTTGAACGCGTTAATCCCCGGAACTACCGGATTTGAAATACAGTAATTGGGACTTGGGTGTTCGGAAAATCGGTATTTTCGGATAATCGAACTACCTATATGTATATTGATTCAGCCATACATATTTACGTACAGGTTAATGAAAACCATATTTACATTTACATAACAAGTCGTGACAAGTGACTGCCGCAAGCACTGTAGCGCGGGAGGCGGGAGAGGCACGCGTGAGTCGGGCGGGCGTAGTAGTTCGGATAAGAGGTCGTTCGGTTGAGCGACGTTCGGATAATCAACGCTTCACTGTATTATTTTATCATTTGATAACCCAATTCTCGAGGAAGGCTACTTACATAGGTAATAGGTAATACGGGCTGTCGTCCGTAACTCCACGTTAATGCGCGTATTTTGCGTAAGATATAGGCTACTTAACATCACGCTAAGACACTTAGGGGCCGAACAAAAACAAAATAGTCAGGAAGAATAATTAACAGTAATAGCGCAGGCAGGCCATACGAAGCGACGGGGTGGATCGGGGGAGCAAAAAATTTCACGCAGACGAAGTCACAGGCAGAAGCTAGTGGTACAATAAAAGGTAGCTACAAAATTTTCTAATACACATAGCATACATTCTGTTTGAATTGCGTCTACGTCTTTTAGTAACGCTCGACAGGAGATTCTCTCTTTAATGCCCTGACATCAAGCAATGGTTATTAGTTAAGTACTAACATAGGTTAAGACTATTGTTACTAACCCAATGGATGTCTGTTATCTGAATAAATAAATAAATAATAATAATGGACAAAATTGTCAACGTTTTATACGTTGTATGTGTATTGTGTATATTTTATGTCTTTTTTATCATTTATTTGTAACGTGCGTTTTGTTTGTGCAGAATAAACATAAATAAATAAAAATGTTCAACAGATGGGGGTAAACATGTCATTGAAGATTCATTTTTTGCACTCACATCTGAGTTTTTCCCCTGAAAACTTAGGAAGTATGAGTGACAAACAAGGGGAACGTTTCCACCAAGATTTAAAGGTTTTTGTAGAACGACATCAAGGAATTTAGGATGAAAACATGTTAGGGTATTACTGTTGGTCCATTATAAGAGAAACTAATTCAAATGAATATGAAAAGAAGGTAAAAAAATTATCATTTTACATTTTTTTTGTAGTATTAATACCAAAATTATGTAATCCAGTTAAGTAAACAAATATTTGTTAAACCAGATGTGACAGACCTTTTTATTATTTTTTCTGGATAATTCTACCTAAATAAACAATAAATTAACAACTTTCAGCTGGGTATGAAAACCGTGTAAACTAGTGTAATAGGTAAATACGAGGGTAGATTGAAAAATAGTCGACCTGAAACAGATCCAGTCAACACTAAAAACAAAACTATCACATTTGTTAGTTCAATTCATTGTTGTTAACTGTGCAAAGTTTGAAACGTATGCGATAGTTAGTTGTGATTTTGTAAATTTATTTGTGAAGCAATCCGACGCGATTTCCGCAAATGGAGCAAATCGAGCAGCGTGCTGTCATTTCATAACTGTGGCATTGAACTGTTGTCGCATCTGCCTTATTCACCTGATTTGGCACCGTCGGACTTCCACTTGTTCCCAAATTTAAAAAAAAACACCTGGGTGGTCAGAAATTTTCTTCAAATGATGAAATCAAAACATCGGTGGACTAGGTGTCCACCGCTGCTTTTACTTCATCATCCTATCATGCCTGTGTCCCAGCAGTGGGAACATTGTAAGCTAATAGCTTTAAATAAAATAAACAAAAGAACCTAAAAAAACATTAACAGTAAAAATCACCTCACGGATGAAATAATTATTAAAGTGCCGTAAAATATCATGTCCTACTAAAATATTTTTTCCAATTACTTCGCACAGGGACATATGGGGACATAAAACGCGAGTTTACAATAATTTTAAAGTCTACAAATGGTACGCCTGAAGCGAATTAACGTCGGTATGTACCCGGATTGTGTACTGTTAATGGAAAGCAGTTGTGAACCAATCAATATACCTGTTTTGTGTAGATTACAGCGACGTACATGTCTTGAGATATTTTCGTAATGTGTTTGGAGGATTACTTGATTCATATCTAAACTAGTTAAGATTAAACTAAATACACACTAAATAATAATAATAATAATAATACCAGGCTTTAAGCCCCTCGACTGTTGGGTAAGCTTATTAAGATCGGTAACAATAGAAAAAGTAATTGTGTCTAGTAGAAAAAGTAAGTGTCAGTTGAGCTCGTAGGGGGGGATTTACACTAGGTTGATTTTCACCGTGCGGGCTGGTCGCTAACCAAATCGCCTCACAAGTCGAATCCCCACCCCATTTACACAGGCCACTAACAGGTGACTAGTTCGACCACCCAAATCTGTGTGGTACTTTCCTCAAAAGACCATTTCAGATATCAATCTACATTGCTTGGTCTTCACATGATCTGACCAAGATTATGTCTGGACTTTAAAAGAGATTGATCTCTGAGTTTGTTTCGGCCTTTTTTCTCTGAGTAGTCAGATAGGAAACGCCGACCTCGCCTAGCTTATTTTTATATAATATGACGTGTAAAAGTGATTTCGAAATCCTATTAAAAGAATTTAAAAAAAAAACAGTTTGCATCAAAATGACCGACCTTCATGCGGCGGGCATCACCTGCGATGGCAGCGACTTAGTATTTTCATGTTCGATTTAAGACACCCACTGCATGCGATATGTCGCCGCACGACAAAAGTCGATACCCACTCTACTTTTGAACATGCATTTTAAATTTTAGTCACCAGTGGCCTAGTCAAATTGCCATTTAGAAAGTCGCGGTTAGAGTCCCGCATTACTGTCCGACGGCAAGGTAAAGCCTCTTCTCATAAAGAGACGGCACGAGCATTGATCATCACGTTTGCTCAAGACGGGTTGTCGATTTCACACTTATATTAACTAGGAGTCACCACGCGGGCCCAGTGCGGGTTGGTTGATAGGTTTTTTAGTTTTTGGTTTTCGGACATGCCGGTTTCCCCACGATGTTTTCCTTCACCGTTTTGAGAGCAGTGGTGATAAAATATTTTACACAAAGTAAATCGTCTGTCAGGATTCGAACCTACGACCTAGATAGAGCTCGTAAGTCTCGGCCGTTTCCACTGGGCCACCAGCGCTCGCACTCATCTTTGTTCTATAAATTATCGCTTCCTAAATTCCCAAAATTGCAAGGAAACCTGCACTTTAGTCAAATATACGACCTCACAATAAAACTAGCAAAATAAAGCACTAAGTTAATGAAGCCCTTCGTCCAGTAAGTGACCTCGTATCAATTAGTTTCATTTACTGGGCGGACTAGGGCGCGCTTATGTCTACATAGTTAATTAGTCGTCTAGGCATGTACGTGGGTACTTTAATACATGTGCTCCTTTGTTGAATCTGTTTTAATACGTGCTATGTTGGTGCTCACATTAGGTACCTGTAATAAAAATGGTCTTTTAGAATCACCTGATTAATAGTACCATGTTCATGCCCGCTGACGAATATAAGCCTGTAGATTGTCCAATTTTCAATGTAATATATTTGTGTTCTTATCTTGCTTCTGTTATCTTGCTTGGAAAACAAAATGTATAATAGAAACTCTTAATAGTACACATAAAGATGGTGCTGTTAAACGTTCGTTCAACTTCTATGCAATTTGGCAAACCCCTACCTCTATGACACTCAGAAGAACTGTGATGGTTACCGTTTCTTTGACTTGTTGAACCCAGAAGGATGACACCACTGTTATTTCCGTTAGAACGTCTAGAAAAGCAATTCCACTACTTCGAATATCATCACAAAACCACTCAGCTCTGAACATTAGGGGTGTTATTCTCAAACATAATCCAACTTTTTCTTTACGACAGTGTACACGTTTCTTATTACGTTGTTACTATAGTTTGCCTTGCAGAAGTTGGCCGTTGTTTTATTGGCCACTCGACAGGCGTTCATCCGTGCAACTTGGAAGAATAACTGTTATGCCGTAAGTATATTACGTAAAACAGGTAAGGAGTAAGTTTTTTTTAGGATAAATTATGTTTCAGGAAGATGATAAAAATTACTGTCTTTTATTTCTTTGGGAAAAAAAGTTTGCCTTAGAAACCCATAACTGTAAATATAGGCTACGCAACATTATGTATTCGAGAGAACAGAAACTAATATAAGAAATGACGAGAGATTATGAGTTTGTTTTGTTGTTTCTCTCAGAATTGATCGTTTGGTTAGAAAACACCGACCTCAACGTTCTAGTTTTTAAATATTATTATTTCTTTTTGAAGGACAAAAGTGTTTTTAAAAACAATAATTCGCAGAAATAAAATATCATTTATGTTCACCATTCCAATATTTTAAAAGCCTTTACGAGAACTTATACCTGCACAAGTACACATACAGTGTCAATATATATAATAACAAGTAATAAGGAGCTCAGAAACAGCTGACCAAAATCAATATGACCTCATCACTACGAACTCTGCTTACCTACATAAAGGCAGCATTTCGGTCCCACCTGCATCTATTTACTACCCCTTTCAACCCCTGAGCTTGCACGTTCAACCACTACAATTTATAAAGCAATTTTAAACATCGTCGATCCCTCTATAAATCAATGCTTTACCAAACTAGCCGTACATTTATTATGGTTAAAGGATGAAAAACACCCACACATTTTCGTTACCAGTTTATTTAGAACCCTCAAATTGTACTAACAAATGATTTTACGACAAATATTTTAGTGAATAGGAAAGTGGGAGGCCTGGGGCTCGTGGCTAAATAATAAAATCCGCACGGGTCGATCGAAGGTTAAGCTATGCTTGCCGAGGTCGGTCCGTGGATGGGTGACCATCCATTACATAACGAGACCCATGCCTTGGAAAGCACGTTTAAGCGTTGGTCACGGCTGTCATTTGTAGATCTTTGAAAGTCGGTATGGGTAGTCAGAAGCCCAACAGTCAGACAACCAGTCTTCTTACCAAGGGGTATCGTGTTACCCAGTAACTATGTGTGTATATGTAATTAGGTATATAATATTATATTTATAGTTTTAATAGGTTTATGCGTATCTTTATATTTAAAAAATTTATTCCTCAATTTTCATGATTGCACCTACTACTGTTCGTCTCTGCATCACCCAAAGGTTGACTGGTAGAAAATTCCTATGGCATTAAGTCCGCCTCTGTACATTTATGTGCTTTTAGTATTAAATAAATAAATAAACTGTATTCTGGCGAATAGATAGGCAGTGGCTCAATGTAAAAAATGATATTCAGTTGTATCCGCTTAGACTGGAAGCCGACGCCAACAGAGTTGGTTAAAGGCTAGGCGGATTAATTGATTGAAATTGTACAGACAATAAGTTTTACGACAAAAAATTTAGTGAATCGGAAAGTAGGTTTGAACTAAATCGTTATATCGGGAATTGGCTATGCTTACATTATACAACATTATTTTTAGTATATGGAAAACCCGAAACACGTGTCTAGTATTTTTATGTAAAAAATCTATGTACTAAATTTCAAAACTGTATCATGAAAAATCACGAAGTTATAAGCTTGTTATGTTACGTGATTGTCCGTACAAAAAGTTGGTTACCACTTAACACGCGCCGCCGGCCGACCGGCTGTGACCTGTGTTGTGCGCATATGATTGCGGATATGTACTTAGTGTCGCTCGTTGTCCAACTTGTTAGCTTTTTTAAATATTTTTGGGATAAAATATAACATAGTGTAAAAATTATTGGAATCGATTCAGTTACTTATTCTGAACAAAGTATATTCAGGTTTGCGATATACTAAAAGTAATGTTGTATAATGCTATGTATAAAATGTTTCGTAAAGAAAAAGCACTTATGTGGATTACTTTTTCCTTTAGTGCCATTTTCGGAGTTTTTATTTGGATTCTATTTCGACAAAAACTTGTGATTGTATTCCCCAAACAGGGAAATTTTATTTTGAATAGTGATTTTTTTATTAGTGTGATGTCCTTCAGAAAGGTCAGGTGCGTAGTACTTGCAACCGGCATCCGTCTAAGGGCTCTTTCCCACTGCAAGATCCAGTTTTTGCTGGTACGGTTTTTTGCAGGATTCCGTTTAGTAGTGTTCCTGTTTCAATATACATATTCACACAAGCATCCTGTTTTCCGGATACTGCAAACAGGATGTGAAGTGCATTTTTTTTTAAATAAATATTGTAGCAGGTTTCGTTTTGTTGTTTCAGCCTACCCCCATGGGAAGAAGGCGTGAATATGTATATGTAGCCACTGTTATTATTGCGTGTACACATGTGATACCAATATTCCTTATCATATCGCTTCAAGCTGTGATTCCCTCGCAAAGAAAGAAAACAAGGAAAAAAAACATTGTGAAGAAACACTCGGATTGAATAATAAATTCTAAGAGAGTGCGATAGCGGAAAACGTCAGTGGCGCCATCTGTTATACGGAGCGTCAACTAGTTTGTACAAACAATAATAGTCAGACATGCACTGAATTCATACGTCTGCTAGGCTGCGTATTGCCTTAAATAAATCATAAGTTACATAAAGTTTGTTTGGAAATTTAAAAAAAAACGATCTGTCCATATTTTCAGGTAAAAATACAGCCACAGAGATAGACGTACAGGGTCACGTACGAGTATTATTATTATTATCACGTATTTACCCTGAGTCTTATGCCAAACCAATCACCTATGTGATTGGTTTGGGATCAGACTCAGGGTACCTTGACTTTAGGCACAGGAGACCTATAGGTAGGTACTCTTTTATAATCGATTTGATTTATAGTCGTTTGTAATTGTTTTTTTTTCGAGCCGAGCGAATGATTATGTCGCCCAAGGAGCTTTGGTATTAAAGCTCATTACGTAAGAATTTTAGAATTTTTCCAGCACTCTGTAATCATCACTCTCCCGACCTAATTTATTTGGGATCAGCGTAACATGTCCTTTTCTTCCATACTTCTCTATTAGTCGCCACCTCTGCAGTCTCCCCCTTTCTAATCATATAATCATTCACACAGTCCATCCATCATTTCTTTGGTCTTCCCCTACTCTTAATTTCGATGGTTTTTGTGATTTTTGTTTTTGTGATTAATGTCGATGGTTAATCGACATTCATACTCAAAACTCTCCTCACGACACTTTCCTATAATGCAACAAGTAATTAAAGCATGTTCCAGGAAGTTAATATACCTTAGTGAATTATCCGGAAAAGAACCGGAGTAACCGACATAGCTTGCAGAGTTAGAAAACTGAAGTGGCAGTGGGCTGGCCATGTCTGTAGGACCAATGGCCGGTGGAGCAGACGAGTCCTGCAGTGGAGACCGCGTATCGGCAAGCGTAGTGTGGGACGCCACCCAGCTAAATGGACGGACGACCTAAAGAAGGTGGCTGGAGTAGACTGGATGCGG
Source organism: Eremobia ochroleuca (assembly GCA_949629135.1). Classification (NCBI taxonomy): domain Eukaryota; kingdom Metazoa; phylum Arthropoda; class Insecta; order Lepidoptera; family Noctuidae; genus Eremobia; species Eremobia ochroleuca. The sequence continues at coordinate 14,540,262 of OX451392.1, forward strand.
AAGGCGGAGGACAGGGTGTTGTGGCGCAGTCTGGGAGAGGCCTATGTCCAGCAGTGGACTGCGATAGGCTGAGTTGATTGATTGATTGATTGAATATACCTTAAACTACATAATAAAATCTAAAAGCCACAAGTTTATTTTATTCACTACAGTTCAGGTAAATTTCAACTTCACTACAAAATTTTGATAATGCAGCTGCAAAAGTTTAGTTATTGTAGCATGTCCTGAACCTATTTAACATGCATACGAGTAGCAAGGTAACATCGTAATGTTGTCTTACTATGCATATTAATGACGCTGAAGTTACTTTAAAAACATTTCAAAAACACACATAGACTAAAATGCTTTAGAAGGAAGGGTAAAATCAACTATAGTTTTCTCAAATGTTTACTTCACTTGTTGTACGAGTACACTCTGATTCTTTATATTAGGTGAATCAAATATAAACTGGACTTTTTTTATTACTGGTCGCTGAGTGAAGTGACGCGCTTGGTGCTGTTGTATGTGTTAGGGGTGATCATCTAAGGGAGGGGGGTATACTGCTCCGGCTCACTTTAGTTTATTGCGCGCCAGTAGCATCATGTATGAGCAGGAGGTATATAAGTCTGTTGAGCAACGACTTATCATAATTTTTTTAACACGGGAGTGCATAAAACCTTCCGAAAATTTTCATCCATTGACTCTACAGTTCGATAAGAATACGCTTTCAAGAACTCAAGTGTAGGAATGGCACAAAAAAAATTCAAGTAGAGGACGCCGTTTTCACACTGACCAGATAGTGGAATCATTTGTGTGCAATTGGCTAAAGGCACGATCGACTACATTCTTCGATACTGGCATCAAGAAACATCCCCTGCGCTGGGAAAAATGTGTTAATAGAAGGGGAGATTATGTAGATAAATAAAATATATTCCTTTTTTTTACGAGTATAATAATACGTGCGTATTTTTTTTTTTTACTTAAGCCCGGTTTATATTTGATCCACCCACGTACATAACATAACCAGGCTATAAAGTTCCCACTGCTGGGACACAGGCCTCCTCTCTATGAGCGGGTTTCTGCCACACTCCACCACGTGGGCCCAGTGCGGGTTGGTAGATGTCATATGTCTTCGAATTCTTAGTTCTAAGACATACCGATTTCCTCACGATGTTTTCCATTCACCCGATTGTGTACATAATAATGCGTAAAAGACTGAAATATTTCTGGATAGTCGTCAATGCTAATGGTTGCCAGCCCAATTTATTTTCTGATTAGGTACAGACGCCAGCACATCAAGCTACCCCAAACTGTAAAATTTTCTCAATCAACTTCGAACCTTTTGCTTTAGCGATAAAGTTGAAAATCTATCAAAGAAATTTGACAGACTTTCCAATGTCGATTAACAGCAGAAGTGATTCCCGCTGTAAATGTATTTTTTTTTTGTAAGTAGTTTTGTATAAATACCTTTATACGTCAATCACATTTTAAAGACTAGATGAGGTGGGGGTGGTGAGACGATTCCTATCTGACTACTCTAAGAACAAAGGCCGTAGCAAACTCAGAAGATCTCAGAAGACTCTGTAGATATCTAAAAACATAATGATAAAGACTGAAAATAATCCGGCCTAGGTATATTTTATCGTGCCAAAAAACATATTTCTCCCTCATGTCTACACATGCTCCTTAATCTTAATCCCAGACAAGCAACACAGCTTTTAACGCCTTCACATACGAGCGTCCGTCAGTAAATTCTATCATCATACCTATAGATCGATAGCTACTAGACGCGACGCCTCGTTACAGCTACGTGATCGCCATCGGTATTGCCTATTTATACACATTGTCGGCTTCAACGGCACTCCCAACTTCCACGGACATAACCAGCATACAAAGACCCCTCATAACTCCCACCTTACCTAAACCTGTTTGGATATCGGAGAGCGCGGGAGGTCCTCTAAAATTGGGTGAGCTGAAAAAAAAAATAGCGAAATGAAGCAGTTTTCGCGAATTCGATCGGCCCTCGCAAAAAGACTGGAATGAAACTTAGTTGAACGTTAACTCTGCTATGAATGGGAACTTTTCATACGGACAGTGATTACTCTTCAGTTCTTTATTTTTACAGTGAATGGAATCGGATATGCACCGGCGAGTGCGGATATTAAATATAGGGATTTTTTTTATCTACTTTGAGTCTGTTTTAATTTCAAGAGTTCACGAGTTTGGTACGAACAAAAACAGTTTTTAATTTTAATGGACTCATTTGCACCACAAATTACTGAATATGTGTAACGCTAAAGTGATTTCAAACATCGTTGTTTTTTTGTCATCTTCAAAACGATTGATAAACAAAACGTTGCTTAAAATTCGTTTAGCGCTACAGGCATTAAGTGATTTGTGGTGCAAATGGGCCTCAAAGTATCAATGAATTCCCTTACATTTATAACCTAAAGCTACAAACTAATGAATATATGTGTAGTTAACAAAAACCTACCTATTTAACGCTTAATTAATTCCAAGCTAAATCAACCAAAAATACCTCCACAACCCGCCATTACGTCATTAAACTAATTACTTAATTAAAAACATACGCATTGAAAACCGTCCAATCAGAATGCTGCATTCAAATGAGAGTGGCCCACCAAAGCGTTTTCGGACGACACAAAACGCACGTAGGATTAATATAATCGGGCTTTCGGACCCGGCAGACAGAGGTGCACGCAAAATGACCTGACTTGAATACTAAATCGGAAAATACGTATGTTCGGTAATACATTCGGAATATGTAGTATTGGAAGGATTAAAAGAGATTAGCGTTCATAAAGGCGGTTGGAAAATATGTAAAATGTTGGACGGAGATTGGGACTATTCTGTTATGAAGAGGAGTAAAGGGTGTAGTTTTATAGTGACTAAAAATGTAATTAGAAGCGGGCTTATTATTTCCGAAATGAAATGGAGTACAATCACTTTATAATAGAAAAGATGTTCACATAAATTGCAATAGTAGAGTGTAGGCGTTTCTTTTCTGAATGATTACGAGTACATCTATTTGGAACCGATTTCACCTTAAAATAAAGAAGGCAGTTATAATGAAAATATATTTAAAAATTCTCACTGATGAAATCTCTGAAAGAACAACCCATACAATGTCCAGTAGCAAAGCGAGCCTGCCCATGGGACCGACAGCCCCAAAGGATCGTGTGCAGAGGATAATGCCGTAATCACTACGCTTAACTGTAACAGGCAGACTGGTAGGTAAACATATACGAATGCAGAACTTTAATGGCCGGTTAGATCGGTTTTTTATAAAACAATCGTAACTTTTGGGCACAAAATCCACGACGCGACATAACTAGCGCGTTATTAACTAGTTTATGATTTGTTGCATCGTGTACGAACCGCCATTAAAATACTAGTGCTGTGACATTCTTACTACTCATTGGTAAAATGGTAATCGGAGTTTGTAACTGGATACTTTTGCGACAGTGTGCCTTAGAAAATACATAATTTGTCTTTAACAAAACCTTTTCATGCTTAAAGCGTAAGCTAGAAATCACTGACCGAAAAGTGTTACCTACTTGATAATAGAACATTTTAAAGAAAAGAAAGTAAATGTATTTATTACGCCTCGTATAGAAAGATCACAAACTAAACTAAACACAGTCAACAATAATAAACGATTAAAACTCGTGCAATAAAAATAAAACTTCCTTCAAATCGCAATCCCCACATGAAATACTATCACGTTCTCATAGGTACAGAATTCTAGAACACAAGCACCAAATATTCCAGATCTGCAGTGCTCAGCATTATTGAAAAAAGTGGAATATTACAACGTGCCAAGTGCGAGCGTTGTGTTCGATGCACCGGCCCATTGTTCGCATGTCTTCGAAGCATTATGCCGAGACGAACCTCTTGGGAGCTGACCTACTTCGGGCCATATCCCCTAAGTGCTTACGCATCTAGGTTATTGTGCTATAACAGATCTTTAGTGCGATTATGAAACCATCTCACCGTGAAAACTTAGGTGAAGTGCGCGTGGAGTGAGTTGTCAGTGTCATCCCACCAGCCGTAGATTCCGTAACCATCTCACCGTGAAAGCTTGGGTGAATTGAGCGTGGAGTGAGCTGTCATACGCTAGGGATTAACACTATTAAGTGTGATGATGAATTACCTTCACTTATGATTTCACGGTGAGATTTTGCTATTTTCTTTGAAACCCCCACAAACTAGTAATGTTTTCACAACTAAAATACTAGTTTTGAAATTACGTAAGTGATCAATAGAATTAGCATAAAAATATTATTAAAATCTCGATAATTATTGTAAATGTTTGGTTAGTGGAATGACACTGACAGCTCACTCCACGCTCACTTCACCTAAGTTTTCACGCTGAGATTTTTACAGAATCGACATGCTGTTCCTTTTGTATTTGTTGCATGTGTCCGTCGGGAGGTATTACTTGTTTAAAAGATTGTTGATGCAGGTTGGGAAATGTATTGTGGTTTTCTTGAATAATTCATACAAAAATATCGGTTTCGATGTTGTTTTTGGGAGGTCAACGATCGTTGTTAGTATTGTTACTTGAAGTATGATTTTTTTTCCTTTATAATGTTCTTTTGTTAAGTTGTTTTTGGGAGGTCAAAGATCATTGTTAGTGTTGTTTTGAAGTATAAAATAAAGAAATCGTCCAATAACGTCTTTCTTATGCACTATAAGTTAAGGCGAAGACACTTGATTCAAGTGTTCTTTATAAGTTTCAGCACTTGAGAAAAAGTATTAAAAGTATTTATACTATTTTTATAATATATTATTTAATTATTATTAATAATAATATATCAATAATAATAAATTAATTAATATATTAAAGATGACAAAAAAAAAACAGATTTTCTAAGCTGATAGTATATTTGAAGTCACTACAACAACTCACTTGTTGTAGTCGCTTGAATTATGTTATCAACCGACGTCCAAAAAAAAATCATCAAATTGTATTTTTTATTTTTTTATTTATCATGTTCATATATCGATACCCAAGGTGTCTGTGGAGTTGAGCTAGCCAGTTTAATATGAACCTGTGTATGTGGATCTTGCACTGCAGTATGGCCTATTGTATGGACCAACAACATATCTCCAGAAATCAAATATCTTGACTTAGCACACGAGGTTGTTGACATGTGGAATGTGAGCTCGAGTATCATTGTGCCGATTGTCGTATCGGCCAATGGCCTGATGGCCAAAATCCTCGATCATCATCTATCGAGGCTCTCGTTAGGCGGTTGGATCAAGGGCCTGATTCAGAAGGCAGTACTCCTCGATACGGCTCGCATTGTGAGGAGGTTCCTGTCTCTGGAGCCCTAACCACCGGTAGCTTGGACCCTGCTCCCTACACCGGTGGTACACTATTTTTTTTATATTTTTAATGTTTTTATACTTATTTTTTATATTTTAAGGAATGTTTAAAAATATAACAAAATAAGACAACTAAATAAATAAATGACATAATAATAATAATATTCCACAACTTTCACGCAACGCCATCTAGTCCCAAACTAAGTAGTGTGTAGTATATGAGTACTAAATTAATTATTATTAATCCTCTTGTCACTTCAATCAAGGCAACATCTTAAGAGCACGACATAGAACAAATCCCTGTAACAGTACTGAAATCGATAGGAGGTCGATAATAATATATTGCACATCGAGTACAGCTCGCTTTTACCGCAGATTGCGTAAATGGGAGTCTGGCTTCCGAGCAGAAAAAACAATGTGCTCTTGCCAAATCGAAGCGGTTTTGCCGTGAAATGTAAAAAAAGTGATATTTTTTTCGCGACGTTTTATACGTTTTTTAACCTGCGTAGCTTTGGCGTTTAAGCATTCGTAAGTTATGTTTTTTTATTGAAGTGATATGAAATTATTCTGTAACAGGATATTGGAATCACTTTTACCCGTCATTCTTAAAAAATAAATATTATTATTGTATATCCTAGATAGAGTACACATTTCCTATCTGACTACTCGGATTGCATTTCCGAATAACTAAAATGTGTAAGTTCTAACTTCTAACGATGTAAAACAGACTGATGAAGATGACACCAATCTAAAGACACCCAATCTCTAGCCAAAGTTAAAAATGAAATCTGGAAAAATGTTTGAAACTTTTAAAACCACGATTTTCGGCTTAAAATCATTGGCCAAGCGTCGAAAACTAATAGCGTAGCTCCCACCTTGAATGCAGAATAAGCCTTATCCACATAAGGGGAGTGACTTGCAAGCTTGCCCAGACTAAATCTCAGGCAGATTACAAAAACCCGATACCCCGCAACTTAGCAAACAGCCTTATCTTTGCTTTTAAACGCTTACTAGTAGAGATACCCTATTACACGGCAAATCCCATGATAGTTGAGACTAGTTGCATTGTCAACTCTCGTTATAAACAAGGATAACTTTGCACCTACCCAAATAACTTCCAAAGGATTTCCAACCTCATCTGTATGGTAATAAGGTAATATGTGAATTTTCGAACAGCAAAGTAAAGTTGGTAATACAAAGCAGACTAATGCTGCCACGTGGCGCAGACGCAGCCCTGTTTAATCTTCATCCCTTGCCTTTGATGTGAACGGTCCCCATGTTTGTCTAAACACAGGTTTAATTACAAGCTCATTAATTTTGTACTATTTACCGTTGAAAAAGTGTGCTTGGACGTTTTGCTCATGGTTTGGTGGCGTTGAATTACGACGCGGTACGATTTACTTAGGTGATACTCATGACTTCGGCACGGGCTTTGATGCTTACATAAAATATTTAGATAGCTATGTCAGTGCTTCATTCTATTCGAGATGCGGTTTGTGTAAATTAACATGTTCTATTAAATAATACATAATATTAAGTGGCCACGTGCATATTCTGGTTTTAAAAATGATGATTGATTCTTGAAAAATCTCACCGTGAAAACAGGTAAAGTTAGGCTGAAGTGACTTGTGACAATCCCTAACATCAGAGGGGCAATTCTCATAATTTCAAGAACGTTCACAGTCTGACTTCAGTCTCAATCTGTCAAAAATACTTTTAATTTTTTACAAGTTTTGGACAGTGATTGTCGTTGAGATGAGATTGCTACTAGATTTTGAACGTTTTGAATTAAGGGAATTGGCCTTCTGGTGTAATGATAGCTCACTTGAAGCCCACTTGACCTAAGTTCTTACGATGAGTTTTTTGTTTTTTATAGAATAGACTGCTTATTGTATGAGCAGCACACGACATTGCATCTGGACAAACTAAACTAAATAAAAAGAGTAAAATTACTTATTTCAGCTGACTTCCTTCACATCATCATCTGTCTAGCCATTTCCCAACTATGTTGGGGTCGGCTTCCAGTCTACCCGGATGCAGCTGAATACCAGTATGTTACATGGAGCGACTGCCTATCTGACCTCCACAGACCACAACCCAGTTACTGGGTAAAACGTTACCCCTAGGTAAGACTGGTTGTCAGACTTTCGGGCTTCTGACTACCCGTAACGACTGTCAAAGATCTACGAATGACAGCCGGGACCAACAGCTTAACGTGCTTTCCGAGGCACGGAGGGGTCTCGGTATGTAAAGATGGTCACCCATCCACAGACCAACCTCGGCAAGCGTAGCTTAACCTGATTGATCGACCTGTGCGGCTGTTATTATTTAGCCACGGGCCCCCCAGCTGACTTAGTTCACAAAGCAATTCATTTTCCTATGAGTGGTATCCCCCCCTAATTAAATAAAATGTATAGTGACTTTATTTTAAAACCTGCTAAAATTTTTGGCAGACGCAGACGTAGTCCACGACAAAAAGTAAATACTTAAGCACGTAGATAACAGCAGGCTCTTACTTGAAAATTGCTTGGATGACAACTTCATTTATAGCTTAATAAATAAGAGTGGTCAAGTTTGGCAGCACTCCAAACATGAAAATTGCCATACTACTATGAATGCATGTGCACTCGTATGGGAGATAATTCATGTAGTGTCTGGGTCTGAATAAACTTCTCAATAAAACTATTATGCAATCTGAACCTTCAGAACCATCAGCTTTACAGACTTTTATTATTATTATATTTATTATTATTATTATTACCTTTATTCTAAAGTTGGAGCAGTGCTTGGCTAGTGGTAATGGCCTTACGAGTTGTAAGTACCTTACCTTTGAATAGACAAAACCATCATTATAGAAAAACATAACACAATTTAAAAAAAAGAGAGATTATTGTTATTTTTTTCAGACTCACAAACTATTTTTCTATATTGCGGTTGTGTGTGCAAACACAATTTTCCGATACACAAACGCTGTTTCCCAAAAAATAATTTTTGTTGCTTAGATATTTTTTCTTTATGCGAATCGAATCTGCACATATATTTTTTCTCTATGCGAATCGAATCTACAACACGTTGTAGTACATAGTACCCCATCAGTTTTAGGATAGTAAAAATCTTTTAAAACGATTGCTACCTTTATCACCTCTACCTACCTTACGCTTATTCATTCTTACCTTCCATACCTACTTCCTTCATCCTTATTCATTCACAAAATGCAAGGCACCGACCAACCTTAGCTGCGCTGCGAGGCATGTCAAATCACTATAATTATAACAAATTTCGTTTGTCGCTGTGTATAAACAATGCTAATTTGGGAACATCTGCCTGTTCTGCATGCAAGCCAAGAGCGCAATTACAGGCATTATTGCGTCGGGAGTCGTCTGCCCATTAAATAAACGTTACAAGTTTACCGTTTTTGTTTGGGGGTGAGTACGGGTGACGCTGCATCCAAGATGGCTGTGTTTCTGTATGCAAATTGATTGTTTCACTTTCTTTTTGCTTTAAGGAGTTTTTAATTGTTTGTTTTGAGTAGGGAAGCGCTCTTTAAAATATAAGTTTTTGTTGAAGTTTTGAAGGAAAGAAAAATTAGAATGAACATTTTTAGTTTAAACTCATGTTGGATAGACGAAGACAAATAACATGCAACTTTTTCCTGTTTAAAACAGGCCTCGTCCATTTCAGCCGGCCTATTTAAATTACATATAACTTACCAGCAACTTGCTCCGTCTACAAAGTTTGGCACAAATACTTAAGTATCATAATCTCAGGCGCTTAATATTCACCCCCATTAGGTAATAAATTACAAGTAATCCTATAAATCACACTCTAACCCGTGCAAGTTCAGTGTCATTACAAAGTCTTATTAATCAAAATGAATCAAAATGTCGAGTGAATTACGAAGGCTAGAGACTCTCGCATTGCGCGTGTTATCTCACAAAACCAGGTGACATTTTAGGGTTGACGGTTTAGAATCGATTCTTTTGGAAACGATTTTTTATAAATCGATACATATCGAAGGTTCGAAGGTTCTGGAGTGGCGACCTTATACCGGAAGACGTAGCATTGGAAGGCCTCTTTCAAGGTGAACTGATGATCTTGTGAAGGCCGCAAGAATCCGCTAGATGCGGGAAGCACAGAACCGGTCGAATTGGCGGTGCTTGGCGAGGCCTATGTCACACGACGCTCAACGACAATCGATTTTTATGATCATGTAGAACGCAGCATCTAGTTTCAGATCACTCGATAGAATATAATAAACTTAGTTACTTGAGGGACAAACAGATGTTCTTGTTTATCGCATAATGAGAAATTATCGTTGAAAAATATCTTCAAATTCTATTTTACATATCTTCCAAATCGATTTTAAAACATTAGATTTCTACCAACTCGATTTAAAAACGAAACAACTGGATCAACCCTAAAAGAGAGCGAGAAAATAAAGTCTGTGGCAGTAGTGTCGGACATCTCGCGACATTATTCATGTTTATCGCTTCAATGCCCAGCCGTGCGACGCCGCAATTAGAGGATTTTCTTCTACCCACGTTTGGTACACAAAGCATTATAAACCTTTCGTTTTTGTTGTTTTTAAATACGGACGGAAATGGCTGGTATGAGGAATGTATTTTGAGAGATGTGCTGGAAAAAATATCGAATTTTTAATGTTTCTGGTGACAATCGTTTTCTTTATGTGCTACAGTTGTTATCTAAACTACATTGTAGCATCTGATACTAAGATACCAGTACCAGATATAGATAGTTTATAGATGAACAGAATGAATAGGCGTTGTGTTGGAAGGCCTCCGACCAGGTGGACCGATTACCTGGTGAAGGCCGCGGGAATCCGCTGGATGCGGGAAGCATAGTACCGGTCGAAGTGGTGGTGCTTGGGGGAGGCCTATGTCCAGAAGTCTCAGTTCAGCTGAAATGATAAGGTAATGATGAACAGAACAAAACAAAAAGTATATCTTTTCAAAATTATCCAAATCACTGGCAAAAGCTACACTCAGGGGCACATTTAACCGTCCACCTATATTTTGTCAATTTCTTCAAAATTCTATCGTTATTTAATTAATTTTGTTATAATGATACATTGGGTGAGCCTTTACGAAAACAAATGAAATATGCGAAAGTTATGAAATGGTTTAATTGAAACAAAAAAAATAAAAAATGAGAATTTGCAGTTTTCTTACAAAACAAAAGTTAGAAAAATTTTAATAAAAAAAAAAGTATACTCTAAATTATCGCATTAATAATGTGTATTTCCTCCTCTGGCCCTAATGACCTCTTGTAACCGATTTGAAAGCCCGTCCATTATGTCTTGAATGTCGCTCTGTGGAATGTTCTCCCACTCCTCAACAGCTGCAGTTTTTAGCTCAGTGATGGTCGTAGGAGCTGGTGTACGACTCCGAATCCATCTTTTTAGGTTATCTCATACATGCTCTATCGGGTTTAGGTCTGGACTCCGAGCTGGCCATGGTAATCGCTGAATATTGACGGCGTCCAGGTAATCCGTAACAATTTTCGCGGTGTGTGCACGTGCGTTGCCGTGCATTAAAACAAAATGATCGCCAATGAATGGCGCAAACGACATCACATGTGGTTCTAAGACTTCTGTCACGTACCTGTGAGCATTAATGCTGCCTCTATCGAAGACGACCAACGCTGTACGGGCGTCGTAACAAATGCCACCCCACAGCATTATCGAGCCTCCCTCGTAGCCCACTGTTTCAACCACAGCACATTCAGCAAACCTTTCACCACGGCGTCTATACACGTGCTGACATCCATCTGGACCTCGTAAAGCGATTCTTGATTCATCAGAGAAGAGAACTGCTTTCCATTGTTCCAAAGTCCAATTTAAATGTTCTCGAGCAAATGCAAGCCTTGCTCTTCTGTGAGTTGCGGTCAGTTCTGGGACTCGAGTTGGTCGAAATGATCCCAGATCCCTCTCTGCTAACCTTCTTCTTATTGTTCTTAGGCTCACACTTACATTTTGTACCTCAAACAAATGGTTACGAGCCTCAGAAGCGGTTGTGAAACGATTTCGAAGAACGTACGAGACGATGTAACGATCATCTCTCTTTGATTTACACCTTCTACGACCTTGCCCTGGCCTCCTCGTGTAGGAACCAGTCTCTCTGTAACGCCGGATAGCATCTTGAATAGTGGTTCGTGGGTATCCAAGCATTCGTCCAATCCGACGCTGGCTGAACCCAGCGTCTGCGAGTGCCACAGCCCTGGCTGCTCCAGCTGCGTCCAATGGCATTTTTCTGGTGTAAATGAGGTCACGGCACTCCAACATCACGGATTTATTCGAAAAAATGGTAATAAAACGATTTAAAACAAATGTATCCTTCACACAAAACCAGGGGCGAGACTGTAAAATTTCGACTTAACTCATTATTATTGAATAAAAACCACAAAAGTAAATAAAACGCGGGTATGATTGTTTTGTTTATTCCAGACATACCCACTTATGAAGTTACGCCTAGTAGTCAAAGCTTAAGTTATCATAAACAAACGATATGGAATTGGATATGAGTGGACGGTTAATTGTGCCTCTGAGTGTATGTTATTAGATAAAATTAGTTAAAAATACTACTTCCAAATAAGTCAGTTTTGTCACTGAATTTTCCAATTTCGTTTCATGTTAATCTAGTCCACTAGGTATATCTATCGAAAGTACATACCTATGACAATATTCTAATCTAAAGTTATTCCCAAAACTCCGTTTTATTTGTTGCTGTAGGTACACAATTTAATTAGAAGCCTCCACCTTCCACTTAATGGCTTACACCTTACATACATGGACAAGCTTACTAATTAAAACAAAAACGAAATGTTCACTGAAAACAAAACACGTTCGACAAAGTTAGAATATTAATGTACCCTATCTCGAACGGTTTGGTCCCCGACTAGTGTTGTTTGTGTCGTGAATTTCCGGGATGTTTGCTATCCCGGTTTGTGAATAAGCCGGGGTATATTAGGTAGTGTATTTACTGCAATAGGTATAGTTCTTCTCATTATAGGAAATCGAATGGACGACATTTCGGAATGTCGTAAATACAAATATAAATTGTTCATTATCCAGATAGTACGAGTACATATGCTTAGGTAAACAGGTTTAATAGAAATTCAAATGTCATTAGTGGCTTATATTATTACCTAGAACTAAGTTACATTAGTGTTAGTTGCCAGTGAGCTCCAAAGTAGACAGTCGGACTTAGTCTGTATCTTGGGGGTCGCGATTTGAATTCCAGATTAACTAGAGAGGTGATTAAGAGTGCGGTGGTGCGTAATTGTATACGAGTATGGTGTGTGTATTTGTAAGTAATGTATGTACGTTTTTGTAAGTTCCCAGTATTCTCTATTTGATCCAGATGTCAGGTTTTCTCTGGATCTTTATATTAATTTGTTCCAAGTCATCGTAACTGATTTAGGATATACAATAGTTGCAAAATGTTGCAGAGGGGCCCGTGGCTAAATAATAACAGCCGCACAGGTTAATCTATCAGGTTAAGATACGCTTGTCGCGGTTAGTCTGCGGATGGGTGACCATCTTTACACACCGAGACCCCTCCGTGCCTCGGAAAGCACGTTAAGCCGTTGGCCCCGGTTGTCATTCGTAGATCTTTGACAGTCGTTACGGCCAGTCAGAAGCCCGAAAGTCTGACAACCAGTCTTACCTAGGGGTATCGTATTATCCAGTAACTGGGTTGTGGAAGTCAGATAGGCAGTCGCTCCATGTAAAATACTGGTATTCAACTGCATCCGGTTAGACTGGAAGCCGACCCCAACATAATTGGAAAAGGCTAGGCAGATGATGAATATAGTTGCAAAATGTTGCATTGTAAAATAAACACATTTTCGTAATTTTGTTTTTCTATTTTTTTCGTAATCGAAAGTGTTATTGTGTTAGAGTGAGTTATTTGAAGAAAATATTAATTAGACTTATTAATCAATTTATCTATGGACATCTGTAAACGTTAGAAAATGGGTAAGACAACCAGTAAATTAATTTCTTTTGCAAGTTCAAAAATCTTGCGGTTCCAACATCTTATTCCCCCCATTATTCCGGGACTTGTAACGCGGTACATCACTAGTCACCCGCGGTCTTCACTAATACCGATGATCACTCTATTCGAGGTAGTGCCGACCGGATAAATCCTCGGACAAAAGCACCGGAACATCTAATAGGATTATAGCAACTTTGTTTTTGTTCGTGCATTAATTATGGTAACAGGGATGTTTTAGGTATTTTATTTTGCGGATTATCGCCGTTAAACTATGTAACGGGACTCAGGTGATACTATAAAGTGCTAGTAAATTTAGTTATACTAATTAAAAACTTATGTAGGTACAGAATATATTATACAAACTTAAAATAAGTATTTATAATAATATATTTTTTTTTTTTTTGTATCATTCGGCGTGCGTGTATGACCATGTATAAACGTAAACGAAGCAAAAGAAGTATGTAAGGTAATCGTGGGCAGATGGCCTTCTGTAGTTCTGTACTTTCTGCCTACCTCTATGGGAAAAGGTGTGAGTTTGTGTGTGTTACGTAGCAGTTTACGAAATATTTGTACCTATGTCTATGTAAAGACCTGCCGGTCGGTTCTGGAAAAATCTCACGGTGATAACTAAACTGAAGTGAGCTTAGAGTGAGCTGTCAGTCATGCTGATGCTAGGGATTGACACTATTGATGTCTCACTTCACCTTTGTTTTCACGGTGAGATATTTACAGAATAGATAGGCTGGTATCATAATTAGCCTATAATGTTCCCACTGCTGGGACACAGGTCTCCTCTTATCGAGAGGGAGTGGACTGTAATCCACCACGCGGGCCCAGTGCGGATTGGTAGATGTCACATGTCTTCGAATTTTTGGTTCTAGGACATGCCGGTTGCATCACGACGTTTTCCTTCACCGTTTTGAGAGCAGTGATGATGGAATTATTTACACAAAGTAAAGCGCCTGTCTGGGCTCGAACCTACGACCTACAACTCGTAAGTCCAGGCCGTTACCACTGGGCCACCACCGATCAAAATTTAGTCTGATAAAAAAATAAAGTAATGAACTATTCCAAAAGTTGCTTGAGTAAAGAAACTGGGTCTTTATTCCGGTTTTTCTTTAGTTCAAATGCCCTTAATTTTTGAAGCTACATTAAATACAAACACCAACATACATCAAAGACTCCCAAGCAATTCTCCTAAGGCTCTATCCTTAAGTAAAATGAACAAGCGACACCGCCGCGTTCCCCTTATTTTCATAGATTAACAGACACCTCACCTTGGGGTAGTATAATATAATTACGGCCAATCGATGCCTCCCTTAGTACCGCACAGAGGGCTGGAGACATCATGCTGGGATATTTATAGGTACATTTTAAAAGCACAAGAAAAAAAAAATAGTTAGATTTGTAGCAATCAAAAGTCAGTGCCAAAGTAATCTTTTTATGCCAAGTTTTGTAGAAGAGCAAATAAAGTCTCTCTATTTAGGAGTAGGTACAGACGCCAGCACATCAAGCTACTACCTTCTGCCAAATTTCTTTAGCCGATTTTCAACTTTATCTTAAAATAATTAGGTCCAAAGTTGATTGGGAAAATTTGACAGTTTCGGGTAGCATGATGTGCTGGCGTCTGTACCTAAGCTACGTCGTGTGTCCAAAAACTTTGTTTTAGTAAACATACTGTCCGGAGCGAACCTAGTTCCGCCCCTGCCTTACCTTCATCATCACCATTTCAACCGCAAGACGTCCACTGCCCGGACATAGGCCTCTCACAAGCGTCGTCAAACGGCCTTACATTTACGTTAAAACAATCGACGCCTGCCTAAGTACCGTACAGAGGGCTGCAGGTGTCATGCTGGGATATTTATAGGCACATTTTAAACACACAGTAAATAAAATTCCCGTGAGAATGAGTTCACTTTCTTCCAATCAGAAATCAGTGCCAAGTTTTTTCACAAAACTTAATTAACTGATTATTGTAGACGAGCTTGTTTTTGCAAAGCTCTATTAGGTAAAGTCGACCCCGTAATTGCTTTATCGCCCTTAAGCTGAGTGTCACTTTACGTCACAAAACCACAATGTGACACACACAGGGGTTGAGACATTAAGATAGTTACAACCTTCGTAAAGTTTCAATTCGTTGGGGATTTTTGTCGAAAGTCGTAAAACTAATATAAGATCGAATATACCTAACCGCTTTTAAGGATCAGCGGTGCTATTCTGTAAAAATCTCACCGTGAGAACTTAGGTGAAGTGAGCGGGAAGGGAGCTCTGTCATTCCGTAATGGTAGGGATTGACACTATTAAGTGCTCACTTCACTTATGATTTGACGGTGAGATTTTTACAGAATCGACCGGCTGTTCGAATTTCTGGTGATATTGTTTCCAGTAAAATACAATGTCATCATCATGATTTCAGCCGAAAGACATCTGATGCTGGACATAGACCTCCCCCGAGCGTCACACTACCTTATCTTTACGGTAAGATAATTACATTTATGGCGAATCGATGCCTCCCTAAGAGAAGAGGGCTGGAGACATCATGCTGGGATATTTATAGGCACATTTTTTTTAAATACAGCAATAAAAGTCAACAGCAAGGTTCTCTCAATTACAACTGCAATTTTCTCAAGGTTCGGTGTTTTATTAATTTTAGGGGATAAAAGAAGCTGTGTGTTGAGTGGTTAACATAATTATAATTATTATTGTTTGGATTATCCTTAAATCGTCAACATGACATTTTTAAATGTTATGTTAGTATTTTAATTGAAAATATCTTCTGCTGAGGTTTTTGAAACTTTGAAATTAATTTTAAAATGGAGTCTGAGACATTTCCCAGATTCCAAATTATTGATAAAAGACAGTAATTTGATTATAAGTAGCTCCAACGTATTACTGCAACTTCAATTCATAACCGCTAAAACATTCACAACCTCCAAACTCCACGCACCATCCTTCAACTCGAGAAAAACGTTATTTATTCCAAGATATTCCTCAAAAGCTCACGATTCTAAGTACGAATGAAAAGAACAACATCATTCATCATACAAGACGGCTCAAGGGATTCCCGGTCTGTTCCATTCAGAAGTGAACCAAATCTTTTGCGTGGTTCCCTTCGACATTGTACCGCGATGACGAATGTGGAGACGTGAATGGGTGTCACTCTTGGCAATGTAATAGGCTTTCCGAAGGCCTCTTAACTTATTCATAGTGATGTAAGTTGGTAGTTTGCGTTGGCGATAAGTTTTGGGAGTTGTGTTTTCGGAGTATGTTGTTTTCAGGTGGGAAACTCATACACATAACATTACAGATTTATCTCCAAATGATTTGGCAGAGGTATGCCCATAGTGGGTTCATTATACATTTCGCTACTTATCTTTTATCATATTCATTGTTGAGCATAATAACACTCTTCACTACATAGTATAAAACAAAGTCGCTTCCCTGTCTGTCTGTCCCTATATATGCTTAGATCTTTAAAACTACGCAACGGATTTTGATGCGGTTTTTTTTTAATAGATAGAGTGATTCAGGAGGAAGGTTTATAGGTATAATGCATGCATAATATAGTAGAGAAACACTGATAATTTTAGAGGTTTCTAATGTGATGTCGTAATTAAACACATTTTTTTGCGCTTACATTGTAAACGCTGGCTGAACCCGTCGAGATAGATCAAAATAATGTACTACAGTATTGTATACCTTAAAAAGGTCTACAAAAAAGTCCGCAATGGTATATGTCTATTTCTTAGGGATAACCCACAATAACCATTGTTTATCCTATACTTTTTACGAGAAATAATGGCTCTAAAATTTATCAGTGTTTCTCCATTGCACCCGTGCGAAGCCGGGGCGGGTCGCTAGTTATTATAATAGCAGTTAAGTTTAGTTTATCATGTTAGTCATGATCACAACCAATAAAGAAATTCTGAGATCTGCTTGAGCTAGTCTTGTTAGTAAACATTTACAAAAAATCTTCAATTATGTATTTGATATCACTTATTAACATTTACGTAAACTTCCCCTAAGTTTTTCTTCTGTCCTTTTTCGTTGAACGTCATAAATGTATGGTTAAACAGTCGCTAATCATAACCTAACCTTAACCCTTCGTATGCCGGGAACGTGGATCCATGCGAAACACAATGGATTTTTAATTGTTTTTGTAATGACGGCATTCAACCGTGAAACTGATAAAAAGCAATTTGACCAATTTATAGTATGAAATAAAAACAATTTTTGGTTGACAGAAATTGGTCGTAGATATACGTTCCGACAGTTTACGGATATAAAATTTGGCGCGTAGGTCTACGCTCCGGCATACCAGAGGTTAAACAACGTTTATAATCAACCCTTTTCCTCTCTTCTTTATCTAGAACCAAACCAATCACAATTGCAGTTCCATCGTTTCTGTTATGTTGCATATTCTTATAAACGAGGTCAATCTTCTTCCTACATCTGCAAAAACATAAATCGCAGTATCAAAACAAATTAAAACCAGGAAACTCGCAGAACTAGCTCAAATAAAACAGCAGACACTAGCAGTTTTAAATGAATTTAAAACGGAAAATATCCTCGTTTATCTGAAGTTGTGCGCAGTGAGCACAACATTGCGTTCTGTGCAGGTGTCACGTTGGATTAATATGTCGCCCTTATATTTATTGCAGGCTATTATTATGAAACTCAGCAGTGTTCTTTTCATTGATATTTTATTGGTTATTGTAATGCTGTCATTGTTGGGAGTGAGGATTATTTGTTTAAGCGTGTAGTGTGTTGTTAAAGTAAGAACATCATTCTTTATACTATACATAATGTAAGTGTTACCTCCCTAGGTCCGTAGTTTGTTAAGTTGAGTAGGTTGGCTTCCCAAGCTAAATATGTTAGAATACTCTGTAAATTATAATAAGTAAATTATTAGATATTGCTTATTATTCATTAAATTTAGTCTAAGTTGTAACAGTTATTGTTAAATTATAAAAATAAAATATCCTGTACGGAAACCAGTGAAAATTTTGAATTAAAAAACCTATCTAGTTATTAAAGATGAAAACACTCATTCCTTGGTCACTAATTCTCCAAATCTATAGGTTCAAATTATACAATTAAAAAGCTAGGTAATCCTACCTGGCTTCCCATTCTTGATGCTCCGCTCTTTTAGAGAGTCCTCCATATTATTATGATGGTTCAAAGTTGCATGTGAATTTAATCGCCAGTTTATCTCTTATTACGTTTAGTACCCCTTTCATTGTTATAACAAATATATAAGCTACCCCGTCTTGCTTATTGGCTGTCTTATAAACATCAATACATCGACAGAAGAGAACAACAAAAGTTAGAAACTTCCTCGTCATTACCCGTCGCGACCCTTCGAGGTCACCGACCTTGACATTCGACAGCAAACAAATGTCGAAGTATTCAAACCTCTCCAAACACGGCCAGTTTAATCGCCCATATTGTGCGTTAATGCAAAAATATCTGACGTGAACAAATAAAAGGGTTGCGAGGGTGAAAATCTAAATACACGAGCATTTAGAGTTCCCATTTAATCCTTTATTTACGGCGTTCGTCAGTCTAAATAATTTTCGCGGGCCGGACATGCCGCAGGATTAATTTGAGCACGGAATCAAAATGGTGGACAGGTAGATTTAAAACTTCATTGCAAGTTGTAGCGGGCAGTGGGATTATGAAGTGTTGAATTATATAACGAGCGGTGCATCTTAAAAGGGTTCGCAGGGTGGTTTAATAAATTATGTTCGTTTATTATGTACATTACGGTTACGTTGTTTTGGATTATATAGATTTTGTGGTTTATCACATTTGGCTTTGGGGTAACTGCACCCTTATTCACTGTAGGTAAACAGTGTAAATATTGTGGTTTAACGTTGTGGACTGCTATTATTATATTTAATACAAAATTTTTGCAATCATTACAATTACATGTAATAGTGCTTCAATGTTTTGACATTTTTAAACTAAAGTGGGAAGGTTTTATTTATTTATTTTACCATTTCTGTACACGCATATATAAACAGACAAAAAAAAAACAGAACAGAAAAATAGGTACAAAGGTGATGCTTTTTTCTTAGTGTTGATTTTGGAGAGAGAGTGAAGTTACAAGTTACATAAGTTCGCATTTAGTTCCTCTGCTTAGTTTAACATAGTTACACTTAACTTTGTAACTAAGTTACAAACAAAGTAAAATACTAAGTTTATTGTTCGAGAAAACAGTTGATACGAGTAGATACTACATTGCTTTTACCAAATAACTCAAAAGAAACATACGATATTAATTCCATTTTACATCAACAGACTTGGATTAATAAAATTATAAATATAGTTTTAATAGCAAGTGCGATCTACGGGGTAATTACGTAATACACATAAAATGGCGATCAATCTCAATGCCTTTCATTTTGACAGTTCAGCCACGTTCATTACGTTATTTACTTTGCCAAGCAGATAAAACGAACATGTGTTTCAATGAATTATTTTCTTCAAAACCCTCGAATTGTGATTGAAAGCGATTAGGGAGCTGCGGGGTAGTTGCGTAACACACTAACAGTATCAATGGCTTTTATTTTGACAGCTCAACAACATTAATTTCGTAATTTACGTGGTTGAACAAACAAATTTTTCGAACACATGAAACAATGGATTAGCAATGTCCTTAAAAATTATTCAGATTCTTATTAATAGCGTGTTACGCGATTACGGCGCTGGTCATCACAGCATCTAAAGAAAAAGAGACTTTTTTCTAAATTCGAAACTTCAATCGCACGTAGACAAAAAAATTTCAAAAGCAAATTAAAGTCATGCAACACAAATAAAATATTCAAGCGAAAATCTTGGCCATCAAACGCCACGAAAGCAAGCGTCACGTTCGGGCAAGACGTTATAGGGGAGAATGAGACGGGCCTGAACGGGCGCGGCTTGATTTATTCGACGTACATTTCGCACGGAGAAGGTAGCGTGGCGTAATTCGAACGATAGCGTAATCGGAGAGGTAAGAGTACCTGGATAAGGCTCGTGTTCGTCGGTCTGAAAGTGAAATGTGCACCATCGTTGATCACAGATACCCTTACTATCAAGGGAAGTAGTGGTCAATCGGCAATTTATTAAGAAAACGAATACGAGTAAATTCAGGATCAATAATCATAAAATCTCTGGAAACCAACTAGACTCAATCTAGGTGTACGAATATATAGGTAGACACTAATAGTATATAATAGGTAATATACTATGTTCACGCAGGATTGGTGCATAGTTCGAGGATTTACACTCGAAAAACTAAATCTAGCATACGATATGTGTGAGAATAAGTTTTCTTTAACAGCCAGAATGTCGCAGAACTCACACTCTTTATGAAACATTTTAGAAACAATCGTTTGTTTCATAATTAGAAACAAAATAGTCCAATAAGCTAAACCTTGTTACAATGTCTATATTTGTTTTAGTGATATTAGCAAACCAAACAGAAAGTGGAAATACAAACTTTTATAAAATGACCTTCTTCGTCGAAGCTTAGGTAGATTCAAGTACCCTCTTAAAATTAATTTTCATAGTACAGAAATTAATTAGGGACGAGCAAACTCTAATATTTACGTAAGCATTGTTTATTACTAAATTAAAATTAACTTCAGGGATTATTGTGCCTGCTATTTACCCAGCGTTTATTTCTATGAGACTACTTGGGAATTATAAAGCTTGTGGTACACGGAAAGCGGGTTGGTATGCGTATGGTCCTGCAGTATTTTGGCGGCTGAAATGTATCGGGTAGTTTGAGTGACGTCACACCGAGAGCCCGAAGCCTAGAGCGTACTTTGTTGTGATATGAAAAGGATGGCAACTGAAATGTTTTAGTTGTACTTGTGTTTTAATCTGCATTTCAGATTTTGAGACTTTTAGACCATTTCTGTTGAAACTGTGTGCCGATATAAAAAAAAAAACATATACATGGCCACGGCACGTACTTATCACATAATATGATGTACTCGTAAGTGACCAGTGCAAATGATACTTCCCTAAGTGTGATGCGAGTTTGCTCAAGGACTGCACCGAATATTCATGCTTTCACTGTGCATTGCATCATCTTCTAAGTTTTTCTCAACTATGTTGAGGTCGGCTTCCAGTTTAATCGGTTGCAGCTGAATACTAGTATTTAACATGGAGCGACTGCCTATATGACCTCCACAACCCGGTCACTGGGTAATACGATACCTATTAGTAAGACTGGTTGTCAGACTTTCGGGCTTCTGACGACCCGTAACGACTGTCAAAGATGTATGAATGACAGCCGGGACCAACGGCTTTACATGCTTACCGAGCGTACCGAGTATTTAAATTTTCGCTGTGCACTTCAATCGCCCCACTTACTCTCTTTCCGTGTAACATAGGCTTGTTCTAATACCAGTACACATAAACTAATTTAAATTTAATATTGCTGTTTGCTTTATTCTAGAATTATCTGAGTAGTGAGAGCATTTCTAGGTATTTTGTTACTTGTTTATTGGATTATATTGAAATATCTAAGCTTTTACAACTGTAAGGCTGAACAGCTAAATTGCGTTGCCTGGCAATTGTTGGACCAATTCAGTAGAACTGCTGAAGAGCAGCAGTGTGATTGCGTAACACACATAAAATGACAATCGATTGTAATGCCTTCAATTTTGACAACTCGGATTGTGATAGAAAATGTGTTACGTAATTGGGGTACAGTTCAAACAAATGTATAATGTTCCAGATGAGTATGTTCTTTTTGTCTCTCGAATTGATTAGAACTATAAAGAAATGCACATTTTGTGATAAAAGTACTCGCCAGACAGCAAAGTAGAACTACTGCTTGCCTGGAACAGTCAAAATAGCTGTCAATAAAATTCCTTTCGGTTTTGCACATTTTTACCGTCACGACACATTTGTGACGTAACAAAAGTAACGTGACGGTCAAAATGTTACACTGTTTTCGGTCTAGTTCTATTTCGCCAAATGTGCAGAGCACAACTGCGATAAGCAACTTCGTTCCAAAATATAAGTAGAGCTTGATTAACCCAAAAATCAGTTGTACCATCTAGAACGTATAATGTCTTCGTTTCCCTGTCTAACCACTGACGGCGGATATTTGTAGGAAACGACAATACACTGTGATAAACTGTTGGCCCTGCAGACACTTACGTCTCGTTAGTGGGACCCCTTACTATTTGATAATTGTCTACTAAATTAATTACTTATGACATACGTTTGCGTTAAGATGAGTTAGTAGGGTTGAAAATAGTGCTAGAAATATGAATGTGATACATTGAAAAGTAGTTTTAATTTAGAAATGTACTTTGTACAAAATAGAAAACAAATGCAAATAGATTCCTTATCGAAATATAGACCATTTTCAAATTACACCATTCATTCTACAAGTAGCATAATTATTTTAAAAAAAAATGAAATAGAACCAAGCTAAACTAAGCTATCTGTACATATTAACTGTAAGTTAGATTGCACGTAAATACAAAAATTATTTTTCCACTACAGGGCAAATTCTCATACAGAAAATGCACGAGCATTGATCACAACGATTACTCAAGACAGATTGGTGATTGAGGCTTATATTATTATTTATTTTTTTATTGCTGAATGGGCCCGTTCTTGACTTCGACCATGACTGATGGATGAGGTCTATGATGGAACGAGCGTGCCCAGAAGATGCCTAAGGCACTGAAACTCCCACGCATCGACGAAACACAGCAGGCTGCTTGACGCCTGGGGAAGAATTGGCCCGTCAAATAAGGTGTTGAGTGTGACTGTTCAGGATGCACCGAGCGCTCGTTTCTGTTGAGTAACTGGCGGAACAAACTGCGCTACACGAAGAGGATTCTTCATGTATCCCAAAACATTATTAACATAAGTCCAGGCTTACTCACAATGTTTTTCCTTCACCGATGTCAGTTATGTCCAAGATAAACTCAGAAAGTACATCATCATCTGCCTAGCCTTTTCCCCTCTATGTTAGGGTTGGCTTCCAGTCTAACCGGATGCAGCTGAATACCAGTATTTTACATGGAGCTACTGCCTATCTGACCTCCACATCCCAGTTACTGGGTAATACGATACATCCCTTGGTAAGACTGGTTGTCAGACTGTCGGGTTTCTGACTTCCCTGTAACGACTGTCAAAGATCCACGAATGACAGCCGGGACCAACGGCTTAACGTGCTTTCCGAGGCACGGAGGGGTAAATTCAGAAAGTACATATGTATTGAAAAAGTCACATTGGCACTTGTCAGGATTTGAACTCTCGTATATGAGAGGCGAGGCATTAACCTAATGGGTCATCACGACCTTTTAATTTTTTTTGCATAATATTTGTAAAAAAACCCTTTTTTACTTACCACGCAACTTAACTTCAATTATTTTAAAAGAAGCTATAATAATATTATAATATTGCGAAAGTCTACCCACAAAGTTCTATATTTATTTTTTAACTCCGAGGCTTTTCGTTTGAAAGTTTCGCAACTACGCACGTTTTTGCGAAGCCTTCTAATGACGTAATTGCACAATCAACTCGCCTGTTTAAAAACTGCTACAAAGGGTGCTACGGCGTAGCAAGTTGCTACGAGCGTTTATAGCTTTCGCTTTTATTTTATTTTTGTTTCGAACGTGGAATGTGTTGGCACACATTGGATTATTTTTTATAATGGATTTAGCATGCATGATAATTTCTAATTACTTTGAGTACTAAATTGTTTTGTCTTGATCATAGCCACGCTATTTGTTCAGTACCTTATGTACATGCCTAAACTTTATGTAATCATTAAACCATTTTCCACTTAAAAATAAAACTTTTCAGTCATTTTAATCTATTTAAAATTACTCTAAATGAGTTAATTTTATTTGTAATTGCTAAAACTATAAGCTTTATGGTTACAAATGATAAGTATCCTAGCAAACACATAGTCTCTATAACAAAAACAAAACTTGTAATAAAACAAAACAGTAGGCGAAAGCCTACATATTAGATAATTTATACAGTAGCCGCGATACTCGAAACAAGGATATAACACTCGGAAAGTCTTAAACGGTGTTTACGTCTAAATCGACAAAAAATCCCCCGTCTCCCCTCGTGGGGGAGTATAGGGTGTCGGAGTACCCCAACTTTCCCCGGGCGACACCTGCGTTGCAAGATGCTCCCTGATGTACTAAGACGTATAACTTTCTCTGCATCTGTGTACTGGCGTTATTTTTGTTGTGAATGTGAAGCAAGAAGTTTAGAATAAGCTCGGCTTTTGAGTTTTGATGAATAGATTGAGTCTGTAACTTAAAGTTCGAACTGAAAATAAATGTGCATGTGTTAGTGTGTTTGAACCTCACTTAGGCGGTTTGTTTTGTATTTTCCCTATTGCGTGGTAGTGTTTCATTAACGGGAAAAGAGTTGATTATTGAAATAATGCAACGAGGATGCAGTCTAAAGAAATGGTGATATTTTTAGCTTGTTTTAAAAGAAATATTAATTCTATATAGTTATTTTAAATACTAAAGTTATTTTTTAATAATTTTATAAAATAAATTATAACACAACTTCTAAGTTTTTTAGATCTCTAAAAAAATGGCATTGGTGAAGGAAAATATTGTGAGGAAACCTGGACAAAAATTTTACGTAAGTCTCCAATTGGGCGAATAGAATCAATTCTATTTTAATGTAAATTTTGACGTTCAAATCATCTTTATTATCTTTATTTACGTGCAATTACTTAGCCTAAATATATAAGGATTATAAGATAATTAAGTTCATAATGCATTGTTGACCCTTTTCTCTCTCCTTATTGTATTAGGCTTATGAAATAAATTATTATTATTATTATTTATTATTATACTGCGTGTAACGGAAGGGGGGTATCAACCCTGAAGGAGGTGAATGTGCTCATAAAACTCAACAACTTTCCCCAAAGAACATAGGTCGAAATATGAAAAAAAAATTTGGCCCTCCCATAGTAAATCAATCAGCTGGTAGTTTTGTAAGGGAGGGCCAAATTTTTTTTTCATATTTCGACCTATGTTCTTTGGGGAAAGTTGTTGAGTTTCATGAGCACATTCACCTCCTTCAGGGTTGATACCCCCCTTCCGTTACACGCTGTATATAATACGTAACATGTATTATATATACAACGTGTAACGTTAAATGCGCAAAACCTCAGACACCCCAACTGATTTTTAATTCAATTGACCTATTTCAGAGAGAAAATAAGTTATTATAAAATTGTAAAGGTTTTATGTGCTGTTTTAGTTTTACTGGCCATTCTGATCGTTTCTTGCGTCTGCGACGACGCTTTATCGAGGGAGGAGTCGTCACCGGGCCGCTGCGCCGCGCTGACATTGGCTTGCTTTACCTATTAATAAATAGACACGGCAACGTTATTAATGAAGATTTTTTGAAAAAGTGGTTCAATTAATTCTGCTCGTTATTCTGATCAAACTATTTTCAGGTTTTGCGCATTTAACGTTACACGTTGTATATATAACATATTATATATAATAGTACGCTGGTATTAAGATTATTATAAACATAAAAACGTAAAAAAAAGACGATTAACAAAGAGGTACCTACCATAAAACTCGAATTCCACAATTACTTCAAATTATTCCTGTTTGGAGGTAACAAAGTTATGGTATTTAAACTTGTGACCCTAACCTAATTGTTTTATATTGTTTTATTACCGTTTCGGGTCAAACAATTTGCATAAATATACAGAATAGGACTTTCAGTAAGCCTTGTGATCCCGAAAGTTAGACTTTGTTAGTAATTGTGTCGAAGCACTATTTAAAACTTTATAGTCGCAGTTTTTAATGGTGGACATCTGTTGTTTCTCATTTGCTCAAAACTTTCAATGTAACAAAATTTTATTTTATCTGTTGTAAAAAAGAGGGTGTGGGTGTGGCCTATGATCGGTACGGAAGAAGAGAAAACTATCGACTGGAGCTGAGTATACGCGATTCAGCGTCGCCGACCGACTGGAACCGACTATACCCGATTTAGCGTCACCGACCTTCCGGAGCCGTCATCAACCCGAGCGTGATGGTTCAGTTTCGTTCACTGTTCACTTCAAAAATCACCTTTAAAGTTATGACAGATTACTTAAGTGAGTGTGAGTGGCTGTAGCACTCCAATTTGAAGCTAGTTTTTTTTGCTCAGTGTTTGTCAGAAGTGAAAACATATGGCACACCGTCTGTAACTTGGTTTTTATTGTTTAAGTTTCTACACAAAGATGATAAAGTTCATAAATAAGAAATCAGCAAACTCACTATTTTACACATACACGTAAAAAACATCAAAAAGCATAATCCAACACAAAAAAAAAAACATACACAGAACAAATATAAACGTTTTTTGTACATTCATGTACAGTACGTTCACATACGTGACGCGGGGGCAGTCGGCAATTTTCTACCCTCTTCCCGTGATGATGTGGCAAGCTGTGATATTTCCTCTTTGAAAAATGACTTTGAATATCAAATGATTGTTATAGAAAGAAAGAAAGAAAGAAAGAAATCATTTATTTGCTGATAATGTAGGTATACATATAAGTTGGAATGTTTGTTAAGTGTCCCGATACATTCTACCTTACGGCATGCAACATATTAGGTTTGAGTTAAATAGTACTATAGATACAGCTATCGATACGATTATTATTAGCCCTAGTCAAATTTAATATGTAGTTACAGATCAGACTAAAACAAAAAAAAAAATAATAATAGTAATAATAATAAAAATTATCAATGAATTAAATATAAATCTCTCGCAAATCATATAATGAAGAATATGTGTCGTAATGTGTAATGTTAAAAAGCTTAATGTCAAAATAATGCAATACATTAACGACAATCACAATTATTACTAGTTATAATCTTTACATAATCTGGTAATGTCAAAATCTGTTTGTCAAATTACAATATTGCAACAACCATAAAAAATAATAAATAAATAACAATGTCATTATTATAATCTAAAACATTCGAAATTGTAAAGACAACGTACATTTATCAATAACATTTTCCTATATAGTTTTGTCATTTAAAAAGTCCTTAATTGTGTAATAGCATTTCTCAAGCAATAGTTTTGTTAATTGTTTTTTAAACATTTTTATGGGAAGGTCTTTTAAATGTTCAGGTAATTTATTATATACAAGCGGTCCCATGGAAAGGATGCTATTTTTTAATAAGGCTGTTTTATGACCACCTGTGTACAATTGGTTTTTATACTGGGACCTCATTGGTGCTGTGCGTTGTCTTATGTCAATCATTGCGGTAAATAGGTGTTTATTTAATTTAACGAATAGAGCAACTTCTAGTATATATAAACAAGGTAATGTCAGAATTTTTAGGGATATAAATACAGGTTGACAACTTTCAGTAAACTTAAGACCTGTCATTGATCGTATACATCGTTTTTGGGCTCTAAATATTCTTTCCCTTTCACTGCAATTGCCCCAAAATATGACACCATATCTTAATAATGAAGCAACTAATCCATGATAGGCTATAACTAATGTATTTATGTTTAGTTTATTTGAGAGGTTATAGAGTACATATGAAGATTTACTAAGTTTTTGGCATACATTTTCAGCATGAGATTTCCATGTCAATTTATCGTCAATCTGCACTCCTAAGAATTTAGTCACTGAAGTAGTGTCTACGATTTGGCCATTATATTCAGCGATTACTTTTTTTGGCTGTAACCTCTGGTGAAAATGCATGACTTTAGTTTTTTGTAAATTTATGACTAGATTGTTTTTATTAAGCCAATCTATTATTGTTTTAAGCGTGCTGTTTATTTCATCTTCGTAGTTCGTCTCATTCATACATTCGACTGTAGCAGTGCTGTCATCGGCAAATAATGTCATTGGGTGTCGAATTTGACGTGGTAGGTCATTAATATAAAGTAGAAACAGTAATGGACCCAGTACACTGCCCTGTGGAACTCCGAACTCTATTACTCTGCAACTTGATAGATATTTCAGTTCACGTTTAGTTTTAGTACAGATTGTCGACAGTTCTGTGTACCGTTTTCTATCCGTGAGATATGACTTTATTAGGTTTAGGACGTTTCCTCTTATGCCATAGTCGCTAAGTTTATTTAAAAGAGTGTCATGTTTTACATAATCGAACGCCTTTGTCATATCTGTGAATATTGCACATATAGGGTTTTTTTTATCCACATTATTCATGATTACTTTCAAGAGATCGAATATTGCCATGTTAATATTTTTATTTTTTCGAAAGCCCTTTTGTTCTTCACATAAAATGTCATTTTTAGCTATAAAAGTATAAATAGATTCATAGATGATTTTTTCAAAGATCTTAGAGAATACTGAAATAAGAGCTACAGGTCTATAGTTAGTCATGTCTTCCTTGTCATTCTTTTTGTGCAATGGTTTTATGATTACAGTCTTTAATTCATCAGGGAATATACCTGAGCTTATACAAACATTTATTATATGGCTTAATGGTTTTGCGATAATATCAGAGACAAATTTGACTGCAACTGTTGAAAAGCCATCGAATCCGAAACTTTTTTTATTTTTTAAGCTTTGTATCACACGTGTAATATCTTGGGGGACTACCGGCTGCATAAACAAAGAATTACGGGTTTTGGTAATTGCAGCTGTATTTCCCGTACAATTACTGGATACATCATGTATTTGGTCAACAAAAAAGTTATTAAATGATTCTGCAAT
This sequence comes from Eremobia ochroleuca, assembly GCA_949629135.1. Classification (NCBI taxonomy): domain Eukaryota; kingdom Metazoa; phylum Arthropoda; class Insecta; order Lepidoptera; family Noctuidae; genus Eremobia; species Eremobia ochroleuca. The sequence continues at coordinate 14,569,317 of OX451392.1, forward strand.
CTGCCTAGGGGCTTTTATTAGTTTGTTTCCGTCCTTAATTTGCAGAATTGGTTCTTTAATTAAATTATTATTATTATTTATTATTTGCCATGATGATTTTGATTTGTTTATTGAGCTATTAATCAAATAATTATTTTGGGCTCTTTGAGTCAGTTTTACAATCTTTTTAAGTTTCTGTGCATAGTTTTGAAATTTATTTTTGTTCTCGCTTGTAGGTGATTTTCTGTATTTCCATAGCATATTCCGTTGTTTTCTGCAACAAATCCTAATACCGCGTGATAGCCATTTAATTTTTTTTTCAGATTTTAAATTTTTTTTAATTGCATTGGGAAGCATAAGTTATATAATAGACGAAAGAGATCTATAAAATTATTATATGCATCATTAGGGTCATCTGTTTCAAGTACTTCTGAGAAAGATAGGCACTGAAGGTGCTTTTTAAACAAAATTAAATTTTCTCTGGATAAGTTACGCTTTTGAATTCGCCAGGAATTTATTGTACACGTTTTGTTTACCGGTATTTTTAAAATTTGAGCGGTATGGTCCGATAAACCGAAGTCGACTACTTCGCTCATACAATTTTGTTTGGAATTGTGTGCAAAGTTATCTAAACACGTGTTGCTCTTAGGTCTGGTTGCTTGATTAATCACTAACTTTAAATTATAATTAAACAGTAAATTTTCAAAGTCCAATGTAAAGTTATTTTTTTTCAGTGTGTTGATGTTGAAGTCACCGCTTACTACTATTTTTTTTGCCTTGGATTTTGGTTTACATACTTTCTTTAACAAAGTATCTAGATGATCAAAAAACACATTAATGCAGGACATGTTTGGTGGTCTATAAATACAAATAACTATTAATCCCTGCTGACTTAATTCTATTGCGCAATATTCAAATACACCCGTAATAGATGTATTAGGAAGCTCTTTACATTCGTATTTGTTTTTAATAAGGATACATGCTCCTCCTCGCTTCTTACTTCTTGAGTAACACGCTGCAAGCTTATAATTTGGAACTTTGATTAAAGATTCCTGTCCTGAGGTTACGAAATGTTCGGTGATGCATAAAACATCTATGTCTAAATTTTTGTTTTTTGTGGATAGCCCTTGGATATGCAGCGTCAACATATCAGTTTTATTAAGAAGTCCAGCGATGTTTTGGTGCATAATGTTCATGTGCTTATAAAAGAAATAACTGGTCTTGTGTTCTTGTTGATTTATCTTCAGTCACGCTATTTGAGAGTAGCGGCGTTTGGTCAATATTTTCGTTTCTGAAATCGTCTTGAGAGTAGAATAATTTGTAGTCTATCAATATGTTAGACATGATTTGTTCAAAAATGTTCCTCCATCCATTTCTGCTTAATTTTCCTGTACTATTGGAAAACATTTCAAGTGACAGTGTGCGATTACTATCGAAAAAGTATGCGTATTGATTGTTTTTTATGTCTAAATATAGCAGGTTATTAAATAAATCGACTTTATAATTGTGAATTAGAGCCCCAGTTTTGTATGTCGGAGCGCAGATTATAATGTTTGTGTGGTTGATATTTTCCATCGTGTTTTTAAGGTTGTAAAGTATATTCAAGTAGTCTCCTTTGTTCAGATCATTTTCTCCAATGAAAAACAGGCAGTAGTCGCTCATCGTGAATTCTTTTAATTTATAAATAAGAGAGTTCAGGAAGCCTGGTGCGGTGACTTGTGGCAGTAAATGATGACAAAAATTAAAATGTTTTGAGAAGATTTCTTCGATTAGGGGCAGCGTTCCCTTTGTGCAATTGCTGCTTATTACAGATAATCTGTTTTTATGTTTTGGTACATATACCTCTCCTGATGTAATTTCGCAGGCAATATTACACACTTGAGCAGTTGCTATTGATTTTTGACTAGTTTGCGTCGATTTGTCGTTCTTCAAATTGGATGTTTGGGTTTCCATATTAATCATTTTAATTTTTTTGGAAGGAGTGTCTTTACTCTTGTACTCATTATTTGAGATATTCGGTGAAATGTTTTGTTGTTTAGAGGTTTTTTTGCGAGCTGATGGTGTAGAGACCTTTTTCCTATCAGGCGTTATGCAAATCTTTTTATAGGTTTCTACGGTCTTCAAAGATTTTTGTAGATCAGTTTTTAAACGGAAATTCTCGTTATTTAAGTCGTCTATTTCTTGATGAGCACTCATTAATTGCATTGTAAGTGATTTAATTTGTTCGTTAAGGTCGCTAACCATGTCATTGTCGCTATAGTTCTGTAGACTGTCTGGTATGCTTAGCATTGTGGTATCTAATATTGTTTTATCTGCGTCATTTGTCATATCAGACAAATTATTTAGCGATCCCGATTTGTGCGGTTTCCGATGTGTAATGTTATCTAAATCCATGTTTTATAATATCACCAGCGCCCTCTGTCGGCACTTGCACGTATTCAAAAAAATTTTATTTAATTTTTGTTTTCCCCAAATCGGGGTAATTTTTTTTTGCGTGTACAACACTAAGTTGACTTTGTCAGACCTGTTTTTTAGTGGCAACACCAGTACTTTTCACCCGTAATAAATAATTAATGAGTACTCGCAATTTAAATTATGTTATATAAAACACAAAAAGAATCGCAGCTCGTGAGTTCCGAACCGGCATTCAGTCGTTCATCAATCCAACTTAAGACAGACAGGCCATAGAAACGATTATGTAAGATGACGAAAAATGTGACTACAAGCTGGTACTTATTTCAAATGGTCAAGGAGTCGTTAAACATGATTCATCAGAGTGGATTTTTTCTTCTCATCACCAAACTGTTCGTTTTCACTTATCACAAAAGTTTTTGTTCGTTTGTAAACACTTTGTCACTTAGTTAATAGCGTTTTTATGTCAACAAAATTGGTTTGTTACTCTAAACAATGATTTTTAGTCTTTTATTCAGTTTTAGCACTTCACATAACTTGTCTTCACCTATTTAGTAAATACCACGTAGTTTACGTAGATAACGTTTGTGCACGTACTTCACCACGTAACCGATATATTAAACACCATTTAATTCTTGTTTTAGACAATTTATTAATTTTAAAGTAATTTAATAAGTAGAGAGCTAAACTTTAGATGTTTACACTATCAGCGCCATCTAGCGGATCATATATATAGTGATTTACGGACGTAATCTCAATTTAGGCGATACTCGTATTGTGTATTAAGTTTTTGTATACTAAGAAAATACGGGAGAAAATATTGTTTAGTTCAAAGAATTTGCATTTAGAAACTTGAGAAAATATAAGACAATTATGGAATAATATCGCTCATCCAATAGAACAACGACGTAATTACGAAAATGTTTTCTTGAGTTTTCTCGTGAAATTATTACAAATTATTGTTAATATTAAAGTAACATACATAACTCAGAGTAGTCAGATAGGAAACGCCGACCTCATCTAGTTTAAAAAATATGATTGACATGTAAAAGTGTTTGTACAAACCTACTTACAGAAAATAAATCATTTATCATTTATCATTTAAAGTAACATACATAAAAATATTAAATATGTTAGCATAATCATTGGAAATATATCATATTTTCAATTTCAAACTTTTAAAACGTTCTCTTGAAAAATAGCTAAAACGTAATTACGTCATTGTTCTATTGGATGAGCGATATGTAGCTACCATGAAACAGCAAAGCCGCAGGGCGAAAACTACTTAGCTCTGGATACGTCATTACCCATTCTGATTAACGAAAGGGATAAGATATTTGGACTGAAGCTAATATTAAAGCTAGATACAAAGTTAATCACCACAGCTGGAAAAACAACATATAACATGATATAAGATCACGCCTGCTTTTTCCCGGAGGGTTAGGCAGAAATGTGCCTATAGTACAACAACAATTTGCACGACTCATAATGCGAAGCATTGGAGAATGCTTTACGATCTAAAAAAAAAAAATGCCTCCTTTCTGCAACTGTTTCTATTGTTATACTCCTGCTAGTACACAGAACCTACATAATTTATATACCATTGTATAGATATACTAATTTAATGGAGATTCATTGTGTACTTTAAAAAAAAAAATTAATGCAGTAGTAAAAAAAACTCAAAATATTTCTAAAAAAATTCCCGTCAATCAAGTGTGAAACCTGAAAACATTGTAGCTTGCGGAAAATCAATAAATAATTGAGTCTTTTTTTTAATACATCCTTTTCACCCACAAGAAGAACCCTATTGAAAATGGTTCTTTTATTCATAGTACTTTAAAGAAATTTGACAGATTATAGTAGCTTGATATGCTGGCGTCTGTACCTACGTCTTACGTACCAATTTATCGCTTGCGAGTAAATCACTTCACGTCACCTGTTACATTGGACCAGCTTAGTTATGTCTCTCTGTCTTCGCTAATTTACTCCCTTTGCTTGCTAAATTATTTGGTAGAAGGGAGGTGTGGGAGATCAAGTTAAAATGGTGCCTCGATACCGATATTAATAAAATTAATTAGTACAAGATAACGCCTTCGTACGCATTACTCGGGCTCGCAATACACTTTGCGTCTGGCTAATGTAGGATAGTTAGATATTGGTTAGTTAGTGCTAAAATATTTAGCGTTAGTTTAGACTTCCATTTAGGCTTTTAGTCTATAACAATAGTTTAATTGAAGATTGAAAGCCAGTCAGAATGTTGTGAAAGTTTTGCCATTCGTCATTATTATAAAACGGGAACGAAAAGTTGGTAGAACTTTGACAGTTGTTACAGGTAGTCAGAACGCCAAAAAGTCTGACAAACAATCTTGCCAAGGGGTATCGTGTTACCCAGTAACTGGGTTGAGGAGTTGAGATAGACAGTCGCACTATGTAAAATATTCATTCAAAAATATGTGAAATATTATGGTATTCAGCTGCATAGTTAGACTGGAAGCCGAGCCCAACATAGTTGGGATAAGGCTACGCAGATGGATTGGAAACAAAAAGTAGTGTGAAAGGTAATTTATTTATTTATTTAATACTTAAATGTAAAGTGGCGGACATAATGCCATAGGCATTTTCTAACAGTCAACCAAACACAACAACAACAAACAACAAACAGTAGTTGATGCAATCATGAAAATAGTTTGATGATATATTGTTTGGTTTGATATAAAAGATGATAGTTTGATGTTTCCTAACAAATACCAGCATGTTCAGCAGTGGACTGTGAGTCCAGTCAAAGTGATCTGCATTTTTTTAACTTCATTGGACGAGCTGGTACACATTTATATTGTTTTAATCTTCCATTTTCATAATTATAAAACATGGAGTATAATTTCCTGTTTTTCTCCATAGGAATCAAACCTTTAAGACGAGTCACTGAATTTAAAACTTTCCGACTAACAGAAAGTGAATCTTGTTAAGGCTCTATTGAGTCTATGATTTGAAGCCATTTTTATTGAACCCTACCGGTTCACATTGTAAAATCTTTATCACATACATATGTATTTTTGTGGAATTGCTTAGTGAATGTTTGTGAAACCTTTCAGTTCCAAATCTCACCGCGCAGTAGTGAATTTAACGTTTCTATTTCCGGTGCAACGTTACGCCGCACAGTGGGGAAAGTAAATTGAGTAGTGGAAAAAAAATGTTTGACAAAATATTTCGCGGTGGATTTTAAAACGCTTTTATTAGCTTCACTTTACAATTAAGTAACCATGTATAAGTTAACAAGTAGACTAAAATTGACTTCTAAGATTTTAACAAAATCTTAAAAGTCAATTTTAATCTACTTTTAATGGTCGTATCGAAATGAAACTTTGTATGTGTATGTAATTCAGAAGACAAAACTATAATTGTATGTTGGTATGTTGGAGCTGATCCGACTGTGGAGCCAGAGATAGATAGTGGAACTCTTCCGTGGTACTAGTACTCGTAAGCCCATTTGGTTTGGGCTATGATATGATTTGTTTTGACGAATCCAATAGATTGCACCTGTTGTCGAGGGTCTGATGATGGAGCCAGAAGGCGGATAGTGGAACTCTTTAGGAGCTACTTGTAAACACCTCGAGTTTGTTAGTATACCCTAACCGTCATAGCTTCGTTGACTTTATACTTAAATTAATGAAGACTAAGTGTACTAGATGCAAAAGTTAAAATAAAAATATATATAAAAAAAAAAAACTAAAAAACACGTTTTTAAAACGCACAAAAAATTATGAAATAACTAAATTGACTTAAATTTAATTAAAAGCGTGGAGCGCACTTATAGTCAATTCACAAAGCGTTCCACTTAAATGATAAGAGACTTTTAATAAAAAAAACGCATGTTTTGTAGTTTGAAACCTGCTGGTTTCTGCAATAACATCACAATGAAATCTAGTATTTTGTTCTCACAAAGCTACATCAAGCCCACTGTGCATCGATTGCTCTGTCAATCACTACTTCGCGGGAAGCCGTAGGGACTATCACAGTTCGTCATCAACACTGGATGGCTGTATCCGTCCCTTTCTCTCCCAGGCAGTTAGATAGAGACAGAACTACACGGGTTCAGTTGGCGGCCGGATATTTATTCCGGATCTTATTTACTGCTTCAACAGCTTGCGAGTAGGGATCGAATCGAACTTATCGATATTTTTGTCATTAGTCGTAAAAATTGTTATAAAAGTATTATATTTTTTTTTGCTCATTATTACAGTCGTATCAAAGAATAAAGCCATATTATCTCCTAAAAGTTAATGTGGTAGCATGGACATAAAAATATCGATACCATTATCCCATTCAATCCGTCTTTATGCCCTATGTGCTTCAAGAATAAAGAAACCTCTAGTAGATCAAGATAGGTATTTTTATATACATGGAATTTAAGCATAATGTCAAGCTGTACATTTCCAGTTTTAGCTGACGTCACATTGTATGGGTTTTTCGTACAGACGCCAGCACATCAAGCTACAACAATCTGTCATATATCTTTAATATATTTTGAACTTTATCGCTAAACCATAAGATTCAAAGTTGATTGCGAACATTTGACAGTTTCCAGTAGCTTGATGTGCTGGCGTCTGTACAATCAGATGTCAGCTTATACTAGCTTGATGTGTAGCCGTGCGTACTATGAGGTAGTACACCCCTGCTATGAAAATCGGTTAAATAATTACCTATTCGGATTAAGTATCAATAAGTACATAATCGAGAACTGTTTTATCTAAATATATCGAGTAAAAATACACTAATAATCGTTCCAGAAATGTCGATAATATGCAAATATCGATACATTTTCTTATCCCTACTTGTGAGAACAGATTTTCATTTTCATATGCATATTGATGCATGTTCTGCACACGTGTTTAAGTCCTTACAATGTTGGTACTCAATGGATTCAATTTACGAGTTACATGAAGTAATCAAATGTGGAATGAAGGTATAATGAATTGTTGATCGAACTTTGGGTAAAACTTGGGGTTATTTTGATTGGTTGACTAAAATCTTTTTGAAGAAGTAATATTCACACATTTTTCAAAGCAAACAGACTTACTGAGGGGTATCGTTTTAACTAGATAGTGAAGGTCAGATAGGCGCACCATATAAGATACTGGTAAATATTCAGCTTCATCCGGTTAGACTGAAAACCGACCCCAACATAGTTGGGAAAAGACTAGGCAGATTAATTTAACATAAACACATTTTTCATGGATATAATAGTCTGGATTTGTGCGCGGTTAATGGCTAGGCTATTACATGAGACCTAAACAATACCTGGCAAAATGGCGTAATGGCGAATGAATAGTCAATAATAATCAAATGGAAGACTGAAAAGAAATGAAATTAATAAAAAAAAATTATTAAAATCTTTACATACCAACGACTTAATTTGCTTACCGAGACACGGAGGGGCCGTGTCTCGGTAAGCAAATTAAGTCGTTGGTTCCGGTTGTCATTCGTGGGTCTTTTCGTATTACCCAGAAACTGGGTTGTGGAGGTCAGACAGGCAGTCATCATCATCTGCCTAGCCTTTTCCCAACTATGTTGGGGTCGGCTTCCAGTCTAACCGGATGCAGCTGAATACCAGTATTTTACATGGAGCGACTGCCTATCTGACCTCCACAACCCAGTTACTGGGTAAAACAATACCCCTAGGTAAGACTGGTTGTCAGACTTTCGGGCTTCTGACTACCCGTAACGACTGTCAAAGATCTACGAATGACAGCCGGGACCAACGGCTTAACGTGCTTTCCGAGGCACGGAGGGGTCTTGGTATGTAAAGATGGTCACCCATCCACAGACCAACCGCGGCAAGCGTAGCTTAACCTGATCGATCGACCTGTGCGGCTGTTCTTATTTAGCCGTGGGCTCCTCAATCATATATATTAAGTTAATGGAAATATCGCAACCGAACAAGTAAAAACAACTAATAACGAGCACTAACAAGTCTACTAAATGGCTCTAGCGCAGTTAACCAACGTAACTTGTTATTTGCGAGTTTTTCTTTCAAACTTCATTGTTAGTTTAATGTCTGTTGCTCGTATACTAACGGTTTTTAATGTCAAGTAATGCAATCTATGTTTTTAAGATAAATTGTGGTTTTTTGAAGGGTTCTTTGTTTATTTGGTAGTAACTGGTATTGTAAAAATCGTTGAAATATAAAAACAAGAAGAACTGAAAACTAAATAAAATCCACGGTTGCAGGTACACATACCTATAACACAATAAAACGCCTTGTTTTTTCGAAAGATAGGACAGAGGTGTACATAGTAGACACGACGATGTGTCAAGCTATGCTTTTTCCAGTTTTAGCTGACCTAGCATTGTATAGGCTTTTTATGCAATAAGAAATCAGGTTATACTGGAAATGTATAACATGATAATAGGTTGTCTTACGTAGGTACGCCTACATTGCGTCAGTTATCTTTAAGTACGGAGGAGGAGTCATGTAGTTAGGAGGTGAGCCTATTAACATCAACAGAAGTGAAATATGTTAATTAAGTACCTAAACTCATACTTTTTAGTTTGATATGAATCTAGGTACTTAATTAAGATATTTAATTTCATAATAATAATTACGGCTAATATTGAACTATTGACGAGTTGCAGTGCCTACTTTTTAGGGTTCTGTAGTCAACAAGGAGCCGTTATAGTTTCGCCATGTCCATCTGTCCGTCCGATCAACTTCAACTTAGATCTGAGACTCTTCACTACATAGTATAAAACAAAGTCACTTCCCTGTCTGTCTGTCCCTATATATGCTTAGATCTTTAAAACTCCGCAACGGATTTTGATGCGGTTTTTTTTAATAGATAGAGTGATTCAAAACGTTGAGAATGCACAGCTGCACACTAAGGTATAATATATATAATATATCACTTCTACCTAACAAGACTTTTTTTATGGTTTGATTATCAAGTTACGCTCGCTAGGATCTGAGGCTTTTGTAATACTACAGTTTGCTTCAGCAGGTTAATGCCTAGTCACCGAAAACAGGAAAATCGCTCGGAATATGATTCCTTTGTTAAAACTAATTCTATACACTAACTTTTGCCAGCGGCTTCGCCTGCGTGGAGCTCAGAAATTATCCCTGAGTAACGTTCTACCGCTATAAAAAGTATTCTCTCCAGTCCCAAGTTATAGTCTACCTCTGTGCCAAATTTCATCAAATTCCAAGGAAACAGTGAGACAGATGGAGACAGTTTCACATTAATTTATAATACTTACTTGTTATTAGTATGGTAAAAAAGTCGGTTTTAGTACAGGATTTTGATAAGTGAACCTATTTATAAAAGCAACGGAAAAATTTTCATCATCACTACATAGTATAAAACAAAGTCGCTTCCCGCTGTCTGTCCCTATGTATGCTTAAATCTTTAAAATTACGCAACGGATTTTGATGCGGTTTTTTTTAATAGATAGAGTGATTCAAGAGGAAGGTTTATATGTATAATACATGCATAATATAGTAGAGAAACACTGATAATTTTAGAGGTTTCTAATGTGATGTCGTAAATAAACACATTTTTTGCGTTTACATTGCAAACGCTGGCTGAATCCTACGAGATAGAAATCCGTAGCGTAGTTTTCAAGATCTAAGCATACATAGAGACAGACAGACAGCGGGAAGCGACTTTGTTTTATACTATGTAGTGATCAACATTGCACCCGTGCGAAGCCGGGGCGGGTCGCTAGTAGTACCAGAAAGCTATAATTTGGCATGGAGAGACATATTAATCACGCCGATAAAGTGCTAAAATAAAACCATGAAAAATAAAATTTTTAGGTCACTTACCGTAACGTAAAGTGCCTGTACACGTAAAGTGGGGATCCCATGGTGTGGGGCATCGTTGGATAGGCCATTCAAATATTATGGTTCTGCTGCGCTGCGTGTCGCGGGTTCGATTTCCGCACGGAACAAATATTTGTATGACCTACAAGTAGTTGTTCCGGGTCTGGCTGTCTGTGTATGTGAGTTTTAATGTTTGTAAACGCACCCACAATACATGAGAAATTCCTATTGTGGGCAAAGTTTTCAAAAAAAAAAAAAAAACGTATTGGACCAAAACATTCCCGCGACATCAAATACAGTAATGAACTCATTTTGATTTGTTCTGTTTGCGGGGTCATAAAAACTGATGGGAACAAAGGATGTAAAATTCTGCGAAATAAAACAACAATGCTATCAATTTAATACGAGGTCGGTACGTTAAAACGTAAAATATGTATGTACATGTACGGCATGTTTATGCATATTTTAGATACATCATTAAACATTTACCTACCAGGCAGATTCTACTTCAAAACTCAAGCATAAAATATTTCAATATTACCAACAAAATCAAAAACTCCAAACAGTTTCCTATAAAGAAAGAATGCGATCTTCAAGAAAAACTATCATAACCACGACCCCTCAAAGATTCTATCAAATCGGTATACAATATATTTTTGTATCGGAATTTGCTAAGCAAATACTTGCGTTGCCCGTCTATGTATATAATAGCGGTCACCGAAGCAGACTTGCCTTGTTTTTAGGGTAGAACAAAAAGGTATAAAAATGCTAGCATAGACTATAGACAAAATATTTTTATTGAAATCTCTTTTTTTTTAATTTAGCCTACACTGTCCCTCTCCTGAGCAAAGGCCACCCCCAAATCCTTCCTTCTTTCTAGAGCCACCTCGATCTAACCCTTGCGGTACGCGTCCAGAAATTTATTTAAAAAAAAAATATTTTTTTTTTAAGAAAAAGTACTGAAAATAATATATTCATCCAAAATTGACATCAAAATTGTTTTGAGTTTTGGTTTGTGTTAGCTGATAAAACGACATATTTTTCGCATTGCCTGAATAAACTTGTTACTTTGTTTTAATTTTTCTAGATAACATTTGATACTTACTCTTAAAACAGTTTTAGGTTAAGGCATCACAGAATTTATGCAGATTTCACCTTCAATGTTATTTTTCTTAAAACTTCCAAAAATCGAATGTCATTTATTTAAATTTGGCTGAGAATCAGCTCTTTTCGAAAGTCAAAATTACATAAGACAGTCCCTCAAAACTCTCGTCCTTCAGCAGTACCTAGTGCTTTCGCTGGGAAGAAGAAGTGGCGCAACAGACGCCCCAGCAGCACATCTGCCTGTTCAGTTAGAAAAACTTGATTCTATACAATAATGGGTATGCAATACGAGACACTGACATTAAATTAAATTATTTGTTGTATAGAAATAGAATAGAATATCTTTATTATGTACACCATATAAATTACAGACATAAATATAGAAATTTTACAAAGGATGACACAATGGGCGGTCTTATCGCTAAGAGCGATATTTTAAAGACAACCTTTGGATGGATTTTTTTTTTTTGCAGATAATAAAGTAGTAAAAACTTCTTCATGACGTTGCGTACCTGCCTAGGAATTTTACAAAATAACAAGAGGCTCTGCTAAAATTCTCTCACTCAATCTCTCTCTTTTTTTTATTATTTTATTCGGGAAGACAAAACATAGAATTGTCACTTCCCCTCTCTTCTTTTTTAAAGCAAACAACTCACAAGTCCAAAAGATTTGCGTTGAACGTTGCAAGAAAAAGGTCTTTCACCCCATGACGTCACTCTTAACCGCCATTACAAATTCCTTAACCACGCGATGGTACCTAGTGTTAAATTTTGCATAGTAAAGTGTGTACATTTTTAATAAACATTATCCCAAAAGCTCACAAAAAGGTTATTAATTACGAAAACTGTTTTAGAAATTAACTTTAAAATAACATGTTTTTTTTTGCAGATAATGGTTTAGGATAATTTCAGTTCTAATTTAATCTAACTAGCCTGTACTGTCCCTCCAAAGGCCTTCCTCTCCCTTTTCCACACAATTATGTCTTTTTTTACTTTTAAGTTATGAAGTTACAGTATTCTCAGATTTGTTCTAAATATTAACTTACTTTATATTACTATGTTCTGTTAACCTAGTTATCGCAAGGGAGGCAGCTAAGTTGGGGTCGTCTAAGTTCCAAAACTTATACAACGTGGATTTATAAGACGGGGCAATAACGGCCAGTCTCTGTAAAAATAAAGTATGTTGGATGAAGTTTTTTTTGTGATTTCTGAGCATTAGGTACTCAATCCTTAGTTGGTCCGGTACAGTTTTTTTTATCCTTATAATTAATAATAGGATCGATTGGCATCAAACAAAGTTTTTTTGTGAAAAAGACCTGTAACTTTTTTTTTCAAAATCTGTGAATGAGGAACCAAATTTCTCAAAAAAGTTAGGACAGTCTACTAAGATCGTTTTGCTGTATCTACAACGGTCAAGGTCGAAAACCTTACTGCCCTATCTCAATAATCCACCCTATATAGTTGAAAGTTATGACCAATACTATTCTTTATTCTTAGAAGAATCTATATTTATAGAAGAATATATCATAATACTATAGAATAATATAACTATAATTTTAATCTCCATTAACGTATGATAAATATAGCATCTATTCTCTTGTGTTCTGCTCACCCTTAAAATGAAGAAGAAAAAAAATACTAAAACAAACATATTTACTTTCCGTTAGCTTTACTTTCCTAAATAAATACCATAAAACATAACACCCCTAGGAAAGGGTGGACAAAAATTTGATTTAAAACGTAAAGTGCAACCTCGTCTATACGATCATTTATGACTATAACCATAGACTATGATATAAAATAAATTTCCAAAAAACATTGTGAGAACGTATCTATGTTTCAGGTTGTAAAAATTCACGAGTGTGTTTGGTAGAGCGTTATTTAAGGGGAGGATTCCCAGGGCTTTTTCATACAAAATGTTTTATTAATCTTTGTGAAAGAAAGAAAATACGTTTACTACGTGGTAAACATGACGCAGAGAAAGAACACAAACACAAAAAAATAACAAGTTGGCGGGAAATATGCATCACATCCACGCAAAACGGCCATCGCTCAGCATAATGCTAAGACTCTATGCGAGACACTGAGGTGATCACGTCAAACGGTGCAGCATCCGATACGGTTTAAAAAAAAAACAACAATAAAAATAATAAATAAAATAGATATAAAATACCTAGTTCTAAATATTGGTAGAATCAGGTGGTCAGAATTAGGTACAGACGTTTTTCGGAGTTAGACCCGACTCATTTTTACAAGCTTTTGTTTAACTTACCTAGTTAGTTAGTATGTATTCAAATCTTGCAAGCAGATTTAAAACCATTTCCTCGTATCCTAAGGAGTTGAAATTTTACATGTTGATTCAGTTTCGAAGACAATGCATTTTTTGCGACACACTTAGTACAGTTACCACAAAAATCAGCGGTATACAAAAAGTGGGCAAACCAGGTATCAAATATTTTAAAACAATGCAAAACCCTTTTAACCTACAATCGGATTGCCTTTTCTGATGGACAGCCGGAGCAGCGTTACAAATTTCAAAAATACCAATAAACTGGGTATTAAAAAAAATGCCTATTTCATAAAAGAAATGTGTAAGTATGGAGAATAACCGAAACACTTCCAAAGCATAGGCTTTTTCGCTGAAATGATGACGGATGGTATCCGGAGATTTTGGTGGTTTCGGCTTTGCGTACCGAAGCCAAGGGGATCCCTTGAGCCTTTCCCGTAAGACGCCACTTCCCCTAACCCTCGGACCAGAAGTTTCCCTTTCTTTCGAACCCGAGAATTGTTTAAACTGGTTTTGGTCTCTATGGTCGGATTTGAAAGTTTCGGTTTCAGATTTCCTGCCCTTTTTTTATAAGGGAATGGATTAGATTGGTCTTTTCTGGGAACAAAATATTACAAAGTCTTCTACCCAACTAGAGGAAGACTTTGTAATAATGAAATAAGTACTTCAGATTGTCTGAACATTACTTAAGTGAGGGTTGATAAGAAAGTTACCATACTTTACATTAATTTTCTAATGTTAATTAACATCATAAATCCACCACCCTACCTACATAAATGCACGAACCAAACAATACATTCAAACAAAATATTTTGCACAAATATTGATACGCTCGGGAATTGCTCTCGCTCCGCTAGAATAATCTTAAGGAAAAATAATGAGTGCATTCACACTTTCAATATCTCCACAGTCAACCATATCGATACAATTTAAATGAGGTGCAGAGAAAAATTTATCGCTGCGAACTCGCGACTTTACACGAAAAATATCAATTTAAGAGCAAATCAAAATCTGTATTAATATATTCAATGAATTGAAATTTATTTTTCATACAGTAAATGAGACGAGACATCTCCGATCACGATTAAAAGAAAACTTCCATAGAAAATCACGTTCACAAAATCAGCAATAGCGAATCTCACGTGAAACAAGTGAACAGCGATAACAATATCAGCAAAACACGAAAGACAAATAGCGGCACGCCGAAATGAAATAATGCTAAGTAAGCAATATGTAAAGTGTTGGAGAAGGAGTGCAGAATCAATAGGATGAGCGGCTCAAGTGATGAGCTTAGCGCGTTAAGGTACCATTCGATTATGACGAAAAGCGTGTTGCTACAAAAAAGTCGCAGGCGCTGGAAGTGAAGAGCCGAAGTGCTATTTTTTTTTTTTATAATTATGTAAAGGCTCTAATAACATATAGAATTTAAATACTAACAGTAATAAAGTATAAGCGATAAAATAAATGAAAAAAATATAGTATTATGATGTATGTATTTCAAGTTCCCAATTTATCTCTTTTTAATGTGTTTTCATAAAACATTAATCAATCTGTTTTATACTTTTCAGTAAACTCATAAAAGCATTCCCCTCGTAAACAAGCCTAATGGATAATTTTCAGGAAACTAGTTTCATCATAACTTTAAGACAACACGTTCAACCACTAAAATGTTTAAGTGGTTATAAAATATTTTTCGAACTGCAGTTTGCTAGGACATAAAAGATTCGCAACAGAAATGGGGTGAACTTGCACAATATAGATAAACTTGCCCGAATATGTCTTGTAGATTCCGCAGTTCCGCTATTCTGTAATCGCTTGGATACAGGCCCTAAAGGTTAGGTTAAGGGTAAAGGAGCAAACAGCTTCAGGGTAAGTAAATACGCTGACGAAGACACGGGTACACCGCGCTACCAAATCCGACGTTTTTATCTGTCACCGGCAGCCGTGGGCAGAGTTTTAGTGAGTCCTTTGATAGCGTTGACATAACCAAGTTTCCCTATCGCTAGTTTACTTTACCTTTTATTCCATACCTTTATTTCGTAATGCCTACATGAGTCGCTAAACCGTGCGGGAAGGATTGTTTGCTATTCGCAAAGTTGTAGGCGCTTCTGCAGAGTTGAATATGTTTTATGAATTTTTAATCGTGTCAGCATACGCGCGGGTAGTGTGTTACATGCATGGTTTATGTCCATGTTTGGATTGCTAAATATGGAGTGAAATCACGTGTGTGAAATGTGTTAGTGATAGGCGGATGATTTTGATAACTTGATTATGCAGAACTTACCCTGTTTGCTTTATGTCAGGCATGCCCATACCCATTTCTTGAATAATATACATAATATTGCCCAAAAACTGTTGTGGTTTCAAAGCACTTACATGCTTTGTAGCTACTAAATCACGAAAACAAGGGCACCCATTGCCTCGATAGCTCATGCAGTCGATTGAACTCATGGCTCATACAAAACACTCGAGCACGCTATAAGGGGCCGTCAGTGGTACAAGCCTGTATGCCACGTCAGCGAAGGCGGATTGAGAGGGCGTCGCGAGCCCCTTGGCGTTTAACGACCAATCGGGTGAGGGTGACTTACATCTGCTTGTCAATTTGAGGTTAGAAATATGAGTTTGGGATACTGGTAGCGATAAATAGGTCTTCTGCTAGCTGGTTTCCTAGTAGAGTGGTTTTATATTAGAATAGCTACTCGTAAAGGGACTATAAGTGCCGAAAAGCAGCTTTACTTCAAAAGTTACGTTAGTACTAAGAGTTTCTGAGCTAAGCTGCGGACGGACAGAAGGACACGGCGAAACTATAAGGGTTCCTTGTTGATTACGGAACTCTAAAAAGATATATCTATGGATTTTCGTGCCTATTCTTCTACATAAGAAGCTACCTTTTGGAAGGGGCAACTAGAATCAATTCTAGCTTTTGATCAATCTTGACATTGATGATGGAATGATTGGATTATTTTTTCTTTTTTGACATAACTGTCAGCTATCATCATCTCCACACCCCCTGAAACTAAATAGTTAAGTATTTAAAACTTTATTTTAAAACCACATTCAACTATTTCCCAACATCAGGACTTCATTTTGCAGAAGTTTATTAAATATTTCACACTTCACACCGCGGACAAAAGTTTGTGGAACAGTGACAACGATTTAACAGAAACTGTTGGGTTTATAACTGGGGTGTTCCGATGTCCGAAAGAATTTTCATTAGCGTATGTAAGGGTGACCACGGGGTACCCACGTCCGCCCGTGTCACTAAGAGTACCGGCAAACGTGAGCCTATGTCCGTATTCGTTATTGTCATTTCTAAATGACATTCTGATATTTGAAGACTTTCAAACGTCCATCCAGCTAACTTAATTTTGATGATTTTAAAACGGTTAGTAATAGTTCATAATTATGTTTGTATTAAAACAGTATTTTCAGCCTTTTCCCAACTATGTTAGCGTCGGCTTCCAGTCTAACTGGATGCAACTGAATACCAGTAGTTTACATGGAGCGACTGCCTATCTGATCTCCACACCCAATTACTGGGTAATACGATACCCCTTGGTAAGACTCGTTGTCAGACTTCCGGGCTACTGACAACCCGTAACGACTGTCAAAGATCCACGAATGACAGCCGAGAACAACGGCTTAACGTGCTTTCCGAGGCATGGAGCGGTCTTGGTATGTGAAGATGGTCTCCCATCCACGGACCAACCGCGGCAAGCGTAACATAACCTGATCGATCAACCCGTGCGGCTGTTATTACTTAGCCACAAGCCTAAGAAGCTAGTTACATCTATTTTATTATTTAGGCACGTCCACTCAAAGAGAAGTGTGTCGTAATTCTTACAACGACAACAAGGAGGGTGACCGCTGTCATTTCAATAGTCTTTATGCGCTGTGCCTAATTCGGGAGGAGATGGCCGGTTTTATGTACACATCTTGTAGTGACAGTTAGCTCCTGTTTTATGAGTATTGTGAGGCATTTGGTTTTGTATGAACGATATTTAACTAAATAAAGTTTTTGTAACAAAGTTATTAGAGTTACTTTTGTTTATATTATAAGTTAAAAATTTGCTGTCGTTTGAATTAAATGAATTGAAACATTTGAATGAATTTGGTCTTTGTCATCGGATTAGAAATCAGTAGTTTTTCCGCAGAATCAAGAATATTTATTAAAGCCCATTGTTGGGCAACGGCCTCCCTACTATCTTTCCACTTCTCTCTCTTTAAAGCTGCTAATGGTCTTAGGCCGCCGGAATTCGCTGGATCTAGCATCCAGCGAATTCCGGCGGCCTAATGCACAGATCAGCAGGGTGATTGCGTAACACTATCAGTAGCAATGGGTTTCATTTTGACAGTTCAACAACATTCATTGCGTTATTTACGTTGTTGTGCAGATTCATTTTTTGGACATATGGAGCAATGGATTCGCAATATGCTTCAAAATTATTCAAATTGAGAGTTACGCAATTAGGGTGCCGGTCGAAGTGGCGATGCTTGGAGGACCTTTGTCCAGCAGTGGACGTTTTTCGGCTGAAATTATGATGATTATGATATTTGCTATTAACAACAATCTAAGGTAAAAAATTAACAATTTCACTAACAGAAGACTGATTGGCAAGTTGTTTATTGGCGTACTTGCCGTTCAAGCTAAGTACAGCAACAAAGCACAATACTCAAGCTAACAATACCAAACACATACTTAATAGGTAGTTGTGAAGGGCTTGTGGCTAAATAATCACTCAATAGCTAGTTGGAACCACATTCAACTGTTCCAACTAGCTATTGAGTGATTATCAAAGAGGTATGAATTAAAAAGTAAAATGTTAAACCTAGCTTTGAAGGTATTCCACACAATTACCAGGAGAACGAAAGAACCGAAGAAGGCCGTTTTGCGAGGATGTGACGCGTGTTTTCTCCCAACTGGTAATATTTTTTTTTTTTGGTACGTCATGTTTGCCGCGAATAAACGTATTTTCTTTGTTTATTTCTTCTTCGTAAAATTAATTGGAAATCCAGTACAACCTCTTCGAAAATAAATATATGTTAATCAATTCGCGACAGAAATAACTGAGGCGAAAATTTTATAACATATTATTACAAAAACTTTTCATCACTTACGTGAAAATCAATTTAAAATTAATGAAACATTCTCATTTAAACAAGGTGGTTATTAATAAGAATGGAGTTTTAATTAATTTTCCAATCATAAGTTACTTGGTTTTGGAGCAAGTACAAGCCCGTTGTTTGGGTAGCTAACAACAATATTTGTTGATGGCAGCACAAGTTATTCTATCGTAGCGCTACGTGGGTCGCTTGTTTGAGCTACGAACGGCTTCGCGCGCTACGAGCTTGCTACGACATCATATAATTTAGTACATAAATTAAAATGCTTAAGGGGACTGCACTAAGGAAGCCCAAAGTTCAAACTTTCTAACGTTTTCTACAATTTACATGTCAGTGTGATGTTATATGTTGATCAAAATATGTATGATTTGCGACCGAATTATAATCATTAAAATCAATACTATACTGTTAGTTCAAATTGCCCTATTGAATGATAATTTCATGAAATCATGATATTTGAGGCCAATTCTAACTTAGAGAGTTGTTATAATTCTGTAACTACCTACATATTTGTTACAATTTCACGGGCTACCTCAGCGTATCCTTAGCAAGTTATTTTCGATTGCTATTATTTTTTTAGAACACAGACGTGGTAATCTCAAATACTACTCAGTATTTGAGATTACCACGTCTGTGTTCCGCCCGGAGCAGGCGGTTCCTCACTGTCATAGGTTTTGACCTAAAGTTTATAAAAACTATATCTATCTCAATCACACGGACACAGACACGGTAATCTTCAGGCCCTTTATCTGTGTCACTCGCCCGCACCGGACGAGTGACACAGATAAAAGGCTGAACAGTTCGTGAACTTTATACAACTTCCGTCGCCGAGTAACCTAAGTAATAACAGTATAAGTAATAATAATAATAACCCCACAAAATTACTATTTTGTGGGGTTTTAATCTAGAAAAAAAATACTAGTCCTTATAATAGGACTAGTCTAGAAAAAAAAAAGAAACAAAATTGATATTCTGACTAAGTTTCCGTCTTGTTATTTTATTTTAAAACCCCACAAAATAGTAATGTTTTGACAACTAAAATACTAGTTTTTTAAATTATATAAAATGATCAATAGATTTGGCATAAAAAATGTTATTAAAATCTCGATTATGATTGTAAATGTTCGCTTAGTCAATCCCTAGCATCAGTGGGATGACAGCTCACTCCACGCAAGTTGTCTCGGTGAGATTTTTACAGAATTGACATGCAGAAGTGGTTTAGCCCCATACCATTTCAGCTTCGCTGCTTTTTGAGCAACAGTAATCTGTATTTTGTAGCACTGGGTGGCTTGCGAGTTTGGCGCAGTAAATCAATCAATCACTCAAAATTATCTCTTGCCACACTTTATTTTAAGATTATCAAAAGTATTGGCATGTTTTACATTTGCTGTTTTAACAGTCATTGAATAGTTCTTCTTCTTCATGTCGCTTGCAAGACAGTTATTAAAATTTTGGTGTCCCAAAACTTCGCCACTTCCACGGCGTTTTTGGTGGTAGTGCTGAGGTCACCTTTGCTGCATGTTTTGGGCACAAGAGGTGGAACACAGTTGGTCATTGCTGTATAATCAATAATTTCCTGTAACAGATTGCTTGAAAATGTTTTTTATTAAACGAATATTATCTTAAATAATCATAAAAGTCCAATCAAGAATCTCACAAATACCAACACATTTACAAGATTAATATTGCTTTATTACGCCAACAATATCTACATTATTTATGCTCCCTAAGAAGTAAATCTTTTCTGAATTAAATGCAGCCAATTGCGGCCGGAATTAGGATAACATAAAACAGTCAGAGATTAGTATCTTTATGTGCTTGTTGAAACATTCCCCTTTGATAGTCTGGGGGAGGGAAATATTAGGAACGTTAAATGTGACGTATGTAAGTTGTCAATTTATATGTCTGGTGCATAGATTAAGTTTTGTCACAGTTTAAGTAGTGATTTCGTATTTTAAAGACGCGGCTTATTATTATCATCATCAGTGTAACCATAATTAATATTTTCGAAAGTTGTTATTTTTTATTTTATTGCAGAATGGGCTTACTCTTGACCTCGATCACGCCTGATGGAAAGCAATGGATGAGGTCTATGATGGAACGAGCGTGCCCAGAGAATGTCTGTTTATTGTTGCTTTGAAGGCAGACGGGTTAAATACTTTTGAAGATTGTAGTTTTGTCGCTCGATATACTATGTTTTGACGATCGATAAGATATGTCAGCTTTCACATTTACCTACTAAATTTTTATTGAACACATGTCCAATAAAAATTGACACATTGTGTCGATCATAAAAAATCGGAACATTCTGTACCTTTAGGTACAGACGCCAGAACATCAAGCTACTACAATCTGTCAAATTTCTTTAATAGATTTTCAACCTTATCGCTAAAGCATAAGATTCCAAGTTGACTGGGTAAAATTGACAGTTTCGGGTAGCTTACTGTGCTGGCGTCTGTATTTCTTTAACCTTGAGGGAGCGATTTAGAAAAAAAGGCAAATAATTAAGCCTTCATTTCTTATCGGAAATTATAAGATTTTAATTTATAAGTATAGGAGGCATTCCTTTTCTTATGACCCCCAATCTAATGGACCTTTTATTTGCCTGCTAACTCTAGTAACGATACCACAATCAAAATCAGTCTTGATCAAAATCAGTGCATTCTTAAACTGACAGCTCAGCAACAACTTTGCTGACTACAGGCGACAGGCGGCAAACCGAAAATTCTACAAGTTACTTTCCCATCGGCTCAGTTGCCAAAACACACAAGAAAAAAAAAGTTGCTACATACATTTACTGACTTCTTACATTTCTGATTTTTTGAAACAACATCCGTCGTGAAAATGTTTCAATTATGACATTTTTGAACAAATACGTCGCATTGTCTGTTTCATCTTTTTTACGTATTCTGACCACAAGGAAAATTAAAGTATCGGAAGATTATTACTATCTCATCATAACATTATTCCAAGTAATCGCTTTACGATATGCGATAACAATACTCAATGTTTTTCCTTATATTTACAATCGTTTCCCTGTATTAAGAACCATATTTATGCACTACCTAATATTAAATGCATGCAATTTTGTCTGATATATTATTTTATGTGGTTTTTGTAGTCAATGACAATTGATTGCTACATTTATTCAATCAATCAATCAATCAACTCAGCCTATCGCAGTCCACTGCTGGACATAGGCCGCTCCCAGACTGCGCCACAACACCCTGTCCTCCACCTTCCGCAACCAGTCTACCCCAGCCACCTTCTACCGTCCATCTAGCTGGGGGGCTTGCTGATACGCGGTGTCCACTCCAGGCCTCGTCTGCTCCACCAGCCATCGGCCCTTCTACAGACATGGCCAGCCCACTGCCACTTCACTTTGCTTACTCTGCAAGCTATGTCGGTTACTCCGGTTCTTTTCCGGATAATTTAATTCCTGATTTTATTAAGTAAATTAAAAAAAAGATCATGATTTGTCGACAAAAGTATAAAGGGATCCTGATGTCTTGCAGTACTTCAATAATTCCAATAATAATAATAATAATAATAATGTCTGATTCAGAAGGCAGTACTCCTCGATACGGCTCGCATTGTGAGGAGGTTCCTGTCTCTGGAACCCTAACCACCGGTAGCTTGGACCCTGCTCCCGACACCGGTGGTTCACTATTTTTTTATATTTTTAAATGTTTTTATACTTATTTTTTTTATATTTTAAGGAATGTTTAAAAATATAACAAAATAAGATAACTAAATAAATAAATGACATAATAATATTCCACAACTTTCACACAACGCCATCTAGTCCCAAACTAAGCAGAGCTTGTGCTATGAGTACTAGACAACTGATAAACATACATATATATTTCTAAATACATACATATTATAGATAGATTACACCCAGACAAAGAACAAATGATCATGCTCATCACACAAACATTTGTCCTGGGTGGGAATCGAACCCACGACCTTGCGTATAGCAGTCAAAGCCACTGACCACCTACAGACGTGCCTAAATAGTACGAGTATAACCATCATCAGGAAAAGAGATGCAGTTCAAGATTATATTAACTTTGAAACTTTCAAACACTAACCGAAAAGCGCCAAAGACGTAAAGAGAGACCCAAGCCATCCTATACTTCTACCTACATATAACTCTGTCGGCCAACTCTGTGAGTTGTGATCGAGTATTTATAACAAAATTCGATCTGGCGAGTCATATTAGGGCACGCTAGGAAATAATAATAATAATCGGTAGGCCTGTTGGTCTAGTGGTCAGTGGCTCTGACTGCTATACGCAAGGTCGTGGGTTCGATTCCCACCCAGGACAAATGTTTGTGTGATGAGCATGATCATTTGTTCTTTGTCTGGGTGTAATCTATCTATAATATGTATGTATTTAGAAATATATATGTATGTATATCAGTTGTCTAGTACTCATAGCACAAGCTCTGCTTAGTTTGGGACTAGATGGCGTTGTGTGAAAGTTGTGGAATATTATTATTATTATTAATAATTACAAAGGGTCGCTGTTATCGAAATCGATAAGGAGGACTATATGTTCACTTCTGAAAAATTATCATGAAAGACTGCTGCAGAAAAATGGTTTATCATTTTTTACAGCGGCAGCGGAACAAAAACGCGTTTAGCTCCGGTAATCCAATATGTCATCCAATCTTTTATCACTACATCATCTGCCTAGCCTTTTCACTATTATGTTGTGGTCGGCTTCCAGTCTAACCAGATGCAGCTGAATACCAGTATTTTACATGAAGCGACTGCCTATCTGACCTCCACAACACAGTTACTGGGTAATACGATACCCCTTGGTAAGGCTGGTTGTCACACTCGGGCTCCTGACTACCCGTAACGACTGTCAAAGATCCACGAATGACAGGCGGGACCAACCGCTTAACGTGCTTTCCGAGGCACGGAGGAGTCCCACTATGGAAAGATCACCCATCCACAGACCAATCGCGGCAACGTAGCTTAACCTGATCGATCGACCCGTGCTGTTATTACTTCTCCACAAGCCCCACTAATCTTTTATCACTACATAAGCCTGTTATTATGTACAGACGCCAGCACATCGAGCTACTCGTACTACAATCTGTCTAATTTCTTTAATAGATTTTCAACTTTATCGCCAAAGCATTAGGTTCAAAATGTATTGGGAAAATTTTACAGTTTCGGGTAGCTTAGTGCTGGCGTCAGTACCTGATATCAGCACGACAGTAGATTCACACCCAAAAAAAAGCCCACCTACACTCTTAATGAATGTACTAGAAATTGAAACAACAAAAAAACCACCAACAAATCAATGTAACGAACAAATTAATTAAATGAAACAATTAAATTAAAATTAGAATGGTAGTTGGACCTCAGACGTCGGTCATTAGTGATCTATAATGATCCGAACGTGCTTAATGCGTATCGGAGCTAACCTAATTGGATTTGCAAACCAATTAATGTTGAACATTCCCTCATTATACGTGTATACGGGTACATATTGTAAAGTCAATACGGTGCTGTACTGATTACTAATTGATTAGTTTCCGGAACAGTGATCAGGTTCCTAATAGTCGAGCTACTTCTTTTTATGATTTGTGAAAGGATTATGATATTATATACGTCATTGGATGGAGAGGGAGATGAATGCCAAAAAGAGATGGATGGATTGTCTGAGGAATGATATGAAAGTAAAGGGACTGAATGATAGCGTGGCGGAATTCCCTTGACAACCGCCACGCTATCATTCAGTCCCTATTATTAGATGTATTTTAGTAGAAGATTTTAGTAGTAAGCCTTATTATAACACTGTAATATGTTACTGTTTGTTTTTCCTTAATAAATAAATAAAATAAAAAAAGAGAGAGAGGAAGAGCGCTTTAATAACAAATACTATAATAATAGTTAGAAAATATGCATTGAAATTATGCTCATTCCTTATCTAGACTCCGCGTAGACACTTAGGTATGAAACCACTTTCCTCCATAATTCAAGCAGAATTCAATAAGCCGTTTCAATCGGCGGCATATTAATTGTGTATCGATGCACAAATGCGTTTGCTTTGTCCGATACGTACTCGTGTCAAATGGCGAGTAATCAAGTCTGAATAGTGCCTTACACTAATGACTTGGCCTGAAAGCCGTGATGCCCGGGCATTGTGGCTATAGTAATCGTGAGAGCGGCCACTTATAGTTATGCAGATGTCTCTCGTGTGCTTGAATGGACGGCTTAAGTGCAATTTGTGTGAAAGGATGGGAATTTGTGGATGGGCAAAAAAGTGTTGTAACACCTGTTATATAGGGTAGTTTTTAATTCTACGTTAATGACTGTAACAATAAAATTTGGTTTAATGTTTTTGTTCCTGTACCTAGTTAGTATGTGGGTACTTTATTATACCCTAAAACTGAAATATACGTGTATACTGGATGATTTTTTCTACCGCAAATAATTTATATATTTTATTGATAGTTCTTCTATACTGATTTACCAATAAAATAAAATTATTATTTTCGACTTATTCATTTGAAGCGAATACATGTGATCCCATCACTTAGTACGATAGAATGTAATTTAATATGCATAACCATTATACATTTTTTTTTCAAAACTGATACACGTACTGTACCTATTATAATGTCTGTAAGAATTCATAAATAAGATAAATCAATAAGATAAGGCAGTTTATACATTTATTACTTACGAATTTTAAAGTGTACTTTTACGTAATGTGGAATAGTTACGTTCTAAGGCAGCTGTCAAAAAACGGTTAACGTGACAGAGTGTAGATGCAAACATTTCCCGTCTCATGTTAATATTTGTAAGTCTGTGTGTTACAGACACACAAAACAACAGTGCCAAAGTACAAGTAATTCGACAATTCGTCATTCAAACTAATCAGTGAATCTCAGCGCTAAATCAAAGGAATGTATTAATACCGTGGATGCAGGGCAAACT
The DNA here is from genome assembly GCA_949629135.1 of Eremobia ochroleuca. Classification (NCBI taxonomy): domain Eukaryota; kingdom Metazoa; phylum Arthropoda; class Insecta; order Lepidoptera; family Noctuidae; genus Eremobia; species Eremobia ochroleuca. The sequence continues at coordinate 14,595,001 of OX451392.1, forward strand.
CGCATGTTTGTTCGACTCAAGCGCCTGTTTACTCTCTGTATTTGATTACAGTAAGCACCCTTGCGATTTTCATGCTTGTCTTGCCAACGTATTAATGAACAACGCGATCACACGGTGTATCGGAAGTGTACCTATGTATACAGGGTGGCATCGACGCGCAAACTGTAACTATGATTCAAGAACCCTAGAAAAAATATGTACTGTTTCATAGAAAAGTGCAATACCAATGCGGTCAAAATGTATAGCACAGCAGTTTTTTTTTTTTTTTTTTTTAACCTGTTAACCGGGGAATTCCGTACACGCTACTGTTTAACCCTGAAATGCATAATGTTGCCATATGGCAACAAAGTACGTCATTTAATTTTTTTAAGAATGTGATAGCTGTGAGTTTCTGAATGCACCTCTTTTTGTCAAAACAATACATTTACTCTATGAATATTAATATTATTATATAATTATATATTTATTTTTTCTAAATTCTATAGATAAATACCTATACAATATGCGTTTTTTGCAATACGATATAATAAATCATGCATTTAAGGGTTAAGTTTGACGTATTTATACGTCCCGCACGGTTAACAGGTTAATATATGTAAGGACAGCTATTTTGTGTACCGTACACTGCACCGTGTCGGTGCTGCGTCTCCCGGTAGCAGCGCGTCGTGCCGTTACACGGTGGCGGCGCCGCGCCGTGGTTATGTCCAGGCCCTAAGGCGTTGGTCCTGCGCTTTATGTCTCTCCGGCCGTGTCGAATTACCGTCCCATCGGAATATAAGAGTGAGGGAAGAGATAGTGCACCTGTGTTTGCGCACGCACTTGTGCACTATAATAAAATTTATCACCTGCATCGAAGGCTAGTCTCCGCTGAGATTGGTCGTCATGGCCGGCATTCAGTCTGAGGGACTATTAGGTATTTCAGTTGGTGTACGAGAAAAATCGCGGTTAAGCTAGTAATAATTACATTTCTTTCACAGTTTTGTTTTCCATTTTTCAAGAGTGTACGGAAAGGAAAATACGTTATCAACGAAGTATGTAATACTCGTACATTCGATGACTAAAACAATAATCACTTTAATGGCTTATAATCTTATTGAAGTGGTTGGTGTTTTACAAGTGTAATATTACTCACTACATCAAAAAATCCTCATGTATCAGTGATTCATGCAACAAAACAATGGAAAATTGCTGTTAGCTGTGACGTCACGGTCGTGGAGTCAGCTAAGGTGTTCTTACACGGTGTCAACCTGTGGCACACAATAAAATTGTAGCAACAAATGACTTGCATCGCCTGAACACCGTGCAACTTTTATTATTAACACGTTCACTGTCCCGCCAAAATGTCGAAATTAGCTCTCACGTCCAATTTACTTTTTCGTTGTTAAGTAATGAGGTGCTTGCCTTTATACCACCACTAGGTACTACTATTGTGTTAATACTAGTATGTTTCTTTTACGTCCACGAAGGAAGAACCCATTATGTATGAAAAGTGCAGTGACCCACATGTATGGCATGGACGTCTCGCAACCCAAAATGGCCGGAATGTGGTTCATGGACAGTGAACGTGTTAACTTGTGATATCTATGCTACAGGCAATTTAATCGCTATTGTAAATCAGCACCCTAATTTGCGAAGACACTATCAATCTCAGTTATTCTGAAGGATATTGCTAAGCCATTGCTTCATTTATGTTCGAAAAATTGGTCTGCTCGACGACGTAAATAACTCATCAACTCATAATTAAAGCCATCACTTTTCATAGTGTGTTACGCAATCCGCTGGCTACACACCACTATATGTACCACTATATGTACCTCGGACCGCTACTCTATAATAGGCTAAATGATAAAGGAAACATCTACTCCTTAAATCAGAGTAACTGCAAGAAAATCCTTATTCAGACTTCAAACTATGTCCTATGAAGATACAGAGAAGTTATTAGTTGTGCTAAAGTAAATATTGTTCGTAATATATATTTTTATAAACCTATTACATGTGTACCAATAAGATAAATATGATAATTATGTGATTATTTAATCAATTATTGTTACCTCCAATCGCCTGAAACACAGGATTACCTAGTTCAGGCACAAAACAAGGGTTAACTTGACATAGATTTAAGAAAAACTGTATTTAGCGTTAGTCCTTATAGTATTGAATAAATTTTATTATTATTATGTTAACCCTTAACCACCTACCACCGCGGTCCCTGAGACCGCAACGTATTACATTCAAATATTTCGATGTGTAAGTGTTGTAGGACAGTGCGCGTCTTTATAAATACCTTTTGTACACATCCTTTATTTAGGAAAAAGCAATAGTCACAAAATGCATTAGTGTGTGTTATGAAAATAAACTGCCATGCCGTGCAATTCTGTAACCATTTCACAGTGAAAACTTGTGTGAAGTGAGCGTGGAGTGATTCATCAATAGTGTCAATCCCTAGCATCAGCATGATTCACAGCTCACTCTAAGCTCACTTCACCTTAGTTATCACGGTGAGATTTTTCCAGAATCGACCGGCAGATCTCTGTATTTACTAGTTGCCATTGCGGTCTCAGGGACCGGTGGTAGGTGGTTAAGGGTTAAGCTAGCCTTTCCGTTTTCCTGCAGGGCTGTGCATTGGTGTACCAGCTGGTCGATTCTGGAAAAATCTCACCGTGATAACTAAGGTGAAGTGAGCTTAGAGTGAGCTGTGAGTCATGCTGATGCTAGGGATTGACACTGTTGGTGGTTCACTCCACGCTCACTTCACCCAAGTTTTCACGGTGAGATGGTTACAGAATCGCACGGCTGTAGTACACCTTTTACACACACATTTTATTTTTTTGGTACTTCATTTACTAGAAACAGTCGTTGATAGCTAGGCAGCCCTTTGATGCCGTGAATAGAGAAAGGCGAAGTTGCTTCATTCACTTGGGTCGAATTTATGTAAACAGCTGTTAATAGACAAAGCATAATGACTCTTCTGTCTATGATCTTCACGTTACGTTGACAGGGTTTTTTTGAAGATGACCACACTGGTAGTGTTGAATACAAAGTCAATAATTTCCAACTTCATATCTGCCGGTCGATTCTGTAAAAATCTCACCGTGAAATCATAGGTGAAGTGAGCAGTCAATAGTGTTATTCCCTAGCATTAGTCTACTGAATCTCACTTCACGCTCACTTCACCTAAGTTCTTACGGTGAGATTTTTATACATAGAATAGCGCTACTGTTTGTGGTCGAAAGGTTCTGGAATGGCGCTGACCTCCCACAAGGTAGATAGATAGAGCGTCTGCTGGATGCGAGAAGCACAGGACTGGAAGATATGGCGACAGGAGGCCTATATCCAGCTATAGACGTCTCACGGCTGAAATGATGATGGTAATCTGTTTCTGGAACCGTTTGTAGTAAGGGTACCTATTACTATTTGGTCTAAAATGGCATCTTGCAACCACGAACCAGATTGTTCCAGTCAAAGCGTCGGGTGACTAAACGCTTATTAAATAATTCGCGTAAATTCCATTCAATTTTTTTGCCCTATGATAACGTCAACAATGGTTTCGCATAGTTTTTTTTTTTTTCCTAAGACATTGTTAAAGGTTAGCCGACAATTCTAACTATTGCTTTGGCGTCTAGCCAAATAAAACAACTCGGGAATATTAGCGATGCTTACAATTTTATATGGTTCCGTAGTCAACAAGGAACACTTAAAGTTTCGCCATGTCCGTCTGTCCGTCCGACCGTCCGTCCGTCCTTCCGTCCGCAACTTAGCTCAGAGAGTCTTAGTACTAGAAAACTATAATTTGGCATGGATATACATATTAATCACGCTGGCAAAGTGGTATGATAAAATAGTTTTAAAAAAAATTACACACGTAAAGTGGGTATATTTTTTTCTCGTCTACCCCATGGTGTAGGGTACCTAGCGCTGGATAGGTCTTTCAAAAATATTGCAGCTTTGTAAAAACAATGTTTCGATTCAGGGATCGTTTTGTGAAATATTGAGCTTTGGAGTGCTATTTTTTGTTAGAGTCAAGTTCCGCCCCGCCAAAGCTAAATGGTTGTTTTTGGATATGTGAAAAAATTCACGGCAGTAGTATTAACGAAGTTAAAGGGAAAACTATCACAGCTAAGTAGGCTTTACATGTTTACGAGTAATAGTCGACCAACTTACTATTTCACTTGCACTGTAGGGGGAACATGATTTTCAACTACAATGATAAGTTTGTTCTTGAGATAAATTCATTCAAACTACGGAACCATTCATTGTGCGTGGTCAGACACGCACTTGGCTATTTTTTTTTTTGGCATTATAAATTATCGCTGAGCTATGCCATGATTACGAAATAGTTACCTAAGAATGCCTGGAAATGAGAGTGTTTCCTATGGGATAAACATAATTTTCAAGAGACGAACTGCGCATTAGGGCCGCGGTTTATTGCGCTTGGGTATGAACAATACTGACAAGGAGTATGTTCGATAATAATACACATTTGAATATCAGTGAAAATATTAAAATACAGAGCTTTCATATATGTTTTTAGTCATACACAATACATAAATTCACGCCTTCTTTTCATGACGGTAGGTGAAAACTACAGAACGCCACCTGCTACGATCTTTAGATACTCCTTTTGCTTTTGTAGCTACCTAGATATCTTCAAAGGAATCGAACTCTACAATGACTTCTTCGTTAGTATTGGTGAAGTACTAACATTCATTGATGTTTGTTTCCCGTCAACATTAACAGGTGGTTTTGTAACACATAAACACCTGTTTTCTCAGAATACCCGAGCTTATTGTGTGTTTTAACTTAGAAATTTACTGTGAACTCTTCGAACTTTTTACCGCTGAACACAACAACGCTGACAATTTTTAACTTCAGTCTTTTACCGAGACTTACCTAAAATACTACACTTTATAGTTACAAAAGTGTAACGGCATCTACATCACCACGTGCGAACTACGCATCACACTGACGTTACGCAAAATTCTGCATCGCGCAAGTACAGTTTACCGCGCAACAAGCATTATACAACGTCAAGACCCATCAAACACAACACCCGTCTGATCCTCCCTTTTTTATGGAGGATGAGTGAACTTTACACCCTATTCCTCACACCTCTATAATAGCAATAATTCATTTTCGGCATTTTCTGACATAACTCCAGTCTAAAATGCAGCGCTGAAGCGCTCAATTAGCCAAATTCCTCAAAAATACCGCTTGAAACTGTCGCTGCCCGTAATGCACAAATATTTCGGCTATAAATGCATATTGCCGCGTAATACGCGCGTGTTTGGTTTTGACATTTAGCTTTTGTTTTCATTTACGTTTACGAAAGCCGTATTGGACTTCGGGAAGCACTACTGATTATAAGCTGTATTTGTGTCTAGGGACTTTATCTTGTAAAATTTCGAAAGAAATATTCGGTAGATCCAGACTGGAATAGAAGATTTTATTGATGTAAATGTTTCGCAGAGGTTTGATTGCCAGTAAAATAAATGCATTTTCTTCTTTCTTTTCTTCTTTTCTGAACCACTGCTGTATGGTTCACGTAGATACTGAGCAATCCAAGCTTGCAATAATTATTTACGTTTGTGTTAATTGTTTATATGCAGTCTTTTTAATAATATGTTTTTAATTTTATTTATAACTAGGTACAGACGCCAGCAGATCAAGATTAAGATTTTCAACTTTATCCCTACAGCATAAGGTTCAAAGTTGATTGGGAAAATTAGACAGTTTCTGGTAGCTTGATGTGCTGGCGTCTGTACTATAAACACTTGGTCGAATAAAAAGTTTACTGTTATTGTTAAATTGTAGTGCGTAAGAGATTATGCTCACGAATTTTAAAGCTTTTCCAGGCGTAGTTCTTACCATCGACTGTGGGTACTCACCTCATTCTCTTATTTAAGCGATTGTTTCTTGAGCAAAACGGTTTTTTGAACTCAATTCAAACTAGAGTATAAATATTCTACACAGGTCATTTATTGGCGACCATCTTCCCTACTGTTGTCGAAGCGGCTAACGTTTACACCGGCATCTAAAACTGTTTCCATTCTAAAGATAGATACAGATAGCATGTGATATAGTAGTATCAGGCCGCGGAAGACCGGCGGCAATGCAAATAGTGTCCCTTTGACTGGCGTAACACACGACAATTCGTTGTCAAACTACTGAGCTGATAAAAGAAATGTTACTTTATTCGAATCGTTGCATTTTCTTGCGATATATGACTACTGCCTTTAATCACGACACCGTGTTATCCAGATTAGGTAAGAAATAGAAAGGACGCTTGTCGTTCCCAATCTGTCCGTTAGGTGTATAGCATTAGAAAGCTACGACAATGCTATTGTGATTTCACAGTCGGAAAAATCAGATAGATGGACCATAACCTGCCATTTATTTTGGACTAGCTGAACCGACACACGTTTTCCTGTTCAAATTTCAATAATTCATACAAGAAAGATCGTTCAGTTATTCCTGAATTTTAAGATTTTCCGTACATATGAAAACAAAAAATTACCAAATCGGTCACATACTCGTATATGGTTCTATATGTAGATAAAACTAGACAAAACCTGAAATCGCGAAAAAAAAATCTGCTGTTCCCTATATGTTGACGAGTTATGCGAACATAAATGTAGGGAACAGCTGTTTTTTTTTCGCGATTTCAGGTTTGGCTCCATAGTAAAAGTTGTTCATAATGATGAGCACAATGACTCCTTAAGAGGTTGTGCTTTATTTAAGTTACAACTTGTATATTATACATAATTATAAGCTAACAGACGTAAGGCAGATTTTTCAATACTCAGAAACTTAACTTTTAACTGAAAGATAAATATGGCTGTTTGACAGCTTTTGTATATGAAATACTAGCGACCCGCCCCGGCTTCGCACGGGTGCAATGCTGATCACTATCACTACATAGTATAAAACAAAGTCGCTTCCCGCTGTCTGTCTGTCTCTATGTATGCTTAGAACTTTAAAAATAAGCAACGGATTTTGATGCTGTTTTTTTTTTAATAGAGTGATTCAAAAGGAAGGTTTATATGCATATAATACATGCATAATATAGTAGAGAAACACTGATAATTTTAGACCCATTATTTCTCTTAAAAAGTATAGGATAAAAATGGTTATTGTGGGTTATCCCTAAGAGATAGACATATGCCATTGCGGACTTTTTTGTAGACCTTTTTGAGAAAGTGTACAATACTGTAGTACATTATTTTGATCTATCTCGTAGGGTTAAGCCAGCGTTTGCAATGTAAGCGCAATAAAATGTGATTATTTACGACATCACATTAGAAACCCCTAAAATGATCAGTGTTTCTCTACTATATTATGCATGTATTATACATATAAACCTTCCTCTTGAATTACTCTATCTATTAAAAAAAACCGCATCAAAATCCGTTGCGTAGTTTTAAAGATTTAAGCATACATAGGGACAGACAGCGGGAAGCGACTTTGTTTTATACTATGTTGTAGTGATGTCAAGCTGTCATATTTATTCTTCACATAATAGTTATCTGACTGATAAAAACTCAGCCTTTAAAATAATCTATATCTGCCGTGCGATTCTGTAAGCATCTCACCGAGAAAACTTGGGTGAAGTGAGCGTGGAGTGAGCTGTCATTCGCTAGGGATTAACACTATTAAGTGCTCACTTCAGTTATGATTTCACGGTGAGATTTTTACAGAATCGACCGGCTGTACTAATAATAAAGCTAAAGAATTTGTTTGTTTGAATGCGATAATCTCTGGAACTACCAGTTGAATTCGAAAAATTGTTTTTGCATTTTGATAGCCCAATTCTTGTGGAAGGCTACGAGCTATTTATTATCACGCTAACCCCCCCCCCCCCCCCCAGGAGCCCAGCAAAAAGAAAAAAGTAAGTATAAACGCCAAGCGAAAACGAAGTAATAACGAATATGTATACAACGTGTAACGTTAAATGCGCAAAATCTCAGACACCCCAACTGATTTTTATTTCAATTGACCTATTTCAGAGAGAAAATAAGTCATTAAAAAAATTGTAAAGGTTTTATATGCTGTTTTAGTTTTACTGGCCATTCTGAGCGTTTCTTGCGTCTGCGACGACGCTTTATCGAGGGAGGAGTCGTCACCGGGCCGCTGCGCCGCGCTGACATTGGGTTCCTTGACCTATTAATAAATAGACACGGCAACGTTTTTAATGAAGATTTTTTGAAAAATGTGACCTATATTAAAAAGTGGTTCAATGAATTCTGCTCGTTATTCTGATCAAACTATTTTCAGGTTTTGCGCATTTAACGTTACACGTTGTATAATACTTCCATACAAATTTTTATAATACAGGATTATTAATTATTTAATCAGCAGAATGTGACTGCAATGTATTATCTGCTCAGTTTCCGGAAGCCTGCAAAATACGATAATGAATTTCAAAACGCTATCCTTTTGCGACAAGTACTGTACTCAACAGTACCTACCTACCTAAAGTCTGTTTTTTAATCTCGTAGACTAAACTGACATTACGAGTGTTGTCAGTTTATTGCAATTCTTAAATAGTGATGTGGCACAACCGAAACTTAGCGTTAATAAAATCAAGTATCGTTTTTTTATAATAAGTTATCCTGAAATAATGTGTAGGTACTTTTTTTAAAACGTAATGTAACGCCATATTTAAACACCCAGACCAACTCTGGCAGTTTTTAGCACGTCGTGCGGCCGTGTCTACGTGTACGTGAATTTGAAACATAAAACTTTGAATGAAAATAAAATTCATCTATTAAAGATAAAAAACATGTTTTGATGGAGTGAGTACGGAATGAGGCCTTGAGATTTAATTTACTTGGTTCTATAAATAAGTATCATATTGGAGAGTGTAATGCTATCCTGGCATGTCCTTTATCGGAACAAGCTAGGATACTGTACAAACTGGCATTCTTTGTTTTAAATTAAGTGTTATCTGTTTTTAAGTTTAGTTGATTGTGCTGATGTTACAGGGCGACGTCATCGCTCAGCGATAAAGCCCTTAAAATAAAGAAAAAAAAGATAAAAAGTTACGATTCAACAAACCGGTATCTTAGGTACAACACTGCACAAAAGAGCTGGCAACATTATTTGTAAATTTGACATTTGCATGTGTCAATCACTGTTTAAAGTCTGTTTTTTAATCTCGTAGACTAACTACGAGATTAAAAAAACAGACTTTACAGAGTCATAGGACTGTGTAGGTAGGTAGGTAGGTACTGTTGAATACAGTGGCGATTTTTTTTTTAACTCAGTAAGTACAGGAACATGTCGTGTTGAACATGTCGTCAGATGATAGGCATATAAAAAATAAATGAAGTTTCTGATAAGTTTTTGACATTGATTGTTGCTAAGATGAGATCGCGCCTGGATTTTGAACGTTTTTAATTACGGTTATTGGCCTTCAGACTAAACTATAAAGAACAATGCCCATCTGTCATACATCGTTAGGCCCAGAAAAGGACAGTTAAAATATTACACTAATATTATCTGTAATAATGTATTAGTTAGATAAATATCTACAAAAATAAAAAAAAAATAAAGAAAAGTCCGCCACGTTACTAGTATCACCGAAAATATCAGTAAAAGTAGAGTAAGCTTACAAACAATAAAAATAAAAAAATAACACTTCATTAAATATTCTAATATATAATAACAAATGATAACGATTATTGGAGTACTTTTAACAATTGTTAAAAAATATATAGTTTTAAATATAATTGATTACATGACTTAATTAAATTTTATCATGCTGTCCACGTGTGGGCCGAAAATGGGCATTGTTCTTTGTGTGAGTGAGACTCCATAACATCCTGTGACATCATTGTATGTGTTAAGCAAATTAATATTAATTTCAATGATTATATCACATCCGTGCAGTTCCAGGATGGCCGAATTTCCAGAAGAATAGACATATATCATGAAGGTACAGCCGACCGCATATTGCATCAATCTGTGTGGTTCTTTACTCAAAAGACCATTTCAGACACTAATCTACATGGTCTTCACATGATCTGACCAAGATTATGTCTGGATTTTAAAAGAGGCTGTGACTTCTGAGTTTGTTTCGGCCTTTCGAGCGGGCACAGAGAGCTCTACTGAAGGTCATGTTCTTCAAACCGCTGAGATTCCCCACGGAAAGTCTATACTTAAACTCGAATCTTCTATCGGTAAGAAAATTATACTTCTTCAAATTGCCTTAAAAAAACATAAATCCCTACCGTTCGTCTCATCCAGGGCACAATCTAGGAGGAAGAATAATGTCGCTACAGAAACTCCAGTTAAAACTGCATTCGCTACGAGACAATATACAAAACAATCATCACACATATACAATATTCTGAATAAAGAACAAAACATATATTCTATGACGCACCACAACTGCAAAAAAATACTCACTCAATGGCTGACAAACAAAAGTTATGAAGAAATCGAGTCAATCTTACATACGACCACATAAACACACACACACAGACACACACACCCTATGCGACTTAACTTTACTTTTTATAATTCTTAACTTTATTAATTTAATTTTAGTATTACTATTAATTATTTTATTTTTATTTCGTTTTTGATTTAGTCTTTGATTCTAATTTGGGATAGAATTTAAATCTCCGATTACAATATTGATTGTGATTTTAATGCTAACTTTTATTCTTATTTTGGATTATGATTTTGAATCTTGATTTGAATGGAATTATTTTAACAGAATTTTTTATTTAACTGTACTGATTTTTTTTTTTTAAGTATATCACATTTATGTAAATGAAACTGTAAACCGGAAGAGCGGAAGTACCTAACACAAGCAAATGTTTGCTTAAAAGGTACTCCCTATCTATATAATGTTCTTTTTTACATAAGTGAATGAAATAAAAACTTTTTTTTTTTTCTTCTCAGAGTAGTCAGATAGGAAACGCCGACCTCATCTAGTTTAAAAAAAATATGATTGACATGTAAAAGTGTTTGTATGTACAAACCTACTTACAGAAAATAAATCATTTATCATTTATCATTGGTGGTAACACTTTGACCTTGAGCTAGCATAGCGTAGTGCGGAGTTTCAACAGACCAAGAGGCCAGCTTATTCTGGTTTTTTTAACTTCCGGCTTACTGTAAGTACAAATAAGCTTGTTTTTTTCCTTCTGGCAGCATATAATAAGGACGTAGGTACTATCTCGGACACTCCTGCGTGACCACCACTAATTTCATTTTTGCTTGCGCTCAAAAAATAGAAGCGCTCTCTAATAAGCGCGCCAAAGTCAAATAGTTCGTCCGTAAAATTCACAAAAGGAGTACACGTGATGCTTCACGAAGCTGCGCAGCGGAGGTTGCAACTAATTGCGTTATCGCTTTCTTAATAGGTGAAAACCTTAAGGGGGTGTGACTTGGTGCCATTGCAAGATTTAGGCGAAAAAATGTTTAAGTGATCAGGCGGAAAAGGCCGCGATGGTACATTTTCATATCTTGAAGATCCTGAAAACTGCAGCACTTTCATTGAAGAACCAAGATGACCTGAAATCTCTCTAATCCTGTAGCAATTATTATTTATAAAACTTTCACGGAGCGACGTTGATAGTTTAAAGGTTGTTGAAGGTTGTTGACGTCGTATCTTGTACAGTGTGTCCGGACATGGACTAGCGATATTCTAAATACTTAAATATAAACTATTTTATTTTTTTCTTTTTCTTTCTTTCTATTTTTTTTTTTTTTTTTTGAAATGTTATCTATGCGAGTACAAAAAAAAATCATATCTCTCAAAGTTTTAGTCATACTGAGATAAAACAGGCTTATCAGAAAACCAATAATATTGTCTACCGCTTGCATTACAAAGCAATGTGTTCACAATTCCATAACTTTTGAAAAAAAAGTGAAAGTCGAAAAAAATAAAACGAAAAATTATGCAATTCAACCAATATTGTTACTTACTACAAAAACACCCCGACAACTTTTTGTTTTTTTTTTTATTTTTTTTTATTAGATCGACAGATTTCGAGCTGAGCTACAATACAACATAAAATTCAAAATTGTATGTTTGATACTTTAGAGTTATTGTTATTTGAATATAGCGTATGCGCAAGCACAAACGACGAAGGTACCCTAACAGGCCTATAATACCGAGTCGCCAAACTTTTATCGACGTGCATTCAAGATTAGCGGAAAGAGGTATTCAGCTTGGTATCGGCCGAAGATGAAGAAGAAGTGCTTAGAGTAATAACTAATGATCCTAGACTAAGCGTTAGACGGATTGCAGTACAACTTCAAATGTCTAGGTCACATGTATGGAGAATTTTGAAAAGAGAAGAATTACACCCTTATCATTTTCGACGAGTTCAAGACATGATCGGAACAGATTTTGCTGTAAGGTATGTTGTATTTTGTTCGTGGATAAATAGAAATTTGAGACAGACCATATTTTTTTACAAAGGACTGACGAAGCCAAATTTACAAACCACAGGAACGACCATCTCTGATGCTCCGCAAATCCAAGGGCGGTGCGCCCAAGCTCATTTCAAAATGAATTCTCAATATATGTCTGGGTCGGCATAATCAACGATAGACTGATAGGGCCGTTGGAATTGCCACCTACATGAAACCCCGCTGGGTTTTTAGAATCCTTAGAGACACACTTTTCGCACAGCCTCATGGACCTACTCCATCGTACCGTCGGCGTATGCGGTTCCAGCTCGATAGTGTACCCGCGCATTTTTCTCGAGCAGTGAGAGAATATTTAAATAATAATCTATCGCAGTGGATCGGTCGTGGTGGTGTAGTAGCGTGGCCGCCTCGCTCACCTGATTTGACACCCTTGGATTATTTTATGTGGGGTCTAATGAAACAAAAAGTATACGCTACAGTTCCAAACACCAGGGAAGAACTTGTCGCAAAAATTATGACAGTCGCCGAAGAAATTCGATCCGATTAGGCTCTCGTCAACCCAGGTGGCACAGAAAGCCGTAGCGTGTCCACAAGCTGGAAGTGGCCACTTTGAGCAACTGCTCTAGATATTTTAATCGTCATTTAATATTGGAAGAAACATTAAATCAAATTGAATATGAATGTTATGTGTTTTTAATGATTTCCTGTGTAGTGTTCCGACAATGGCCTTTTGTGGTTGCGCTTACGGTTTGTTCAAACAACAAGAACTCTTAAATTATTATACAAACAGTTGTGAATTTTATGTTATATTGTAGCTTAGCTCAAAATCTGTCGATCTAGTAAAAAAAACCAAAACTTTTTGTAGTAATTAACAATTATTGGTTGAATTGCATAATTTTTCGTTTCTTTTTCGACTTTGACATTTTTTTTTAAAGTTAAGGAATTGTGCACACTTTTAAGAGATATGATTTTTTTTGGACTCGCATATAGAATATTTCAAAAAAAAAAAATGGCTGCCACATAGAGCGGAGGCAGTGTATTGGACCCAAGCGTAGAGTGTAATTGTACTTTAAAATAGTTTAAGTATTTAGAATATCGCTAGTCCATGTCTGGACACACTGTGACATACAAAAGCGCATTTCCCCAAAAATACTTATCTATATAAGTACTCTAATATTTTTGGGGGAATGCCCTTTTATATCTCCAACGGACCAACCACGGCAAGCGTGGTCCGTGGATGGGTGACCATATTCACATACCACGACCCCTCCGTGTCTCGGAAAGCACGTTAAGTCGTTGGTCCCGGCTGTCATTCGTGGATCTTTGACGTCGTGATCTTTGACAGTTTGACCGACGGGTCGTCAGTAGCCCGAGAGTCTGACCACCAGTCTTACCAAGGGGTATCGTATTACCCAGTAAGTGGGATGGGTTGGTTTGGGTGGAAGTCAGATAGGCAGTCGCTCCATGTATAATACTGGTATTCAGCTGCATCCGGTTAGACTGGAAACCGACCCCGACATAGTTGGGAAAAGCCTAGGCAGATATATTATATACTACTAGGTACTTACAAACTACTGGAAATAATTACTTATCTAAACGTTTGTGAAGAATCCCCGTCAAACATTAGAGTGTGATTATGGGGCAAAAATATTTGTGTTAATTGATCACGCAATTACAAAGATACTGATAATTCAAAACCATTTATTAACCACAGCCGGATGCTATGCATTGACTATCATAAGTAAATCGGCATCGGCCGTTGTACAGACGCCAGCACATCAAGCTACCCGAAACTGTCAAATTTTACCTTAACCTTATGCTTTAGCGGTAAATTTGAAAATCTATTTAAAAAAATTGACAGATTGTAGTAGCTTGATGTGCTGGCATCTGTACCACAATCGCCTTTGAACCAGCAATAATTATACGGTTTTCATAAACCCGTACCTAGGCACAAACCATTTTCATCTTTCCAAAGATATCTCCCACCAAAGCAGCCAAAACCAAATGGTTATACCAAGTAATCTCGTACACTTAACTAACATCATTGAAGGCACAGACGTACAGAGATGCTCAACTTGCTAAAATCATTTCCACAGCCAGCACATCGGCCGTTATACTCTCGCCTTTGAGCTAGCAATAATTACAAGCTTTCCAAAAACGGGAGACTATAGGTATAAACAACTTCTTCCACCTTTCCAAAGATATCTCCCACCAAAGCAGCCAAAACCAAATGGTTATACCAAGGAAGTTCCTAACACCGTGCACTTAAGTAACATCATTGAACGCACAGACGTACAGAGATGCTCAACTTGCTAAAATCATTTCCACAGCCAGCACTTCGGCCGTTGTACACTCGCTTTTGAGCCAGCAATAATTACAAGCTCTTCAAAAACCCGAGACTATAGGTATAAACAACTTAGTCTTCCACCTTTCCAAAGATATCTCCCACCAAAGCAGCCGAAACCAAATGGTTATACCAAGGAAGTTCCTAATACCGTGCACCTAACTAACATCACTGAAGGCACAGACGTACAGAGATGCTCAACTTGCTAAAATCATTTCCATAGCCAGCACTTCGGCCGTTGTACACTCGCCTTTGAGCCAGCAATAATTACAAGCTTTTCAAAAACCCGAGACTATAGGTATAAACAACACCTTTCCAAAGATATCTTCCACCAAAGCAGCCAAAACCAAATGGTTATACCAAGGAAGTTCCTAATACCGTGCACCTAACTAACATCATTCAAGGCACAGACGTACAGAGATGCTCAACTTGCTAAAATCATTTCCACAGCAGCACATCAAGCTACCCGAAAATATCAGATTTTCCCAATCAACTTTGAACCTTACGCTTTAGCGCTAAAGTTGAAAATCTATTAAAGAAATCTGACAGATTGTAGTAGCTTGATGTGCTGGCGTTGGTACTCTCGCCTTTGAGCCAGCAATAATTACAAGCTTTCCAAAAACCCGAGACTATAGGTATAAACAACTTCTTCCACCTTTCCAAAGATATCTCCCACCAAAGCAGCCAAAACCAAATGGTTATACCAAGGAAGTTCCTAATACCGTGCACCTAACTAACATCATTGAAGGCACAGACGTACAGAGATGCTCAACTTGCTAAAATCATTTCCATAGCCAGCACTTCGGTCGTTGTACACCCGGCTTTGAACCAGCAATAATTAAATTGCTTGGTCTCCTTGCAAGCGAGTTGCGGCTTCGCTTCAATGGATAAACTTTATCGCTAACCGACTTAAGATCTGTGTAAGATGCACTACATGGTGTTCCAGGAATGTATTGAAACTGTTCCGAAGCTGGTAGAAGTTTGAATCTGTAGTGTAACGGAAATCAGCAGTAAACAGGCTATACAGCGTGTAACGGAAGGGGGGTATCAACCCTGAAGGAGGTGAATGTGCTCATGAAACTCAACAACTTTCCCCAAAGAACACAGGTCGAAATATGAAAAAAAAATTTAGCCCTCCCTTACAAAACTGACTACCAGCTGATTGATTTACTATGGGAGGGCCAAATTTTTTTTTCATATTTCGACCTATGTTCTTTGGGGAAAGTTGTTGAGTTTCATAAGCACATTCACCTCCTTCAGGGTTGATACCCCCCTTCCGTTACACGCTGTATATAATAAGAAAGAAAGGAAGAAAGAAAATACGTTTGTTTGCGGTAAACATGAACATCATCTGCCTAGCCTTTTCCCAACTATTTTGGGTTCGGCTTCCAGTCTAACCGGATGCAGCTGAATACTAGTATTTTACATGGAGCGACTGCCTATATGACCTCCACAACCCAGTTACTGGGTAATACGATACCTCTTGGTATCAGACTTTCGGGCTACTGATGACGCGTAACGACTGTCAAAGATCCACGAATGACAGCCGGGCGCTGGCGCTGACGTATTGACGTCGTCCGGTGCAGAAAACAAGTTAATAGTATGCTGTACCGGTACGGAATACTTAAAAAAAATAGTATAATTTAATTTAAATTTGATAGAACATACTAAACAGGAATATACAAGGTGTAACGTTAAATGCGCAAAACCTGAAAATAGTTTGATCAGAATAACGAGCAGAATTAATTGAACCACTTTTTAATATAGCTCACATTTTTTGCCGTGTCTATTTATTAATAGGTCAAGCAAGCCAATGACAGCGCGGCGCAGCGGCCCAGTGACGACTCCTCCCTCGATAAAGCGTCGTCGCAGACGCAAGAAACGATCAGAATGGCCAGTAAAAATAAAACAGCACATAAAACCTTTACAATTTTTTTAATGACTTATTTTCTCTCTGAAATAGGTCAATTGAATTAAAAATCATTTGGGGTGTCTGAGGTTTTGCGCATTTAACGTTACACGTTGTATATAAAAAAAGGTAATAGACATAGTACATGCTCTGAGAATATCATCCTCAATAAACGTTTTACGCTTTATGTAGTAACTAGCATCCGCCCGCAACTTCGTTTGCATAGAATTGGAATTCCCGCCGTTTAAAAACATGTTGCTTAAATAGTGTTTAATGTAATTGGTTTATTTATATATGTATAGAAAGATAGATTACGTAGGCTTAATACATTCGTGTTTGTGAAACCATGGAAATACACATACAAAATTTCAACCCAATCGGTCAAGTCGTTTAGTAGTTGACACACCGACAGCAGCGCCACCTACCGGGTCCAATTGTATTCTTAAAATAATCCAGGAAACCATCGAAATACCCATATAAAATTTCAACCCAATCGGTTCAGCCGTTTAGAAGTTATGTGAAAAAGATAAGTACGGAAGGATAATTCATACTATTCGTTGTCCTATTACCCGTTTTCCCGTAGGAATTAAGCATTTTCCCGCGGTAAAAAGTAGCTTATGTTCATCAGGGATAATGTCGGCTTGTAATGGTAAAAAAAAAAATTAAAATCGGTCCAGTAGTTTCGGAGCCTATTCAATACAAACAAACAATCAAATCTTTCCTCTTTATAATATTAGTGTAGATAACATTAGTTGTGGCCTGAATTGTAGGTTGTACTACTCTCTACTCAGTTTTAATCTACATTTAAATAGAACTGATTACTAGATAACATCACGCCTAAATGCATCAAAGGATCCACATTCCGTCAGTTATGTTTCAGTGTTTAATAGGGGGCAAATGGTAACAATGACTTTCATTTTGACAGTTCAACAACATTCATTGCGTTATTTATTTTATTTTTCGATCATATGAAGCAATGGATTAGCAATACCCTTATTATGTGTGGGAAATTATCAAATAACTTCTCCCACTCTGGGCGGAGTGGCAGGGCGTGTCAGACTTTTACTGACTAAAACCCACCCGTGTTCCTTCAGTTGCCTGTGCCAAGGGCCACGGTAACTCTTTCGAACAACCCGCGACTCAGGCAAGCATCGGCCCCAGCGGACCCCGTCAGTTACTGCTGACATCTCTGAGGCGCGCGTGGAACACAACGCGCCGTCGACCAGCAGTATCCTTCAAAATCATTCAGATTGTGATTTAGTGTGTTACGCAATTAGAATGCTCATCATCAGTCTTTAGCCGCGTACCCACCTAGCGCACAGGCTCGCGCGGCAGCCTCGCGAGCCAAATGCCTCGGCTGGTGTGGACGTACCTCGGCCTGCCTCGGGCGCGCGTTTGCTCGACCGAGCACGGCTCGGCCCCGAGCCATCTGTTGTCGGTAAACTTGACGCGCTCAAAGGTGCCTCAGTGAGCGCTGTGCGTTAGGTGGGGACGGTTATGTTTTGGCTCGCGCGCGAAGCTACTTCAAGTTTTGTCTCTTGCCGTGTTTGTCTTCTGTAATTTTGATATCATGGGCAGTCAGGAGGAGTCCATTCGCTTAATACAACTGTACAGCACGTACAATGCGCTTTGGGACCCCAAAGATCCAAAATATTTAAACAAAAATCAGCAGCTAGGAAAATAGCTGCAGCTGAAAATACACGACTGTCCATTACGAATACTCGCGGACTTATGATGGCTCAGCCTGCCTCGCGAGGCGGCCTCGTGTAAATTGAACAAAACTACTGAGGCTGCCGCGGGAGCCATCGCTCGCGATCCGGACACCGAGGCTGCCGCGCGAGCCTGTGCGTTAGGTGGGTACGCGGCTTTTCAGAAACTAGGGCAAGCCGGAAGAAAGTTTAAAACATAAAACTTGAAAACTTGACTCTAATAAAGTTTTAAACATTGAATCCATTAATACCTATATCTGTGATTTTTGAGCACACACATAATACACATATCTGTTCACACTTTTGACGTATTACGAGTATAATAAAAAAAATAAAGAAAAAGGCAGGAAGCTCACTGGGCATCAACACATTCTTCCGCATCGCTTTTAATGGGATGAGTGCCAAAAGACTGGCAACATTACCACTTTAGATCGCAATGCTGATGTTTTGGGCTAAAAATAGGCCAGCGTTTGGCGATGTCCCGAAATATTCTATAATATAAAATATTAAATTAAAATAGATATTCTTTCTTTCCTTGGATAAAGTTTGTAATATTGGATGTAGGAAGAAATCTCAGGAAGTACTGATCCGATTTCGAAAATTCTTTTACTGGCAGAAAGCTAGACTATTGCCGATTGCCACAGAGGATTTTTTATAGTATAGTTGACTACAACGCGGGTGAAGTCGCAGGCAGAAGCTAGTCTTAAAATAAATCAAAGATCTGGCGAGATTATACTTTAGAATAAACTACAAAAATTGAGTCATTCAATGGTGAAGCCTTCGTCTTATTTAGTCTTCTTTCAGATTTTTTAAGATGATGATGACTCATTTCTAGAAGATGTTTGTTCAGAGTTGCTGATAAGGCGTTTGATAATCTTGATCCAGATTATTAGGTTAATAACCCGTGACACATCCACTGGGGATTTTGATAACTGAGATAACAGCAGGTGACGTAATATTCAAAGATATTGTTGTTCGCAGCAATATCTATGAATCATTCCGAGACCACTATTTTCAATAGATGCGATAAATGGGTCTCAGGCCAGGCACATGGATCTACACACATAGACAAAAGAATGATTAGTTTTTAAAAAATCCGTACAATATTGTGTGTCGGTGCATTGCAATGCATTTTACTTAAATTACAGAAGGGTCCCAATGATAGCATCATTTTGTTTGCATAACAACCCTACCCACCTCGTTCGTTTACATAAACCTCGCTTGTTACGGACGTCGTCGCTTCATGATTGTATATGATATAAATTAAGATTAGACATAAGGATGATTAAATAAAAACCATTTGATAGTAGGGAAATCACTAATGTTGACAGAATAGGTTGTTTTACTATCCTGTAGAAGTAAGACGTCAAAGTACGACATTGTAAAGAGGACACGAACACATTCGTACAGGTTTGGACAGGTCGAAACCTGTCCGATCTCCGCCATGATTAAACTCTGAATAACGAAATGTGATTGGTTGAATAAATATATCGTGTTCGCCTCCTCCCACTACTTGCACCCTGTAAAAATGATATATAACCAGGGTGGTTAGTCGCAAAATTGTAGTTCAATAGTTCAGCTGCAGTCGTCTCTTAAAAGTGAAAAGTGAATCAAAACTGTGAATCAAGAATAAATCAACTTATCATCAAACCAGGTATTTTATTCCTAAGGAAAATACAGTCCACCTTGACAGTTTGGTCCTTCGAGCCGGATTTATTTGGATCATCACTTGCCTGGTAAGTTGAAAATCAAGAAAATAGTGCAGTGTTCCTGTAATTATGAAGACGAGAAGTATTGCGGCGAAAGAAAGTGAGGCGGAATCGGGCTACGACAGCCGACGTCCTCGAACATTCGAAGAACCGCCAAGATCGCCATCAACGGTTGCGTCTGTTTTGCCCCGCGCCCCGCATGAAGTGCCAGTGACCGCACCCCCCGTCACCGCCGCGACGGGAAGGGTTGCGCCGTCGTATGATGGTGCGTCCACCGCGCTTACCGCACCAGCTCCTCATCGCGTACCGGTGAGTCGAGCAACCGCGATCGCGAGTGTAACAGTGCGTGAAGAACAACTCGCCACTCCAAGCACGTCGCTCCAGTCAAGAATACAGGACTCTGCCAGGACAATGACGGCAAATATGTCGGTAAGAGACACTGCAAGCACGATTAGATCAAGAAGATCCTACAGCAGTGATGTGGCAAGAGTGAAACTAGCAGAATATGAGGCACAAAAAAGAATTGCTGCAATAAGGAACGAGCAATTAGAGATAGAAAAGGCTCTAGTGAACAAGCGGTTCGAATACGAAGTATCGGCGATTGAAGCAGAGGCAGAGGCTCGCGAAGAGGGCTCCGGACATAGGAGTGAAGACAGGGTGGATGAGTGGCTGCAAAGTATTGACCAAGGCCACCCACCAGTCACCGAACAAAGAACTCAGCCGCCGCATCCCACCGCCCAAGAAACCGCTGCAGAGCCGAACACATGTGTCGACGCTACAACTCCTGCCATGCCACGAAGGAGACAACGTTCGACCTCACGTTCGCCCACAAGAGGGGAACGTCGAGTAGGAAGAGGTATCGAACAATTGGCCGACACGCTAGACAAAATGATGCGTGTACGCCCGCCGCCACGACAAGTGACAGAACTACCCTTGTTCACCGGAGCGGCTACGGAATGGCTACCATTTAAGGCAGCTTATGAAGACTCATCAAGTGTCTACAAATTCACCGCAATGGAAAACCTAGCAAGACTGAGGAACTGCATCAGAGGTCCAGCAAGGGAAACTATTTCTGCGCTATTGTATTCTGCTTCTGACCCGCGAACAATTATGAAAACGCTGGAACAGTACTATGGAAGGCCGGAAATATTAATGGACCACGTGATGGAAGACATAAAGAAGTTACCTCGACTTACTAGTGTAGCAAGTGAACTGAACTCCTTCGCGGTGAAACTACAAAACATAGTATGTGTGCTATCCAACGTGGACAATCGTGGATACCTGTGTAACCCTATGTTAGTGCGTGAAATCGTAGAAAAATTAAGCCCGCACGTGAAAGCAAGATGGTGTGACTACGCTTCTGAGGCTGTGGAAACATCAGGTGAGCCTGAAATTATGCTATTGTCTCGATTCCTGATGAGAGAGGCTGACCGTGCCATGAGGTACGCCTTCACAAACCCGACGCCCACGCCCGCACCGAAGAGAGAAATGAAAAATGTGGTGCAAGCTAGTACTAAAAGAAAAGCGGGCCGAGAGGTCATCTACACCACATCAGAAAAGGAAGGAGAGAAGAAACGGGTATGTTTGTGTTGTGGTGGTGACCATGAAGTACCTAAGTGCGCCAAATTTTTAAAAATGAGTGTCGACGACAGATGGAATTGGGCACGAACAGAAAAGGTATGTTTTAAATGTGTTACTAATCGCCATCAACGAGAGCACTGCCGAGCTAAACGATGCGGCAAAGAGACATGCACCCGCCCGCATCACGCGTTGCTTCACAAAGACATAAGAGAGGTGTCGCAACAAAAAGAAGAAGCAACGGATGTCAAACCCGTAGCAGAGTCCGTGATGTCTGTATCAGCAAAAGGTAATGCACCACATCGTGTACTTTTAAAGATGTGCCCCGTCATCTTGTATGGACCAGGTGGTCAAGTGAGCACATTCGCGCTAATGGACGAAGGATCGACGACCTCACTCATCGATGAAGATTTAACACGCCGTATCCAAGTAAGAGGGCCAGTCTCTACACTTAGAATACAAGGAGTGACCTCACAGCCACACGAAGAACATAGTCAAGAGGTTAAGCTGCAAATTCGTGGCCAGAACGAGAACCTCCAGGAGTTACGCGCACGAACAATAAAGGATCTGCGACTTCATGGTCAGACAGTGGATAGATCGATATTAACTAAATATCCACATCTTCGAGACATACAACAGGATGCATTCTTTGAGGAAGCCACACCAAAAATATTGATAGGTGCGGACAATTGGCACTTGATTGTGACTCGAAAATTACGCATGGGCAAGAAGAACGAGCCTGCGGCCTCATATACCCAACTGGGATGGGTAATCCATGGGACAGCGCCGCGCTCAATGTTGACTCAAAAGGAGGGTCAACTAGTGCTTCACATCTACGACGTGTCTGCAAACAGACAGACAGAAGATGTACGGCGCGTAGAAGAAATAGTGAAAGCACACTTCAGAATTGATGCCCTAGGAGTCTCCCTGGCGAAGAAAGTCAGACCGGAAGATCAAAAGGCAATCGACGTGGTCCAACGAACAATGAAGAAGGTTGGTGAACACTTCGAAGTAGGTCTGCCATGGCGAGACGAAGACGCTCCGATGCCTAATAATTATCACTGTGCCTTGAAGAGACTAAAAATGATGGAAAAGAAGATGGATTCTTCTCCAGACTTCGCAGCACAGTATCGCGCTCAAGTAAGGAACCTCCTCGATAAAGGCTACGCTCAAGAGTGCGATGGACAAGAGGGAGAAAACAATAAAATATGGTATCTGCCACACTTTCCGGTCGTGAATCCTAACAAGCCGGGAAAGATGCGGTTGGTTTTTGACGCGGCACACCGATACAGCGGAGTGTGCCTCAATGACCACTTACTAGAGGGACCTGATCTTTTGAGATCGCTACCAGGAATCCTCTTTAGATTCAGAGAACGTCAGGTAGCCGTGACAGCAGATATTCAGGAGATGTTCCTCCAAGTAAAAATAAGACCACAAGACCAAGCAGCTCAAATGTTTCTCTGGCGAGATGAAGAACGTGAGAAGCCACCGAAGAAGTACAAGATGGTATCAATGATCTTCGGGGCCTCGTGCTCGCCATTCATCGCGCACTCAGTGAGAGACGCCAACGCGAGGCTTTACGCACAAGCATACCCCAACGCTGTGCAAGCAATAACATCGAGCCACTACATGGACGACTACGTCGATAGCTTCACGACAGAAGAAGAAGCCATAAGAACAGCACAAGAGGTCATGAAGATACATCAAAACGCACACTTCAACCTCCGCGGATGGTGCTCTAACAAACCCAATGTAGTGGACAGCGTGATTACAGAAAAACGAGGGCTCAATGCCGAAGTGAAGCTTGGTCAGAGACAGGAAAACTCTGATAAGACGCTCGGCTTGCTCTGGCATACAGAACGAGATGAGTTAGGCTTCAACACAGGACTTAGCCGTCTAGCACCCGAAGTAAAGATGAGAGACAGAGCACCGACGAAAAGGGAAGCCCTCGGAGCAGTGATGGCCGTCTATGATCCCCTCGGTCTCATCAGCCATTTTACTATCACTGGTAAAATTATACTACAGAACTTATGGAGACACGGAGTGGGATGGGATGAAGCGATTCCCGAAGAAGACTTACAACATTTCGAGGAATGGCTTCAAAGTCTAAGCGTGGCAACGAAACTACGCGTCCCAAGATGCTACGGGAAGAGCTCGGAAGACGAAATAGAGCTCCATGTTTTCTGCGACGCGAGCGAGCAAGCGTACGCAGCAACTGCCTATTGGAGGATCCTGAAACCAAATGGAAGAGTGACAGTGAGCCTGGTTGCGGCAAAAGCAAGGGTCGCACCATTAAAACCAGTAACCGTCCCTCGACTCGAACTCCAGGCAGCAGTAATCGGCGCACGATTAGCAGAAACAATCACAAGGGAACATCGAGACAAACCCAAAAGCGTGACGTATTGGACAGACTCACAAACAGTCCTACGTTGGATTGAAAAAGATGCCATCAAGTACACACCCTTCGTGGCACATCGCTTGGGTGAAATAGCAGAACTGACCGACGTCAGTCAATGGAGATGGGTGCCCACAGAACAAAATGTGGCAGACGATGCGACGCGCCCTAATTATAAACTACAGATGAAACCAGAAGATAGATGGTTCATCGGACCTGAGTTTCTATATAACAATGAAGACCTCTGGCCGAAAGAGAAAGCCAAGAAAGAAGACCAGGAAGAAGAAGTGACCTACGTGGTCACAGAAACTGAAAAGAAACACGCTTCTTATCTGCCCGACATAAGCAGATTCTCCTCTTATGAGAAGCTAATACGAACTACAGCGGTACTCTTTCTCTTCAAGGAAAAGTGCAAAAGCCGAGCCAGCCAGATGACCGTCGACCTGATAGAAAAGGCCGAGAAGACATGGATAAAACAAGCGCAGCTCGACGACTACGCAGAAGAGACAAAACTATTGGAAAAAGGAAGACCAGTGCCCAAATCCAGTAGCCTGTATAAACTGGACCCTTATCTGGAAAACCAGATTCTCAAGGTAAGAGGGAGGATCGGGCACGCTGCAATTCCAGACACGAAGAAGATGCCTATCATCTTACACGGCAGACACCCATTTACCAGACTACTAGTAGAAGACGCCCATCGAAGAGCCGGCCATGCAAATAATGAACGCGTGGTCAATGACCTAAGACAAAAATATTGGGTGGTCAATCTACGCCCTACAGTAAGAGCCATAGCGCAGCGATGCCAACTCTGTCGCATCAGAAGAGCGACACCTGTAAAACCGGTCACCGGAAACCTACCGATGGAACGACTAGAAAAGACACAGCGACCCTTCACTCACTGCGGAATCGACTATTTTGGGCCAATGACAGTGGTCATAGGAAGAAGACATGAGAAACGCTGGGGAGCACTATTCACCTGCCTGGAGATTAGGGCAGTCCATCTGGAACTAGTGGCAAGTCTGTCCACCGACTCGGCAATAATGGCCATAAGGAGAATGGCAGCGAGACGAGGATGGCCCCGAGTAATGTACTCGGATAACGGCACCAATTTCCGAGGGGCAGACACGGAGCTACGAACGGCTTATGAAAAATGGGCCAAAGAATTCCCTCACTTCGGGCTCTCACACCGAATGAAGTGGAAGTTCATACCACCAGGGGCGCCGCATATGGGGGGAGCGTGGGAACGATTAGTACGCTCTGTCAAAACGGCGCTAGGAGCGACACTATATCAGCGGGCGCTAAAAGAAGAAGTGCTGCTGACCGTAATGATAGAGGCCGAATACTCTATAAACTCTCGGCCTCTCACTCACGTTTCCGTTGATCCTAAGGATCCGGAGGCGTTAACTCCGAACCACTTCCTTATCGGGACCTCCTCAGGCCTTCCTCACACTGGGCCTTGCGAGGAGGCCAGCCGTAAGCAATGGAGAGCTGCCCAAGCGCTCGCCGACCATTTCTGGCGGCGCTGGGTAAATGAATACCTGCCGACGCTCGTGCCCAGGGGGGCATCCGACGACCAACGACGACCTCTACGTGTTGGTGACCTGGTTGTCATCATCGATCCCACATTGCCACGAGGAACGTGGCCCCGAGGCGTCGTGGAGACTACGTACGTCGGTCCAGACGGCAAGGTGCGATCAGCCGACGTCAGGACTACGGTGGGCATCCTTCGGCGACCCACGACGAAGCTCGCCGTCCTCTGCGTGGAAGATAAGGCTACGGTAGCCCTGCGCCGGGGGGAGGATGTTACGGACGTCGTCGCTTCATGATTGTATATGATATAAATTAAGATTAGACATAAGGATGATTAAATAAAAACCATTTGATAGTAGGGAAATCACTAATGTTGACAGAATAGGTTGTTTTACTATCCTGTAGAAGTAAGACGTCAAAGTACGACATTGTAAAGAGGACACGAACACATTCGTACAGGTTTGGACAGGTCGAAACCTGTCCGATCTCCGCCATGATTAAACTCTGAATAACGAAATGTGATTGGTTGAATAAATATATCGTGTTCGCCTCCTCCCACTACTTGCACCCTGTAAAAATGATATATAACCAGGGTGGTTAGTCGCAAAATTGTAGTTCAATAGTTCAGCTGCAGTCGTCTCTTAAAAGTGAAAAGTGAATCAAAACTGTGAATCAAGAATAAATCAACTTATCATCAAACCAGGTATTTTATTCCTAAGGAAAATACAGTCCACCTTGACATCGCTGTTCCGCCGCGACGCTAGCGCCGCACCGTGGCCGGACGGGGAGGCGCGTGACAGATATTTTTATGTGCGGAAGCACTCGGCTCAGTTTATTGCGGAACTACCCTCAATGCTGCCGTTTTCTTGACGTCACGTTCATAGAAAAACTTGGAAATCTACGCACGAACGATTTTCGCCTTAAATAAGGTGTTTTAATTTTCTTTTTTTTTAATTGTTTCCTAGTTTTTTGTAGCTTTTTCCTTATAGTCACTGTGGTGCCTTTTTTTCCTGGTATTGCATGCAATAGCACCTAAATATGGCTGGCAAACATGCAAAAATCAATAATGTCAATAAAATAACAGTTAAAAATGCTCCCAATTATGAAATTCAAATAAAATACGTAAATTCTCTGGTTTACAAAAATTTATTTAAAAAAATAATAATAACAAAGTCGGTTACAATTTTATTAAATATCCGCTTTTAACCACTTTTTCTAGCGAAATAACATGTTTTGATTTTATAAAAATTACATTGCTAGAATGTGCTTCACGATTAATAATACCATAGCATTAGATACTTTATTTCTCTGAAATAAAGTTTATAATACTTTGGCAGCAAGCGTTGTTAGACTGTGGTTGAACAAGACGTAGTTTCGAAGCAAGTTATAAGTCGAGTAGGTTTGTCAACGATTCGATCTCTAAACTCTGAGTTTAGAGGTCCAATCGTTGATGAACCTAGTCAATGATTTTTTTTTTGTTATCCTTCTGGTAACCCCGTGTTTTGTGCGTGATGGAAAAACAGTGCCCGCATATTCTTGAAATTGTAAGCGAAAACGCTCTTTTATACTTAATGAGTACAATGTTACAGCAGTGCGACTCTGTAAAAATCGCACCGTGAAATCATAAGTGAAGTGAACACTTAATAGTGTCAATCCCTAGCATTAGGGAGTGACAGAGCTCACTTCCCGCTCACTTCACCTAAGTTCTCACGGTGAGATTTTTACAGAATAGCAGTGCAGGTCTAATAGACCAAAATTGTAAATAGGTAATCATGCTTTCTTTACCCTCAATGAAACGGTACCATTTATTCATAATTTTTATGTGTGGTACTTACCCTTCTCTGTAATTATCATGTTTGTCTTCTGTCATTGATAATAATTTTAAAATAGTTACAAAATTGTGCGTTACACAAAGACTTTGAACATTTTGCAAGCACACGACTTATATACGTTTATAGGAAAAAATAACACAATTGCATTGACCATTTCGACATTAAATTGTACCGTTCTATTTCCCCACTTTACTCACATTGGATTATTCAACTTCACAATATAAATTTGAAATGCGTTTGAACTTTATTTTATAAGTACGAAATAGAGTAAATATTTTCTTATAAAATACTTAATATTATAAAACATATAAAATAGAAGTTCCTCCGTGAACTATCGCTGGTAGGTACCCAAGTAAGAGTTGCAGTTGGGACAATAATGGTCGGCGTTACGACAGGAGTCCGTGCAGTAAGGAACGCAGACGCATGGCCAGCAACTGTAACAAAGAAATGCAATTGTTTAGGACACTTTCTTACGTATCGTGTTACTCAGTAACTGGGTTATAGAGGTCAGATAAGTAGTCATCTGGTAAGACTGAAAGCCGACCCCAACATAGTTAATTAAAGGCTCGGCAGATGACTTTCTGAGAAATTGATAAAATGACATGCCGCGAGATGCCACGGCATGCCGCGAGATGCCACGGCATGCCGCGGGATGCCGTAGAGCAACCTGCCGTGCCATGCCGGCAGTGAGCGGCGGCCGTTAGCAAGTAATTACGAGGAAATAAGTAATATTTAAGTTTTTTAATTCTTCCATGTCAAATAAAAATCGGTTTAAAATATAGTAATCAACGAAATTAACGAAATAGAATGAATTAACGAAATGTCCAATTTGTTGTAGGCCATAGAATCCTATCCTAGCTATGGTCACGCCATTTACAATTAGGTTTAACCGAGCTTCTCCACTGTCGCCTGTCGGATTTTATTAAATAGGCCCCTGGACAGACAGCTCCATAATTCAAATAGATATTGACTAATCTCTTCACTACCTCAGGCGTAAACTATTCTCCTATACTTACCACGATGGCTAGTGGCCGATATCTGTAAATTACGGACCGTTATTGGTTAAAATTAAGACTTGTATCTTTACCAATCATGAAGCAAAGGCCTCATAGCTTTGCATAGTAGACCCTCACATAGGGAAGTAGCTATCACAGGTAAAATTAGCTTACCAATCTACTTATTTATATGCCCAGTTTGGCAATAAAAAAATGCTACAATTGGTACAATTCGTTTTTAAAGGAACTGATCGCGTTCGTTCTGATCTATTCCCGCGTGAAGGGACTGGCACGTGAGTCCGGAATTTTACCACTTCATACATATATGTATTTCATGTTTAAACCATCTTTTTGTAATGTACAGACGCCAGCACATCAAGCTACCCGAAACTGTCAGATTTTCCCAATCAACTTTGAACCTTATGCTTCAGCGATAAAGTTGAAAATCTATTAAAGAAATCTGACAGATTGTAGTAGCTTGATGTGCTGGCGTCTGTACATTTATTTTATTTCTTATTTTCATTGTTGGTTTTTATTTATATCTAATCGTATGCTTCACTGGTTGACGTCATCACGCCAACGCCAGCACTTTAACCAGCACTGGGAGAGCCCCAGCGCTGGTTTTCAGTGACAACCGGCGTTGTGGCGTGTCTCGTATATGGTCTTAGCATTATGCTGAGCGATGACCGTTTTGCGTTGATGTGACGCATATTTTCCCATATTTTCCCCCAACTTGTTTTTTTTTTGTGTTTGTATTCTTTTTACTGCTACATATCATGATCATTAAGCGTGATTGTATGACTTTTCCTGTTTAATTATTTCTCTATTTGCATAATTTTGTCTAGACGAATTACGTCAAAGCATAAAAAACAAGGTTAGTTAAAACTCGTAAACAAGTAGATGAACCAAGTTGATCTACAAACACCGATTGTTTTTACATCGTTGTCGTGTCAACGATCTGATATGGTTATACATATGTATTGATTGATACTACTGACTGACACCGTACACACGTGTAGTCATTACAGTCACGATGTTATATACTTGTTTCTTGGTATTCCAAATATGCATGAGTGACTTTACGATCATCTGCCTACAGCAGGCCAGCGGGGTAGTTACGTAACACACTATAGTAGCGATGGCTTTCATTTTGACAGTTCAATAACATTCATTGCGTTATTTACGTTGTTGAGCACACACATTTTTCGATTATATGAAGCAATGGATTCGCATTGAAATTTTGGCCGCATTAAAATTGAAATTTTGCTTTAGCCAATTAGCTAAAATATTGACATTTTCGTTACCTTTGTGTGTATTGCATAACGTTTGTAGTACTGATTGTGAACACCGTTAGTTTATAATATCTATCTCGCGAGATTGTAAACTGGTGATAAATTGTGAACTGTACTATACTGCTTACAATTATAACGTGTTACATTTTCAATAGTTTATAATCTGTCCACGTCTAATCGTTAAATTGTGAACGAAGCTGCACTTACCAACAATAGTAGTTTTCGAAAATTAATATTTAAGTACTGTCTTTATAATTTATTTAGAGAAATAAGTATTCGGATCAATTATTAAGCTAAACTAAGATTTTTCAATTAAACTGTTTCCCATCTCACCACGACAGGGCTTGTTTTTTATTAAAAAATCGTTTGGTACGTTTCCATTGTATGACTTAAAGATTATTTATACCCATTTTCGAGTTAATGGAAGCAAGCAGTAAAATCTACCCCTTAAACTGTATTACCCTATTCCACCCCGGTAGGAGTCGATTTTTGAAAAACCCTAAAACACATACTTATTCATTTTAAGTACCTACCTAGTTTCGAGTTGATCCGACAGCATACGGTGGGCTGAAAATCGGCTTTCATAGACTTACGGATTTCTATTTGCAAGTTCCGGATTTTTTGCCGGGTTATCGCTTCTATTAGTTATTACTATATACAAAAATGACACCCGAGTTAATTCTGCACAAAAACGAAGGAATTATATTTTTTTTACGAAAAATTTGTGTGAAGCTAGTATGAAAAATCTAACTATCTCTTAAACGGCAAAGAAATCCGTAATATCCTTACAGGATGTTATAGTACTAATTAATTATGATTTTTTGTCATACTCCACATACCGGTTATCATTGCCGTTTTTTTTTTAAAATCATCAAAATATTTTTATTTATTTTTACATACGAAACGGTTCCTGTTAGTGTTTAAGTTGAGGAACACAGACTTTTGACAGTACGTAACATAAAATAGCATCACCCCTATACCCCCGAAGGAGTAGGCAGCCACACTTGGACAACACAAAATGAGTTTTAAAACTTTGCATACAACCAAAATACTAAATAACAAATTGTTTAGTCTTCTAATGAGTCTGAAAACAAATGACTAAGTAATTACAATGATTAAGGGCTGGTTTTTCCAACGCTAGATAACTTTATCGGAGGAACAATTTTAAATTTTTGACAGTTCTACCATACAAATACTGTCAGACGGCAATTTTATTCCACGGATAAAAAATATCGGTTGAAAAATCAACCCTTAGTCTTCTTTTTTGACGTTCGAAAAGTGCTGATTCTCAGCCTAGTTTGAATAAATGACTTTTGATTTGATTTTGATTTTCTAATAAGTCTGAATAGGTGATTTGCAATATCGCGCCACAATGTCAACTATGGACTACATTCACCGTTTTCTGATAAGTAAGCTAATTTTTTGATTAGTTGTGCTATGAGTTCCAAGATTTTTTTTTGACAATTACTCGTATAAATTTTTAATAGCATATCTTTTAAAACTCTAATGAGGGTAGTTAACTAATTACCGACGTTTTGCAATAAAATTACTTAGAATGGAAAGTTTAATCATCAATTTAGACTTGTTTTTTCTTCAAAAAGTGAGAGTAATTCGTTTAATCAAGTTTTTTGCAGTTGTATCCTGCATAGGTGATTGCCTTTCTGCCGAAAATCTAGAGTCTCTCAAAGAATTTTGTCGGAGATTCACGCGAGCTGCTTTACAGAAGTGGCAGAAATCCAACCGAGTCCTGTGTAATTTTAGAAGACAGTACGGAAATTGGCTGCAAGCAAATATTGATTGGCCAAGATTTATGCAAACTTAAACTTTCATTAATCAAGAACCAACTGTTGATGAGACACCAAGAGCACACTCAGATACTTAAGAACCGTCTACATCACCGACCGTTGGAATAATGACAAAAAGGTCCCGAAAACCATTCGAAGATCTGGGAAGCAAACAGAAAAAGAGAAGATCTGATGATCATACAGGCGAAAATTCCAGTGAAATGACATTTGCAGATGCAGCACGTTTAAAAGAAGAAGGGCATGAGGATATCGCATCTGTGATCGAATATATAATGAAAAATCCTGAAGAAGCCGTTAAAATTAACGAAACGCTTAAGAAGCAATAACATCCGGCGAGAAGAGCGACGTAGTCAAATTTAAATATTTTTTCCCGCAAAACAGCAGAAAAGTATGTGGAATTATACGACTGGTACTCTACATGTTGTCAACCGTACATAAATTATTATTAATACACGGGACTGACATAATCGAGAAAAATTATATTGTGCCGATAGAGACTATCGGAAGAAGCCTCAGTCTCGAAACAAAGATATTAGGAGGTTCATTCGCAGAAAAGAAGCAGGCAAGATTCTAATCAAGATATCCTAAATATGCTTGTTGTTTCTTCGGATCCTTTCCTAAGTGCACAAAGCCCTAAGTTACTTTTAGATAGTATGTCCAATCTACATTCTGACTCATCGTCAGAATTGGAGTCCGACAACGAGAGAGATAAGGAAAATTTGTAATATTTAATGATATTTTTTTGTTATTTATCTTAGTTTACTATGTTTTTAAAATATTTTGTATAATTGTATTTATAGTACTTAAATAATATTTTTGTAACCTTGTTTTATTTAAATTATAGATGAAAAGAATAAACAGCTATTTTTGTACCTAATATATTTCTTGTTTTATATATTTTTAATATTTGGGTTAATAACTTTCTTCGTATCAATGTTCTTAACTTAGACACTAAAAGGAACCGTTTAATGTGTAAAAATAAATTAAAATATTTCGATTGTTTTTTAATCGGCATCGATAATCGTTACGAAAACTCGTCAATAATTACTACTAAAACCAACTGTAAGGATCTTACGGTATTCCTTGCCGTTTAAGAGATAATTCGATTTTTTATATTAGCGTCATACAAATTTTTCGTAAAAAAATAATAATTCCTTCGTTTTTGTGTAGAATTCACTCGGGTGTCATTCTTGTAATAGTAATAACTAATAGAAGCGATATCCGGTAAAAAGTCCGGAACTTGCAAATTGAAATCCTTAAGTCTATGAAAGCCGATTTTCAGCCCACCGTGCAGCGGGTAAATTTTTTAATAAGAATTTTAATACAAACAAAATCCTCCCTTTCACACCCTCAAAGGTAGAATTTCCAAAACCCCTTCTTAGTGCTCCCCTACAATATAAAAACAAGCCGTGTGTAAAATGAACTAGGAATGTGAAATTTTGCAACGCACAGTCGAAACTACGGAGTTTCAGCTGTGCGTTGATAATGTATATGTCAGTCAGTCAGTCAGTATCTCCTGAATATCTCAAATTGGCGTAACAGCCATACTATTGGTATTACGAGGACTATTAGTAGATTGTTCAGCACATGTTTGTAGCCGTAGCATTAGCGTCACGGTAAATATTGTTATCAAATTAATGTTTGTTTTGCGATAACATGTACCTACTAAGCGTTTGCAAAACATTGGAATGAAAATTAAGGAGACTGCTTGTTATCTTGATTATTCTAGAACCTATAGCGCATTTGGTAAACAAAATGTGACACTGCCGTCTGTTGCTACCAACATTTATGTATTCTTTACTTTTGCTTTTTGGATAAAACACGTACATACATAACCTCACGCCTTCTTCCCATGGGGGTAGGCAGAAACTACAGAACGCCACCTGCTACGATCCTTACATACCTACTCCTTTTACTTTGTGTACATTTATACATTAATTAACCTAAGATATTGATGACCACGGTAACAACGTGCTGTCCATCTTTTTAACATTTTTGACAAAAAATTCGACCACCAACATTTTCAGTAAATCACAACACCTATGAAAACATTTGTCCATCAGTGTACAAGTCCGATTCAAACTTGATGACGGCTCGGAACATGAGGCGAATCACTGCGCAGTAAGAAAATCACCTGTCAGGGCCCTTACCCACGGCAAAATCCCGTTTTTTGCAGGTACGGTTTTTTGCAGGTTCCCGTTTAGTGGTGTACGTGTTTAAATATACATATTCTCACAAGCATACCGTTTGCAGTATCCGGAAAACGGGATGCTTGTGTGAATACATACAACGTGTAACGTTAAATGCGCAAAACCTGAAAATAATTTGATCAGAATAACGAGCACAATCAATTGAACCACTTTTCAATATAGGTCACATTTTTCAAAAAATCTTCATTAAAAACGATGCCGTGTCTATTTATTAATAGGTCAAGCAAGCCAATGACAGCGCGGCGCAGCGGCGCGGTGACGACTCCTCACTCGGTAAAGCATCGTCGCGGACGCAAGAAATGATCAGAATGGCCAGTAAAACTAAAACAGCACATAAAACCTTTACAATTTTTTAATGACTTATTTTCTCTCTGAAATAGATCAATTAGATTAAAAATCAGTTGGGGTGTCTGAGGTTTTGCGCATTTAACGTTACACGTTGTATATTTAAACACGTACACTAACTACTAAACGGGATCCTGCAAAAAGCCGTACCTGCAAAAAACGGGATCTTGCCGTGGGAAAGGGCCCTCAGCGGGAGGGGTGAGGTACTGCGCAGCGATTAGCGTATTCTCAGCCGCCATAAAGTTTGAATCGGGCTGTATAGAGACGTAACTTTACTTATGTGATAACCACACCGCGATATTGTGACAAAAGTATACTTACAGGAACAAACATAGGAGCAGTGCGATCACATGGGTCTTTGTGGTGGCCTTCCTCTGGACCCTCGTGACGATGGTGGCTCGACACGATGGGCACTCTATCTGCGTGGGCTCAGGACCAACTGGTACGATGTTCATGGTGAATTTCTGTAAAAAAATGTATTGTAAGCAAAATATTTGGCATCCAGATGGGTTCGCGCGAAAGTTGAGACTGGGTATCTGTAATCGGTGTGTAGATGTGAAGTCAGGAAAATGTATGGCTTAGCAAATTAACTACCAATTTAAATTGTCCGTATATTCAAGTAACAACAAAATCATTGACAGTTGTATACCCATTTGGTTATAATAAACTGTCCAAAAATAGTAGTTTAGCATATGTAAGTGTAATGGTGTAGTGTGTCAATTCGATAAACAATTTAGTTCCCTGTAGGTACTTTTTTGTATCTATTATCGTATAAGTGCATTTTATCAAAATTCAGAATAACTATGCGCTTACGTCCAGTGTAAATACTTATAAAAATGAAGTGTTTGCAATCAAAAATAAGCTTTGATCAACCAGATAAGGATAAAAATGTTTGTGTGGTGAAGATTGTCACATCATTATAAGAAAAATATTTAATTTAGGTACCATTAGGTACTGACCTGATTTAGTACTACTTATATTTATTTTCCTTGATCGGAAGGCAACTAAAGTCTATTCAAATTTGTTTCAAATTGATGTTAGTTCTAGTTAAACAAATATCAACTTTATTTTAATGACGATTAAGTTGATTCCAGAGTGACTAGCACTCTTGAAAAAGTTATAAAACTGTTTGAAGTTGAAGGGTAAACTGAACTTTATTGTGCAAGAATTAAAGTGATTTTTCCATAAACTTATATTTGTTTACATTTTTGGCAAATAAGTCGCGAATACAGATTACACTATCATATACAAACATAACATCACGCCTAGTTACCCCGAAGGGTAAGGCAGAGGTGTAGGTAGTATGTACATGCAGATATGGGCAGTTATGTTTAAGTCCCATGTAGTGGGGGGCGAAGCTATTGCCATCAAGGGGGCACAAATCCAGACTCAGGGCTGCTACCGAAAACTTCATGAGGGAAAAAACTTTTTCCCAAAAAACTAACAACCGACTTCCAAAAAAGACACTACAAAGTAAAAAATAACTTTAATTTCGGAATTCGGTGGCAAACAACAAAACTACGATCCCAACGACACCGACTTCCGTAATTAAAGTCATTTTTTTTACTTTGTACCATAGTAGGTAGTAGTCTTTTTTGGAAGTCGTTTGTTATTTTTTTGTAAAAAAAAAACGTTTGTGTTTTTCACTTTTAAGTTGTACTTGCCCCACAAAAATTCGTGTAACACTATTTGCTATGTAAATATGAGTGACAGAAAGTTAACATAACATCATCAATATAAACTGTCAAAAATACGTATTATTGAAGCTAGCTCAAAAACTACCCAAGCAAAGTTAGTAAAATTTATATGGGACCACCCCTAAAGCATAAAAAAAAAGAAACAGACAGACAAAAATATTAAACATTGTTTTCTTGTTATAAGTACCGTACCTATAATACTTGCATATGCATTTAGTAACAAGCTGCCGGTCGATTCTGTAAAAATCTCACCGTGAAACTTGCGTGGAGTGAGCTGTCAGTGTCATCCCACTGATGCTAGGGATTGACTAAGCAACCTTTTCCAATCATATTTTATTTTTATTTTACCATTTATGTACACACATATATTATATAAACAGACAAGAAAAAACAGAACAGAAAAATAGGTATCATCGAGATTTTAACAATATTTTTTATGCCAATTCTATTCGACTCGTCAGGGCTCCTGACGAGTCCTGACTGAGTTCCTGTTTTGCTATTTTATTTTAAAATCCCACAAAAGAGTAATATTTTGACAACTAAAATACTAGCGTTGAAATTATATAAAGTGATCAATACAATTAGCATAAAAAATATGATTAAAATCTCGATTATGATTGTAAATGTATGTTTGGTCCAATAGTCGCTGGCTTGGTCAATCCATAGTATCGTGTGGGATGACACTGACATCTCACTCCACGCTCACTTCACCCAAGTTTTCACGGTGAGATGGTTATAGAATCGCACTGCTGTTATTTTAACATTGCAAACAAACACTTCATTTTATTTATTCTACTATTAAAACAAATAGTTCCATTAAATCCTTCCATTATCATTGTTCTGTTGACGAAACAGCGGATTTGACCGGATGCTAAATGTGACAACAATCAGTATTTTTTATGAATATCATTCACTTCGTATTTTAGTACTGTGACTAGTCATCTAAATATACGGTAACCAAGAAATACATGTTATTGATATTTGCATGTGTTTAGCATTAATTTCTACCAATAATCATTTATCTTTCATAAAGTTTATTTTATTTATATGTATGTATCATACAGGTTCAAATTAAATTCGGTAGGGAGACTCCGCAGACGTGACGGGTATACATAATTATACTGCATGATTTTTTTTACCGTCTACAAATTTTTACAGGGTGTTCTACCCATGAATTTGAACAACTTTCACTATGAGACCAAATCTCATATCATAAAAAAAATCTGCAGTTTCGTACATTTTGGTCAAGTAGGTATTGAACTTTTGTATTAAACAGCTGATTTTGTTTTTCGTGATTTCAGAGTTAGTCCCATAGTGAAAGTTGTTCATATTCATGGGTACAACAGGAACACCCTGTAAAAATTTGGAGACTGTAAAAAAATCATCCAGTATTATGCCTAAACATGATAAAAAAATGTATTTGATGATTTTTGTGGCGTCTTCAACCGCAGTAAGTGTAAGTATTCACTTGAAATATCAGTTTCAAAAAACGGTATTTTATGTTAACTTCACAGACGTAAGGGTGCGTCTCCACAGAAGCGGAGCTGGGCGAAGCGGAGCAGAGACGTGCAGGAATCGACTAATCACAATGGTTGAAATCGTCATCGCGTCACTCGTCTCGTCTGTGATTGGACGATTCCTACACGTCTCCGCTCCGCTCCGCCCAGCTCCGCTTCTGTGGAAACGCACCCTAATTGGTATCGAAAGTTGAAGCTAGTTTCCCGTTCCAAATCGTAGATCTCTATGGAGAAGAACGGCCAAAAAACTGCAAGAACACACTTTTAACTTAAGATATTGTTTATTATTATTATTATTTTTTTTTGATAATAATGTATTGCACAATAAAAAAAAACGTGTGCGGTCGGAGGATCCCAGGTGGCAAAATGACGTCTGCAACGTCATCCCAAGGTAATTTCAGGCCCGGCGCACATTGGCTGCACGGCACGACTGGGGATCCTTCGGCATCACTACATGTAAGCGCACACTGGCGGTTAACATTGAAATTTCAACTTTATTTCCATAAATTAAGTTACATTTTTATTCGTCGCCTAAAAATACCTTGCCATGCCGTGCCGCCGTGCTGCCGGGCGCCGGGCCTTAAGGCCCTTTCCCACGGCAATATCCCGTTTTTTGCAGGTACGGTTTTTTGCAGGATCCCGTTTAGTAGTGTGCGTATTTAAATATACATATTCACACAAGCATCCGGTTTTCAGTATCCAGCAAACAGGATGATCTTGCCGTGGGAAAGGGCCCGTAGGGTCCGTAGTTTATTCGTCGAATAAGTACACAGTCACGTCACACTGACGTCATTTTACTCAATGGAACGTCCTGGTGCCGTCGATTTAGCGTGAACGTCGTCATGACATAAAATTGCTACCTGAGATCCCCGTCAGGGGCTGTATTCTCTATGACACAATGAACAAAACCGCGTGAAACTAACACGAGATTAGCTGAGGAATTGACGTGCTTTCGAAGCAAATAATCATTGAGTAGTCATTTGGGCCCTGGAACGAAGTTCTTTTCGCGATACACGCACGCACAGGTATCTAATAGAAAGAGACAGAGAGTGTGAATATAATAGGTGTTTTGAATACAAGGCGATCTATTAAAACTTTTTAGAAGCTCTTATAAAGTGGTCGCCATCTTTAATTTTCATTTTGACCCCACTATCGGCTTTAGCATCGTCGAAAACCATGGAAACTATCTCCTTCTGTCTCAAAGTTGCATGACGCTCTTTAGTGACGTGAAGATTTCTAACAGTTGACACCTACAGTAAGCTGTGTTTAAGTTAACTTCGTTCCAATTCCAACAAGAAGTTACCCAATTTATTTACCTACCCATAATAGTGTTTTTTTATTTTTTTTATTATAACTACTTGTCCCACTGTTGGGTAAGGTCTGTCTCATAGACTTGCACATTTGTCTATATGTTGCCTTTACACAGAACACATTTCCGATAGCACATTGAACACACAAAAAAACTAATGATACAAGTCAACAAACGGGTTTGGCGTTGCACGTATCGCCTTGAACGCAGTTGTAATTGTTTTTTTATTGATCCATCAACGTAAATCTGTTAAAAAAATTCCGGTTGTTAATTTGTCATAAATAACATATTCTACATATAGGTACTGGATGATTTTTAATGGGACATGTTTGAAAAGTTGTCGTCTAACTATTAACAAATTTAGGGATTGCAGGGTTGCTGATAAATCTACGTCTTACCGCGTACCTACGTCTTATAGCATAACATCACGCCTGTTATATTATAAAGGGGGTGGCAGTCGTACACCCACTTTGCCAGTTATTAGTCCCAGCATATTGCCATGTAACTGGCACAAAACCAGACTTCGGGCAGTGGCAACTAAAGAGCAGTGGTGGTCCAGTGGTAACGGCCCCGACTTTCGGTCGTGGGTTCGAACCCATGCGGGCGCTTTACTTTGTGTAAATTGTTTATCACCATTGCTCTCAAAACGGTGAAGGAAAACATCGTGAGGAAACCGGCATGTCCTAGTCTGAAAATTCGAAGACATGTGACATCCACCAATACGCACTGGGCCCCCGTGGTGGATTACAGCCCACTCCCTCTCGAATAGAGAAGGCCTGCGTCCCAGCAGTGGGAACATTATAGGCTGATTATTTATGCTACACATACAACGTGTAACGTTAAATGCGCAAAACCACAGACACTCCAACTGATTTTTAATTTAATTGACCTATTTCAGAGAGAAAATAAGTCCTTAAAAAAATTTTGAAGGTTTTATGTGCTGTTTTAGTTTTACTGGCCATTCTGATCGTTTCTTGCGTCTGCGACGACGCTTTATCGAGGGAGGAGTCGTCACCGGGCCGCTGCGCCGCGCTGACATTGGCTTGCTTGACCTATTAATAAATAGACACGGCAACGTTTTTAATGTAGATTTTTTGAAAAATGTGGCCTATATTAAAAAGTGGTTCAATTAATTCTGCCCGTTATTCTGATCAAACTATTTTCAGGTTTTGCGTATTTAACGTTACACGTTGTATAACGTCTATTATATTCATACACGAAATATCTGATCGGATCATTGTACTCAATATTATGTATAAACATTACTAAATTGTGGAGTTTTGAAATAAAATAGCAAAACAGAACCTTAGTCAGAATCTTAATGTTGTTTTTTTTTTCTTTTTTTCCCAGAGTAGTCCTTAGGTATATAACGATGTTATGGCAACTAAAATACTAGCTTTGAAATTATATAAAATTATCAATAGAATTAGCATAAAAAATTATTACTAAAATCTCGATTATGATTGTAAATGTTTGCTTGGTCAATCCCTAGCATCAGTGGGATGGCTGACAGCTCACTCCACGCAAGTTTTCACGGTGAGATTTTTACAGAATCGACATGCTATTCCGCCGATTACGTATGGTTGAGTAACATACCTACTTCCGAACATGCTCACAAACGTTTATAACATTTTAGTTAGGTAACATTTTTATTTGTATAAATACATAAAGGTATAAGGTACCTACTTATTACTAATTAGTGGGATGATTATAATATAAATAGTTGCGGATGATTTTGAACTGATGACCTTCTGTTGGTAAAGAGTATGATCCGTGGCATCTACCTTTAATTACATTAATCACTTAACGCCACTTCCGCCAAATAATTTACTATCTCTGACGTAATACTAGCAGTGAAAATAACACACAGACATAGTGTATACACCCTGTTGTTTATCACTTTCACCAAAAACCACACACAAACACATTCGCAAAACTACCCAGATAATAAAACTTTTTAAATACCTATCGTTACACGTGCGGAATCTAAGATGCGATAGATAACCTCGTCTACTTCCGTGTGTGTCAAAATTACAATAGAACAGAAAACAAAAAAATTAAACATGTCTTAAGATAAGACTAGTAGTCTTCTTGCACTTGAAGGAAAATAGGTAGCATAAACACTTACCTAGAAACACGTTTACACTACAAAAGTACACTTGTTTAATAACAAAATGGCGCGAGTAACCTCTAGCAACATCAACACGCAACTGAGAGCTCAATGCTCACCACTATAGCCGGTTGAGCACGATTCATTTCATTACTTACAACTAAAGTGAGTCATCGGTTACGGTCGGCTTACACTAGGCGAACTATCGCATACAATAATATTTTTTTTATTTTATTTAAGTAAACAATAAATGAATTCCTGGAAGGTCTTGCCTTTGCTCAGCATTGGAACAGAAAACGTAGTACTATTACTCGTACTACAAACATTATGATTCATTAATATTTTATTGTATGGGTGCATGGTGCATCAGATACATGAGCGTTTTTATTTTTTTCCGATGGCCACTCGTCGGTAATTCTCTTGGCGTTGCATGTGTCCATGTGGCAACACTTTCCCTACATTCCGTTCACAGTTATTTTACCTGTGACAGCTGCAACCCAACAGCAACCTTATTACAACAACTACACAGAGCACTGTGATTTTAACAGACTTGACAGTTGCAGCAACCCAACAGCAACCTTATCGTCACGACATTAAAGATCACTAATATTGACAGTGATTATAAGAACGTAACTACAGGTACGTTTGCCTATAAGGCCAATAGAGGCGTTCTTTTAACCCTTAAATTGGCAAATGAATTTATTTCCAAAATTTTATGTTTTTTTGTTATTTCTTGGTTTACTATGGTCCCAGAGGACTGAAAAAAATTGTGAAAAAAATCTACTTTTTACAGTTTTCGCGAAAATCTATGTACTTCGGGGAGTACATTGCCAACTATAGTGTATAGTATGTCTACTTATGTTTGTACTTGCTGGAGCACGGTGCCAAGATATCAATAAAATACATATTAGTTAAATCTTTACTTTATTAATAATAATTCGTATTGAACAACATTCATTAGGTGTGAAATTGCCGGAAGCAATTTCTTTTGTTAGTTTCTCCTACCACAAAACACAGATGCATATTGCACTTCACGCAAAATACTTTGGTCCTTCCCTCTTTACAAAACCTACAGCGTGATTGTTTATTTGCTGATTCTGGAAAATGTCCAACAGCATCGTACCTGACACTGTCCACCGGCCGTTCAGCTGTAGGTTTCTGAATTATTCTCCCCTTAATCTTCTCCATACTTCCTATACTTGACTTGCCGATTTTTCCAGCCCGACAGAGTCCTTCAAATAAATCAAGCCTAAACTCTTTTAGAGACTTTTTAAGTCTCCCATCACGCCTGTAAAGGAGCCAGCCGTTGTTTATGCATATATCCAACAATTGCGAAAATATACCCAAATACCACCGTCTGCTCTTGAACGGGGTCCGGTACAAAGATATAAGCATATCTGCTAAATCTACGCCCCCCATATGCTTATTGTACTGCTTTACAAGTTGAGGGCAGTCAACATCGACCTTGCATTTGTCTTCCTTCGAGTATCTCCTTATCTTTTCAATAGGATGAGAATCCACATAGGAACTTATAAGCGTTACCACCTTGTTATCGTTCCACTTCACGACAGCCAACTTGTTGCTATTGCACACAACTTGGGCACTGTATCCTCTTCTTTTCTTTTTTATTTCTTTTTCAGAAGGTAACAGATCTTGACAACCCCTGAGCCGGTTTGTTCTTATTGTTCCCAGGCTAAATATTCCATATTCTTCTCGCAACAAGTAAATAAGCTCTGGAGAAGTAAAGAAGTTGTCGGCGTATATGATGGATGGCTTTTTTTTTATTGTTTTGCATAATGCTATTACCACCATGCCACCAACCCCAAGTGAAGCTTCTTTGGCTGTGAAAGTGTGTTCACGAAATGTGTCATCTCCACCGTACATGAGGAAATCATATATAATGCCTGAAACCCCGGCACGGACAAAGTTTTTGAAGCCCCATTTTTTCGGCTTATTCTTTATGTACTGCCTCCTTTTCCCAGCTTTCGTGCCTTTATATGGGATCATCATTTCATCTATTGAGTACTGCCCTTCTTCCTCTATCTTCAAGCAATTTTGTCTGATCTTCTCCATAACAGGGCGTATTTTGAAATAGCGATCTGAGTTCTCTATGATATTATCCACAAAGTGAATATTGCGGCGTATTTGTTGGTAACGTTTTAGGGGCATTTCATCAGCTATTAGAGCATATCGAGTTTTTCTTGCCCAGTAATCAGTGTATGCTGGCATGTGAACCACACCCATTAATATTTCAATAGCAAGAAAACTTTCTAACTCTTCATTTGTCAACTGTATAGATTTTCCATGTTGTTGAACCGAATGTAAGTTAGTGTTGTGAACGATATCTAAAATGATGTCGGGTGAAAAAAAACAGCGAAAGTATTCCAATACCGTTTCGTTTTGTGTTTTATGAAGCTCATGTATTCCTTCATCCACGTAGCCCCTATGGCGTAAATAAGTTTTTTTCCAGCTGTAGATCAATGAAAATTTAGTTCTCTTAACTTTTTTGACTAATACTGAAGGTTTCTTGCGTTTTGATCTAGTGATCGGCAAAGGCGAAGCTTTTGACATGCTAGGAACTGGTGAGTGCAGAAGTTCTACAGATGGAGTGGGTAATGATTGAATTGAATTCAACGTTGGTATGGCATTATAATTATTAGTTGACGGAGACGGAAATATCTCTTGAAGCGTTGGTGTTAGTGGTACATCATCAATGTTACAGTCAAATACGTTATCAGAGTCGTTGTGGTCGTCCTCCAGAATGTTCAGTCTTTCAAATGAGGAGTCTAATGAAGGTGGGTCAGAGCTGAGCTTAGGTGAAGATGGTGTAAGGAAGTGTGATTCGTCATCTGAACTAGAACTGTCATCGGAACATGCATTTTCTTTCGGGATCAAAGCTAAAATCTTATGTGATCGGGTCAGGTTCAAGCACTGCAGAAAAAGAAAAAAAAACATGCTGTACGAAATACAATCCACACCTCCACCGATGTTATTTTATATAAAAACCAACAAAAAAAAAGCCAGTTTGCATTTCATTGTGTACTTAGCAATGTACTTCGTGTATACCGAAGTCTATTTTGTGTTCTTTACTACGTACTTGGCAACGGTATTCACGGAGTACACACAAAGTTTCGGACTTATAAAATTGCGATTACGTAATTTACACATAAAATTACGAATGATTGATATTATTTATAATGTCACTATGCAATGTAAAGCCTGATAACCACAAGTCACACCCAAAAAAGTGTAGAAAAACTTAAAAAGCTTACCCGTGACGCAGAGACACCAGACCGCTTCGAAGACATTTTGAATTTGACGGATAATTTCTGATGTTACCACATCCTAACATTTTTTCTACCAAAACATACAATTAATACAAGCTAAAAATAATAATAAATGGTATTTTTTTTTATATTCGTACTACAAAAGATTTTTTCAAAGTTTATGTCTTTGGTGGAGTACACTGCCAATTTAAGGGTTAAAAAAAATATTTGGGATCAAAAGGAACATTACGGATGGCGGTTACAGCCGGATGATAATTGCAGGCTACCTACATTTAGGAAAGTGAGCAAAGTGGTGTGCATATGGTGTGTTAAGTTTCTTATCGACTAATTTATTTCTAGTCCCGTATTTTCAAAATGGCGCATGATGACACAATTAAAATAGGAATTTGTGGAAATCTAAGTGGAATTCTAAGTAAATTAATAACAAAGTTTATTAACATTTTCATTGTAATTCTCTTTAGTTAAATACTGTCTGCTATTGGTTAGAAGCTGATTAAATCTCAACGATAACCCATTTCAGTGTAAATTTAATTTTCCTTGTAATAAAACCTTATGGAACTGGTTTCATTTGGTTCTAGTGCTATTTTTTAATTACTCTTCTTATTGTATTTTATGAATAAAACTAATAGTAGCCTTACAGTAGTAGCTTTATAGTG
Source organism: Eremobia ochroleuca (assembly GCA_949629135.1). NCBI lineage: Eukaryota > Metazoa > Arthropoda > Insecta > Lepidoptera > Noctuidae > Eremobia > Eremobia ochroleuca. The sequence goes on from OX451392.1 coordinate 14,639,617, forward strand.
GGTCCACACGACACAGACTTTCATACAGACTTCGACAGGATTATGTCTGTGCGACTTTTCTAACGCGCCGACATTTGTCTGTACTGCTTTGTTGCACAGACAAAATTCTATAGAAGTCTGTATAAAAGTCTGTGTCGTGTGGACCCACCATTACGGTTTTGTTACGTGTCCTCATTTACCGTAGTAATAGTAGGTAGGTACCTAGTAAGGTTTATTTATATTTGTTCTAGCATCCGCCCGCAACTTCGTTTGCGTAGATTTCGGAATTCCCGCCGTTTAAAAATATGTTGCTTAAAATACAGCCTTGGCCAAAAGTATTGAGCACCCATGATATCTTTCAGTTTTATGCGGAGTATCAAATAGAAATAAAACAAAACGTTTTATATGGGTTTATTTTACTATTTATTAATAGAAAATTAATATTTTGTGGGTCCACCCTTTGCCTTAATTACGGCAGAAATTCTTTTTGGTAAAGAGTTAACAAGTTTTTTACAGTCGTCAACAGTAATCGAGTTCCATTCTAGGCGCAGGCAGCGTTTTAAATCTTCTTTGTTGTTAATTGTGTGGCGCCTAACCCTGCGCTTTAATAAACCCCATAAATGTTCTATGGGGTTCAGATCTGGAGACTGAGCTGGCCAGTCAAGCAGTTCCGTGTTATTTTCCCGAAACCATCTCATAGTGCGTGCAGATTTGTGGCATGGCGCGTTATCCTGCTGGAATTTGACACCATCCATATTCGTGTCGCCAAAAAGTTTCGTGAATGAAGGCAGTAATGCAGTTTCTAGTACATTTATGTACTTAGTAGAGTCCATGCGACCCTCACACACGAACAATTCGCCAACTCCAGAATCGGTCATGCAACCCCAGACCATTATGCTGCCTCCACCGTGTTTAACGGTTGGGATCACACACTCTGGCTTAAATTCTTCGCCCACACGGCGACGCACAAAGGTCACACCAGGTGTACCAAAAATCTGCAATAAAGAGAAAAATATTGAGTTCCGTAAAACTAAAATAAATTCAATTATGCGTTTGGTTTTTAAAACATTTTATAAAATTGTATCAGGGCATTAAATTGACTTACTCACCTCAAAGTTTGATTCGTCTGACCAAACAACATTTGACCAATCTTCAGCGGTGAAAGTTCGGTGTTTTAAAGCCCATTTCAATCGAGCTTTTTTGTTGTTATCGGAGAGCCATGGCTTCTTCCTAGCTTTACAGCCTTTCAGACCAGCTTCTTGAAGTCTTCTGCGAGTAGTTCGAGCAGAAATTGGCTTCTTAATTTGTTCCGACAACTCAGCAGCGAGCTCTGAAGATGTTTTTTTCCTATTTCTTAACGACTCTCTCAGTAACTGACGATCTTGACGGTCTGTGGTGATGCGTTTGCGCCCGGTTCTCGGTCTATTTTCATGTGATCCGGTAGTAGAGAATCGCTGAATAGCATATTGCACGGATCGGCGCGAACATTTCACAGTTTTAGAAATCTCTACTTGTGATTTCCCTTGCTCATACAGAAGCTGTATCTGCACACGTTTTTCTAAAGAAAGTTCGTTTTGTTTTGGCATATTGCAACGATAACACTTAAAACTTCTGAAATAAAATACAAAAGGCGCACTAGATCACTGGATGTGTTCACAACGAGCGATGGTAGCGAACTGATAAATAAATACAAAAATTGTAAAAAACACATTTTATTGCACCCAGGTGTTTTATTGCTAGCTGTGCGGCGTGGGTCATTGTTTAAACCTTTGTAGATGACCGACAAAAGAATTCTACAACAATAGATTTGGTTTACTCCCATACTTTCCGTGAACGAGCGAAATTTGTAAGGTGCTCAATACTTTTGGCCAAGGCTGTATAATGTGGTTAATGTAATTGGTTTATTTATACATGTATAGAAAGACAGATTTGGTAGGCTTAACACATTCGCGTCTGTGAAAGCATGGAAATACACATACAAAATTTCAACCCAATCGGTCAAGCCGTTTAGTAGTTGACATACCGACAGCAGCGCCACCTACCGGGTCCAATTGTGTTTTCAAAATAATCCAGGAAATCATCGAAATACCCATATAATATTTCAACCCAATTGGTTCAGCCGTTTAGAAGTTATGTGAAAAAGATAAGTACGGAAGGATAATTCATACTACCCGTTTTGCCGTGGGAATGAAGCATTTTCCCGCAGTAAAAAGTAGCCTATGCTCATCAGGGATAATGTCGGCTTGACGGCTTCTAATGGTAAAACAATTTTTCAAATCGGTCCAGTAGTTTCGGAGCCTAATCAATACAAACAAACAATCAAATCTTATCTTTATAATGTTAGTGTAGATTAAAACAATTACTACATTGAAAATAAATAGATATCATGTCAACACGCACAGTGTGAACTGGCCTTGTCCTACCTACTAATGTAATTCCATAAAAAAAATGTACCTAAAAATAATGAATATGTGCCAACGTCCTGGCGGCCGACTATCTGATGACGTAATTCCAAGTTCCCGTATTGCCCAGAAACAATATTATTTAAAGCTTCTAATACATAACTGCTGGGTGGATCTTTCGATTAAGCTGTTTTTTCAATAGGTATTATTGTAATGTTAAAAAAGAAATCTCAGCTAAGGATCAGCCGATATACATTTTTTATTTGCGTGGTAATCGAAACCACACACCTGCGACCTGTGGTTAGAAAGCCAAACGTTCAGCCAGCCTCATTTGACCATGCCTGTGCTGATATCAACAAAGTAGGTAGGTATATAATTTTTTTTTTTTTTGTATTTACCTATTTTTCTGTTCTGTGTTTTCTTGTCTGTTTATGTGTGTACAGACGCCAGCACATCAAGCTACTATGTACAATCTGTCAGATTTTCTTTAATAGATTTTCAACTTTATCGCTAAAGCATAAGTTTCAAAGTTGATTGGGAAAATCTGACAGTTTCGGGTAGCTTTATGTGCTGGCGTCTGTACATAAATGTTAAAATAAAATAAAATAAATAATTAAAAAAAGCACCACGGACTGTCTTCATAAAACCCTCGCAACATAATGACCTATTACTACTACATAACCAAATGACGTTTGTACACGTGTAATGTCGTGCGTAGCGTAAAAAATTGGCGTGGAAAGTGCAGCGATTTGCGTCGGGCGAACCGAACGACGACGGGGGCGGCGGCGGGCACTGCCCGAACGTGTGCATTATTATGAAATGACCTTGTACGAGTGGCATTGAATTATTTATTTGTATACTCTGGTTCGTAATGAAATAAAATAATATTATAATGGTTATTATGTAAAAGAGGTTTATTTATTCAATCAATAATGACAATATAAGGTACTTACACGATAAATATTGCTAAATTTTTCGATGAAGATAAGCATCCTACTTATCCAACCATCGATTAAAACTCAAATAAAACTTAAATCGGAAAATTGTGTGTTCTTGTCAGCAGTAGATACAGCAGTGCTATTCTGTAAAAATCTCTCGTGAGAACTTAGGTGAAGTGAGCGGGAAGTGAGTTCTGTCATTCCCTAATGGTAGGTATTAACACTATTAAGTGCTCACTTCACTTATGATTTCACGGTGAGATTTTTACAGAATCGACCGGCTGCGCTGCGGTTCTGTTCTCTTACGATTACGAAGCGTGCTTGCTAGAGTCGGCGACGAACGCCTCGAAGTGCGGGGTGAAGTGTGGTATCTAATATAAGTGCGGGGGAGTGTCCTTTCTGTACGTACTACTACATATTTTCTATTATGTGCTTCGATTTTGTTGTTGTCATGGGACTACCCCATGAAAACAAATCATTATCCCACTTTATTTCCAGTAGGTACTACATCAAGGCAAAGAATGACGCATCGCATGATAGCAGCTTAATTGGGGACTATGGGTCTTCGATGACGTCACTGCTAGACTTCCGCGCCTGCGTCCCGAACCGAGGTCAAGGTCGAAGATACTGACCAAGGAAGTTTAGTCGGTTCTATTATGTAGTTTTTGTCTCACTCAATATCTTTACTAAATATCCGCGTTGAAGAAAATCATGCCGATCTTTAAAAGGTAATAAAGTTTCAATTTCATATTATTTATTAGCTATCACTACTTATGTCTGACTCTACTTCAAAACAGGCTTCGTGTTTATTTCTTCTTACTGGGTGCATTCGTGACGATCGAAAGCAGTACCTAGTAGCCCAGTGAGAATGGCCCCGACTTATGAATTGAATGTCGTGGGCTCGTACCCAGGCTTTACTTTGTGTAAATAATTTCATTATCTTTGCTCTCAAAACGGTGAAGGAAAACACCGTGAGGAAACCGGCATGTCCTCAAACAAAAAAAAATGAAGACACGTAAGGGCCCTTTCCCGCGACAAGATCCCGTTTTTTGCAGGCACGGTTTTTTTGCAGGATCTCGTTTAGTAGTAGTATCCCGTTTAGTAGTATCCTGCAAATCACGGGATTTTGCCGTGGGAAAGAGCCCTTACACCGACCAATCCGCACTGGGTCCTCGTGGTAGTTTACAGCCCAGTTCCTCTCGAAGAGAGGAGGCCTGAATCCCAGCAGTGAGAACATTATATTTTGATAATGCTGTATGTTATAGGTGCAGCCATTATCCTCCTGCCCTTACTCCAATTAATTTGGGTCGCCACAGAGTAGGTCGTCTTCTTCACTTATTTTCGTTGGTTTTCCCATATTCTTTTAAACATCCATAGTCACATTATTTTTCGTTCTTCTCCATAGTAGGTACCTATGGAGAAGAATGAAAAAAAAAACCTTAGTACTACGCTTTGGAATGGCTAACTAGCTTCATGTTTCTGACTGACCGACCCCTTGAAAATTCAAAAGTGCCTGTAACTGGTTTCTTTGAAATAATTGCTCCGAGATTGAGTTTTTTGTTTTTTAGCCTATCCTATCCCACAGCTGGGCAAAGGTCTCCCCCAAGTCCTTCCAGGAACTCTTATCCCGCGCCACCTCGAACCAGCCATCGCAGTACGCGTCCAGGTCAACCCGCCACTGCTTTCTCGACCGACCTCGCGCGCGCCGTCCATAGAGCAACACGGTCCGCCGGCGCCGGTGGCGCCGTCCATCTTTAAGCCCCCATCCATTATAAGGATACTTTTTTCTCAGCGGCCATCGTGCATACGGCAGATGTGCCCCGCTATTCACAATTATCTACTTTAAAACTTTTCTCAAAAGCATTTTGCAGGCACTTTTTAGCTGTCAAAGGAGCGTTATGCCTCTTCCGCATCTTTACCTATGACATGCCATGGCCAACGATTCTCTCACTTAACTTATCAGTCACCCACGAACGCTACGTTTTTTTTTTTTTTATTGCATTTCTCTTAATAGGTACATAGGTATTCTCATAACGCAACGAGCAATATAGATACTACTCAACAGCGTCTCACTGCGATTAGATAAAATTCCAGGGGACATAATTATTGTCCTCTGTACGACTTGTGCCGGTACTCAGTCGTTACTTGGGACTTGTCAACTAACCATGCACGTCAATCGACAGATATAAATTCGAACCCTGTCATTCAAAAAATATGACTGTTTAAATACATTACATTTCTGTTGCTAGTGATATTTAATTGGTTTTTGGGTGAGGTCTCTGAGTGTGGAAATTGTGACTAAGTACAGACGCCAGCACATCAAGCTACTACAATTTGTCAAATTTCTTTGATAGATTTTCAACTCTATCGGTTAAGCATCAGGTTCAAGGTTGATTAGGAAAATTGGAAAGTTTCGGATAGCTTGATGTGAAAACAAATAATAATAATAATAAATCAATTAGTCTGGACCAAACATTTTATAAAATTTCATAAACCCACCAAACTGCGCAACAGTTTGTCGGTGGGATTTTTTTAAATTTAATTTTCCAATGTAAGTGGTAATAGTAAATAAATAAATAACACATTAACACATTGTAGTTTTGCTTACATTCACGATATGCACAGAATTTATCTACTGCATTGAATAGACGGTTCATTATTCCAAAAGATTATTTACTCTGATTTCCATTGTTATTTTGCTTTACTAGATGTGATTGCTAAACTAAATCTGGTAGGCGTTAATTTATATGAAGGAGGTTTGAAAGCAAAAATAACAAAATACATCTGTAAATAACTAATTCTCTGTAAAAAAAAAAAAAACTTTTATACTAGGTTGGTAATATGCTCATAATTTATTTAGTATGTGAATTTTGCAGCGACCGTTTGAGGTTCGCAGGCTAGGCGCTCAGACAAATCTTAGGCCGATATTTTTTACTAGCAGCGCTCCGCGATTTCACCCGCATAAGTTTCGATCCCGTGGGAGTATCGGGATGAAAAGCATCCTATGTGTTAATCCTGGTTGTAAACTATCTGTGTACCAAATGGTTTCTAAATCCATTCAGTAATTTTTGCATGATTGAGTAATAAACATCCAAATGTCTTCACAAACTTTCACATTTATAATATTAGTAGGATTAAGGCCAAGGACTTCCGTAAAGCAAACAGCAGTTAGGAAAAAAACGGGTGTATTAAAGGGCAAACATTACGTCACACGTTAAGAGGGAGTGGTCAAGAGAGTGTGACATCGTGTGACAAAGCGAAGGACGAGTCTTAAGCTCCGTGACGTCACATGCATAAATCTAAAATTTTAAAACTCTAAACCTTAAACGAAAACCTTGTTTTTCTTTATTTTAAGGGCTTTATCGCTGAGCGATACGAGTAACGTCGCCCTGTAACATCAGCACAATCAACTAAACCTAAAAACAGACAATTCTTATTTTAAAACAAAGAATTCCAGTTTGTATAGCTTGTACCGATAAAGGACATAATAAAAAATATACTAAATAATATTCCACAACTTTCACACAACGCCACCTAGTCCCAAACTAAGCGGTGCTTGTGCTATGAATACTAAACAACTGATAAACATACATCTATATTTCTAAATACATACATATTATAGATAAATTACACCCAGGCAAAGATTATTTATTTATTTATTAGTGGAACGCCATACAGCAATTACACAACGGGGCAAAAAATACTTCATATGCTGCTTCCCATCCATCCTGTGCGTGGTGGACATCGAACGGGCGGCGATGGAACACGCAAAGAAAGAAAGAAAAAAAATGATTTTTTTTTTCTCACAAAGAACAAATGGTCGTGCTCATCACACAAACATTTGTCCTGGGTGGGAATCCAATCCACGACCTTGAGTATAGTAGTCAGGGCCACTGACCACTAGATCAACAGGCCTGCCAAAAACAACAACATGCCAGGATAGCATTACACTGTCCAAAATCATACATAGTAAATAGTAGCCAAGTAAATTATATCTCAAAGCCCCATTCCCCACACTGTCCATCAAAACATGTTGCACATCTTCGACTACTCCACATTCTTCACAGCTGGGTGATGTTACCTTTTTCATCAGAAAACCGAACTTCTTTGATGGAATGTGACCGGAGCGAAGTCTTAGTGCCATAACTAAATCCCTTCTGCTAAGCATATTTTGATCTGTCCAATTATACACTGGAAGCTGTGGTTGGATGGTCTTGTACCATATTCCCTTTTTCTGTTGACCTCTGGTTGAAGTATTCACTACACATGTCTGCACACTGCTGTTATATTAATATTTTTACACCCGTCATATGGTTTAATTTAAAATTGCAAAATATAGTATGTGATGACACACATGAAGGGAAGGCACACCAAAAATCATGAAATATGTGTGACTGACGTCACATATGGATGATTTAAACGGGTAGGTATCTACATTAAAACTACATACTTATTATTTTGAAAAATGTTATTTTCAAGATAAAATTAATATAAAGTAACGTTTGTGCAATTCAATGTAACGCACGCGTTTCCTACACAGTACGTGACTGACTAGGTAACACTAAAGAGTCTTGTAACTTGAATTAATAAATGATATAGTAGCGCCTATTTGTCTGCAACTGCAATCAAACGCTCAGGGTACGCACAGGCGCCTTTCTCCCAAGGCGATTTTTTTCGCGCACTGGTTTTTCAACGCACTGTGTAGCGCCGAGAGATGAAAATCCAATGGTGTGTTTTTTTTAGGCGCTCTTTTTGATTGAACGCTCGGCTCAACAACGAGAGTTGAAAATCCAGTGCGCGATAAAATCCCGCAGCGATATTTTAACGTCCCTGCGAACGTTGGCTAAGTTTTTGGAAGAGTCACAAGAATATACCTCATTATGCTTATATAAAAATAACATATAGGTAGTGCAAATACTAAAAGTAATATATTGAACTGATGAACTATTTTTTGTATGTTCCCAAGTAAGCATCGCAGTTGGGGCAGTTGTGTTGCGCATTCTGGCAGGATTCCACGAAGTATGGGATGCATGCGCAGCACACACATACTCTGTAAGAAAGAACATGATATTGTACAGACCCCAGCACATCAAGCTACTACAATCTGTCAAACTTTAATATATTTTCAAGGTTCAAAGTTGATTGGGAAAACTTGTCAGTTTCGGGTAGCTTGATGTGCTGGCGTACATTTTCATTAATTTATTTAAATAAACCTAAGGTAGCAACTGAAGGAACACGGGTGGGTTTTAGTCAGTAAAAGTCTGACACGACCTCCCGCTCCGCCCAGAGCGGGAGAAGTTATTTGATAATTTCCCACACAAAAAAAAAAGGTAGAAGCGCAGTGTAGGAGGGGTGAGGTGACGTGATGCGAGAGCTCAGTGATTCGCCAACTTGTGACAACTATCACACCTCCCGCTCCGCGCTGCTACCTCAGGCAACGTCTCAGTGAGCGGTAGGCCTATAGAGAAACATTCGAAACCTAAGTTTGCATACACAAGAGGGACACACAACGACGACAGAGGCAACTGCAAGCGACCACACGTCGGTGGCGGTCGCCGACAGCCTGGCGCTCGTGTATTTTGAGTACGGTGCTAGAATACACGAGCGGCATGTTGTCTTGAATTTTGTGGGCTGCCTTATCGCAGTAGTAGTGTTACTATTTAATCAGTTTTATGTGTTTTTAGGACCTTTTCTGTATAATAGCCTCAACAAGGTCCTAAGCCTCTATAGCGTAAGCTATAAAAGATGTAATACAATGTTATCACAATATTTAGCGATACTCAATTACACAGACACAGAAAAACTTCTAGAAATTTTGTCATGACGATGATTTATTCCCTCGTAATTATCTACTTTTTAACCGACTTAAAAAAAAGGAGGAGGTTATCAATTCGATTGTATTTTTTTTTTTTTTTTTTAATGTTTGTTACCTCATAATAACCGACTGGGTGAACCGATTTTCATGATTCTTTTTTTATTTGAAAGCTGGTGCTTCCCGTGTGGTCTCATTGTCACCATTTCAATATCTGATGATGGGATCTTGTAGAAATCGGGGGAACTCTTCAATAAATAACAGCAGATTAACCGCGATTGTTGCTATATAGCATATCTAAGCATCGTTTACACCATCACACAACATAATATCACGCCTGTACTCACTACAAAGGTTATATTTTTTTTTTATTATAATAATAATTAATACCAGTAAAACAACCGCGATTGCTGCTATCGCATATGTATGCATTGTTTACGCAATCGCACAACATAACATCACGTCTGTACCCTATAAACGCAGATGCAGCTTCCTGTCACTGATATTTACATAGCAAGTAGTGTTTATATGAATTTGATTGGGGTACCTAGATATAACTAAAAAGTGAAAAATAAAATTTTTTATATAAAAAAAAAATAAGTTTAATTTTGGAAGTCGGTGTCGTTGGTTCCGCATTTTGGTTTTTTGACACCGACTTCCGAAATTAAACTTATTTTTCACTTTGTAGTGTTTTTTTGGAAGTCGGTTGTTTTTTTTTATATAAAATTTTGTACATTTACATAAGCTAGTTGTAGGTTTTAATACACTGTATATTAACATAAGCTAGGCTTTTTCTCATAGTTGTTAATAGATTATATTTATATCAGTTGTAGGTACTTAAAATTTCAATGTCCCAATGTAATTGAAATGTAAAGCCTGGCCTGAAACACAGGTTTTAATAAACCTAGATCGGGCGGGTCGCTACTTAACATTCTGATCCATCATTCCGATCCATCATTACTGTTGGCTACATGTACACTTTTTGTAAACGTTTTTATTAAATTAAATTTATTATTAGTTCTAGTATTAGTTTTCTATGGGCATATCAGTTATACAGTTAAATGCATATCAATTTTTGTATTTTGAACTTTGACGTTGTCGGAACAAAGTTCTAAATTGGTGCGTTAGTTTTCAACTTGGGTTTCAAAATATATTTTTTTTTTTTTCGTAATAAGTCCAAATCAAAGGTATACTCACAAACATAAGAGCAACGCCATTAGATGTGTGTGCGTGCCAGCTTGCAACGTAACATTGGTGCGAATGGAGGCGCCGCAAGACGGACACGTCACTATGCACGGCTCAGGACCCAGAGGTATTTGGGACATAGAACAAAAGGGTACTTGGGGCATAGGACTCAAGGGTACCGGGACTTCTTTGGGCATAGGTTCCGGTGGATAGTTCGTCATTTTTATTTCCTGGAACATAAAAAGCTAGAATTTTATTTCGCGACTATCTGAAATATAATCAGAGTAGTAAACGAAGCATATGGGAACAAACACAATTTGACAACATACACCACACTCTTCATTAGCTCTCTAGTAGGGACTAGAAAGGTGATTAAGAATGTGGTGGCTTGGGATTTGATTTCCAGAGTAGGGAACTCTGGAACTCAAATCCCGAGCCCCAAGAAACAGACTGTATCGTTTGGGGCTCACTGTCCACTAACTCTATATGTATCTTAGCTGTAGGTAACCTTTTCATTTGTGTTCCAATGTTGAATATGGAGGTCAATTTTGAAAAAAAAAAATGACATACAGCCGGTCGATTCTGTAAAAATTTCACCGTGAAAACGTGCGTGGAGTGAGCTGTCAGTATCAGCCCTGACTGATGCTAGGGATTGACCAAGAAAATTTATTTTACAATCATAATCGGGATTTTAGTAATATTTTTTATGCTAGTTCTATTGATCATTTCATATAATTTCAAAGCTAGTATTTCAGTTGCCAAAACATTGCTACGTAAGGAAAAAAAAACAACATAGAGATTCTGACTAAGTTTCTGTTTTGCTATTTTATTTTAAGACCCCACAAAATAGTAAGGTTTTGGCAACTAAAATACTAGGTTTGAAATTATATAAAATGATCAATAGAATTAACATAAAAAATATTATTAAAATCTCTATTATGATTGTAAATATATGCTTGGTCAATCCCTAGTATCAGGTGGGATAACACTGACAGCTGACTCCACGCTCACTTCACCTACGTTTTCACGCGGAGATGATTATAGAATCGCACTGCTGTACCGTGTGACATGTCAAAGCCCTTGTTGTGAGGGCGTCAAATATATATTTTTAAATAAATAGGTTTAAAGTTATAAAAGAAAATGATGAAACAAACAAACAAACAAACTTACAATCGCAGTTACCCACGCATTTTACTAGGATCTACGGGCGTATCCAACTCCTTATCACTTAGAATATAATAGAATAGAATAGAATACTCTTTATTATGTACACCCACGGACTAGAAAAAAAAGAAAAGAAGAAAAAAAAAATTGTTTCTAATCCGTGTGTACACCATATATAAATTACAGACATACATATTAGTATACGTTCAGGGCTCCAACTAAGAATGAACTATAACACGATTTGAAAGTTGTCCCTAATACAAATTCGAATGGGGCCCGTATCTTCGTTGACATTGACAGAGTTAGAGTCTTGTTTGCCAACACGTCTTCATGTTTTTTAATTGTTTAGATTAGTATTTTGCGGAAGTTACAATGTTTAATCATCTTAGTATACATAACGAGAAATAATGCGCAAATGGACGCACTTTAATAATTATGTAGTGTAATAATTCATAATAATATTATACGTGTGTGTTTCAGGAAAATAATATAGTAAAGTAGATATCCGAGGATGTATGATGACTTTACTAAGTGTATTTTTTCCTCTATACAACTCCTATACTTTTCCTCATTGGTTAAATGGTCGTAAATTACAATTAAAAAAAACAACCTGTATCCTACACAAACTGTTTTTATTGATTACTAGCTGCGCCCCGCGGTGTCACACGTATGAGTCTCGATCCCGTGGGAATATGGGTATAAAACGTATCCTATCCTATCCTATCCTATATCCTATCCTAATTGCAGGTCTACTCATGTGCCGAATTTCATCCAAATCCGTTTTGCCGTTTTAGCGTGAAAGCGTAACAAGCAAACATCAAAAATCAAACGTTTTCTCTTTCTAAGCCTACTCTTTCCAAAGCACGATACTTCAAACCGGGTAAAATGAATAATATACTAAAAGAAATTACCTGACTATGATTCACTCACTACTGTTATTTATCACAGTTTATCCACTACTACTTGACTTTGTCCAAATAAAAACTAAAAATAGATACCTATTCATGGTAGATATCTTATACTCGGTGAACCCTGATTCTGTAGCTCACTCGTTATCGGGATTGTTTTCATTTCAACAGAGCATAAAAAAAAACATTGCGTTGTTTTAGTGGTTGAACAAAGCTATGATTAAAATAATATTGTAATAGTATATGAATTCATCCAGTGGATAAGACCCCGCTTCTCATGCACGAGATTGTGGGTTCAAATCCGGGCAAGTAACAATGACAATTTTTCAATCTTTCTAACCTAGTGGACAGAGTGTAGCAGTATAGATATTATTATGAAATATATTAAAAAAAGAACAGTAGACTGGAAAAATGAATATTTTATTCCGCTTAGGAATATTTTAGCAGAGATTTTTTGGGATATTTTTTAAAAATGTTTTACCGGCTTTATTTACAAAAAAATCTAGGTAAAGTACCGACGATTATGAACAGTTAAGAGAAGAGAATCATGTAGGTAAAGGAGTGTATAGAAAGTTAGGTAGTACGTTCTACTGAAAACCGTCCTATGAGATTACGAATAGAATGGTAAAAGTTCACAAACTAGGAGAACGAGATCATGAAGAAGATATTTTTACTTACAACGTTTATCTTCATTTTATTTTGATATCTTCTTTATGACCTAAGCTAGCTGTTCTTCTGGTACTATGACTATTCTGTTCATAATCTCTGGTCTGGTCTTCTCTATCCGTGGCGAAACTCCACTTTTGTTCAGGTTCTCGGTTATAGTGGTAAATCGGAAAGTAACCCAAAATGCAGGCCCAGGCACAGTTTGGGAGTTGGCATCCGGTCTTTTCTGGTGTTCTTGTAAGAAATGTGAATGACACCATGAACCTTCGTATTGACTTTCTTGCTTGTTTCATGTTTTTATTTATTTTATTCAATCTGGTCACTTTTAATGCAAATTTGACAAAGTAGGAGTACACAGCATGAGACTAAAAATACTTTAAAAATTAATTCAGTTTGTTACAAAAAAAATAGCCCTCAGCGACTCAATACATTGCCAAACATACGCTTCGCGTGTAAACTGTGGTACCGTCTAAAGAAAAGAAAAAAAGAAAAATATTTTATAATATTTCGTGTTTTTCTTAGCTGTCGGCTACCGCAAGCGACTGCTTGAGGATCGCGCGCACTTTGCGAGGCTTTCTTGACTTTTTTGAGAGAGGCAAAAGAGCTCAATTACTTTAATATGCTTATAAAATAACATTGATTCCTTTTTTCTTTTTGTAATATGCCACAAAAATAAATTAGGAACTAATGAACTATCGGCGGAAGGTTCCCAAATAAGCGTCGCACTCGGGGCAGTGGTGATCCGCGTTCTGGCAGGAGTCCATGCAGTATGGCAGGCATGCGAGACATATACATAAACTGCAACAAAGAACAGAATTGTATATAAGACGTAGGGACATCTATACACCTATGCTCACAATGCACTTGCGTTTGCAAGTGCATTGTGTTGTATTGTGAAACGTATCAAGCGCGGTTGCGCTTGATACGTTTTTAGGGTTCCGTACCAAAATGGTAAAAAGGAACCCTCATGATGCGTCTCAGTCTGTCTGTCCGTCCGTCTGTCACAGCTGGATATCAAAATATGTATATTTTTTTTGCAACAGGGACTGAAAGGGTGTCTTAATAATACGAAGTGGGGCTACTAGGGCATGTGGGGTATCATATGAAAGAGCGCTGCTTGCACATTCTCAAACATCTTTTTTTTTGCCGCATCATTTTAACTTTAGACGAAAAATGTAAAAAAAAATACCGTTCCCCCTTATCTTCAAAGTTTGCATAGAGATAAATCTGAAATTATTCTATGTGATAGAAGTTTATGTAAAAATTACAGGAAAATAAAACGATGTCTCTAAGTAGCACACTCTTTCAGAAATCATCAACAAAAATTACTTTAGTTCCACTATCGGTGAAGAGATGGCGCTGACCTAAAACGGCAATACTCTACACCGCAGTGTCAAAATTCTCTGACGAATGTAGGCCTCGCCGATGAAATTTTGTTATATATGATGGTACGGAACACTCGGTGCGCGAGTCCGACTGTCTCCCGACAGGTTATTTTGTGAATTTCACATTATAATTGCGTCGAAACTGTCGACTCACTCGTAAAGCTTGGGTTTAGGACAGCGGTAGCCGCCTGTCGCCACATTATGACCGCAATGACGCCCGTAAGTGACGGTACCGGAGTTTGACTTTACAGTAAAAAAAACCATTTTACGTATGTAACATCAATGTACCTACAAAGTATCAAAATGTGATAAGTTAAACTTCTTTTTCTACTCACCAACATAAGAGCAATGCTGCAAGATGGGTCTGCGTACTGGGTTGCCTCGTAACCGCGGTGAGGATGGAAGCGCCGCAAGACGGACAGGTCACCGTGCACGGCTCGGGACCAAGGGGTACTTGAGTCATTGGGCTCATTTGATTTAGGGGTACTTGGGACATTAGAGGCATTTGATTCTGGGGCATTTGGGGCATTGGATTTCGTGGCATTTGGGACATTTGATACGGAGGCACTTGGGACATTTGATTCAAAGGTACTTGATATGTTACTGGCATTTGATTCTGGGGTATTTGGGACATTTGGGTCATGCGATTTAGAGGTACTTCCGACATTTTTTTAAACCCTGGAACATAAAAGATACGGTCACAGCATAAGTTGATGTGCTTAGTTATTTGCGCATTATGATCTTTAAAGTTTATGCTGCTTTGTGGCTTTTAGGTGTCCAAAGACGGTCTCAGGTTGCTGCGTGCTGAGTCCAGGTTTACGTGCATATAAATGCTTGGTCTATTTTAATACAAGTACGCACCTCCCAAAGTGTGTAACCACCTTAAGGGCTTGGAGTCGACACGCACAGAAATAGAACGGGAGCTTGGTATCCGTCGTTTTCGTGGTATTTCCGTGGTATGTTTTGAATGCTTTGTTATAGAAAAAACCCAGGAAAACTATTTTTATGTACAGTAGATAATTATTATAGGTAAGTACGTATTTATTACCCGTACCTGCTATGTATCATTCTATTATTATTTGAATACATGTGAATGTGGAGGTTTAATATGAGTTATTTATCCGTTTTATCCTTTATATTATACAGCGGCCGGCAAAAGTCAGTTGAAATCCATGGTTATACAATTCAAACGATCAAACGAATATGTGTCCTGTTTATTTCGACTTCCGATGAACAAAAGCATAGCGATGGCATCATATTACATTCTTCGAAATTCTTATCACGTTTTTTTTATAAAACATCACAATACAAATAAAGCTACCAGTCCTTGCTGTCAAAAGTCAGTTGAAATATAATTCTCGACACGATCGGACGTGTAATTTTGCCTCTCGATTATCATTATTGCCATTTTAAGAAATAGTATCGAAAAATATTTCCGTAGTCGATCAAAAGTATTGACCTTTGTCCAAAAATGCCTGTAAGTCGGAAGTTAAGTGTAGCTGAAAGAGTAAAACTTGTCAGTGATTATGAAAGACTTAAAAACTACAGTGCTGTAGGACGATTGTTTAAAATAAGCCTTCGTTATTAGCGCACCACAACATATTTAAAGTATGCATTTTAAATGCTAAATGGCAAATGTAGTCCAAAATAATTATGATAAATAAAACACTTCTCCGTCTTAACACTCTAACTCAAGTGTATCATAATTCATAATAGACGCCACATGTTTATCGTTAACTCTTGGGTCTCAGCGATCGCTTAGCTATCGCTCAAAAACTTCGATATCGTTTCGTTAGCGCTTGTCAAAACTGTAACTTGGCTACCATTTGTATGGGATGTAAAGAAAGAAAGAAAGAAAGAAAGAAAATGCGTTTATTGGCATTACATCAAAATAAATACACATTCAATCTATAAAACAGTAAACAAAGACTATAATGCCAAAAGGGCCTCAGCTCAGCATAATGTCAGATGACAACACAGTGTGTATCACCTGACGCTGATTTTCAGCTGCAACCCACGAGTGCCATACGCTGGAATAACAAACACATAAGGAAGTGTGTGTCCGTTATAATTTAGAGAATAAATTAAATATGATAATATAGAAAAGCTCATACAATATCAAATAAAATGTTGTGACATACATGTGTGAGTGTGTTGTATTGTGATTACTGAGAAACCAAAATAAATAACCAATATGTGCGTATTACCTACATAGAAATAAAATAAATAGGAAGTATGTATAAGACAAAATCGTGTGACCATATTGTTTTTTTTAAACTACGAAACGAACTTTCATGCGATTTTATTTTCATTTAGAGTATGGACAATAATAATTGACTAATAAAAAATTAAACTCATTGAAATTAAAACTTAAAAGCTAATAATAATAAAATCGATAAAATAGGTATTATTGATAAAATTAATAAAAATGATAAATTGATAAAATAATTTGGCTTATATGGCAGATATGTCGGCTCGAACATTTTCAAAATATTTTTGGTGACTTAAAAGAAATTCTTTTAATTTCAATTTGAATGTCGAGCAACTTTTACAGTACTTTATGGGAGGAGGGATATTGTTCCAGCATTTAGTAGCTGCGTAGCGAAAACTGCCTCTAAAGGCCGCCGACTTGTGCTGTGGGATGGAAAGCTGTTGAGAACATTTTCTTCCCTCACCGATTTTATGTCTTCTTGTCCACGATAGTTTGTCATATAAGTAAGAAGGGGAGTGAGACTTAATAATACCGAAGAGTAAGTTCGCCAAGTGGAGTTTACGTCTAGCTTTCATTTTTAAAATGTTGTGTTCATTGAGAAAAGGTGTAACATGTCCCCTAAAGGGAACTTTAAAACAGAAGCGTGCACAGGCGTTTTGAAGTCTTTGGATCATTCTTTCAGTTTTTGACAGTAGCCGTTGGCCATAGACCGTGTCCGCATAATTTAACTTAGATAAAACCAAAGACTCCACAAGCAAGACTCGCAATTCCTCACTAAGATAGGGGCGGGCCTTGTATAATATCTTAAGTCTATAAAAGCAATTACGGATTGACTCGGACACGTGTTTGTGAAAACGAAGTTCCGTGTCCATGATAACACCTAGATTACGTGCTTCGTAAACTCGTTCGATAGGCTCTCCCATAACAGTCACACAGTTGGCACAAGGTTTAATCCTACCTAACTGTTTATCGGTTCCAAAAAGCATATACTTGGTTTTTGTAGGGTTCAGGGCAAGCGTGTTGGCATTGGACCATTGGACTATATTTTCAAGATCTGTATTTAGATCGTTTAATGCTTGTTCATAGTCTTCCGGCTTAAATGATATATATACTTGTGTATCATCTGCATAAATATGGTAATGGCATTTATTTATTATTTTAATTATATCGGCACAGTACAAAATAAACAATACCGGCCCAAGTATCGAGCCCTGTGGAACCCCCCTTCCTACTGAGCGATGTCCAGAGACAGATGTTGAGCCGTCCGCCCGTCGTATTTCAACGAATTGCGTACGATCGCCAAGATAGCTATCAAACCATTTGATTGTGTCCTCGTCAAATCCATAAAAAACCATCTTTGACAATAATAGAGGAACGTTAATACAGTCAAACGCACGTGAAAAATCAAGCAACACCAAAAGAGTGCACAACCCACTATCCTGAGCTGACAAGATATTGTCTGTCACATCCAACAAAGCCGTGGTTGTACTACGGCCCTTCCTAAAGCCCGATTGAACATCCGGGAGGATTCTATTTGTCTCTAAAAAATCGACCAATTGCGCACAAACTACTTTTTCTAAGACTTTAGAAAGTACCGGCAGTATACTAATGGGTCTAAGATCTTTTATATCCAATGCATTAAGAGTCTTCGGCAATGGGTGCACTTTGGCAATTTTCCATACCTCAGGGAAAGATGAGGATGTAATAGATGTATTTACTAAAGCAGTCACGGCGTCCAAAGTCGCAGGCAGTGTTAGTATTATCATATTTATTGTAAGGCCATCGCAACCTTCAGCATTCGATTTAATAGTACTCAGTATGTTCGCGATTTTATTTCGTGTTGTAGGTCTCAAACTAAACGTAGAACTACTATTTCGCGTGGATTCAAAAAATGCAAGTAATGAATTACTGACTGTATCCGCACCCGGCACATTCAGAAAATGGTCACAAATTTTGTCGGGATCGTTAAAGTGCAGAGGTAATTCCTTGTGTTTAGTTGGGAGCAGGGTAGACTTTAGGTTTTTCCAGAGGGCTTTGGAGTTACTTATTTGACTGTTAATCTTATGTTTATAGTACGCTGACTTTTCGTAAAATAGGGACCTAGAAACAAGTGACTTCAATTCCTTGTAATATATTTTTTTTGAATCCGATTTTTTGTTTTTTAAATGCTCTGCATGTGCCTTATTCCTCAAATTCATCATGAATTTAACATTGTCAGTAATCCAAGGGTAACAATACTCCTTCACAACACTATTTTTAGAGGTGCATGGATGTCGAACAGCGTAAGTAAGTTCGAGTTAAATTCGCTGACCATAGTATTAATATCTTGCAGCTCGGTCACCGCTTTCCAATTAAGTAGCTCGAGATCCTGATCAAAATAATCTTTATTAATGTCCTTTAGTGGGCGATAAGTGATGGTTCGCGACGGAATTTTCAGGCGTTTAAAACTAAATTCGCCGGAAATCAACGCGTGCGCACCTAGATCCGGTATTAAATCAACTGATAAAGAGCGTAGCTTAACATTTGTACAGATGATGTCTATCAGGGAGTTACCATGCACAGTAAAATGCGTGGGTGACTGCACCAGTTGTTTCAGACCTAGGCAATTCAAAAATGAGACCAATTTGTCCGTCTTTGAGTCTGTGCCACTAAGCATGTTTATGTTAAAATCACCCATTAGTATCGTGTACTCACATTTCGTTAGGGAGTTTAATGAACCAGATACAGCGTCTAGGAAAAGATCAACATCTTGCCAGGGCGGGCGGTAGGCGGTACCTATTGCCAACTTAATTCCGCGAACACTAATAGTTACCCACATCTGCTCGACCGTGGTGTGCAATGGGCTGACAGAGTACGAGTGGGTTCGAACATTAATACCGTGCTTGATATAAAAACCAACACCGCCACCACGTCCCTTCTTAACAGACAATGGGCGCGGTATATGCCGTAGCCTGTATCCAGGTACGCAGGGCGCGCGCCCTTCTTCGCCTGTTCGCAGCCACGTCTCATTAATGGCCATAATATCGACGTCCAAACCCAGTAATGCTGCTATAAACTCGTCATGTTTCGTGCCCAAAGAACCCGCGTTCCAAAAACCAACCTTAAGGTATGTAGTAGACATCATTGAATATATAATTTACTAACGATAAATAAAAACATCACAGAATATACTAAATAAAAGAACTCACAGATTGATACACGATGCATGTTAACATGATTGTTATGGTAAATAAATAAAGTGTAGTGTAAGTGAATTATTATAAGCGGGATTGAAAAAATATATAAATATGGTCTGGCACCGTAGGCAGCGTAGATTTTAGGTAAAACATGGCAACTTAAATAGCTAAAAATGCCAACAGCATGACAGTGACAGGAACATGTATAATGAATTGAACAATTTATCTCAATAATAGCGAAAAACAAAAAGCACGCATTTATCGACATGCAGCAATGAAACAAAAATAAGCTAGATAGTAAACAAAACAAAGGACTAATTTGAACATTTTGACGTAGCACCGTGCAATGCGACCATAAAACATGAAAAACGTTGACGGCAATTGCTACTTTATACAAGAACAAACCTACTGAGCGATGAAAAAACGTGTGATGTCCTTTTCCGTTCGGATGTGCACAACCGACTTTCCCTCCTCTTTACGCGCTAGTATGCGGCCATCTTTAGTCCAAGTGTACTTCCATTCCAGGCGACTAGCAGCTTGGCGAGTCTCGTAGAATAATTGCCTGTTAGTTTTAGTCAGGCGCTCGTTGAGGTAGATGCGGTGTGGCGCTCCCGGCACTTCGATGTCGGCAGTAGTAAGGTTGCGGCGGACGCGTGCGGCACTAAGCAAATTTTCACGCGTCGCGCGTCTTGCTAGTCGCACAACGATGATTCGAGGGCGGGACGCTTCACCTTCGGTGTGGTCACGCCGAACATTCCCAACACGTTTAGCAAAAACGATGTCTTGTTCTTCGAGCTTAATCGCTAGTTTGAGTGCAAGGGTGTTAATCAACTGTACCGGGTTTTCCCCGCTAGACTCCGTAACGCCAGAGAGTTGAACATCGTTTAGCAGTGACTCTTGTTCACGTTCATTCAGCTGCTGCTGGAGTTCCCCAATTGTTTCCTCCAGTTGAATTAAACGTGGGGAATTTGTTGGCTCGGTATTCTCTTCGAGTTCTTTAACACGACATTCCAGGGTGTCCATGCGGTTATAGCACTTATTCACCTTGTCATCCAGACCTGAGAATTCATCTCGAAACTGACGTATTTCATCTCGCAAGGCATTAACCTCACTGCGGAGACCACGGATTTCCATCGCCAAGCTGATCTCTTGAATATCCGGTGTATTATTTATTGATGTAATGATTTCAGCTTTATCAGTGGGGCTGGCCCCTGCTGGACTGGTGGATGAGCTTGACTCCTCTGTTCCCTTCACAGGGGTTTGAGAGTTGTCTACCCGAGGCACCTTTGCCTTACATCCAGGGCACATCCAGTTTGCCGAGAATGTTGCTGTGGGAGCAAGGTTGACGCAGACTCGGTGATAAAATCCCGGACATTTCGAGCATTTTGTGCCGTCATTCGCTGCCAAGAATTTTCCGCAAGCTCCGCACTTTGGCATACTTGATATTCAAGATCAAAAAACCGTGACCAACAAATGTAAGAATCACAAAAAGAGTACGATGGCGCGGATTCGAACCCACACCTTGCGACTTGTGAGGTATGATCTTAACTGCTCTCACTGTGTGGATACTCAATGTACTTGGTAAATTATTTGACCCTATATCAGACGGATGACAATTAAAAGAATAGTGAGGGTGTGATAATACTGTTTCTAGTACAAATACACAATCACCTGCACTGAACTGACACTTTTAGATGTTATTTTATGGTTTGTTTTTATTGTTATTCCACTGTTTATTATCGTTGTATTATTTGAAACTATTAAAGTTAGAGTCACAAGAACCGCATATATGAGTTTCTAAAATCCAAACTTCACTAATTACTACTACAAAATAATTTGTGCGATCAACGTAGCGTATAAATGTAGCGATCAACGTTGTAGAAACGATTACATTTCATTCTACAATTTTTAACGAGTAAACATGGCTACGAATTTTCTATTCGTTTGTTCTGACCACGTGACTTAACGTTGAGATGATGTCATTCCTATACATTTGATAAGTTTTCTACTAGCGTTATCGCTTGTAGATTGTCAACTTGGCTAAGCCTACTGAAGGCGTCAGAAAAATAGTTAAAAAAGTACATGTGAATCAACACTTACAGTTGAGCCGCGGTGTAGCCGTCCGAAGGTCACTTCTTCTGTAACTGATCGGTACATCATACAACTTTGTAAAAAAAATCCAGGTTAAACTTTGCTCTAAAATATAAGGATAAATCGAAAGATTTTTGGGAACGGGTTATTTTCAGTGATGAATCTAAGTTTGATCTTCGGAAATCATCGAAGACAAGTAATTTGGAGATGTGTAGGTGATAATCCATTCAGAGATTACTATTTACAACCAACTATAAAACATGGCGGAGGTGGTGTGGTAGTATGGGGATGTTTTTCATGGCATGGTGTGGGAAAATTGCACATATTTAATGTGAAATGACTGCACTCGTGTACTGTGACATATTAAAAGCAAATTTAAAACTGTCGACAAGAGCTATGGGGTTGGATAAAAAGTTTATCTTTCAACACTATAACAATCCAAAGCAGACGGCTAAAAAAAACAAAAGAATTTTTGACGGATAATAACATCAAAGTACTGCCGTGCGATTCTGTAACCATCTCACCGTAAAAGCTTGGGTGAAGGGAGCGTGGAGTGAGCTGTCATTCGCCAGGGATTAACACTATTAAGTGCTCACTTCACTTATGATTTCACGGTGAGATTTTTACAGAATCGACCGGCTTGACTGACCTTCGATGTCGCCAGACCTCAATCCCATCGAGCATTTATGGGACGAATTGGATCGTCGGATCCCCAAATCCCCACGCAAAAATAAAACTGACAAAGTTACCGACAAATATTTAAAAAAAAAACTCGTGGAATCGACGCCTAAAAGACTCTCAGCTGTATTAAAAAACAAAGGAGGATACACCCGATATTAACGAATTATGTACATTTTTTTTTACTACATTTAAAGTAATTTCAACTAACTTTTGACACTCAATATTTTCTAAAATTAATTACAAATTCAGTTGTATTTCGACCTATGTTCTTGGGGGATAGTTGTTGAGTTTCATGAGCACATTCACCTCCTTCAGGGTTGATACCCCCTTTCCGTTACACGCTGTATATTTAATATCAGAAAGTGTAGATAGTCGAACAAGAAATATGTTTTGTATGTTTAGATTTCATTTAATAAGCCTTTATGCACGTTTCCTATATTCCTGATATATTGTAGTTTCAACTAACTTTTGCCGGCCACTGTATATATATATTATTTGTATTACTTATATATTATTTGTATTTATCCCTTTTTGTTTGTTTTTCTCTTAGACCAATGGACCATATCACACAAATAAAATGATAAAATTTACCTAGAAACACTCGAATGCAACTAAAAAAAAAACGTTGAGAATGCACAGCTGCACACTAAGGTATAATATATATAATATATCACTTCTACCTAACAAGACTTTTTTTATGGTTTGATTATCAAGTTACGCTCGCTAGGATCTGAGGCTTTTGTAATACTACAGTTTGCTTCAGCAGGTTAATGCCTAGTCACCGAAAACAGGAAAATCGCTCGGAATATGATTCCTTTGTTAAAACTAATTCTATACACTAACTTTTGCAAGCGGCTTCGCCTGCGTGGAGCTCAGAAATTATCCCTGAGTAACGTTCTACCGCTATAAAAAGTATTCTCTCCAGTCCCAAGTTATAGTCTACCTCTGTGCCAAATTTCATCAAATTCCAAGGAAACAGTGAGACAGATGGAGACAGTTTCACATTAATTTATAATACTTACTTGTTATTAGTATGGTAAAAAAGTCGGTTTTAGTACAGGATTTTGATAAGTGAACCTATTTATAAAAGCAACGGAAAAATTTTCATCATCACTACATAGTATAAAACAAAGTCGCTTCCCGCTGTCTGTCCCTATGTATGCTTAAATCTTTAAAATTACGCAACGGATTTTGATGCGGTTTTTTTAATAGATAGAGTAATTCAAGAGGAAGGTTTATATGTATAATACATGCATAATATAGTAGAGAAACACTGATCATTTTAGGGGTTTCTAATATGATGTCGTAAATAAACACATTTTTTTGCGCTTACATTGCAAACGCTGGCTTAACCGTACGAGATAGATCAAAATAATGTACTACAGTATTGTACACCTAGAAAAGGGTCTACAAAAAAGTCCGCGAAGAGATAGACATATGCATGTCTATCTCTTAGGGATAACCCACAATAACCATTTTTTATCCTATACTTTTTAAGAGAAATAATGGCTCTAAAATTATCAGTGTTTCTCTACTATATTATGCATGTATTATATGCATTTAACCTTCCTCTTGAATCACTCTATCTATTAAAAAAAACCGCATCAAAATCCGTTGCTTATTTTTAAAGTTCTAAGCATACATAGAGACAGACAGACAGCGGGAAGCGACTTTGTTTTATACTATGTAGTGATAGAGATCAGCATTGCACCCGTGCGAAGCCGGGGCGGGTCGCTAGTAATTAATAAATGGGACAACCATGAATAAATTATAATATAGCCGTCGAGTTAGAAACACCACCTTGCGCTCCATAACTCAAGTAGCGGACGTTGGAGAAAAAACAGTCAGGCTGAAGTGGAAGTTGTCCGGACACGTCTCACGAATGCACCCGGAGAGATGGGCAAAAATCTTCACTCACTGGACGCCTGAGGGAGGACATCGCTGTATGAAAACGTAATAGGCAGGTACCTATTACGTTTTCATACACGATTTTTTTTCTCCAAGACCAAATGGTCTTGGAGAAAAGAAATCTTTGTATTTAGATATCATCGTCTGCCTAGCCTTTTCCCAACTATGTTGGGGTCGGCTTCCAGTCTAATCGGATGCTGCTGAATACCAGTATTTTACATGGAGCGACTGCCTATCTGACCTCCACTTTATTTATTTATTCCTTTATTTCAGGCAACTATAGGGCCCATAAAAAAACAATACATACTACATGTATTGTTTTTTCTATTAATTAGAGAATTCCACAGTATCCATTGTGTTGATATAGTATAAATATAATTATTTTTCAATCAAATAAAAACACCGCAATGGATAGTTAAGGTTGCATGGTCGAAAGGATACTTACATGAAGGGCAAATTTTACCAAACTTTTATACCTAAAATAAGTCTTATCCTTTTTTGAATTTTTGACAGTTTTTTCGTACTAGAGCTGTCAGACGTCATTTAAAAGATAATATCTGACTTTGGTAAAAACAGCCCTTAGCGAGTAGGAGCAAACCAGTAAATAAGATAAGCCTTATTTATGAAATTTTATTTCTTTTAACCATTTCCAATCCTGGCGGTCGATTCTATAAAAATCTCACCGTGAAATCATAAGTGAAGTGAGCACTTAATAGTGTTAATACCTACCGAATGACAGCTCACTACACGCTCATTTCACCCAAGCTTTCACGGTGAGATGGTTACAGAATCACACGGCAGTTGATAAAATTCTGAATTTCTGGAGACAATCTTTGCTCAGTACAAATTACATAACATTATAAAAGTAGGTACAAAAGATAAAATGAATATTCGAAACATCATTCATGAGAACGGCTAAACTATCGCTTGTAAGTCCCCAAATAAGCGTTGCAGTTGGGGCAGTAGTGGTCCGCGTTCCTGCAGGACTTCATGCAGTATGGAAGGCAGCTGCATAGCAGACCGCAACTATAACAACAAACATTCAACTATAAACAACTTATAAGCAGTGATAGGAATAGGTAGTGCCTGTTTGCCTATACTTCGAAGAACAGAGACAAGAAACGGAGACTTCCTTAGGACTAAATTTTTTCCGGGACATCTGTCCCGAAATTCGGGACAACACTTTTAACACTCTCAGCGCCGCGATTTTCTAGAGAAGCGGGCTATGTGGGCGGCCGGTGGACCACATAGCGCTGAGAGTGTTAAATACATTAAAAAAATATGTTATTAGGAATAAGTAATTCGTCTATATTTACCTAAAGTTTGCGACTAGACATAACATTTATAATGTATAACTCCATAATTATTATTATTTAAAAGTGTTGATTGTTTAAAAGTTTAGGCAAATAGGCACTACCTATTCCTATCACTGCTTATAAGATAAAGGCACAGTTCACAGTTATAATCTTCCTTCTGATTACTGACAAAATCACAGTGATCTTTATTTCAGTTGCAATAAGGTTGCTGTTGGTTTGTGACCTTTTTTTCGTTGCATTAAGATTGCTGTTGGGTTGCTGCCACTGACAAGTCCACCAAAATCTCAGTGATCTTTATTTTAGTTGCAATAAGGTTGCTATTGACTTGCTGCCACTGATAAGTCTGCCTTTGGCAGACTTATCAGTGGCAGCAAGTGCCAGTGATTTTTAGACAACGTGTAACGTTAAATGTGCAAAACCTCAGACACCCCAACTGATATGTAATTCAATTGACCTATTTTAGAGAGAAAATAAGTCATTAAAAAAAATTATATAGGATTTATGTGCGGTTTTAGTTTTACTGGCCATTCTGATCATTTCTTGCGTCTGCGACGACGCTTTATCGAGGGAGGAGTCGTCACCGGGCCGCTGCGCCGCACTGACATTGGCTTACTTGACCTATTAATAAATAGACACGGCAACGTTTTTAATGAAGATTTTTTTGAAAAATGTGACCTATATTAAAAAGTGGTTTAATTAATTCTGCTCGTTATTCTGATGATACTATTTTCAGGTTTTGCGCATTTAACGTTACAAGTTGTATACATTCCAATATGGTTGCTGTTGGGTCGCTGCTGTCAGAAGTAAAATGACTGTATGATCAGGTCAACCTTCATACATATGATCTGATCAAAAGCTTTTCTTCAAAAACTAAGTACAGAGTGAAAAAATTGTAAGTAACTTTATAGTTTCCTTTTTTTTTGTTTTTACTGCCTCGTTGGTCTGGACTGGATCTTGGGTTTGAATCCGTCTCATTATAGAATGAGAATAAGTTTTTCAACTAAATAATAATAATCCACAACTTACACACAACGCCATCTAGTCCCAAACTAAGCAGAGCTTGTGCTATGAGTACTAGACAACTGATAAACATACATATATATTTCTAAATACATACGTAAGTATTATAGATAAATTACACCCAGACAAAGAACAAATGATCGTGCTCATCACACAAACATTTGTCCTGGGTGGGAATCGAACCCACGACCTTGCGCATAGTAGTCAGGGTTTAGGTTTTTTTTTGTTCAGGTTTCATAAATATGAACATTACAGTATTGTATCACAGACACCAGGCGCCTTCCAAGATAGTTTACATAAAAAAATTAAAATTAATATTAAGTAGCCCGAAGTTTGCCCCGTTCCCCCTTATTACATGGGAAAAACTAAAACGTAACTGGTAAAATAGGTATACGACTACCTATGCCTTTGAGGATTGCAAGAATTATGTTACGTTATGTTAAAAGTCGTTCAAGCTTAAGAAGGATGATGTATTCCTTATTTACGTTAGCAATTAAGTACTTCGATGTACGATTTCTAGTCTGTCAAAGGCTATTATTAACAAAAAAAAAGGAAAAAATATATACTTACAGCCGGTCGATTCTGTAAAAATCTCACCGTGAAATCATCATAAGTGAAGTGAGCACTTAATAGTGTTAATCCCTACCGAATGACAGCTCACTCCACGCTCATTTCACCCAAGCTTTCACGGTGAGATGGTTAAGAATCGCACGGCAGATCACTACATAACAGCGCTGCCATGAGATAGGTCTTTATGTTGGTGTCCCTCATATTCATATACATTTATTTGCATTCCACAAGGTATAACAAAATGTTAACAAAAGGCTTAGAGCTAAAAGCCGTTGTAGACCTTGTCATGGCACAGTAAAAATTATTGTTTGATACATAGCTATTACTCAAAAAAAAATCTAAATCGTAGAAACAAAAAAAAAAAAATATAAGTACATGAAAACTGAATAATTACATTCACATAAAAAGTTAATAACAATCATCATCATCTGCCTAGCCTTTTCCCAACTACGTTGGGGTCGGCTTCCAATCTAACCGGATGCAGCTGAATACCAGTATTTTACATGGAGCGACTGCCTATCTGACCTCCACAACCCAGATACTGGGTAATACGATGCCTCTTGGTAAGACTGGTTGTCAGACTTTCGGGCTACTGACGACCCGTAACGATTGTCAAAGATCTACGAATGACAGCTGGGACCAACGGCTTAGCGTGCTTTCCGAGGCAGGGAGGGGTCTCGGTATGTACAGATGGTCACCCGTCCACAGACCGACCGCGGCAAGCGTAGCTTAACCTGATCGATCGACCTCAATCGACCTGTGCGGCTGTTATTATTTAGCCACGGGGGTTTAATGCCATGATTGGTAAGTAGGTAGCTATTTTCTTTAAATACTAATTAGGTACTTCGATGTACGATTTCTAGTCTAAAAATATACTTACAGACAGCTACACAACAGCGCTGCCATGAGATGGGTCTTTATGGTGGTTTTCCTCTCAACGGTCGTGACGATGGATGCTTTGCAAAACGGGCACGTAACCAGGCATGGCTTGGGGCCAACGGGTACAGCATTCATCTTTTATACCTGGAACAGAAAAAGGTTATAACACAGAATCAGCAGCTATTTGCCTAACCTTACAGGACCATTGGCCGTTTTTAGGGTTCCGTAGCCAAATGGCAAAAAACGGAACCCTTATGGTTTCGTCATGTCTGTCTGTCTGTCCTTCAGTATGTCACAGCCACTTTTTTCCGAAACTATAAGAACTATACTGTTGAAAGTTGGTAAGTAGATGTATTCTGTGAACCGCATTAAGATTTTCACACTTCATCATTTTTTTCTGAAATGAGTAGTTTGCGAGAGACACTTCCAAAGTGGTAAAATGTATCCCCCCCTGTAAATTCTAAAATAAGAGAATGATAAAACTAAAAAAAAAAATATGATGTACATACATTACCATGCAAAACTCAAACTCAAACTCAAAGCATTTATTTCAAGTAAACCAATTATAGGCACTTTTGAATTGTCAAAGGGTCAGTCAGTCAGAAAAATGAAGCTAGTTGCCCATTCCAAAGCGAAGAAGGTACCTGTGGAGAAGAACGGGCAAGAAACTCCACGGACACTCTTTTAAATCATAAAAATTGTTACAACATTTTGGTTACATCATTCAAATTGAAATTATACATGTGAGAACGATGTTGAAAGACGTGCACGTTAAAAGCGTCCGTACTAAAATAGATAACAAAAAAAAAAACAATTCAGAAATGAAAATACTTAGATTAAAATTAAAATAAGCCGTGGCAGCTAAGAGATGACCAGTCCCTACTGGCGGCGCCCGTTCACGAACATGACGTATGGATCAGCACCATTTAGCTCAACCATTTTGAAGGGAACTTAATGATCCAACACACACGCCACCACCAGGGAGACATTTGAGTGAGCATGACATACCCTCAGCCGCCAGGGCACATTCAAGTCAATGAAAGACGTACCCAGAAAATGGTAGCTTTAGTGCTCAGCAAACTTCCACCGAAAATTGGTTTGCACGAGATCTAGTAATTAGTTTTTTTTTTAATACGTCATAAATCGTAAACCGCAATTTACCTTTCATCCAATCAACTCAATATAAAAACCCTACAACAACTTTTATATTATGAACTACAAGAACTCTGATATTATATTACTTGCTACTACGGAACCCTTCATGGGCGAGTCCAACTCGCACTTGGCGACACTAGGCGTCACTTAAATAAATGCCTAGATACACTCGGCGGCAGCAAATTTGGTCCAAGATCTAAACGCGAATTTGTAAGCAAACTAAACCTATTCTGTGGGATTTTTAATGAGAATAGGTGCTCTAGTTGGTTTAAGGCGAAAGCGTCAGGGTAGGCCGCGAAATTCAACAAACATCGGACTTTACACTTTTTTACTTGATTTTTATTTGTTTTTTATCTGTAGGGGCCCGTGGCTAAATAATAACAGCCGCACTGGTCGATCGAACAGGTTAAGCTACGCTTGCCGCGGTTGGTCTATGGATGGGTGACCATCTTCACATACCGAGACCCCTCCGTGCCTCGGAAAGCACCTTAAGCCGTTGGTCCCGGCTGTCATTCGTGGATCTTTGACAGTCGTTACGGGTAGTCTGAAGCCCGAAAGTCTGACAACCAGTCTTACCAAGGAGTATCCTATTACCCAGTAACTGGGTTGTGGAGGTCAGATAGGCAGTCGCTCCATGCAAAATACTGGTATTCAGCTGCATCCGGTTAGACTGGAAACTGACCCCAACATAGTTGGGAAAAGGCTAGGCAGATGATGATGATTTGTTTTTTATCTGATGTATGCCTCAGGTGTACTGTGTGTCTTATATGTGGGAGAAACGTTACTTTTATTTTATTTAAAAATATTAACGTAATTTTTCGAGTAACTTCCGGTTCAATAAGTTGTTCGGTTGACTACTCGCCCCCACCCACTGACAAGCAAGCCAGTTTAAAAGAGCGCGCAAGTATCTCGACCGGCCAGACTTGGTTCGACTATAGACTCAGCAGGACAATTCTGAACGGTCAGGTATGTTTTATTTTAATAGCTCTTAATAAATATGTAATGATTGAAATTGAAACTCTATATTGTTTTGCTGTAATAATGTTATATTGCTACATCATTTCTTTGTGGAAATAATAAGCCACTGTGTTATTCTAATAATAATAATTATAAAATATGATATGATATAATTTACTCATTAGTTTTATTCCATCTATTTTTACTCCCACATCAGAAGCGGGATCGAGTGCCCATATATTAACACGTTTTTATTTTGTTTGTTTGAGGGTCAGAACGATGTCAAATTACGAGCACAACGATTCTGCCAAGGTACCTGAAACCCTGGATGCCGCTTCCAACAAAGAATTGGCATCTCCGATCCTCGGCGCACGGAATAGATGGCAGCGGCTGCAAGAAAACTTGGACAATCAACCTGATCCCAGCACCAGTAGGAATAGTCCTCTGTCAAACTCGACTACTGCAGTACCAGCAAATCAGGGCGGTAACCTTGTTTCTGACTTTATGAAATCTATGATGAAGGAAATGATGAGTACATTTCTTCAGGCTACAAATACTGCCCCTACGTCAGAAGTTTTACATCCATTGCCACGTACAAGAAATTTAGATAATATCTATCTACCCTCTTTTGATCCCGATGATCGCACAGATACCATTCAAGTTTGGTGTCGTCATGTCGATGATTTGAAGTCTGAATATCAACTTAACGAGCGTGAAATTGTGAACCTTGCCAGGAAAAACTTAAAAGGACGTGCCGCTGATTGGGCCCGTCGCAACTATACCACGCTGACGAATTGGGAAGATATCAAATCTAACCTCGTCCAAACTTTTGCAGATGAAACCCGATACTACGATGATTTAATCGCCTTCATGGAGTATACAAGCGACAAGGCTAACAGCTTAGCTGAGTACGCATCTCGTAAATGGGAGCTTGCGAAAAAGGTTGTTGGCGTTAAGGTGACCGAGCTGCATTTGGTGGACGCCGTGATATCAGGTGTGTTGGACTTTCATATTAGATCAGATTTGTTACGATTGACGCCTAAAACGTTGCCTAAATTGATACAAAATCTAAATTCTTATAAACGTAAACATCCAGTTCATGATTCCGCTGATCACAATATTCCTGCTAAAAAGACCAAATATAACTCGCAAGATTATAAGTTTAGGCGTTGTCAAAAATGCTTTAAGGTGGGTCATTTGCAAAGAGACTGTCGTAACCGTAAGGATACAGATACTGCTAGTATCACCACTAATCAATCGCATAAGGACCCCAGTAAAAATGACCAAACTAAGGATATGTCAACTGGTGTCACCCCTAAAACTCGCGTAGTATGTACCTTTTGTCAAAAGTCGGGTCATAAGTTTGAAAATTGCTTTAAACGCTTAAATTCAAAACCGAAATCTGAAAAATCAGTTAATTCTTTAACAGTCGCTAACAACCGTTCCACGATTGCCAAAATCGATGATCGCGACTTTTCCTGTCTTATAGACAGCGGCGCTGAATGCTCATTAATGCGTGAAAGTATTGGGGACTGCACTAGTGGCAAAATATCTTTTAAAACTACAATGTTACGCGGAGTTGGAGAAAATTCATTTTGTTCTACTCGTATCAAAACTAGTCGAGTCTGTATTGATGGCCTGAATTTGGAGCTGGAGCTTGTTTTGGTTCCCGATCACTATATTCAGTATGACATTCTTTTGGGTCAGAATCTTTTTGACATTCCTGGCATACAAGTAGTGTTATCTAATTATGAAACCAAAATCTCTAAAACCTCTTATAACATTAATTTTGTTGAAAAAATTGATTTAGAAACCTGTATTGATACTGATGTTGATTCAATTTCAAGAGATCACTTACTTAATTTATTAAAATCGTATTTAGATCTTTTCACATCGGGGAATTCTGTAACACAAATAAATACAGGAGAACTAACTATTAAATTAAAGAACCCAGATAAAACCGTTCAAAGACGCCCATATCGGCTTGCCCCCATCGAGCGAGAGAATGTAAAAAAGATTATACAGGATTTAAGAGACAATGGAATCATTCGTGATAGTAACTCCCCTTTTTCAAGTCCTATTCTGTTGGTCAAAAAAAAAGATGGGATGGTAGCGAAAGGCTATGTGTTGACTACAGAGAACTTAATAGTAATACTGTAAGAGATCATTACCCTCTCCCACTAATCGATGACCATATTGGTAAACTCGTGAATGCCAAATTCTTCACAGTGCTTGATATGGCTGCAGGCTTTCATCAAATACCTATAGCTCCTAACTCCACTGAAAAGACTGCATTTGTCACACCTGATGGGCAATACGAGTTTTTACGTATGCCTTTTGGATTGTGTAATGCACCATCAGTTTTTCAGAGGGCCATCAATGCGGCTCTAAAAATGTATGTTGATGTGTTCGTGTTGATCTATATCGATGATGTGATTATCTTCTCCAACTCGGTACATGAAGGTCTTGATAATTTGAGAAAAGTTCTTGATTCTTTAAAATGTGCTGGCTTTTCCTTAAATATAAAAAAATGTAAATTTCTCAAAACAGAAATTGAATATTTAGGTCGAATAATTTCTAATGGGACTGTTAGACCTAGTCCTGGGAAAGTACAAGCACTTATAAAATCTCCTGTCCCTCAGACAGCGAAACAGGTACGCCAATTTTGCGGCCTTGCGGGGTATTTTAGAAAATTTATACCAAACTTTTCTCAAACGATGAGCCCCTTATATGATTTAACTAGAACCAATACCAAGTGGAGCTGGACATCAATCCATGATTCAGCAAGAGAAAAAATTATTCAGCATCTCTCTTCGGAACCAACGTTGTCTTTATTCGATCCAACTAAATCTATTGAACTTCATACTGATGCCAGTTCCTCTGGTTTTGGCGCTGTGTTGTTTCAAAAACACGATACTCAGCTTAAAGTCGTAGAGTACTTCAGTATGCGCACCACCGACACCGAAAAACGGTACCATTCGTACGAGCTTGAAACTTTGGCAGTGGTTAAAGCCATAAAACATTTCAGGCACTACCTGTTCGGCAGAAGTTTTAAGCTCGTGACGGATTGTAATTCGCTAAAAGCATCTAGGAATAAAAAAGAGCTTTTGCCCCGTGTTCATCGATGGTGGGCATACTTACAATCATTCGACTTTGAAATTGAATATCGAAAAGGAGAGCGCATACCTCATGTAGATTTTCTCAGTAGAAACCCTGCAATTCTCAACATAAATCACGTTTTAAATTATAGTGATTGGTTAGAAACTGAACAGCAGAATGACTTGGAAACCAGGAATTTGATAGGTTCCATTCAAAATTCCACTATAGATAAAAATTTAGCTTCTAGTTACGAAATCTTTAATAACTTACTGTATCGAATTTATAGCACAAAAGATAACAAAACGAAGAAATCTTTATTTGTTCCCAAATCTTATAGATGGCACATAATTCAGTTATACCATGACTCTCTTAAACACTTAGGCTGGGAGAAAACCTTAGAAAAAATACGTGAACAGTTTTGGTTTCCAAACATGTCCAGAAATGTTCGTAGATATGTTGAAAATTGTCTCACTTGTAAAATTAACAAGAGCCAATCTGGTTCTCGTCAAGTTACCCTGCATCCTATTGATAAAGTACCTGTACCTTTTCATACTGTACATATGGATACCACAGGCAAACTAACTGGTAACAAACTCAAAAAACAATATGCCGTAGTTTTTATTGATGCCTTTTCTAAGTATTGTTTTTTAAAACCTGTGACTAACCTTACTGCAAATGCTACTGTAAACTGTCTTAAAGATCTGGTCTGTACTTTTGGAACCCCCAAAAGAATAATTTGTGATCAAGCGGCGTCGTACACAGGAAAAGAACTGTGAAACTTTTGCCAAAACTGGTCTATCGAATTACACTTTATCGCAACTGGTGTCAGTCGTGCAAATGGCCAGGTCGAAAGACTAATGAAAGTCCTAACTGACTGTTTCACGGTAGTCGAGAATACTACCCGGAGAAGCTGGAAGGATGCTGTCGGGGAAGTCCAACTTGCAATCAATTGCACGTTTAATAAAACCACTGGACAAACTCCCTTTCAGCTTCTCATGGGTTGCAATCGGTCGCCTCCAGCCATTTCTGCTCTTGTAAATGATATTGAACGCTTGGACCTTGATGCTTGTCGAGAAGTAGCAAAACGTCGCATAGACGAACGGGCGGTGATACAAAAAAATCAGTTTGACAAAAACAAAGCCAAAATTGTCCCGTTTAAACTCGGTGATATTGTTTTAATAAAGCAAAATCCACGCGCTATTATGAAACTTGACAGTAAGTATAAAGGTCCTTGCGTTATAACTAATATTCATGATAACGAACGATACACTGTAAAAGTTCATAATACTGGAAATGATTTGTATGTTTCTCATGAAAATCTGAGACTTGTTTCTCCTGATTTGGGAACTGAGCTCACAGAATCACTAGATTCTGGAGATTAGTAACTTATTGTCTAGTACGAATCCATTACATACTGGCCAGGTGTTGGATGAGTGCTTGGTAATGAGTATGCTATATTCGGCCGTGTCCTTAAGGGACTGTTTACCGAGGCCATATTATTTATGCCGCGCCTTCGATAAGGCTTTTTACCGAGGCAATGTTTGACGTGTTTTATGCCGCGCCTTAGATAAGGCTTTTTACCGAGGCAATCATTTTTTTTTCACATTTCCAGGCTGTGCCTTTATGTAAGGCTTTTACCGAGGCCATCTTATTATGATTTTGTATCTGAATTATAAATTATAATTATATTAGAAATTATGTTATTGTGATCCAATGGATGATTAACCATAAGAGCCATGTAATTTAATTGATATTCACGAGCCATAATGGCTGCTCGTCAGAATGGCCGTGTGGGAGACACGTTACTTTTATTTTATTTAAAAATATTAACGTAATTTTTCGAGTAACTTCCGGTTCAATAAGTTGTTCGGTTGACTACTCGCCCCCACCCACTGACAAGCAAGCCAGTTTAAAAGAGCGCGCAAGTATCTCGACCGGCCAGACTTGGTTCGACTATAGACTCAGCAGGACAATTCTGAACGGTCAGGTATGTTTTATTTTAATAGCTCTTAATAAATATGTAATGATTGAAATTGAAACTCTATATTGTTTTGCTGTAATAATGTTATATTGCTACATCATTTCTTTGTGGAAATAATAAGCCACTGTGTTATTCTAATAATAATAATTATAAAATATGATATGATATAATTTACTCATTAGTTTTATTCCATCTATTTTTACTCCCACATATATCTGTGCTAAATATATGTATTTTCTTTCTTTCTTTATTTCTTAAATTCAATGTTCATTACGTTTTTCACAATTTGCAACTCAGTATCAGGTTGCCTGTTGATCTAAATAATTATGATTCGCAGCAGTAACAAATATTTATTTATCCCTAAGATGACCCACAGACTGAACTATAATCATCAAAATCATCAATACAACTCTCTAGGTTCATATTACCCTATTGAATGACTATTTCATGAAATCATTATGACATTTGAGCATAAGGGTGCGTTTCCACAGAAGCGGAGCTGGGCGAAGTGGAGCAGAGACGTGCAGGAATCGACTAATCACAATGGTTGAAATCCTCATCGCGTCACTCGTCTCGTCTGTGATTGGACGATTCCTACACGTCTCCGCTCCGCTCCGCCCAGCTCCGCTTCTGTGGAAACGCACCCTAATTCTAGCTCAAGGTATTGCTGATTCTAATGATTATAATTGCGTCAAAGTTAAAATCATATTAATTATTACGTTTACGAATATTTTAATCAACATACAACCGACCTGTAAATTGCAAAACTTTTTCGTTTTTTTTTTTTTTTTAACTTTTTTTAAAGGGCTTTATCGCTGAGCGATAACGTCGCCCTGTAACATCAGCACAATCAACTAAACCTAAAAACATAATTATTATTCTTATTTTAAAACAAAGAAAAGAGCTGTCGAATTTCGCGAGCTACTTTGGCATACCCCTTAAGTGAATAATTTTACATTAGATTATTTTATAATTTACTTGTTTTGTGATAAATTAAGGTTAAGGTGTTTTTTTTTTAAGTTCCACAAGAATTTATTTATTTATATATGTATACTTTATTGTACACCACAAAAATACACAACATAAAAAATACACCAAACACTACAAAATATACAATGGGCTGCCTTATAGCTTTAAGAATGTAAGTTAAATGTTTTTTTTTCTTTTTTACTTTAAGTTACAACTTTCTTTTTTACGATTTTTTGTTAGTGTGTAGGTTATACATAACGTGACCAGACGTCCCGTTTTGAACGGGACTGTCCCTTTTTACAGTTACGTGTCCCGGTGTCCCCGAAATGAACTCTGGGACGCAAAATTGTCCCGTTTTCTGAAACCGCGCGAAAATTTGAGTAGTAGAAAAGGAATATATTGACTGTAATAAAGATGCAGAAGTTTTTGACGAATTTTCGTTAATTTGTAACTACATTACATCGCAGAAAGTAACCGAATGGAATAATCTAAATGTTTCCACGGAAACTCGTTGGGTGGAAGTATTCAAACACTTTCAAGCCAACAATCTTCAGCATTAAACTTTTCTATTTTAATTGAATATATTTTATGTTTTTCTGCTACAAATGCTCCAGTAGAAAGAGTATTTTCTATGATGAACAAATTGTGGTCATCTGAGAAAACCCAGTTACAAAGAGCATGGCGGGGTAAGCATGGAGTAGCGGCCCCAGCGGAAATTTCAACTGCCAATTTTTGTATGTTGGTCTTACTGAGTGTAACTTACCTGTAAAATAAATGGGTTTTTTCTCGTATTACTTAATTTATTATTTATCTTACGGCCGTTACTTGGCAAAATTCCCCGTCCGGCCGAACAATTAAGTCATCTATTCAAGAAAGAAAATATGATAGCAGTTATTGAAATGGATAGTGATAACGAATAATTAATATTTTTGTTAATTTTATAGATTGGAAAAAAAATAAAAAGCAATATTTTGTTCTGAATGCTATTCTGTTCGAATTATTATAGAAAAAAAATAAATAAATAACCCTTTCACCCCCCCCCCCCCCCCCCCCAACTTTAAAAAAGTGTTTTTTTTTTCATTGACTACCTGTTAATTAACTTAAATAAACCAATGTCCCGTTTTGAGTAAAAAAAATAAATGGTCACGTTAGTTATACAGTTATCTGCCTAGCCTTTTTCCCAACTATGTTGTGGTCGGCTTCCAGTCTAACCGGATGCAGCTAGATACCCGTATTTTGTATGGAGCGACTGCCTATCCCCCATAACCCAGTTACTGGGTAATACGATACCCCTGGTAAGACTGGTTGTCAGACTTTCGCGCTACTGACGACCCGTAACGATTGCCAAACATCCACGAATGACAGCCATGCTTTCCGAGGCACGGAGAGGTCTTGGTATGTGAAGATGGTCACCCATCCACGGACCAACAGCGGCAAGCGTAGCTTAACCTGATCGATCGACCTATGCGGCTGTTATTACTTAGCCACAAGCCTCCCCTCCAGCGTAGTTTACATAAGTTATTAAAAAAGGGGGTCTAG
Organism: Eremobia ochroleuca; assembly: GCA_949629135.1. Taxonomy (NCBI): domain Eukaryota; kingdom Metazoa; phylum Arthropoda; class Insecta; order Lepidoptera; family Noctuidae; genus Eremobia; species Eremobia ochroleuca. The sequence continues at coordinate 14,677,609 of OX451392.1, forward strand.
AATTATGTGCTGAATTCATGGTAATTCAGTTTGCGCGTCGATGTTCTTTACTGTGCATTGTATTGACATAATCATTATTACTCCGATAGTTTGCACAAAAAATAGCCTAAAATAACTATAATCAAACACTTACCGACTGATTCGCACTTGCACGAACAAAAGTTGACCTTAGCTAACTTAATTTTCACTTAACTTTAGTATAATAATTATTACATTTATTGTTGTGAGCGGTTTATTATCAAACTTTTACAAAAATACGACCGACTTCCAAAGGGATCGAACAGCGAACAGTCGAACACCAATCTTGAATCTGAAAATATTTCTCCGGACGCCTCCTGACGTCACGGTGCACGGTCTTAAGTTTTTGTACAATTGATTTATTGCCTTCCTTTTGCGTTGGTCAATTGTTTTAAAAAGTTCGTCCGAGAAGCTGTTGAATGATAAACAGATGTAGTACTAGCATTGTGTGCTGCAGTTAGGACCCTCGTAGACGGCCGATTGGGTAGACAAATTATCTGATTGGTCGGATCGGTCTTTAGTGGCAACTCTTCTCCAACCTAACGGTTTAGTGGCAAGACGGACTAACATGCGTTGTGTGTGTGGGTGATGTGTTCCTTTTTTTTTTTTTGTTTCGGCGTGGAAAATCCTCATGGATGTCCGCCGCCCTGGGGCGGGCGGCGGGGTCTGTCAGACTCTTACTGACTAAAAACCACCCCGGTGTTCCCTCTCTCACCTACGCCGGGGGTCGCGGGAACGAACGATACTTCCGCAACCCCCGGCTGGTGCTGGCCCGCTACTGCGGGCCTCTCCTCGTGTCAGGGGGGAGAGTGAGGTGTTAAACTCCCCCCGCGACGTCTAAGAGGGGCGCGCGTGGAACACTACGCGCCGCCGCCTCGGGTCCTGGTGTGTGGGGGGCGACGGACGTCCCCAAGTCCGTCGCCCCTGGACCCATTTAGGGGGGCTGGAAGAGGGCGTTATCCGCCCTCCGCCGACGCCCGTTGCGCCTGCTGCGGGCAGGGTGAGGGGACGAGATCTCCCTCTCCCTTTCCGCAGCCTCCTTCTGCGAGACGACTGTTTCGCTGAAGGAAACCACCGCGTCCCAGGACTCCTCGCTGCCGACCATAGACTCGACCACGGCCGGCAGCGATAGGTCACTGCCTACTCCTGAGATGAGGGCACGGCGCGGCTCCTCCCAAGCGGCACACTCTGCCAGCGTGTGCCACGCCGTGTCCTCCCGACAGTCGACGCAGTGGTGACACCGAGCGTCCGGCTCCCTGTTTATGCGACACAGGTACTTCCCGAAGCAACCATGCCCCGAGAGCACCTGCGTCGCCCGAAACGACAGGGAGCCGTGCCTCCTCCCGAGCCATTCGTCGAGCACTGGTCGGATCGCCCCGACAATAGCGAGGCCGGCGGTAGGGCGTAAAAGCCTGTCCCGCCATTCCGCCACCAGGACCTCGCGGAGCTGAGACCGACGCAGCTCCCAGTGTCGCTGCATCGGTCGCTCGCCCCGCGCCCTCATTTCCTCGCGCCACCGATACAGCGACGCGAGTACTTTCGCCTCGAGGTCCCAGGGCGGGGATCCGGCCAGTGCACAAGCCGCCTCGTAGGAGATCGTGCGATACACCCTGATGACTCTGACGGCCATCGCTCTTTGCGGTTTTCGCAAAACTGCGATGCTTCCGGCCGTCAGGTCCAAAGCCCACACCGGGGCCCCGTACAGGGCCATGGATCGCACGATCCCCACGTAGAGCCGCCTACAGGCGGCGCTCGGGCCCCCCAAATTGGGAAGCAGCGTTGACAGCGCCCCAGCAGCGCCCAACAACTTGGACGCCAGCCGCCGGAAGTGGGGCTCGAAATTCCACCGGCTGTCGAGCACCAATCCCAGGTACTTCATGGTGGACTCGACAGCAATCCGAGCCCCCCCGACCACGATGTGTGTGGGGGCCATGAAACACCATGGCCTCCGACTTGTTGAGGGCCACCTCCAGGCCTAGGCGACGTATGCGGCCCACCACCTGTGAGACCGCAGCCGTCGCCAGCAACGCTGCCTCCCTGTGCGAGCTCCCCCGGGCAGTGACCAGCGTGTCATCGGCATAACACGTCAGGTCCACGCCCGGTTGGAGCTCGCCCCTCAGCACCCAGTCGTACCCGATGTTCCACAGGAGCGGGCCCAGGACCGAGCCCTGTGGAACACCGCACGACATGCGGTGCCGGTTTCCGCCATCACGTCCCACGTAGGTGACACACCTCTCGGACAAATAAGCCCCAACTATGCGGCGGAGGTAGGGAGGCACCCGGTGATACCGCAGTGCCTCCTCCTAAATAATCCTAGGCTGACATAATTTTCGTTTTTTTTTTTCTAATTAAGTTAAAGTTAGTGTTAAGGTCGGGTTCCTCTGTATTTTAGTATTTTATTTTATACAGGGTGTACTATAGGGATGTGATGTGGTGCAAGCCATTAAAGTGAATAACTTTCTCCTTGGGACCAACATCGAAATCGTCAAAAAATAATCAGCCATCCCATACAGTTGGGTCGAGAGGTTAGGTATTGAAGTTTTGTATGAGACAAATGATATTTAGTTGTGAGCTAAAATTGAACTGTCGTGCGGTTCTGTAACCATCTCACTGTGAAAACTTGGGTGAAGTGAGCGTGGAGTGGTGAGTCGTCAATAGTGTCAATCCCTAGCATCAGCATGACTCACAGCTTACTCTAAGCTCACTTCACCTTAGTTATCACGGTGAGATTTTTCCAGAATCGACCGGCTGGTGTAAACTCTTAGTACTCACTACTCATTTCAACTATAAAGCTGTTATTTAACTGTAAAAAAACGAACAGTTAATTTTACCTAGTTTAGGCTAGTTGCCCTTTACAAAGCATAGATTCCTGTGGAGAAGAATGTCGCGTCGTTAACACATTCTTGTATCCAATCCAAAGTTTTTGATTATGCGACTAAACATGCGTGGTATTTGCATAACACTTACAATTTCACTTTGACAATTCAGAAACATTAATTTCGTGTTTTACGTTGTCGAGCAAACGATTTTTTTATACATATGAAGTACCTAATGATTTTGTAACCATATGATTTCACAGTCGGTTTTTGACAGTCGAGTTCGAGAGCATCACTCTTCGCTAATAATAATTTAATTCGCGCGTAACATGGCATTAGCCCTCGCAGTCATGGGTCCGAAAAAGTCATAGACAACGAGCTCCTGGCGTTCCTGCAACATCAACTGGACGTCATGGACGAAGTTAGCCTCATGCAGATCTGCATCTCGAGCTACACCGATGGCGAGATACGCAGTGCAAATACGACATTATACACGTCGCTCGACTTAGCCGACCGAATGCCGTCCTGCAGGAGGGTCGAAAAGGGGGAGAGGAGTCTCCAACACATGTTTCGGGTGTTTAAGGAGACTAACCCTGACTACGTGCTGACCTTTGTGGCAAAGAAGCTGCGGAAGCTGACCCCCGTCACTTTTGACCACGTTGACGTCACCAGGCTGCTGAAGGATTTTGTTACTCTGAAGGCAAGCCTGGCCGAGATGAAGTTCAAGCTGGATGCGTCTCAAAACACCATCAGTGTGTTGGTTGCCGATATGGTTGACTTACGCCATACTGTAGCGCTATGTAGGTCACCTGAGTTCGCATCAAAGGTGAACACTCGTCGTGGAGCATACAACGCATCGCTGTCCAGTTTCAAGTCACCGAAATTGGACTCATCACCGGCCGCTGTCACTGCAAAATATGCATTACCGCGCCCTGCCGATACCACCTCTACGTCCGTAGAGGCGCCATCACAAGTTAGCACATCAACACCTCGCCGTGCTCACTCAGCAGCCGCTGCACAACCTCCCGTCAAACAAACAGAAGACAGTTTTTGGGAAAAGTTCAAAGTAAATGGAGGGGGCATCTAAGAATCGCAATGGACCGACTGCCAGCATCTTGGCTCCAGCCCCGAAAAAAGTGCAGGCAGACAAGGACGGCTTCGTGACGGTGGAGTCGAAGCATAGGAAGCCCACTTGCCCAATCGATGTGGTACTGCACTAGCGGTACCAAATATATTGTTGCGTCTTGCAACACCATCGACGCAGCTGTACGTATCCCGTCTGCAACACTCCACGGTGGCTGAAGACATCGTGGATTACATCAGAATCAAGACCAAGTAGACATTGAGAGTAGAGAAGTTAGAATCGCACCACAACATTAACTTAAATCGTTTTTGGTGCGGGTTCCAACTCAGTACCTAGAAACCTTCATGAAGGAAGAGTTTTGGCTGAAAGGTGGGCGTGCCGACGTTTTCGTGATGGGTTACGCGACACCACGTAGCGCAACACGACGCTGACACAGTCATCACTTCGTGCACAATAAATTATAACTGACACGTAAAAGGGTTTGTACAAACCTACTTACAGAAAATAAATCATTTTTTATCACTAATAGTTTGTTTTTATAATTAAAATATGTATGTTTAGGTCAAGGGTTTTTTCTATGGGTCTGCATCGCTTGAAATAAATGGATCATTATTATTATTTTGGTTTAAAAGAGTGTCCGTGGAGTTTCTTGCCCGTTTTCCTCCATAGGTATACCTATTATTGTTTGCTCTTTCTGCTGGCCTATTCAAAAATGTTGTACTCAAAATACTCAGTCAATAGTCATTTTAATTTTAATTATGATTTGCATGCCTTCTTTTTGCTTTGTTTTCTAAATTTACTTTTGTTTTACTATTTAAGAAAACATTTCTTGTGTTAACTTAAATTATTGTAGTTCGTAGGTTTTAGTTAAAATAGCATGGTTTGTAAAGATAATTTTTTTAATGTGTATTCCGTGGAAAATGTCGTACCTTTTTTGTATTTCTTCATACAAAATGTAATGTGTCACCGTTTATTTTCCCTCATCATCTGCCTAGCTTTTTTTGCAACTATGTTGGGGTCGGCTTTCCAGTCTAACCACATGCAGCTGAATACCAGTATTTTACACGCGTTTTGTTTCCCTAATAAATTTTAAAAAATCACGCTTTGGAATGGGCAACTAGCTTCATCTTTCTGACTGACCGACCCCTTGACAGTTAAAAAGTCCCAGGAAATGGTTTATGTGAAATAAATGGTTTGAGTTTTATAAGTAATTTCTTTTAAAATCCTTCGGATTGTTATAGAAAGTGTGTTACGTAGTTGAGGTGCGTGGCCCTGATTCTACTAATTTACAAGTGTTTTAGTGATCTCTCGATTGTGTTTTGAATGATTTGACATACAATGTTTGTCTAAAAGACACAACGTAAATCCACGGAGAATAGTCGACTGTCTGCGGGAACCCTAATGCAGATTTGTTTATAAAGCTGACACCTATCTTAATTGACGGGACCCGCTTCAATATCAGTAGGTACTATGATTTGCTTTTCTACGAACTAACTAAGCATTGATGTTTGTAAGGGCTCATTGTATTACGGGTTCAAAGTTCAAACTATGTACAGACGCCAGCACATCAAGCTACTACAATCTGTATAATTTCTTTAATAGATTTTCAACTATATCGCTAAAGCATGAGGTTCTAAGTTGATTGGGAAAATTTGACAGTTTCGGGTAGCTTGATGTGCTGACGTCTACGTACAGACGCAAGCAAAAATTTGCTGATCAAAGCCCCTTGTGAAAGAATTTATTCGTGGAAGTGCCCACAATCATTTTATCCTGCCAGTAAGCAGTTAAGTTGTAAAACTAAGGCACGTACGACGCAGGGCTCGGCGCCGAGAGTTGAAAATCCAACAGCACGCTTATATTTTGACATTAATCTAAGTTTCACTTAGCAAGCGATTAGTGTAGTGTTGATCGTTTGGCAAATCAAGCCGCGACTGATGAAGATGGAGAATTTTATGCTCGTCCTCCATGGAATACTGAACTTTTACCCCTAGTTACAGACAGATGTATTCAATCCTGGTTCAGAATATTTTGATAAAAGATCTCTAACGAAGCGCATTTGGTACAGGACGATTCAGCCGTCGCTTCCACGTAGGTATGCTTTGGTTCAGCGGGGGCAGAATGAATACGCAAGAAGTTATGATAGCTGCTGTTGAAAAAAAGATAAGAACGGAAGGATAATTCATACTACCCGCTGTCTTGTTACCCGTTTTCCCGTAGGAATGAAGCATTTTCCCGCGGTAAAAAGTAGCCTATGTTCATCAGGGATAATGTCGGCTTTTAACGGTAAAACCACTTTTCAAATCGGTCCAGTAGTTTCGGAGCCTATTCAATACAAACAAACAATCAAATCTTTCCTCTTTATAATATTAGTGTAGATATACTTTATTAACGAAGTTTGTTGATCATTTTATATATAACAGCAATCTTGGTCTGAGGGGCTTTAAATTCTAAACAACAATTTTACATACTTAGCAATTATACCGACGAAATGAAAATACATGATACATCTAAATACAAAATGTTTTTATTTCACAATATATTGGCTTATAAGCCTATAGATAAACCTAATATATACAGGTTGAAATTGAAAACATGCGACAAATCGAAATGAGAGATTGTACTCATCATTGTGAACAACTTTTACTATGAGATAAAACCTGCAATCGCGAAAAAAAAAATCAGTTGTTCCCTACATTTATGTTCGCATAACTCGTTAAAATGTAGGGAACAGCTGATTTTTTTTTTTTTTCGCAATTTCAAGTTTGGTCCCATGGTAAAAGTTGTTCATAATGATGAGTACAATCTCTCATTTCGATCTGTCGCATGTTTTCAATTTCACCCTGTATACATTTTTTTTATATAAGGTCCCATTAAAATAGGTGGACAAACTTTTACAAATCATTCAGACCACCAAAATAAGGACAATGGTAAAAAAAAAATAAGAAAAATGCATTAGATACTTAAAAAAAAAAAAAAAACAGTTAGCGAAAATGCACTAAACATTTTGGTTACCCAATGCATAAACACATCCATGTCTGCTATCTCATAAATTCTGATTCTACGAAATAATGGTCCAGGCGCACGTGGCCATGTCACCACCCGCCGGTTTCATTGTTCAACTCATGCCATCTCACTCTAACATAGCCCTTCACCGCGGGGATGCCCGGGGCGAAGGGCCGCTGACGTAAAATATGACAAATTGACAATGAAGCCATTTCAGTTTTCGTCGCGCAACCGAGCCAACAGAACATGTTACATGAAAGTCTGCGTGTGTGTTGTTACGTAGTTATCACAATCGACAACAATGCCTTATTACGCGTACAGCAACCAAGAATACTTGGAAATGGTCCTGTGTTATCGTGAGTGCAACGAAAGCTTACGACAAGCCCAAATCCTTTATCAAGAAAGATTTGGAAGGCGGCCGAGCCTCACCATAATCCTGAGAGCAGTACAGCGCCATCGTGAATGTGGCACCTTCATGCCACCAGCGGTTGACGCAGGAAGACCGCGCTATCCGGTGCGCCTTGAAGAAGACGTTTTAGATTTCTTTAGAATACACCCCACGGCGAGCACTGCCGATGCCGGTCGTGTATTCAACGTCAGCGATTTTTACGTGTGGAAGAAGCTCCTTCGTGATAAAGGCCACCACCCATATCATTGCACTCGTGTGCAAGAACTGAACAAATTAACATTTTGTAGGTGGCTACTGCAACAACCCCAACGTCACATTCTCTGGACTGATGAATGTACTTTTACACGTGTTGGGTTATTTAACATACATAATTCCCATTACTGGACAACTATTAACCCAAATAAAGTGAGACCGGATTATTACCAAACACGGTTTAGTGTAAATGTGTGGGTAGGAGTGCTAGACAATAAAGTTTTAGGGCCTGTTTCTTAACCGTTTAAACAATAATACGTACATAGACTTGTTACGTAACGATGTTGAAACAATGTTAGAAGATGTACCCCTGGTAGTCTGGCGTGACCTCTACTTCCAGCATGATGGCGCGCCAGCACACTTCGCTGGAAACGTAAGAGACTATCTCAATTCTCGGTTCGGAGACCGGTGGATTGGTCGGGGTGGTCCTGTCCCGTGGCCTGCTAGGAGCCTGGACTTGACTCCGCTTGATTTTTATTTCTGGGGTCGTGCTAAAGATTTATTGTACGGTGAAAATGGACACTTAATAGCCAGCGTGAATGAGCTATGTACGCGAATCACCCTCGCATTTGAAACAATAAAAAGTGAAAGTGACACTCTTTTAATAGTGCAAAGAAATTAAACGCGCTCGCAAGTGCATCGCTCAAAACGGTAGGCACGTTCAACAATGAATGTAATTACGTACCTATCCACCTATCGTCGTAGAGTAAGTAGTATTTATATTAATTATTGTAAATAGGGCTGATTCTAATTTTTAACCATGACTGATTCAGTGTTTTACTGTTATCGAACTTTAAATAAATAAAAAAGATTCATAACACTACATTGTATCCACTGCGCGCTTGTTTGTTTACAACTTTCTGCATTTGCTTTAATACTTTGATAACAGTTCAGCACGCAATTAGACAGTCCAAAGCCTGGTAAAGTGTGATGGGAAATTAGAATCTTTTCTTTTCGTACCTAGACGGTTCATAATCATGTGTTCAAGGAAAGTTTATTCACCCCCAATATTAGCCTGTTTTCAAATTGCGCGTCTTAGGTTATTTATTTTCGACTTTATTTTAAGGCTCACAATGTTGATTTTTGTTTGACACCTCGCCATATGTGTCGGCCCTAACAGTACTGGCCGCCCGAGTGCAAGTACTTACCCATAAGGATGGGTTTATTCTAGAGTGCCGGCTGTGGTGCCGAACAATTTATTATTTTCGATCAAAATAAAATCACTTTAATCATTGTTTTTTTTGCTTGGATATCTTTGGTTAGACGTACTGAACGCTGTATTAAAATTTGTCCAACTATTTTAATGGGACCTTATATAATGGTTCTATACAGCCTGTACTTTGAATTAGTTATCGCCTTAATACAACTTTAGATATGTAAATAATTTTCCTTATAGATTAGCTAATACAAAATACAAAACGTGTAATAATATAAATTAATTGTCATGTCATGTCCGATAAAACAAAACTGACACTCGTCGATAATGATAACCTATGTTAGGTAAAGGGGCCTATTCACTATGTTGCAACGCATCTGCTATTCCAAACTGTCTATAGTCGCGAGATTTTACGCGTCACTTCAATGCATTAGACAATGCGACGATCACAAATGAGACACTACTACTGAGTGACACTTTATGTAGGCCAACCATATACCGTCTCATTAGGGGCCGTCCATTAATCACGTGACGTTATTTGGTATTTTTTTTGTTTTTGTATATTTAATCTTAATCCGCTTGAATAAAGTTCTTAATAAAAATCCAGAGAACTTGCAAACGTGTCCGTCAAAACGACTTCGAAAAATTATAAATACAAATCAAAAGGTTTCCGTACACAAAATGTCTCCTAATATATTATACATACGTATATGTACTTATAAATTATTATTATCAGTATAAAAGTATTATTATGTATAATTGTAGTAATTAACATTTTTGTAAAATTTTAATGAACGGTTCGCCAGATAAGCCCTGAGAGGTTTTCGTCGTGTGGTAAACCATATTGTAAAATAGGTTAACACTTTCAAGGCACTATACGACTATAGACGTTATAACAATGAAACTAACTAACTATCTCTTGTGTTTCGTTTATCGCGCCGGAATCTATTGTGTTTTATAAATAAATATTTACATAATCAAAATCAAAAGTCATTTATTCAAACTAGGCTGAGAATCAGCACTTTTCGAACGTCAAAATTACAAAAGACAGTCCCCCAAAACGCCCGCGCTTCACCACTTCCTAGTGCTTTCGCTGGGAAGAAGAAGTGGCGCAACAAACTCCCCAGCAGCACAGCTGTCTGTTCAGTTAGAAAATACTTGACTGAATACAATACAAGGTATGTAAAGTAATTAACATTACAAGACACAGGACACTCAATTAAATTATTTGCCATATGTCAGCTAGCAACGCCAATATACCACGAAATACAATAAAAAAGTATACGTACTCAAGCAAAAAAAAATAAAATCAAAATTAAATAAAAGCCTCCAGGGATAAAGGGCGTGACCGCTAACATATTTGTGCAATGGTGGGTTCTGTTAAAATAGCTGACGCTTGAAGTCACAAATGATAAACTAGGACCATCGAAGGAAACTAAATAAACAAGTTATTACTAATGACAACAATAATAAAACCATGGTCAGCAAGACGACCAGTCAACACAAGCAGCACCCGTTAATAATACGAGTAGTACCCCCACCGCCGTATCTCTACGTTGACGTCGTGGTGGGGCTTGTGCCCTCCGAACTCTAGGCCTGTGCTGGAGGATCGTGAGAGAGCTAATCCCGCCCGAAGAAGAAGGCGTCGAGGAGGCAACCGCCTCGACGCCTAACACGCCGAAACCCCACCTGCATCATTTAATGCAGGCGGGACTTTGGAATCGCGGGTGATCGGAGTGGGGACTCTGATTGCCCACCGAGTGATTTCGGGGAATACGGTGGCACTGTGGTCGCGTGCTGCCGTGCAAAGCGAGGCTCAGGGGAGACCCCCTTTATTTCTCCACAGGGACGTGCCCTAACAGGCGTTGCACTGAGGGGGTTCCGGATTGGTAAGAGTCCCACACTACCTGGTCTTTTTCCCCAAAGTTTCCCCCCGTAAACAAAAAAAAAGGCCTGTGCCGGAAGAGTCTACTTTGTCGGAACACATCTAAGTGTTCCATGTGATATTTATACAGAATAGAACGTCTGAGGCTGCGTTTCCACAGAAGCTGAGCTGCGCGGAGCAGAGCAGAGACTTATAAAAATTGACCTATCACTTTGCTCAAAATACACATCTCATCTCCGCTCCGATTCTGTGGAAACAGTGTTAGCGGAGTTGAGAAGATTTACATTAAAATGTATGGTGCGCGGAGATAAGCGGGGCACAGCGGTGTCGAGCTTAGTGGAGCTGTGTCGGGTGAAGCGGGGCTATGCGGTGTAGAGCGGGGCTGTGCGGTGTAGAGCGGGGCCGTGCGGTGTAGAGCGGGGCTGTGCGGTGTAGAGCGGGGATGACCGTGGTAGAGCGGGGTTGCACATTGCGTCCTCACTGTCCGACAGACACCGTACTGACTGAAAACCAAATGCCACACAGCACCACAGCCCCGTTCAGCTCATCTCCACTTCACAGCTCCGCTCTGCTAGTTTCAGCTCTGGTCCGCTCTGGTCGTCTCAGCTCCGCTCCACTTGTCTCAGCTCCGCTCGGCTCCACTTCACCCAGCTACACAGCTCAGCCCTGCACCGCTCATCTCTGCGCAGCTTTTGTGGAAACACCTAACACTTTACACGGCTCTGCTCCGCTGAACTCCGCACAGCTCCGCTTCTGTGGAAACGCACCCTTAGTTACAGCGCTGATTGACTTTCCAATCAACAAAGGACAGCGATAATCGAAAACGAATCTCTATGAATAAATAAACTACTTTTAACTATCGGATTTCCCGACGAAGGCGTTGCAGTTGGGGCAATAGTGGTCCACGTTCATGCAGGCAGGTGTACAGTAAGGTATGCACATACAAGGCCAGCACCTGGAAATATACAGAAAAAAATGAAGTAAGTACAACGCATACTTATGACAGCCAATGGATTAATAGCCAAAAGCCTCGACCAACACCTGAAGAGGCTTTCGTTAGGCAGCTGGATCAAGGGCTTGATTCAGAAAGCGGTACTTCTGGACACGGCTCGCATTGTCAGGAGGTTCCTCTCTCTGGAGCCCTGACTGCCGGTAACTTGGACCCTGTTCCCGTTACCGGTGGGCTACTATTTTACTACGATCTTTGACAGTCGTTACGAGTAGTCAGAAGCCCGAAAGTCTGACAACCAGTCTTACCTAGGGCTATCGTATTACCAAGTGACTGGGAGGTCAGATAGGCAGTCGCTCCATGTAAAGTACTGCTATTCAGTACTGGTTAGACTGGAAGCCGACCCCAACATAGTTGGGAAAAGGCTAGGCAGATGATGATGAACGCATACTTATTGACATTATTACTATCTACAGTCAAACCTGGATAAGGGAGAGCTCAAGGGACCGCGATCGCTTTTTCCCTTATAGAGGTTTCTCACTAACCCGAGTTTCTACCTTACAGAGTTACAGAAGGGGTCTGTCTCACTTAAAGAGGTCTATAAAAATACGGCAAATATAACGTAATTAGAAACAAAATACGTGTATGTATGGGTATTACATGTTTATTGATACAATAGCTGAACATAAATGTTTAATCTAAATAATATTATAACAACATTTACTTGAAAAAATCTGTTAATTTCTTTTGCGATTCTGTTTGTAAATTTTGTGTATGTTTTTCAAGTTCATAAATTTTATAAAATATGGTTTGATTGTCGCTTATAGAGGTATAGGTAAGTATCAATCTCTCTTATAGAGGTTCACCGCGTGACAAATGACTGTCACTTATACAGGTTTTATATTACTCACTCATAGAGGTTTTAGGAGGGCAAAATGATGGGACCTGGTAAATACTCTCATTAATAGAGTTTTCTCGCTTACCCAGTTCTCACTTACTCAGGTTTGACTGTATTTGGGAAGACCAAAGAAACGATAGATGGACTGTGTGAATGATGATATTGTTAGAAATGACGACTAATAAGTATTGAAGAAAAAGACATGTTGCGCTGACCCGAAATAAATTGGAATAAGCTATTATTTATTATTAACTGCGCCCCGCGGTCTCACCCGCATAAGTCTCGATCCCGTAGGAATATCTATGTGTTAATCCTGGTTATAAACTATCTGTGTGCCAAATTTTATCAAAACTGGTCCAGCCGTTTGAGCGTGAAGAAGTAACAAACATACAAACACACACACACACTCACAAACTTTTGCCTTTATAATATTTTAGTGTGATTGACATTATGGCAATTCGTTAAATATTGTCGTTACCTGACATTACCTATTGCATTATATTAAATTACATTAAAAATTGACATCGATTCTACTGAATTATTAGAAATTTAATTTACTTAATGTGCAGAAGCCTCCCATAAATGTATATTTGAACGCCAAATGGCAAAACATAGAGAAACTATAATAATATAACTTGTAACATCTTGCACACTGTTGTAACCTATGTTTACAAATAAAGACTAGTAACTGATTGATTAATAATTGATTCCACCATTTTCAAAAATATTTACTTATTTTCTGATGAGGTTAGCAACTAAAAGATTTAAAATGTGCAAGCGCATATTGCATATTTCAAACCTTTTTAAATAGACGAAGATTGCATTTGTAACTTGCCCGAATTGAGACTAAGCTAATGCCGAGTCCATTCTTAAGACTGATTTAAGAATTGGAACATAAGGAAACTTAAAGCCATACCAATCCATGCAGGAGTCGAACCGTGACAAACATGGCGCTGCCGCCACTATCATAAGGCGCTGTCCTAATAGAAAGCAATCATCGCGATCGTTTGCATCACTGTCAAAACCACAATGATCTACATTCTGCATTCGGCACCAATGAACAGGTTGATGAGGACGTACAATGAGCTCCATACACGTTTCAATAGCATTGATATCTTCGCCAACACACTATCGCAATTCCGCAAACGATTGTTACTGACCCACAGTGGCCACAGACCACAGTTAATATCTACTATTTGTCATTGATTGTGTTATTCTTTAGAGCAACAAATTAGAATTAGTAATTTCTTTTCTTTAATTTAATTTTCAATTTTTATTTTCATGTAATTTTGTTTTTTTTATCCTACATGTACAGACGCCAGCACATCAAGCTACCCAAAACTGTCAAATTCTCCTAATCAACTTTGAACCTTATGCTTAAGCGATAAAGTTGAAAATATATTAAAGAAATTTGACAGATTGTAGTAGCTTGATGTGCTGGCGTCTGTACCTACTCTATGTAATATTACAAAACTTGAATATGTGAGAGCTGTGCACACCTGTAAGTGACAAATTCATTCTAGATTATAAGTTTAATTGTTACAGTACCCCAAAAAATGTATTAGTGAATAGGTCGTTGGAGTGCCATAATTAAATAAATAAATAAATTCTAGTTACAATGAGGTTACTGTTGGATTGCTGCCACTGACAAGTCTCTCAAAATGACTATAATCTCTATTCTCGTTACAATAAGGTTGTTGTTGGGTTGCTGCTGTCAGAAGTAAAATAACTGTGAAAGGAGGACTTGTAAATACGGTGAAATATTAAAACAAACAAATGAACAACTCACCCTATGATAAGGAGGCAGATTGCCCAAAGATGTGTCCTCACCGAAGGACGGACTTCAATATTTGTTACAATCTGATGGCGACAGGACTGGCAGACGATCAGCGCCGGCTCTGAACCCACTGCCTGACCAACCAGAACTGGAGCTGTGATATAATGTGCTGGCGCTGGTTGCACGTGAATCACTGTGATACCTGGTTCTGGACCCGTATAGGGACCCGTATTGGGACCCGAATATGGAGGCGGGTTCGCGGGATGACTCATGTTTTCTGAAAAAAAAAAAAAATACTAAATTGAGAACTTTTAAACTCTGAGTGTAGCACAATCTACCAATGAGAAACTTGATCATGATACATCTCCGGACTCAAGCCACTCTGCATTTTCCATGAAATGTATAGAAGGCTTAGAAGGTCAAAATAAGGCGGATCACACACTACAACGCGCGTGTGTTTTTTTAACATACAAATTCAATAAAAATGCGCTTCCGCGCGGGGAATTTCGCTCCATATCCCGCGCCTCGTGTTGTTGTCCGCCGTAATCCGCCTAGTGATGGGTCAAAGTAAAAGTTTTATGCAGTTTTGCTGACATACTATCCATCATTTTGGCGTCGTCATTGTTCCCAATTTAAATTCACAACCATTTAAAAAGCTATAGACTTCTAAACAAAAGGTGCAGAGCAAACATAGAAATAAGTCTGATAGAGACGGAACTACTTCTTGGTGAAGCAAAACATCACATAATAGCTACCAGCTCATATTTTGGACATTTAAGACAAATAAATATTCCGCAATATCTTGATAGATATTTATAACTTCTAGAATGTTCGCTAATCACTTGAAAACTACTAGGTAAAATGCAACACACAACCACTAACTGCCTGCCACGTAAGCTTAAACAGTTGTTTGAAACTGGACAAAAAATTAAGGGATATCAAAACTTAAACTCAAGGTTTGCTTGATTATTGGGGTCTAAACACGATTTTAAGATGCAAATATGGTACGTATTGTACTAAATCACATGCTTCGTTTTCTACATTTTTAGAGATAATAAAAAAAATTAGCTCTGCTAACATTTTGACCGCGTAGGTATTGCACGTTTCTATGAAACACCATTTTTTTTTTTTTTTGTTTGTATAACCGACGAAAAGTTTCTAATTGGGGGTAGAATCATGTGCTGAATTCATGGTTACAGTTTGCGCACTGGTTAAAAATGTAAGTATCCTGTATGGTTAGACTGAAAAGATAAAACAATCAATTATTGTCCAAGAAGATAGTGGCAAATCTAGACGTTTCATTCCAATGTACATATTCTAGAAACTTCTTCCTTTTCTAATCATAACAATGCATTTTCTTTTCGAGTCGATGGTACTTTTTAGAGCACGTAAAAGCTCTTGGTCCTACGCCTGGTCTCTCTCCGGTCGTACCGGATTGCCGTTACATCATGATATGAGAGTAAGGAAAGAGACTATAATATCTCCCGCGCCGAAGGCTAGTCTCCGTTGAGATTGGCCGCCGTGTCTGAAATATGGTCTGACTTGTAGTTTGAAGTATTCCTTCCAGGGCTTGATACTGTGACCCATTTGCAACAATCAAGAACCTCATAAGTTCTAGGCGAAAATTCATGGGATTCGTGAAAAATACATTTTTATGTATTTTTGAAAATTTCCCAGAATTCGTCACTATCAGATATCACTTTTCTCTAAGCTCTCAAATGAATTTAATGGCGTTCATTGCTATTCCATTGGGCTTTTGCTAATTTAAGAAATCTTCCGATATATCCAGAAGTTCTAAACAGTTAAAGGAAGAAGTTTATTAACCATTCCCAAAAATCATCTACGTACATGAACGTTGACACCAATTATCTCAAAATTTTACCGTGAGATTAAGCGTACAAATTGCGGGGAGGACATCTTTATTTAATCCGTTATCTAACGAGGTACAAATATTAAAAAAAAACCGACTAAGCGCGAGTCGGATTCCCGCACGAATGGTTCCGTACCATTATCTATAAAAACGGCAAAAAAAAGTCATGTCTATTGTATGGGAGCCCCCTTAAATATTTATTTTATTCTGTTTGTTAGTATTTGTTGTTATAGCGGCAACAGAAGTACATCATCTGTTAAAATTTCAACTGTCTAACTATCACGGTTCATGAGATACAGCCTGGTGACAGAGGGATGGACTGACGGACGGACAGCGGAGCGGGAGTAATAGGGTTCCGTTTTACACTTTGGGTATGGAACCGTAAAAAATATTTAGAGCTGCTCATGAAGCAGTCGTTAATGCTGGCAAAGGTAGAATTTGCAAATTATTGAAATATTAAAAAATTGAGTGATAATCGAATTTATTAACTGGTTTATATTATCTTTTTACCCATCACCACATAGCAACTCTTCCTACGTATATACTTTTAGATTAGTTGGACACAGTAGGTAACACTATCACTTGGTAACGCAGAGTCTAACTGACTTATCCTTTTACCACACTGGAAAACAATGCCAATAGGTAGGTACTTACATTTTTTCTTATAAGAAATTACACAAAGAACAATGTAAATCTAAGTCTTCACCAAATGCGCACTTAATTCTCTGCCTGTCACACGTAAGGTTTTGAAGCTTATCCAGTAATGTCTTAACTATCCACGAAAAACACAACACTGAAAAATATCAAATTAATATTTACCAAAAATTACAGTATATCTATATCTATCGAATAAAGGATTTGTCGACTTATCAGCTAATGTGACGAGGTAAAAAGATAACGACTGTTATAAAACAAGAACGTTTTTTTTATTAATGGAAGTCTGCGTGTATTTGGGCATTGCACATTGCATTTGCGATTACCTATCGTTCACGAGTCACAGCCATCCAGCATGCAATACAGCAGTCTGGAAAATCGAAAGTGATTCAAGTCTGCCAATGGAATCTTGTCATTTTTCATTCATTGTCATAATTAGAGACAATGGCAGTGTTTGCAGGATAAAAGAAATACCAACATAGATAATCTTCTGTATCTCTAGATATCTACACGTATTATAAACTAGCTTCCGCTTGCGGATTTCTCCGCATGGATGTTTTTTTTTCAATCTTTATTTGTTTATAGAGGGTATGATCAGTATGACCATGTTCACCTTCATAGGGGCATTCTATGTCTATCTACGCTCAATACCTAGGTGTACAATTTTATATAATTTTTTGGCTATCCTGAACAAAGGCGCAGCCAAGATACAATTATACATGCCAACATTAATAGAATTAAAACCGCTTTCCATGAAATAGTTACTCCTCTCAACCTCGTTCCGGACACATTCCGCTAAAATATGAGTGGCATCCTCTACCTTATCACACTCAGAAAAATTGGACGAATCACTCTTTCTCATTAAAAAGGCGAAGCTATTCAACGGAACATGTCCCGAACGTAGTCTGAAAGCAGTCATAATCTCATTTCGATGCTTATATGTACCCATAAATCAAGGAAGGTGGCAAAGGCTATGCTGAATGATTCTATACCAAATTCCCGTACATAGTGACTTCTCCTCAAAGTATACTTTTCATAATGCTAAACATTGGTCGCGAACTCGACACACGAGGTCACTAAATAAGGGAAAACATTCAACAGATATTCCGTCTGTCATAGCCTCTTTTGCTAATTCCCTGATTCGAATGACTCAATGTATGAAATAGCATCTGAGATCGCTAGTTGTTCTCCTAAATTACGCAACGGATTTCGATGCGATATAGACCATCATTTAGAAAACTACGGAAAGGTTTATTTGAGAATACATACTAAAGTCACACAATTATTATAATTAAAAAAGAAAATAATTAAATCTCGATGTTTAGTCAAGTCGTAAAAACCGTGCGAAGCATTGGCAGCTCGCTAGTCTAAACTAATTAAAGAGAAAATATTCTTTTTTTTTCTATTTGTTTGTTACGCTTTCACGATAAAAAGGCTGAAAACCCGGGGTGCAGCTAGTTATTTATAAACTATTGTCCTGACAATAATTATTTACATATCAAGAGGAAAATACAAAGATAATCCCTGACTGTGGATGGTAAACAATTGATTGTCTCTTGGACTTCCCCAACTTATTTTAATACTATTAGAAAATTGTTGTTTTGTTTTTTTTTTTTGTTTGTTCTTTAACTCACCAGACTAGATTAACCTGTCAATTTGTCAGTATTAAGTAATGTCTTTTCAAGGAGAGTTTACGTTATTCCCGGGAGCCACATGTGAAGATAATAAAAACCGGCCAAGTGCGTGTCGGACCACGCACAATGAAGGGTTCCGTAGTTGGAATGAATTTATCCCAAGAGCAAACTTAACATTATACTTTAAAATCATGTTCTCCCATACATTTCAACTGCCAATTTAAGTTGGTCGACTATTACTCCTAAACTTGTAAAGCCTACTTAGCTGTGATAGTTTTCCTTTTAATGTCGTTATAGGTACAATGTGTAACGTTAAATGCGCAAAACCTGAAAATAGTTTGATCAGAAAAACAAGTAAAATTAATTGAACCACTTTTTAATATAGGTCACATTTTTCAAAAATCTTCATTAAAAACGTTGCCGTGTCTATTTTTTAATAGGTCAAGCAAGCCAATGTCAGCGCGGCGCAGCGGCCCGGTGACGACTCCTCCCTTAGTATAGCGTCGTCGCAGACGCAAGAAACGATCAGAATGGCCAGTAAAACTAAAACAGCACATAAACCTTTACAATTTTTTTTAATGACTTATTTTCTCTCTGAAATAGGTCAATTGAATTAAAAATCAACGGGGGTGTCTGAGTTTTTGCGCATTTAACGTTACACGTTGTATATACTACTGCCGTGATTTTTTTCACATACCAAAAAGCCACCATTTAGCTGGCAGGGAGTGCTAATTTTTGTTAAATACAAGTGTCCCCACACTTGAATCTAACAAAAATTAGCACTCATTCAACAAAATCCAACTTCCTACTTAATATTATAAATGTGAAAGTTTGTGAAGATGTTTGGATGTTTGTTACAACTACTTGCAAAAACTATTGAACGGATTTGGATAAAATTTGATACACAGATAATTTATAGCCAGGATTAACACATAGGATACTTTTGATCCCGATATTCCTACGGGATTTAAACTTATGCGAGTGAAACCGCGGGGCGCTGTTAGTGTTAAATAAATCCTAACGTGTGTTGAAATAGGTGACAGATTGAATTGAAATGAAATAAAACAAAATCAAATTATTTGCCAATTTTTCACTATTTATTTAGACACACATACATTATATTTTTAAACATTTTTACATAGTAAATATGAAACCATATTTAAAAATACAAATAATATGGTTTAGGTTCCAGAGACAAGAACCTCCTCACAACGCTTACCAGCCACCTCACGATAGCACCTTGTGAGGTGCTGCTGGAGGCCTTGGTCATAAGAAAACTGGCAGTTATGACAATCGGCAAAATGAACGTCGAAATTCCATTCCACACGTTGACAACCTCTCGTTCTCATTTTCGTTCTAAGTCGAGGCTTTTTATACTAGGTCTTTCCTCAGTTTTTATGGAATCAGACTATAATGTCCCCAGCCCTGGGACACAGGCCTCTTCTCAGTGAGAGGAAGTGGTGGTTGGTGGATGTCACAAGTCCTCGAATTTTTAGTTCAGGACATGCCGGTTTCCCCACAGTGGCTTCCTTCTCCACTTTGAGAGTAGCGGTGATCAAATAATTTACACAAAGTAGAGCGCCTGTCTGGGTTCGAACCTACGACCTACAATGCGTAAGAAGCGGTCGTTACCACTTGGCCACCACCACCAGTGTTCTATTAGCTCTATATAGTATATTCTCGTCATGCGGCATGGAAAAATCGACAATCATAGTGGGACTCACTAATTGATCTATCACCACTATATCAGGTTTATCGATACAATAGTCCTGACAGTGATGATAGTCTGGTCTCAATACACTGACATACAGTTCTCATACAGTGATCTTACCTCTGACAGCAGCAACCCAACAGCAACCTTATTATAACGAGAATAAAGATCATTGTGATTTTCACAGACTTGTCAGAGGGTGCAATTCAATAGTAAAGTAACCCTATTGTAAGGACAATAAAGATCACTGTGATATTGGCAAAACCACAGGTATTACAATTATGAAAGGATGATTTCCGACAACTGATGGGTCGGCAACTTGCCTGTTATACGGCACCTCAGAATCAATGAGGTTGTATTTCAAAGCACTTATTTTACCTTCAACGTGTAACGTTAAATGCGCAAAACCTGAAAATAGTTTGATCAGAATAACGAGCAGAATTAATTGAACCACTTTTTAATATAGGTCACATTTTTCAAAAAATCTTCATTCAAAACGTTGCCGTGTCTTTTTATTAATAGGTCAAACAACCCACCCAATGTCAGCGCGGAGCAGCGGCCCGGTGACGACTCCTCCCTCGACAAAGCGTCGTCGCAGACGCAAGAAACGATCAGAATGGCCAGTAAAACTAAAACAGCACATAAAACCTTTACATTTTTTTTAATGACTTATTTTCTCTGTGAAATAGGTCAATTGAATTAAAGATCAGTTGGGGTGTCTGAGGTTTTGCGCATTTAACGTTACACGTTGTATATACTCGTATAAATGACCTTTGCACATTTGTATTTAAAAACACTAAACGGATTCCATCAGTGTCCGGTATTTGGGTTGATAAACAATTTAATTTTGGAATCTATCACAATACTGCAGTGCGATTCTGTAACCATCTCACCGTGAAAGCTTGGGTGAAGTGAGCGTCGAGTGAGCTGTCATTCGCTAGGGATTAACACTATTAAGTGCTCACTTCACTTATGATTTCACGGTGAGATTTTTACAGAATCGACCGGCTGATTTAGTTCATATTTTCCTTTGACATTGATTTCAAGCTTATTATTATTTAATTAAACTACTTATCTTATGTCTAAAAATAGGTACTACATTTGGTGACCATTATTACATTTTTACAAACGACGATGACCATTTTTTTTTTCATAATGGTGCTCGTCGTGCATAATTATTTTTCACGAAGGTAATATTCGGTAACTATTGAATTGTATTATAAATAAATACTAGGTATGTCGCTATTGAGTCGAACAGATACCTACTTAATAATTTAGAACAAGTTTGTATACGATACAATCTTAATCGAACTTTTTAGCGACAAGTCCAAAATGTTTCAGTGAATTTGCTAAATCTGTCGTCACGTCATCCAAAATACGAATACATTGTTGATAACACAATCTTATACGAGCACTTATCTTTTATTTTCAGCGTAGTGCATATAAAGAAACCTATTATCATTATTGATAAGGCTTAGAGAGTCTTAGTTGATGTAGCTGCCGATGTAAGCGTTGCAATGTGGACAGTAGTGGTCTGCGTTGTGGCAACTGTCCAAACAGTAGGGTAGGCACACACAGGGCCAAAACCTGGAAAAAGATAAATAACATTTAAATATATATATATATATATATATATATACCTTAATTCACAAAGTAACATGACTCAAAACGTGTTAGTAACAATTTTCCTTATTGCTATGTTACTATTCCTATTCTAATCACTTAACTTAAAAACTATGAATGCATGTTAATCATTGCCAGGCTAACACTGAGGTAGACAGCTTGCAGCAGCGTTTCACATACAAACAATCGATTCTGATCGCCACACAGCGCAGAATAAGCACACCAGGGAAGCGCATCGTTTTCTCATCGTTGTATAAAAACAGTCGACTCGAGCTTCGGCAAATATCCCTGATGCACTACAAAAGCGGGGCAAACTCTTCAATAACCTAACCAACCGCATTAATTGAGTCAGAATAATTATTAAGAAGAACCAAACATGAATTTGAACCCAACCCTGACTTACGGTGAAGGCAATGTCGGGGAAATCTGACTGAAATATTTACCATGCAATGAGTGAGCTTTAACTTCTATGTATTCGGCAAAAGCCTCGGTTTTTCCTATAGGCAGACAGCTACAAGTCGATAGTGTTAATATTTTAATGTAAAAAAAAAATATAATACTTACAAGCAACAGATCAAGAGAGCGAACAAATGGGTTCTTGTAGAGGCCTTGTATTCAACTCTTGTGACTATCTGGTGGTTGCAGGATCGGCAAGTTATCGACGATGGTTTGGGGCCCATCTGAGGACTGACCATGACGGGGACGACGGTCGGGCCCACATTTGCTTGGTAGACAACTCCATGAATTGGTGGTGGTTGGGTCGGTTGTGCAGGGTACGAGTGTGGTGCGTGTGTCGTGACAGTTACGGGCGGGGGAGGTCCATCTGCGTACGGCGGAGGTCTGCCTTGGCCTTTGGCTGAAATTAAGTTAAAGAAAAGAAATGTATTTGAGTGTTTAAATTGATTGTTCTTTATTTATTTTAATATTTTAATATTTATTTCTTTTTTAATAATAATATTCCACAACTTTCACACAACGCCATCTAGTCCCAAACTAAACAGAGCTTGTGCTATGAGTACTAGACAACTGATAAACATACATATATGTTTCTAAAAACATACATATTGTAGATAAATTACACCCAGACAAAGAACAAATGATCGTGCTCTTCACACAAACATTAGTCCTAGGTGGGAATCGAACCCACGACCTTGCGCATAGCAGTCAGGACCACTGACCACTAGACCAACAGGCCTTTCCTGTCCTATTGTTCAGAAACTGTGATTTTGTAAGTTCCTGTTGATTTGATAAACAACATGATAATATTCGATTTCATGTAATCATAAAAGATTACTTTGCATGAAAAACCAGTAAGTATTTCGTTATTTTATGTATAAAAGATATTATCTTATCTCTTACGTATATTGTAGACTTATAAGGAAATATACGAAGTAAATACATCACCAGTAGAAAAGTAATTGAGCTATGTTATGCAATAACGTGTCAACCCTAAAAAACCTAAATCGGAGAAATCTCAGCTCAAAGAAATTCACAGCTACAAAAAATACTCATAAGCTATTCTGATTGTATCCAAAACTTATTAAATAAGTCATCATGTATTGTAGTGATTCAAACACAGCTTAATAGAGTGAGAGTTATAGGGAAAATAAAAATAAATGAAATAATGATGAATTGTTTATTGCGAAATTACAATCAAGATTTAAGATTTTTGAAACAATCATTTAAGCCCAAATAGTTTATTGCAAAATTTAAGCAGAGCATTTTGAAGTGCTAAAATGTTTTGCAAGCTCTTGACATATTATTGTTAATTAATAATTCAGATCTGCATTCATTTGTTTTCTAAGCTCTCATGCTTTATTAATAAGATGTAAACCCTGTTTCAACTGTGCTAAAGTTGTTACATATCCACTGTTGGAAGATTCTTCTTTGTCGTCGTTTTTATTACATAAATGCTCGTCACGAGCCATTGCGACAAGCTTCTGTGCTCTAGAGTTCATGTTAAATACCTGAAAATAATTTATTATTGGCTTTAGTTTCGTAATATGAAAAGTATTATACGATGCATGGTTGTAGCACGTACAGACGCCAGCACATCAAGCATCTGTCAGATTTCTTTAATAGATTTTCAACTCTAGCGCTAAAGCATAAGGTTCAAAGTTGATTGGGAAAATCTGACAGTTTCGGGTAGCTTGATGTGCTGGCGTCTGTACCTAAAACTTTTCATATCAATTTCGCAATAACCTATTAAAAAATGAAATATTTTAATGTTTTCATAAATTACTATCATCTGCCTGCAACGAGTATTATAGACATTCTTATATGTTATTGTAACCTTCCCTCATAATAATATCCAGCTTCTCTTCGGATTAAATTATAGAATAATATAAAAAAGATAAAAACACTAAGCGGCCGTTAAGCTACGAGTATTAAAGCAATAACCAGTTATAAATTACACAAATTTAAATTGTCAGATTTTTCGTAATTATCGGGAAATTATTTAATTTCATTCCAATTCCATAGTTCTTTACGATGAGAAAAACTACTTCAGTGGGTTATTGATTGTATAGAACAGGAGAAAACATTAAAATCAAACACTGAAAACTTACCTTGTGCCTTGTTGCAGCAAGTAGATACTTAAAAACTCTTGTAAAATAATGAAATTCACACAACCCACAGTTTCGTGAATATTACAAAATACTACACGTATATTAAATTTCACTGAAAACCGCCATAACAAATAGAAAACAAAATTTTAAAGTAATTGTCACAGAAGAAAAGCGCGCGTGTTATGGTGACAGGTTTGTAATCGATTATTGCAAAATTGTTGAAGACTAGTTCCGCAAACTGCAGTAACATTTTTTTGATAAATAGCGTTTTTATAAATTTAGTACATGCCTCTGCATTTTTTTAAGGGTGCAGGAGACTGGCTACAAGAGCTAGATGGCGTTAACTTGAAATTCATATTTTCGTGGGTTAACAGGTTATTGCATAACATGGCTCAATTTTATGTCTCAGTTTCAATACTGTTAACCTCATTAACATTTTTTTTTATGTTTTCCCCTTCTTGTTCATTAATTAGATTCTTTGACGTCACAAATTATTTACCTACTTCCAGTATGAAGCAGGATAATATTTATGACAATAGTCTAAATACAGAAAAAAAAATTAACCGCACCGATTTTTTTTTTGTTGATAGTTTTCATCGAGGGTTTTATGCTAGTGGATCTAGAATCCTTTATGCTGAATTTTATGCTTTCAGTTTGCGCACTGGTTAAAATCCTGTATAGGACAATACCAACAGGATAACGCATCTATTATAATTATTATAGAGTACAGTAGTGCTATTCTGTAAAAATCTCACCGTGATAACTCCGGTGAAGTGAGGTGAAAGTGAGCAGTCATTAGTGTCAATCTCTAGCATCCGATGGAATAACAGCTCACTTCACCTAACTTCTCACGGTGAGATGCTAACAGAATCGACCGGCAGTTGTACTGAGACAGGTGTAACCTTCACAAAAAGGGTTTATGGTTTCATTTCCTTTATCGCCAAGTAGTGATGAGCAAAATTGGTCTTGGTCTTGCAGTCTTGGTCATGGTCTTGCAAAAAAGCAAGACCACCAAGACTGTGATCTATACACTAGCAAGACCAACACCAAGACCGAACAAGCAAGATCAAAACCAAAACCAAGACCAAGTATGCAAGACCGAAACTAAATGAGCAAGACTAAGCTAAAAATAACAGCTTCCGATAAATATATGAATCAAAATATATGTAACAACTTCAATATGTTCTTTTCGTGGAACAAAACGTTTTTTGTATTTGATATTTTCAGTTTACTTTATTAGATTTTAACACTAAATATAAAAAAAAACTTTACCACTTTTTGAAAAAAAAAGATCTGTGACACTGTCCTTGGAGTAAATGTTTTTTGTCTTTATGTAGTGATGAGCAAAATTGGTCTTGGTCTTGCAGTCTTGGTCTTGGTCTTGCAAAAAAGCAAGACGAAGACCAAGGCTATTTATACACTAGCAAGACGAACACCAAGACCGAACAAGCAAGACCAAGACCAAGACTGAGTAAGCATCACCAAGACCAATAACTTGTCTTGGTCTTGCTTTGCTCATCACTAACGCCAAGTGTTGCCATACAAGGTGACAATGCCAACAGTCTCTTGGGTGCGCTACCAGTCGACAGCGATCCGGAGGAATATTTCGAGGTCATATTTTAGTTTGTTAATAGTTTTCGTTTTATTGGGCTGAAGATGATGACATCAATTATAATTAATTATATAAATATACAGGGTCCCATTAAAATAGATAGGCAAATTTTAACACAGCGCTCAGTAGGTACGTCTAACCAAAGATATGCAAGCAAAAAAAAAACACTGATTAAAGTAATTTTATTTTGACCGAAAATAATAAATTGCCGGCGCACATTAGAGTATTTTCGTTAGCTGATTTTTTTTTTTTTTTTTGTATGTGTCTAATGCGTTTTTCTTATATATTTTATTACCATTGTCCTTATTTTGGTGGTCTGAAAGATTTCTAAAAGTTCGTCCATCTATTTTAATGGGACCGTATATATCGGGGTTAAGTACTAATAACAGAATTATGATGCATAAAAGATTAGATAAAAAATACTTACGATCATCTCCGTTGCTCTGATTCATTTCACTAAATTGGATAATTATCTATTTTTATCACAAAAAGCACCTTTTACTGGTTTTCCTACGAGGTAAGCGGTTATACTGAACTTTGTTCAACAAAATTTCGATTTATAGATAAAACAATGTCAAGTATAGATAACGATACTTGATAAACAAGCTTATCAGTATTTTTATCAATTCTCTTTGCTATTGTATAGTTACCTTTCAGACACGATGTTTTATATTTAGGGAATTTTGGTTATCAGAAAAGTACATTTATTTATCTTTATATTGCTCCGATGACTAATAGGTACTCGTATCACAATAGCTAACATGCTTAACTCTTTGGAAAAACCTAAGTTAAGAATTTGTAAAAGCGAATAAAAAACTATATATAGGTATGTATTTGTTTACAGCTTATTTTTATCTAACCTACTAATTATATCCTAAAAATCTTTTAAATATTGTACGTTCCGGAGGTTAATGGCCGCTCTTAAAGCAAAAATGACTGGTAACTCCCATAAATTATAGCTTTATAAATAGTTTTATTAGTTTATCTTGGACATTTTGGTTAAGGAAATACGTAATAATAATAATAGCTTCTGTGACTTCGTTAGCGTGGAAGTCGTAAGACACCAGAATATACTAAAATACCAGCATTTTGTTTTAAACTTCTCTGTGAGACAAAAAGAGATTCAGTACTGGTGACGCGGGAGCAAGCGACGTACAGCCGGTCGTTTCTGGAAAAATCTCACCATGATAACTAAGGTGAAGTGAGCTTAGAGTGAGCTGTGAGTCATGCTGATGCTAGGGATTGACACTATTGACGACTCACTCCACGCTCACTTCACCCAAGTTTTCACGGTGAGATGGTTACAGAATCGCACGCCAGTTGCCCTTGTGAGAAGCAACTCGTCTGAAGTTGGCACCCGCAGCCTTCAGAAGCAATTTCCCATTGCTTGCAAAGTTTTACGTTTTTAGTGAATTCATGAACGCCTGCGTTCCTTCATATACTCGCTCGTACTACCTAATGGCACAACACTGATAAACTGACTGTTGTGCTCTCAAAGACTATACCTGACAAACAGCTATCACTAAACTATAATAGAAGATTGTAGATTGACAGGCCTGTTGGTCTAGTGGTCAGTGGCCCTGACTGCTATGCGCAAGGTCGTGGGTTCGATTCCCACCTAGGACTAATGTTTGTGTGATGAGCACGATCATTTGTTCTTTGTCTGGGCTTAATTTATCTATAATATGTATGTATTTAGAAATATATATGTATGTTTATCAGTTGTCTAGTAGGTACTCATAGCACAAGCTCTGCTTGGTTTGGGACTAGATGGCGTTGTGTGAAAGTTGTGGAATATTATTATTATGTTGTTTATTCATTTCTTTATCTTATTTTATTATATTTTTAAATATTTCTTATAAAGTAAGGACAGAAAAAAAAATTAAAAATATAAAAAAAAATAGTGATCCGCCGGTGTCGGGAGCAGAGTCCAAGCTACCGGTGGCTAGGGCTCCAGCGACAAGAACCTCCTCACAATGCGAGCCGTATCGAGGAGTATTATTATTATTATTGTAAATGCACCTAACCATAGACATTTGTTACCGCCGGAGCTTAATGTTTTCCTGTGTACTTTCTACGAACTCACATTCACATCGTATTACAAATGTAAACAAGCCGTGATGGGTGCTACTCTGCAAAGTTACGCTAATCGTAAAGGGTGCGACTTTGCAATGTCGCAAAAAAATAATAGGTGCTAGCCCTATTATATCAACTTCCTGATTAAGACCCTCCGAAAAATTTGTTCACATACATGCATACATAAAAATGCCCACACAGATTCATCAACTTAAACGTTACCTGGCTTTACTTAGAACACCTCACAACGTAAAGATATCACAGAAATCCGATTTCGAAAATCCGGGTGTTCAGGAAGTTGAAATGAATTAATCCGTAATCGATTAAACTTATTAAAATAATCGAAATTAAATTGACCATATAATGGCAACCCTAAACTTCGCGTGTGAAACTCGAAATGATAATACGATAAAATACTTATTTATTTGTTATGCTCACGGCGTCTTAGTTAGAGATAGAACATAAACTGATAATTCCTATTTCAAAAACTTATATTTTTTGATTAACTTTCAAAATGTGTTCGCAGTGGGCCATATTCGGGCATTCACCTTTCACAAAAATAACACACCTATTATTCAATTTTGACATTTTCTTGAAAAACTTAGGATTCGCTGGACCAATATTTCTTAAATTTTGAGTGATGATTATACGCATCGATTGGCACCAAAACCAATCCGATCGCAAAATTATTTCTTTAGAAATCGCAAATTCGCGATTTTCACATTTTTTTGAAAAACTAAAAAACTTCTTGGCCGATTTCACTACAAAACTAATCAGTTCTAAGTTACGTCCATACGCATCGATGGACACCAAAACGAAGTCAATTGCATAATTACCTCGCGAGAAATCGTTGACGAAAAATTACTGTGTTCACATACATACATACATACGCACACACACATACATCCACTTAAAAACTGTCTAGGATTACTCAGGACATCTCAAAACGTAAAGATAACGAAAAAAAATCGATTTCGAAAATCGGGGTGATTACTATAACTTCCTTAATCAGGAAGTTAAAAAGAAGCACAAAATATATCAACTGGTGGGAACGGAATTTAGGTTTGCAAAACAATCGCTGAGCCACTAAGCTTTTTCCTTGAAAGTTGACTAAAATAACCGTTCTTATACATATACATCATGAATTCATGATTGACTGCTTAGCTCCATAAAGATATATCGTGTTATTAATCACTATTTCTTTATTTATTAAAACTTTATACACAAGTAAAAAAAAGTACTGTACAAAGGCGGATTTAATGCCTGAGGCATTTTCTACCAGTCAACCTTAGGGTGATGCAGAGACCAAAAATGGTAGGTGCAACATACGGGATAGATAGCTAGGAAATTACTATAAAATACAAGAATTAATAACAATACATAGACATATACATATAAACAAAATGAACTGTATTGGCTCGTCTTTTTGCAATTTGCCAGTAACAATAGGAGAATACGAACAAATTGCAATATTTCCCATCACCCACACAGCAAATGGCGTAATAATTTATAGCCCACAGACTAACCAGATTTAAGTAAGTATAGGGAATATATATACGAAATTTGAACAAAATCTATCCTGTAGTTTTATATCACCACATGGGGAATGGATACAACATTGAAAGGCTTGAATAAATCTACATTTTTTTCAATCTTCTCGCCTTTGTTTTGCGCAATGAAGTATTTTAAGCCCATAATGGCATACCTTAAGAGCAATACTACACGGGCATTGCCAATACGTTGCGTCGTCGCAGCACAGTGAGTGCCGCACGAGCGCTGCGCGATGACGTCACCGCTCAGGCGTTGCAGCGCCGACGCAACGCATTGGCAACGCCCGTGTGGCATCGCCCTAAGTCGAACTTCTACTTATATTGTACCTAAATATTTTTTTTAATCCTTTAATTAATGACATCATCAAATAAAACGAAACACGTGATTTACAGATATCTATAATTTATCTTATCTTAATTAAATATTTTATTTACAAAACATCATCTTGAAATTTTTATCAACTATTTCAAGGGCCCTTGTAATCTGCTCCTAGAAATACGATGTCTTTCTTTGTACCTAAGTATGTATGATGTGTAGTATTAGCTGTACAATTTCTGATGAAAACATAGTTATTACAAATAGTGATAAAATATATTTTGCTTAATACTAAGAAATGTGATTATTTGTTGTTACTAAGTAAAGATATTAAGATCCTAAATACAGATTTATTTACCTATAATGAAAGGGATGTGGCGTGGCTGTCGAATTGTTTAATTTAATACAATATTAAGTCGACTCAAATAATGAGAGAGCTCATTGAGTGAAAAAATATATTATACAAAAGTTAGGACTAGCTCAGATCTTTCTGAACTAATTGTTCTGGATGATTATACTCTGAAGAAGTTAGGTCAATCAAGGGCACATAATTATTCCTACACATTATCAATATATCCATCCAATTCATCATTTATCATTAAGGTTTCAGTGGATGTAGCTGCCGATGTAAGCGTTGCAGTTTGGACAGTAGTGGTCTGCGTTGTGACAACTGTCCAAACAGTAGGGTAGGCACACACAGGGCAAAAATCTGAAAGTAGAAAAATAATAGTCAAAACAAATTCTTGTAACTATTAGTAGAGCATTTTCAATGCTGTTTACTGGGGTCAACAAAATAATAAAGAAGGATGAACGGGAAATTTTAAGGATATCAACAGAAAAAAGGTATAGACGCCAGGACATCAAGCTACCCGAAACTGTAAAATTTTCCCAATCAACTTTCAACCTAAACATATGAGGGGCCCGTGGCTAAATAATAACAGCCGCACAGGTCGATCGATCAGGTTAAGCTACGCTTGCCGCGGTTGTTCTGTGGATGGGGGTGACCATCTTTACATACCGAGACCCCTCCGTGCCTCGGAAAGCACGCTAAGCCGTTGGTCCCGGCTGTCATTCGTAGATCTTTGACAGTCGTTACGGGTAGTCAGAAGCCCGAAAGTCTGACAACCAGTCTTACCTAGGGGTATCGTATTACCCAGTAACTGGGTTGTGGAGGTCAGATAGGCAGTCGCTCCATGTAAAATACTGGTATTCAGCTGCATCCGGTTAGACTGGAAGCCGACCCCAACACAGTTGGGAAAAGGCTAGGCAGATGATGATGAACTTTCAACCTAAAGTTGAAAATCTATTAAAGAAATTTGACAGATTGTAGTAGCTTGATGTGCTGGCGTCTCTACATAGAATACTTACACTATACAAAGCAAGAGAGCAAATAAATGTGTTTTCGTGGAAGGCTTCAGTTCAACTCTTGTGGCTATCTGCTGGCGGCAGGATGGGCAGTTTATTACAGAAGGTTGGGAGCCCATCTGGTTACCGATGACCACGGGGACTACATTCCCTTGGTACACAACTCCGGGTTGTACAGTCATGACGGGAGGTGGGCCGTACGCTGGAGGCACACCGTGCGCTGCAATAACGAATTAAATAAATAAATAATCTTATAAGGCGAAGAGTTATTTATATTTTATTTCTAACCGCTCCCGCCACAATCCACGCGCTTCAGGCGGAAACGCCTCTCGTTCCCGTCCGGCCAATGAGAGCGAGTCGAAGCTTCTAGAACATTCTAGAAGCTTCCTTTAAAAAGACATTCGACGCACGCCCCTTTTTTTGACAAGAGTCGTCTGACGTCCGCCGCCGTCAACTGGGCGGCGCACCGAAAGTCTACAATATTTTTACGAGTCTTTATCTTCACCCCAAACCCTATTGTTTTATATATACAACGTGTAACGTTAAATGCGCGAAACCTGAGAATAGTTTGATCAGAATAACGAGCAGAATTAATTGAACCACTTTTTAATATATGTCACATTTTTCAAAAAATCTTAATTAAAAACATTGCCATGTTTATTTATTAATAGGTCAAGCAAGCCAATGTCAGAGCGGCGCAGCGGCCCGGTGACGACTCCTCCCTCGGTAAAGGGTCGTCGTCGAAGTAAAACTAAAACAGCACATAAAACCTTTACAATTTTTTTAATGACTTATTTTCTCTCTGAAATAGGTCAATTGAATTAAAAATCAGTTGGGGTGTCTGAGGTTTTGCGCATTTACCGTTACACGTTGTATACTTTGTGTATGTTAAAATTTCAATTATCGCACACAAGTAATACAAGAGTAAGACTAGCTTTAACAGGTAAATATGATTATTACAAACCAGGCATTGGTAGTCTTTCTGTACGAACATCATACACGAAAGAAACCTCAGCATTGAAAAAAAAATTGAACCTCATTTGACATTACTAAAATATTTAAAGTACTATTATTTATTTGCAATCACGATAAACTACTCGATTCAAAATCATTAGCAGTAAAAAAAAACTTACTGTCATTCTGAGCCATTTCGTTTTTTTAACACCAAAATTACTATTCACTGGTGTCCGTAAAAGGAAAATACTTGTACTGACCATTGTACAACAATGTATCCATTTATAGATAAAAAAAAAAACGTTGAATCACAGATAACGATACTAGATTAAAATATTTATCTCACTTTTAAGCGGATCTAATGTATATATTCGTCATTGCGCAGAAACTCTATTTAATCCTTATTATATTGTTAAAAAATTAGGGTCGCATTAGCATTCACTATGAATATATCCCCAATCAGCAGGGTAATTGCGCAACGCATTAATAATGACAATACCGTACATCTTAATAATTCAACAACAATAATTGCGTTATTGAGGAGAGCAGTGTTCGCCCAGTGGTAATGGCGCTTTTCTTTTTGAAAATAATTTCATGACTACTGCCGGTCGATTCTGTAAAAATCGCACCGTGAAATCATAAGTGAAGTGAACACTTAATAGTGTTAATCCCTAGCGAATGACAGCTCACTACACGCTCACTTCACCCAAGCTTTCACGGTGAGATGGATACAGAATCGCACGGCTGCTCTCAAAACGGGGAAGGGCAAAAAGTCTTTCAAAGTTTTACTTACTATGAATAACAAGTTTGCATGTTTTTAGAAAATAACAAGACTGATAAAAAGCTCACGCACCGATAACAAAGTTTGATTAGATTAAATATTGGACAAATATTTGAATATCATAAGTTGAAGATGTAAACGATGAATTCATTCTAGGTGCACTGCGAGTATAACATTTTTTGCAACACCATCGACTGCTGTGATTATGTAAGCTAAAACAGACTCTTAAGTAATCATCCTGACTCAGGAATAAAAGTTTAATTTTTTTATGTTCCTTTTTTATTTTTTTCCTCACAGCTGGGCAAAGATCTTCCCCATATTTTCCACTTTTCTTTATGCTGTGCCATCTCCGTCCAGTCGGTTAGGAACGAGTCCAAATCGTCACGCCAGCGTTTCTTAGACCTGCCTCGGTGAAGACGCTGGTCTTCAGGCACCCCACTGTGTGACGACTCCGGCCCATATGTATGGATGCATCCTATAGGTGTGACGCACCCAGTCCCACTTCAGCCTCATGGACTTATCGTCAACATGGGCGATACCTGTCTTGGAGCGTATTGTGGTGTTGCGAATTTGTTCAGTGAGTTTAATTTCTAAGATGCTACGAGTACGTTTCATGGCTTTTTGGCAAACCTTGAGTTTGGACTTCTGAGCCATGGTCAAAAACCTAGCCTGAGCGCCATAGGTTAGGCTAGGCAGGATACCGTGTTGCGGAAGTATCGTTCGTTCCCGCGACCCCCGGCGTAGGTGAGAGAGGGAACACCGGGGTGGTTTTTAGGATACCGTCCACACTGCACGGTCCCCTGGCGTTGTGGTGATGTTCCAGTGCACCCAGACATCGCCGAAGAATGATGGAGCCTGGAGGCGGGCTAAGAAGAGGTAGCCCAGAAGTGGGCCACGCTGGATGGGTCGCGAATGTCATACGTAGTAGTTCTCGCGGCCCACCCATCAAGGCGAAAGTAGGTGCACAGGCGGAGTTTTTAGTGGGTGCGAGGCCCACATAACCACGTCCCGGACGGCGTGGTATGCGTTAGGCATTTTCTTCGCCGGAAAAAAAAAAAAGGCAGGATACACATGAAAGAGGCAGTGACCTGTCACTGCCGGCCGTAGTGAAGTCGATGGTCGGCAGCGAAGAGTCCTGGGACGCGGTGGTTTCCTTCTGCGAAACAGTCGTCTCGCAGAGATTAACTAGCTCACCGCCTGGCTCAGGGCTTGCATACTGAGATACTATCCGGTTACAGATGTTAATACGAGTAGACCTGGTCAATACATTGGGGTTTCGGTCAAAATCCTTAAGTAGTAAGGCCTTAAAAAATGCTTCTGGGTGGTGTGGCATTTTAGGTACAAATAAAGTACTTAAATCAAAATCTAACTCACTGTCTAAATCTCTGTTAATGTTTAGCATATGTCGGCGCGCCTGTCGCTATGCAGCTTCCCGGGGCTAAGATATTTCATGATAATGAATCTAGACATCAAAGTAACTAGGAATAGATAGGAAGCAACATGAGAAAGATTCTGGTGTACTAACATATATTTCATCTCGGGTTCTTCTTCGTGAATCGAAGTCTGGATTCTCGACTCGGCTCCGCAGCTTTACTGTAGATTCTGGATACTCGTGACATGACTTGATAGCCACCCGGGTGTCTCGCGAGCGTCATCATCGATGTGAGATGAATAACGCGCTTCGCAAACCGGCCCGCGAGTATCCTACCGACTGCGCCAATTACGTAAACTGCAGACGGAGGATCGAAAACAAACAAAGTTACTTTAAAACTAATTTATTATAAGGGAAATAACTACAATTAAAAATGGTGAAATATATTCGATGCAAGAATGTAGAATGACAAAAAATTACAAAAATATGTATTAAAATAACTAATAGATAACGTCGAATTTGGCTGCGTCGGCGGCTCGTGGCTGGACGGATGTCGTCGTTGCAGTTTCTATGCGCTCGGCGTAAACTGAGGAATGGGCAAGGTCGGCGATACCATTAGGAATCCGTACTTAACAAATACTTAAATAAAAGGTGTGCATACATACGAGCAACACGCGTCGACGACAGAGGCAACTGCGACCGTCGACGCGTGTTGCTCGTGTGTATGAGCTCTAAGCCTTGGTACTGAAAAAGATATAAAACCAATTTTATAAATCGACACCAAACAGTTTTTTTATTGTATGTGATACTTGGGAAAACAAACACCCGTGATTTCAATAGCTTTGACGATCATATAGCGGGGTCATTGCGTAATACACTAACAGTAGCAATGGGTTTCGTTTTGGCGGTTCAACGACATTCATTGCGTTACTTAAAATTTTTCGAACATAATATGAAGCAATGGATTAGCAATATCCTTCAAAAATGATTGGTGGGTGCGTGAATACTTTAACTGTGATTGATGATATTACAACGTGTAACGTTAAATGCGCAAAATCTGAAAATAGTTTGATCAGAATAACGAGCAGAATTAATTGAACCACTTTTTAATATAGGTTACATTTTTCAAAAAATCTACATTAAAAACGATGCCGTGTCTATTTATTAATCGGTCAAGCAAGCCTATGTCAGCGCGGCGCAGCGGCCCGGTGACGACTCCTACCTTGATAAAGCGTCGTCGCAGACGCAAGAAACGATTAGAATGGCAAGTAAAACTAAAACAGCACATAAAACCTTTAAACATTTTTTAAGGACTTATTTTCTCTCTGAAATAGGTCATCTGAGGTTTTGTGCATTTAACGTTACACGTTGTATATACAAACTAAATTAATGCGCAGGTATCAGGTCTGCAGGTAGGCGTGAAGGAAATGGTGTTTAGTGGCCTATCATTTATACGGCAGCACCAAATAATGAGCTGACAAGATACGGATCTTTTTTTTAAAAAAAAACTTTGCCCCACACTAGGAATTTCTCCTGTATTGTGGGTGCGTTTACAAAGATTTAAAGTCACATGCACAAACAGCCAGACCCGGAACAACTACTTGTAGGTCATACAAATATTTGTTCCGTGCGGGATTCGAACCCGCAACAATCGCTTAACCACTGCGCCAATCGTGCCGTCGTTTAGTGGCCTATCATTTATATGCAGAATTGTTTGATAGAAGTAGTGCGGTAGCACCAAATAATGAGCTGACAAGATCCGGATCTTATCAGCTCATTATTTGGTGCAATCGGAGTTCAAACATGATAATTCATAGGTAAGATGCAGAACTTTTGAGTTATCATCGTATAAATAAGCATCGTACTCTATGTATACACGTCTATGTATGTGTATGTATACAGGTCGTACCTACGCAAAACACGCACTTGGACGCGGAGTTGCCGACTTACTTACTATATGGGTATACAGGGTGCCCGGTAATCAATCGTATCGATTTAGTTGCTGTGGGTGCCGATGTAAGCGTTGCAGTTTGGACAGTAGTGATCTGCGTTTTGACAGTAGGGGATACAGTAGGGTAGACACACACAGGGCCAAAACCTACAAAAAACAAAAATGAAATAAAAGTGCGAATTAACAATCAATTGACCGTCCCGGCCGCGCACAACTCATCTCATGGATAGCTCATCACGGCTCGCTCTAATTGGCTAGTTTTTATCGATAATAAAACCTTCACAAACGAATTTAGACCATAGTTCTTAATAGGCATCGAGTTTGAAACAGCAGGTTCGGGACCGGGATATTAAGCATCGTGAAGAACATATAAGAGACTAAGTGTTCAAATACACGAGCTGCATGTTTTCGACGGCTGCCGCCGACACGCGTTGACGTCAGCCGTCGGCGTTCGTCGACGGCTGCAGTTGACGCGAGTCGCTCGTGTATTTGAGTATGGTGCTCAAATACGCGAGCGGCATGTTGTCGACAGCTGCCGCCGACACGCGTTGACGGCAGCCGTCGGCGTTCGTCGACGGCTACAGTTGACGCGTGTCGCTCGTGTATTTGAGTATGGTGCTCAAATACGCGAGCGGCATGTTGTCGACAGCTGCCGCCGACACGCGTTGACGGCAGCCGTCGGCGTTCGTCGACGGCTGCAGTTGACGCGTGTCGCTCGTGTATTTGAGTATGGTGCTCAAATACGCGAGCGGCATGTTGTCGACAGCTGCCACCGACACGCGTTGACGGCAGCCGTCGGCGTTCGTCGACGGCTGCAGTTGACGCGTGTCGCTCGTGTATTTGAGTAAGGTGCTCAAATACGCGAGCGGCATGTTGTCGACAGCTGCCGCCGACACGCGTTGACGGCAGCCGTCGGCGTTCGTCGACGGCTGCAGTTGACGCGTGTCGCTCGTGTATTTGAGTACGGTGCTCAAATACGCGAGCGGCATCTTGTCGACGGCTGCCGCCGACACGCGTTGACGGCAGCCGTCGCCACACGACGGCTGCAGACGCGTGTCGCTCGTGTGTATCAGCACTAATTAAGCATGGCGATCAATGCATGTGGCTTCTCTGTATAGGAAAAGATTTGCGACAGGGCTTAAATCTTTGTGAGTGAGAGATAAGGATGTGAAAATAAAATAGAATACTAACACTAAACAGATCAGTAGAGCAATCAAATGGGTTTTCATGGAAGGCTTTACTTCAACCCTTGTGAGTATCTGCTGGTTGCATGAACGGCAGGTTACTGTAATTGGTTGAGGGCCTAATTGACTATTGCTAGTAGGTAGTCCACCGCCTGTGTTTCCTGGATACGTGCCTACGTTTTCTGGTTGCGGATAGCCTGTGTTTGCTGGTTGTGGATAGCCTGTGTTTGCTGGTTGTGGATAGCCTGTGTTTCCTGGTTGTGGATAGCCTGTGTTTGCTGGTTGTGGATAGCCTATATTGGCTGGTTGCGGATAGCCTGCGTTTGTTAGTTGCGGATAACCTTTGTTTGCTGGATGCGTTTCTGCGTTTGCCGGATGCTTATCTTTACTTTTCCGAGTCATAACTTCGTTCTTAAAATCTTAACTGAAATTAGAAAATAACAGAAATAATGTTCTAGAAGTATTAAATAATAAAATGTGCCAAAATTCACCAATTCAACGTGTGTCGATTATGCGTGGGCCATGTATGTACAGACGTCAGCACATCAAGCTACTACAAGCTGTCAAATTTCTTTAGTAGATTTTCAACTTTATCGCTAAAGCATAAGGCTCAAAGTTGATTGGGAAAATTTGAAAGTTTCGGGTAGCTTGACGTGCTGGCGTCTGTACATAGGTACGTTGCCATACATATTGCCACCTATACTTACTTAAGACGATGTCTTAAGCATTATTTATTACCTAACACAAGGTTGTATTTACTTTATATACCTATGTTTATATAATGTGAGTTTGTAAGATATCTAACAAGGTGTGTACCCTTGTTAGATATTTTACAAACTGCCGCGTCGAAAATATTATTTCTTATGCGCTTGGCCATCTGAAGTTCCCACTTCAGCTACTTTCATTTCTAGCCAAGCCCTGCATTATGCTGTTTAGCGTGAAATCCGTGATGACGAGTAGGCGCCCTCTCCTCGTCAGTCCCTTTACGTATTATTTCAATTTCTAATACAATAAGCGAAAATTAAAATGAACCAGTCACACTCTTGTCGCACACACTTTACATATTGTAAACAACTTTATAGCTAGTTCCGTTCGAGCTAACATGTCAACAACACAAAAAAATTTACGATTATATTTTACGCGGAAGGTATTTTGGGTGACAACCACCAGTATTATAAAAGTGCTCTGTGGTGACAACGTCAGCTAGAAAGAACATAAAACTAACGATAAAACCACACTGGTACAAGCGGCTACACGGATTTTTAGGCGCTCGAATGACGTTAAGAGGGGGGCACTGCTAGTAAACATAGATATAGACGTAGATATAGAATTTCCTGTCAACTTACTGTTGTCAGGTCTGTAATTTCATAGAATTAGGATGTACTAAGTTCATGACATTTCTGACAGCAGCAACCTAACAGCAGCCTTATTGGGACGAGAATAAAGATCACAGTGATTTTGACAGACTTGTCAATGGCAGCAATCCAACAGCAACCTTTTTTGAATGAAAACTAAAGATCAATGTGATTTGGACAGTGATGCAAAATGTGTGATGTAAAATTACTGTGAATGGACTTGTACAACATTCAAACTTGCTATACTTGGCTTGAACATTCGAAGTTTAGAGTCGCAGATTCAATTTAAGCCACGCGTCAAAATAACCAGCCAGTGCCATAAAGATAGATCTGTTGTTACCTAAATGCATGGAATTAATATGTACTACTTAGTACAACCTAAATCGTCTATATACCTTGTGTTGCTCCGCATCGGTGTCACTGCGGTGAAGCTATCGACACTCACTGAGACCATGGCCTGTCCTACTGCAGGAGTACAGGTCGCATAGCACGGCACGCCAGCAACGATATTATTCGTCGAGCCCTTGTCGCCGCATGTGTAACAACGGTATTAGACCAGACGGCATAACGTTGTTGCCTTGGAAGGTAGGCAGGCCTCTGGTATGGGACGCAACCTGTGTCGACTTCCTTACGACATCTTATGTTACAAGCACGGCTATGCTGGCGCCCTTACTGCAGCTGCTGAAACCCTCGGTGCAAATACTGCAACTTTATGGGTAACTACAGTTTTGAGCCGTTTGAGGTTGAAACGTTCGGTTCATGGTGCCCGAGTGCGTGTCTCCTGTTTAAGGATCTCGCTGACTGGTCGACACTTCACGTGACCAGAAGGCTGGCTCGGTGTTTAGCTAATTAGCAAGCGGAAACACATACAATACTTTATTACTACCAAAATTGTGTTTTTCGCCTTACTAGGTAAGGCGAAAAACACTTTCGAGCTCCAATTTCTCTAAATAATGTATAGAAATGGAATTATTATTTGTATTAGCTGAGGGTCCGTGGAAGTTAAAAAAAACAAAGGGCACATATCATACGAAGTATTTTACATGTGGGACGTGGATTCTGCACTAATTGTACCGATAGTTATTACGGTTAATAGCTTCGTGGAGAAACCCGAACAACACCTCAGGAGGCTTACATTGCGCGGCTCAATAAAGAGGTTTGACATAGAAAGCACCATTGCTGGAAACGGCACGGTATAATGAGGAGGATCCTCTCCTTAGAGCCTGGACCTCCGAGAGCTCTGACCGTGTTCCTGATTCTGATGGGCTACTATTACTTATAAAAATAAATATTTTATTAAAATATTTAATGTGTTTGTGTCTATCGGCCGACCGCCTAACTGAGACGTTGCGTGAGGTAGCAGCGCGGTGCGGGAGGGGTGTGGTGACGTCATGCGAGAGCTCAGTATTCGTCAACTTGTGACAACCATCACCCCTCCCGCACCGCGCAGCTGCCTCAGGCAACGTCTCTGTTAAGCAGCCGGCCTATAGTGATCAACATTAACATATATTATTTTGAGCCACGGATTCTATTACATAAATGTATACATTATAATACACATTACAATACAATCTTATACCCTAAGGCCATTTATAATAATAATAATATAATAATACACTTCCATAGTGTTCCATACAAAACTGACGAAACATGCCTACACACGCGAATAAACCGTCGTTTTTCACGGCAAGAAAAACTTGTGTCTACAAAGGGAAAATTTTGTACTTTTGTCATTTCTAAAACTATAAAATTATTGCTAATTATTTTATTATTATACATTTTAAAATATCACGTAGTCGTTGTTTCAATAAGAAATACTTAACGGCTAGTAAGTACCAACTAGTCGTTAAGTATTTTTTATTGAATTTAAATGATCTATGTAGTTTCATTTTGTGAGACATTATTAAAGGGTTTCAGCTACGAGTAATCGACTTAAATAAATTACATTTTAAAAATGTCGAAACATGTAGTCATTCACGTTGTCCTCTAACACCTTCCATTTGATCAGAGAATCTTGCTCGGAAATCTTCCAGGGTTTGTTTCTATTTTAGTTCCGATAAAGAAATCCGTTATCAATCCTCAGCTTAGCCTATTCTTAGGGTTTTTCAGATTTAGCTAATGTTTGTAGCTGCCAATATAAGCGCTGCAGTTTGGACAATAGTGGTCTGCGTTGCGGCAACTGGGGATACAGTAGGGCAAGCACACACAGGGCCAAAATCTGAAAAAAAAAAAAAACAATAACAGTTTGACCAAATCAAGAAAGAAAAGCAAAAAGCAATACTTCTTGGGATACGTCTGATTTACGGTAAAGGCAAACAAGTTGAGGAAACCTGAAGTGCGTTAGCATTGTTGCAGTGTTCTCATATAAAGGGTATGCGTGCTAATGTAATTTAAG
Source organism: Eremobia ochroleuca (assembly GCA_949629135.1). Taxonomy (NCBI): domain Eukaryota; kingdom Metazoa; phylum Arthropoda; class Insecta; order Lepidoptera; family Noctuidae; genus Eremobia; species Eremobia ochroleuca. Next base: position 14,718,826 of record OX451392.1, read on the forward strand.
CTACATACAATATTTTATCGTATCCTCTGGGTTAGCAAAGCACTGTCGCAACAGGTGAAATGTGGGTGCGCTATACGCCTTTTCTTAACCCGACTGGGAATGCAAGCGGCTGCTATGTTATGTCCGCAGCCGAAAATTACTATTAACCATCAAATGGGTTGGTCAAAGTAATGACAGCCGCGTGGATCGATCAATCAGCATGTCGATTCTGTAAAAATATCACCGTATATAACTTGCGTGGAGTGATCTGTCAGTGTCATCCCACTGATGCTAGGGATTGACTAAGCAAACATTTACAATCATAATCGAGATTTTAATCATATTTTTCATGCTAATTCTATTGATAATTTTATATCATTTCAAAACTAGTATTTTAGTTGTCAAAACATTACTATTATTATATATTAAAATACTAGTTTCGAAATTATATAAAATTATCTATAGAATTAGCATAAAAAAATATTATTAATTATGATTATGATTTTTAATGTATTCTCGGTCAATCCCTAGTATCAGGTGGGATCACACTGACAGCTCACTCTACGCTCACTTCACCAAAGTGTTCACGGTGAGATGGTCACAGAATCGCACTGCAGGTTAAGCTACGCTTGCCGCGGTCGGTCCGTGGATACAGAGACCCGACCTCGGAAAGAACGTTAAGCCGTTGGTCCCAGCTGTAATTCGCGAATCTTTGACAGTCGTTACGGGTCATGATTAGCCTGAAAGTGACAACTAGTCTTATCAAGGGGTATCGTATTACTCAGTTACTGGGTTGTGGAGGTCAGTGGAATGGAAGGTAGTGGCTCCATATAAAATACTGGTAAGTATTCAGCTGCCGACTGCAAGCCAACCCCAACATACATATGTAGTTGGGAAAAGGCTCGGCTGATGATGATGGGACGCCAGTTCGTCACTCATTAATAGACAAAAGAATACTTACACTAAACAAAGTAAAACAGCAAACAGATGGGTCTTAGTTGTAGCTTTGTGTTCGACTCTTGTGACTATCTCTTGGTTGCAGGATGGGCAGGTCATAGCAGCAGGTTTGGGGCTCATACTTTTAGTGACAAGCACGGGGATGACGACTGGGGCAGGACCCGCTTGGTAAACAACCCCCGATGTGGCCGTGACCTCGCCTTCTGTGTACGGTGGAGGTCTGCCCTTGACTAAAATAAAGAAAAAGAGATTGAAATATAAAAAAATAGAAATGTTTTATTCACAGAAATAATGTTTTAACAAAAAAAAAAAAACCTCTGCAATTCAGTTTGTCGGCGGACGTAGCTCCTTTTTTTTTTAACATTTATGTATTTATAATTTATACATTCCTTCCATTATAAGCTGCAGATTTTAAAACAGAAATACAAGTTTTTTTTTATGTTTACTATAGTGAGGCTTTGACAGTCGTTACGGGTAGTCAGAAGCCCGAAAGTCTGGTAACCAGTCTTATCAAGGGGTATCGTATTACCCAGTAACTGGGTTGTGGAGGTCAGATAGGCAGTCGCTCCATGTAAAATACTAGTATTCAGCTGTATCTTAGACTGGAAGCCGACCCTAACATAGTTGGGAAAAGGCTAGGCAGACGGAAAGTACAGTGAGGCTTTAACAAATAACATTAAAAAGGTTTTTTTTTTGTTTTTTTTTTATACTATTATTTTAATTGGAACTAAATAAAATCTGCATCTTCGACCATGTGTGCCACCATCCTCTTGCTCTTACCCCTATTTATTTGGAATCGGTGCAGCATGGCTTTATCTTCCATACATCATCATTAGCTGAGTTGGCATTTGGAAAGTCTCTTATAAATATTGCTAACAATAAAAGCCCGCCCTAAAGTCTATTTGTGAGTGCAGAACACTAGTAATAATTACCTACTCATTTTAAAGAAACACGTAATAATTTTTAGATTTTTATTGATAAACGATAAATGATTTTATTTCTGTATGTAGGTTTGTATAAAACACTTTAGACGTCAATCATATTTCAAAACTACACGGAGTCAGCGTTTTCTATCTCTGAGAAGAAAAACAAAACGACATTCTCAGGGTTTATTCATTCTCAGGGTTAAAAATTATGGAAATGACCTTGCACACGCCCTTATTTGATCCATACTTCCAGCGACACCCTGTATGTGCTGTACACTGGTACGGCTTAAGGAAAAACTCATTCATTAGTCATAGAATAAGATATGAAGGTATCTTTTTCTATGACTAATATGTAAAATATCTTGTGCTATTTATAAATATGAATAATATCTTGTGCTTATCTCAAAAGTAAAGTCAGCCTCAAAAAGTTGTATACATCGACAAGAATTCATTTTTTTGTTTTTTTTATGGTGAACAAATTGTAGATAATATAATATAATCAATTATATGTATACATGTTTTTCAAGCTAACTGTACCTATTGTGAAATTTTTTTCTTTTTATGAATGCACAATGTATCATGATATTACTCGTACACTACTGCCACACTATTTTATAGTGATATAATAATAAAAAATTGCGTAATTACAAATACCTAATACTAACAAATAATATGCTGATTCCAAAATCATTTCGAAAGGAATACGTCATTGGATTTCAAACTACCATCATCAAATACTTTAGGTATGTATGTACTTTCCTGTAGGTACTTGCCGCCCTTTTCTCACCCTGCATACTATTTTGCACCTAATTATGTCAGTATTAAACACTTTTTTAGTGTGGCATGCATATGACTTACATCTCCTTACGTTACACACTTTCAGAATATACTAACTGACCTGTGATTTTTCGCTATTCTGATTAATTATACCAGAAATATAAGGCATCGATAGAATTGAGTAATGCTCAAAGTGTTATTTGCAAATAATGCTCAAAGTGTTAATTATCTGTGTCACGTTCATAACAAAAAACTTAACAGCCCTATTATAGGTATTTTACCTCTGATAGCAGCTACCCAATTGTAACGATAAAATAACTGTAGGTAATTCTCTCCTATACTCTAAACAAGATTTTTAACAGTATTAGGTAAAACTTCATATTTTATTGCACAGACCCCAGCACATCAAGCTACTACACTCTGTCAAATTTCTTTAATAGTATTTCAATTTTATCGCCTAAGTATAAGGTTCAAAGTTGATTGGGAAAATTTGACAGTTTCGTGTAGCTTGATGTGATGGCGTCTGTACCATAATGTTTTAATGTAATTTTTTAACCTCTTACATAACACGACCTACTTATTCGTTAGTTTTAAACAAGAATAACCCAATAAATGTATGTATAATACTTACGATGCATTTCTTCGTTACTCATTTTCACTTAATTATAATTTATTCCTTTTTATCACAAAAAACACCGTTAACTGGTTTTCGTACAAGGTAAGATATTGTACTAAACTATTCCCAATGAACTGTCGATTTATAGATAAATAAATGCTGAATATCGATAACGGAGCTAGATAAACATTCTTATCAGACATTTAAGCAGAACTTTTCGATACTGTATAGGATTGCTCGTGGTATAGGCACGCAAGATAACGATGGTTACGGAGAAGAAGAAATTATATATGTATTTTATTTATTTATTGGTTTATCTATTGTTACACTATTCAACTAAGCCATCATACAAGCCAAATGCACAATATTAAGTGATAAAATAAGGTTCACCCTTGTTTGGTATAACAACGTTTTGTCAAAAATCGCTCCGGCTAATTTTAGTTACAATAAAGTCATTTCGTATTATTTCATTCATTTGACCGAATAATTAATTGGTAGTTTTTTATGTAGCATATTTATATCTTTGAAATAATGTCATTTGACCGAATTTTCAAATACACTAATTTTATTTAAACTAATGTTTCACTAGACTAATAATGATTTAATCGAAAGATCGTATCGAATATTCAGTTCATCAATAATTCGTTTCCTTTCATTGTCTATATACTAACATTGTTCCTTCACCTACTGAATTCATTAATAATTATTTTTATTTCGGGCTTGGTCGACGGAGGCCCGCTACGTGGGGCTCCTACTTCTGGGTGGCTTATAAAAAAATAACCACGAAGGGCATGGCGGGGTCTATTCGCTCGCTTCGCTCGCTCAAACGACCCCGCCATCCCCTTCTAACCTAACCTATCCGAGTCGGGGTGCTTTAAAGTCCCGATTGCATCCAGTTTCTCCTAATATAACAACCGTTACACACCCAATGTCGATGGCAAATGATGTTATGGCATATGATAATCATGGCATGTGATAATTAGGGAATGTGATAATTAGGGCACGTGATTTAGGGCTTACAATGATTATGACAAATGATGTTATGGTAAGTGATTTCATGGGAAACAAAGCTTCTAGCACGTGACTAATATAGCAAATAAGAGTAGGGTAAATGAATATTACGTCATTTAATATTATGGCTGTTGACTATTATAGCAAATGATATTAGGGCAAATAAAATTCGGGAAAACGACGGTATACATTTGATCGCAAATGTTGTTATCGCAAATAAATATTCGATGAAATGAAAATTATGTTAATCGATATTATACAAATTGATTATTTTCTTAAACGTTGTTCGAATTAGTAACATTACATCAAAAGTTGTTATACCAAACGAGGGTGAACCATAAAATAAAGTCCTCTAGACCGAATTTCGGCCATGGCAACCAATCTCAGCAAAGACCGTCCTTCAGCTTCAGTGTTTTATAATAATAAATTTTTATTTGACATAAATAGGTACACAAATACAAAGTGACACTTAATTTAAGCGTGCGAATAGCCTGGTCCAAAATAAATGATCAATGACCCCCGTGCTAGGCAAAAACCTGTGTTACAGGGGTATACAAACCTACTTACAGAAATAAAATCATTGTCCTTCGGCGCGGGAGATATGTGACAAGCGTGTGCGCAGATCCAGTTGCACTCTTTCTTCTCTCACTCTCAAAGCCCGATGGGACGGCAATCCGACACGCCCGGAGAGAGATCAGGCGCAGGACTAACGGTTGAACGTGCTTTCCGAGGCACGAGGGGATCACACCGCCAACTTCCAAACTTCGACGAAGCGAAGACACAGCATGCAAAACTATGCAAAAACATTATTACATCACAAAAAACAAAAGAAAACATCTTTGACGAGTTTTTTTCCGCAGCGCGTAGGACCCCAGCGGATTCCATAAAAGTTTGTTTGTATTGAATAGGCTCCGAAACTACTGGACCGATTTGAAAAATTGTTTTACCATTAGAAGCTGACATTATCCCTGATGAACATAGGCTGCCTTTTACCGCGGGAAAATGCTTCATTCTTACGGGAAAACGGGAATTGTACAGGACAACGGGTAGAATGAATTATCCTTCCGTACTTATCTTTTTCACATAACTTGTAAACGGCTGAACCGATTGAGTTGAAATTTTATATGGGTATTTCGATGGTTTCCGAGTGTCCGTGGAGTTTCTTGCCCGTTCTGCTCCACAGGCACCTACTACGCTTTGGAATGGACAACTAGCTTCATCTCTCTGACTGACCGACCCCTTGACAATTCAAAAGTGCCTGTAATTGGTTTATTTGAAATATGTAAATGCTTTTAGTTTGAGTAAGACAGATATGGCCAGCCCAGTTCCACTTTAGTCCAGCAGCTCCGCGTCCGCTATTTGTGTTTTGGAACGAAGTATAGAGTTCCTAATGCGGTCTGTGAATTTGACATACTTCGTTCCATAGACTGCATAGCCAAATATAAATAAAATAGCCACAATTTTGTGACGATTTTTGCCCGTCTATCCGGGAGCATTCGTGAGACGTGTTTGGCCCTTTCCTACTTTTGCCTGGCGTAAAATAATCCTGATTTAGGTAAAATTGCGAAATGCGTCATCATTACAATTTTCCTATATTTTATCAATATTTGCGAACAGCTGCCCAATATGGCCACATAAAACATATTTCACCTTCCTGTTATTACCGAACTTTATAAATAAATTATCGAATATTTCGTCCTGGTCTCGTTAAAATTATTACAAATAATTTAATCTAGTCGATTGTGGGATATTATTTATGCAGTTCACGTTCCCAAAGATTGGGGATTGCAAGACTGGGTACAATCAACGGATATAATATCGTCAACGACCGTGCAATTACCTAAATAGATTGTGAGGGACCGGAGCATGTCAATTTTGCTTTATTTAAATTAATTTCCATTTGAATCCGGTTTTAGGATATCCCACTCTGTATTAGGATTATTTGTTCTTTTATTATTTATACGTTGTTTATTTTTTAGTTGGTGTGCAGACGAGAGAAAGCATTATATTCTTTCTTTGTACAGCCATGAGCATAAATACCTTACACTTCGTAAGATATAAGAGCGATCTCCTTTATTATAATTACAGTAGTAGTAGTTAGTATTTCTCCTTTATTTTATTTTTTTTATAAATGTTATGTCGTTATAATCATAGTACAGACGCCAGCACATCAAGCTACTACAATCTGTCAGATTTCTTTAATAGATTTTCAACTTTATCGCTAAACCGTAAGGTTCAAAGTTGATTGGGAAAATCTGACAGTTTCGGGTAGCTTGATGTGCTGGCGTCTGTACATTCCATTGCCATTCAACGTGGCAACGCTGCCAGTCTTCTGGGCACGTTTGCGGATGACAACGATGCGGACGAGTACTTCGACGCCTAAATGTCCTTTGTTTTTGTATCTATTTGTATAGTAAGTTAGTGTCATTTAATTGAGTATCTAGTGTAAATAGTTAGTTATTTATACATAAAACAAAAATATTAGACTTAAAAAAACATAGTAGGTACATAGGTATTCTTCTAATAATTAACGTATCGATGGCAATCTAAATGGACATGCCTACATGTTTGGCGCCATCACTAGCATCCATCATGATCTGCTTGACTTTTCCCAACTATGTTGGGGTCGGCTTCCAGTCTAAACTGATGCAGCTGAATGCCAGTATTTTACATGGAGCGACTGCCTATCTGATCTCCACAACCCAGTTACTGGGTAATACGATACCCCTTGGTAACATTGGTTGTCAGATTTTGGGCTCCTGACTACCTGTAACGACTGTCAAAGATCCACGAAAGACAAAAAGCCGGGACCAACGGCTTGACGTGCTTACAGAGAAACGGAGGGGTCTCGGTATGTAAAGATGGTCACCCATCCACAGATCAAACGCGGCAAGCGTAGCTTAACCTGACCGATCGACCTGTGCGGCTGTTATTATTTAGCCACGGGCCCCTCATTAGCCATCAATAGCATCCATAGTATTATTGAAGCCATACTAACTAATATGAAATAGGTATTTTCTCATCGTTGCCATCGTTACATCACCTCTGTACCTAACAAACATACATAGTTATTACCATTAGTTTTCTCTTCCTCAACTACCTAAGCCCAAAGAGATTTCTGTGCCCTGGGCTTCTGCTCCGTTCACCTTTTAATAAAATAAATAAAATAAAATTGGTTTATTTCAAGTATCACAAGACTCATATCAACAAAACACATAAAAGACAAATAAAAAAAAATAAAAAAAAAAAACAAACATACCTAGGACACAGAAACATAACTCATACAGAAAACACACAGACATATAAAAATATATACAGACAGGATAACAAATACAGGCAATAACAGACACTCACAGAGTAACAATATGTCTACTGCAGCATTGTCGGATGTAGGGGCAATCCAATCTGTTGGCGATCATCGCCAGGACGGTGTTGGCGGTGTTGGTGTTGGTTTTGTACCCTGTTTTGGTTCAGATGGTAAGGAAAGTCACCTGGTACCTATATTTGTAGGTACAGACGCCAGTACATCAAGCTACCCGAAACTGTCAGATTTTCCCAATCAACTTTGAACCTTATGCTTTAGAGATAAAGTTGAAAATCTATTAAAGAAATCTGACAGATTGTAGTAACTTGATGTGCTGGCGTCTGTACATTTTATTACTGTTGTTAATATTATTGTTTCATGCTGGAGTAGGTATATTCGAACGCAATGTGAATTGTTACTGAATAAATAAATAAAATAAAATAAAATAAATACCTATGTCATCTAAAGTCCGCCCATCGAGAGAATGCGTTCCTAATAAAGATCAAATTCGCAAAACACGAACTTATATACAGCGTGTAACGGAAGGGGGGTATCAACCCTGAAGGAGGTGAATGTGCTCATGAAACTCAACAACTTTCCCCAAAGAACATAGGTCGAAATATGAAAAAAAAATTTGTAGCCGCAGTATAAGTCATTCTGTTAACTTAAATCTGAAGCTGTATCTATGTGTATGAGTTTCTTCACAAGGATACCACAGCCTAACAAATCCCTCATACATGTAGTCAAATGCGAAATAATAAAATACAAGCATTTCTCCATACGTGACAATAATACTTCATACCGGAACACGTTTGTGTATTCCTATAACCATGTGGAACATTTTTTCTGGCTCGCATACGTCAGTTGTATCCAAAATGTAATATTCTTGATCGTAAAGCGTCGAACTATTCAGAGCATCTGTGCTCGCGGGAAAAAACCGTTAGAGGTGTCTTTGTTTAAGTGTAGTACTCGAGCGAGTATAATAATATAACACAACCAAACGTCAGTGGTAACAAAACCAATATAAGTTCGCCACTTTTCTATTGAAAGAAAGAAAGAAAAGAAATAAAAAAGAAAATACCTCATGGTAAACAAAACGCAGAGAAAAACACAAAAAAGAACAAGTTGGGAGGATATGCGTCCCATGCACGCAAAACGGCCATTGCTCAGCATTATGCTACGAGCCCTATGCGAGACAGAGCCCCAGCGTTGATGCGATGACGTCAACCGGTGCTCCGGAATTGATACTCTGTACTACGTTAGGCCAGCACAAGGTCAAATTGTTACCACTGACCTGCGACTTACTGAACGATAAGACTCTGTCTTCCACTTTCCGTGCCCAGTTTCGCCTGCAGTTTTCTTCCATTCGTCGCCGTCGGTTCATCGTACTTGAGGCGTCCGTACCTGCATTTATGGTATGCAATCATAAAGGTCCCATGTTGGAAAAACATAATTCTGTGCAAGTAAAAAATTCCGACTTAACTATGTTGATTCCGTACTAAGTATATCATCAACGCAGTCATATTGTAAGGGAAAACCACAGTAGTAGGGGAAACCATACAGTTGTTGGCCTCCTCATAGTAACTGGCATAGTAAATGGAAACGACGTGCCTTAGAGTGAGATAAAACTAGTGCCAATAACTAAAATTAAATGTCCAATAACTATACTGTTTCCCCTATATTCAAAATAAACGGATATAACTTAACTATAAACTTCATAAATTAATTAATGAGTATTACTATAAAAGCAAAGCGAGTAGGTTAGCCAACTCGTACCACCAACTCAACTATCCCATGCCATCGTTCAAACGCAGTTACCGCAGTGCGTAAGAATGGTTCGCCTTGCGTACAAAGGTTCTAAACGATCACCTTTGCAAACAGAGAATATCATATATTCTGAATGCCTAATGCGCGCACACTTAGAAATTCATGGATTTTAAAGCTTACCAATGTTTTTCAGGTATCGTTTGCAAACTTTTAAAGAAGAGATCTACGCATACATATGACATAGGCCTCCCCCAAGCACCTCCACTTCGACCAGTTTTGTGCATCTCGCATACAACGGGTTCCTGCGGTCTTCACAAGTTCGTCGGTCCACCTGTGGGAAGCCTTCCAACGCTACGTCTTCCGGTACGCGGTCGCCACTCCAGAACCTTTCGGCCCCATCGGCCATCTGTTCTGCGAGCAATGTGCCTTGCCCACTGCCACTTAAGTTTGGAAATCCTTCATTTAAATTTGTTTGGAAACTTTTGATTTATTGAAATAAAGATATTTGATTTTAAAACATCGTGAGGAAATCGGCATGACCAAGAAAAAAAAAAAAAAAAATCGATGACATGGGACATCTACCAACCTGCACTGGGCACACGTGGTAGATTACAGCCTACTCCCTCTCACAGAGAGGAGGCCTGTGTCCCAGCAGTGGGAATATTATAGACTGGTTATGCTTATGCTACTGTTATTTCTGATTACATTTTGAACAAAACGCGGCACAGAGAATTCAGCAGAGAGATTTATTCAAATGATTTCTACCTAACTAACCTTCTCTGCTCGTCTACTCAATACTCAGACTTATCCTCGACTCGACGAGCACCCGTCGCTCGGCTCACAAAGGCCGCTATTTGTCCCGCAACACTCAGAGCAAGCAATCGCCTAATTGAGATGTTGCGTCGCCCACAGTAGGCCCCGGATCTATGTCAACGGATTTCAATGTCTGCTTTACAGTTTCACTTTTATCTTTGCTTTGAATGCTGTCGTTTTAATAGATTGGACGGGTTGAAACTAAAAGTAATGTGATCAAAACTGTGATAAATAGGTGTGGTTTTTACGCTTCTATCCAAACTTATCATCGTAACTAATAATTGTATCAAGGAGCGCGTTTTTCATGATCATTTTTATTTTTACTGAAACTAATAAATCAACGAGTTTGGTGAAACCATTTCCTCCAAAACCTTTAGTGATGACAAGTCATTACAACAAGATGACGGTATAATTTCGGCTCAGCAGCGTTATTGAAGCTAATTAGGCGAATTTGCATGATGAATCGTGACCGAGCTGTTTCCTGATACCAATTATAGATATTAACTGAGGACAAATAGGTCGTTACGATGCTTTCACCATATTGAATGCAAACGACACCATTTATGGCATACATGAGGCATTAATATTTGAGTAATCGACGGATTTATTAGGTTGTCTCATAAGTTCTTGCTATATTTTATTTTTCTCGAATTTTCTCGTATTTAAACTAAAGCGAATTCAAGAAAGTTCTAGATCTTTCTAGTAAGGATGAGTATCTTTTATGTTGAGGGTATAAATAGGCGCGGACACAACGCAATAATTAGTCTTTAGTGAAAATGGATCAGCGTCAACTGCGAGCCATTATGCTATATGAGCATCAACTTAAAGTTTCTTCAACAGAAACGGCTAAAAAGATTAACACTGCATTTGGACCGGGTACTACTAGCGATCGGACTGTTCGTTTCTGGTACAAGCGTTTTGACACCGGTGATATAAGCTGCCAATATCAACCTCGCCCAGGCCGACCCACCAGCTTCGATGAAGATGCTTTGCGTCACGAACTTGAACTACATCCAGACTATAGTACGCGCGATTTAGAGAAGGCGCTGGGACAATCTCACACGACTATAGATCGTTATCTCAAATCGATGGGATATCGCAAAGTGATGTCACGTTGGACACCTCATGCGTTAACGGACCATGACCGGGCCGTTCGTGTGGCCATTTGTCAAAGTTTGTTACTTCGTCCGCACAGACGAGACTTTCTCAAGGACATTATTACATGTAACGAGATCTGGATATATTATGAACCTAACACGCGTCATGCCTATTGGATTCCTTGAAAAAAATCGGAGAATCTGGAAGTATGTATTAAAATTGAACTTGAAAATGTTTTCGAGTCCCAGCCTGCCTCATTTCGGGAGAAGGGTATTCAAATTTTGCCCAGTAGATGGCTGACTGTTGTTGATAACGAGGGAGACTATAATTATAATTGATTAAATGTATTTTTTATGAATAAAAAATGTTAATAATAAATTGTTTTTAACTGGCAATCATTTATGAGACAACCTAATAATATTTTAAGTTTTTATAAATAAATTTTAGGACTGACCACCCATTACTTGGCACCCATTTAGATCTCACTTCTTTTGTCGTTGAAGTCAACAATCAAGGTTATATCATAATATTGAACTTGGGTCTCATTTCACATTTATGTTCTTGATGGGATATAGTACGGTAAGCATCATTTTAGCTCGATTTGTGCGTCTGACACATGCGTTAAACAAACCGACGGACGTCAATTTCATTCTATCATCTCAGTCGTATGTTTCATTGATACACACTACTGTTATATTACTTTAACCCTGGCCAAACGATCAGGTACCTATGGAAAGGAAAGCGGAATCCAGCGGGGTAATTGCGTAACACACTATCAGTAGCAATAGGTTTAATTTTGACAGTTGAACAATATTCATTGCGTTATTTACGTTGCTGAGCAGACAATTTTTTCGATCATATGAAGCAATGGATTAGAAATATCCTTCAAAATTATTCAAATTTAGATTAATAGTGTGTTACGCAATTAGGGAGCAGTTCTGAATCGACAAACAAAAATACTAAAGTAACTAAGACACCATATTATGAATTATCAACAGAAAACAGATTTCAAATCTTATAATCAGCAAGCAACGAGGGACTGAACAACTCAAGGAGCCAACGCCACCTAATAGAGGTATTTCAAAAGATTTTTAATCTACCGTTTTCTGATAAAAAAGATAGATTTAAGCATATTTTATTAATGTTTTATTTCAACGTACAGATTCAGCCCGAGCATTCTCGTAGACGTTAGGGCCCTTTCCCACTGCAAAATCCAGTTTTTTGCAGGTACTGTTTTTTTGCAGGATCCCGTTTAGTAGTGTACGTGTTTAAATATACATATTCACACAAGCATCCTGTTTTCCGGATATTGCAAACGGGATGCTTGTGTGAATATGTATATTTAAACACAAACACCACTAAACGAGATCCTGCAAAAAACCGGACCTGCAAAAAAACGGGATGGGCTGCAAAAAACGGGATTTTGCCGTGGGAAAGGGCCCTTACACACATACCTATGGACTACGAATCGTTTCGACGCAATAACAAAGTTAGGAAACATTCGAGTTCACTTTAGGGTCAGTTCGAGTGTGTCGCAAAAGTTTCGGACGCCAGTCGCGTCGACTCGCCACTATTTGTTTTCTGTTTCACTTTTCCCCCTTAAATATTGGGAAAGATTAATTCATGTATCATGGGGGATGTTGGGAAGAGTTCAAGCTTATATTTTATGTTTGCAGTGAGCAACCCAGCAGAAAAAAGTTCCTTCGGTAAAGGGCCCAATCCGTTGGTGGTCCCTTTTTTGCTTCACACTTAATGAAAATTATGATGTCCTCTTAGAGGTTAGGTACAGATGCCAGCACATCAAGCTACCCGAAACTGTCAAATTTTCCCAATCAACATTGAACCTTATACTTTAACGATAAAGTACCTATATATATTATAGTAAATAATATGTATGTATATTATATATATTTTGTATTAGTGTACGTTTGTCCATTTATAATTCAACAATTTTAATAGTTTTTTTTTTATTTTATTTTTTTATCATTTGTTCAACCAAAGCACCTGCTATCTAATCTCTTCACCACCCTTGGTTGACTGGTAGAGAATGCCTAAGGCATTAAGTCCGCCTTTGTACCTTTTTTGTGTGCGAAAAGTTTAAATAAATAAATTAAGTTGAAAATCTATTAAAGAAATTTGACAGATTGTATTAGCTTGATGTGCTGGCGTCTGTACCTACATCTACCATGCTTGGAAAGCAGGGCGATACCTAAAGGATCTGCAGGGCTATCTTTTAGTTTTTTTTTGCTATTGCTGCATATTGCAATGTTTTAATAGAAATATCCACAAAAGCTGAAATAGAGGATTTTCAAAAAAAATTAACTGTTACTTCTTGAAAAATCTGTCAAACTGTAAAAACATTTTGAAAATGTAAATGTAACCCTTGCAATAAGTACCACAGGAACCCACAGCAATATAACTTTAAAATAACGGTCCAATATAACAATATCCCGGTAAACTAAACTGTATATTCGGGAGTAAGTGAACCCACAATCGCATATGCAAATGTCGCCGGCACCCGAGGGCAAAGCCATGTACAGAATACGACCCAAAGGAGTTAATGTTTTCATCCATTAACTCAAGCGAGCACTTATGAAATTCGTGGCCGCGATCCGTACGAGATTACATAGGCTAGCTGACACATTTCTGCTACTAAGGATGGCAGGTGGACGGAATAGAAAATTTTAGGGTTGAAGAACTAAAATAGCTTAAGAAAAATATAGGTATAATACTTACAGCCCCAGCAGCATTATACGCGCTATAGCCGGGAGACATGACAGCCCGTTGGTGAGGTCACTTGTCACCTGTACATTGTCTAGGTTATTAGTTAAGTACTAACATAGGTTAACACTATTGTTACTAACCCAATGTATCTCTGTTATCTGAAATAAATAATAATAATAATAATACTTATTTTTGTACGTTGACGATTTTGATTTAAGGTCAACTTTGGGAAGACCGTCTACGAGGCAAGACCGTCTGCGCGCAATAATTTACGTTATTGAATAGATTTGCAGCTTTCTTTGGCTAAGGTCAACTTCCTCATACTTCATTGAAAACTAAATTTAAATAAACAGTAGCCAAAGAAAGCTGCAAATCTATTCAATAACGTAAATTATTGCGCGCATCGGTCTTGCCTCGTAGACGGTCTTCCCAAAGTTGACCTTAAGCTAAACTGTACCCATGTCATAGTTAAGTCTGGAACAATGTGTTTCTTATATGTTTAGACGGTCTTTGATAGCTACGACAAAGTTTTTAACTTTTATTGTAATCATTGTTCCCATTGTAATGTGTCAATGGTTTTTGTTCCTAGAATTTTTTTTTTCATTTATTTTAATTTTTTTAATTACAATCTTAATTTGAGAAAAATTTTGTTAGGACGTTGGCGAAGGTCAGTTTTCTTGTAGTAAGGGACAATATCTAGCTGGTTTGATACAAAGGCCTATTTTTAAACGAAAATCAACTTTACAAAAAGGGCTAATATTAGTCGACGTAGCCGATAGCACGACGTAGCCGGCCTTACGTATACTGGTATTTAAAAAGGGCATAGTAATGATTAATAATTAATCAATCATCACTATGCCCTTTTTGTGTATATATATATATGTATATATATTTCTCTTTTTATAATATTAGTTTAAAAAAAAATTGACATACATTTTTTTTTTACCCTTTCACGCTAAAATGGTCAAACGGATTTGGATGAAATTTGGCACATGAGTAGACCATGACCTGCATTAGGACTATAAGAATATCGGGATATAAAATACTTTATATCCCGATATTCTTATGGAATCGATACTTATGAAACCGCGAGGTGCAGCTAGGTAATCATCATTAACAACACAAGAGAATTGTTTGTCTTAAATACGCATTTTGGCTGACACTAATTATATATCAAAGTGCTACGCTTCATCTATTGTAGCATCCTCGAAATCTGTGGTATGCAACGTATCTTCACGCTCTAGTTCTAGAATATGTAAACCATACTTTGTTAACGAAAACTTCAGGGAAGTTACTTCTAAAAAAAAAGCAAATCTAGCTAAATATATCTACAACAATTATCATATTAAAATATTATTCATAGCTTCACTGGCAGCCCTATCCCACTCGTTACCTGGTTGATGGCACCTCAGGCGTTTGTTGCGTCTTACGACAGGACCAGTCACATGAGAGCTCTGATTAAACACGACCGACCCATAACACACCCAATTACATAACCAGCGAGAGGGGGAAGCGAGATCTAAGTTACCTGGTCCATGTAAACCGTATTTGCTAATGGAATACAGATGTGTAGATGAACAACATTTTGCGGGCTGCCATAACTACGTAAACCTTGTCGTGCCAATATATCTTAATATATATTTTGCTTGATATTATCGAATTACTGAAGGAAACCTCCAATGGGCTGAAGTTACACCAATGTTATGTATCCCTGGGATTATTTCGGTAATAGTGGCTTATTAGGTAGTCGATTCGCACGAATCCACTCGCCCAAAATGGGCGTATCTACACCTCCAGAGTATGTATTCAAGCAAATGGCACATTTTGAAAATTATGCAGTAAAGTATAGAAAATGACCTAATATGACGTGGTACTTTCTGGCCGCGCCACAGTCGTATTTTGAATTGGAGTTAATAAGAATAAATTTACATAATATGTTCATTATTGTACTAAATAAAATAAAAAAGTACTTGTAAGATTGGCGAGATATTTAACAATATCGGTGACGCGGTCAGAAAGCATGCTTCCTAGCCGCGCCACCGCGTACGCTGCAATAAATAGGATATTTATGTACAAACTCAATGGTGAACAATTGTACGTCTATTGTTTGCTCTATTGATGATGAGAAATATTGTAAAAAGAAATGTACATATTTCTGGAGTTATCCATTCGCCCGCAAATAAATTAACTTCGTGCGGGTCGCCTTTACAAAAATTAATACTGTATGTATTCAAAAGTGTCGATTCGCCCGATCCTGGCGAGTAAACTCGTGCGAATCGACTGATCAGCCGTAATAGTACGTGGCACTATTAAATAGTAAGGTAATCTTGGGGGTAAAGTTTGTGCCAATAAGCTAGCGCTAGCCTAAATCCACTGTATAATACCTAGATTACGGTCTCGAATCAATATTTAGTTGCTGGAGTTGTAATAACTCGCTTAGAGTTACGTGTTTCAAAAACTGTTGTAGAAGACAATATAATACGAACATAAAATATATATATATAAATATAATAATAAAACTTAATTTTATTTCCATTATTTCATGAATGTTTGCATGCCTTGTATAAGGTAGATTGTACAAGGCTCACCCATCTTATTGTAACATCTTATTTTATGTAACTGCAAGCTACACAAATAAAATTTACGTTACTTTGCTTTACTTTACTTTACTACCGTAATGCGGTGAAAAGCCATATCTAATTTTTTTATCAAAAATGACTTAAATATAAAAGTCTTCCAGACCGAATTTCGGCAGCAAATCTCAGCAGAGAGGAGCCATTTACGCGAGAGATATTATAGTGAACAACTGCGTGCGCAGACACAGGTGGCTCACTATTCCCTCACTCTTATAGTCCGATGGAACGGCAATCCGACACAACCTGAGAGAGATCAGGCACAGGACCAACGACTTAACGTGAATACCGGGCCACGGGGGCCACGATCCACGGGGAGGGGAGCACCACCAACTTCAAAACTCCGCGCTGTTATACAGCATGCTTTTTTTTACCGGCTCCAAATTTTTACAGTTTGTTCCACCCATGAATATGAATAACTTTCACTATGGAACCAACTCTGAGATAACAAAAAAAATCAGCTCTTTCATACATTTTGGTCAAGTAGGTATTGAACTTTTGTATTAAACAGCTGATTCGTGATTTCGTGATTTCAGAGTTGGTCCAATAGTGAAAATTGTTCATATTCATGAGTAGAACATCCTGTAAAAATTTGGAACCTGAAAAAAAAATCATCCAGCCGTGCGATTCTGTAACCATCTCACCGTGAAAGCTTAGGTGAAGTGAGCGTGGAGTGAGCTGTCATTCGCTAGGGATTAACACTATTAAGTACTCACTTCACTTATGATTTCACGGTGAAATTTTTACAGAATCGACCGGCTGTTATTCAAAATCTGTCATATTGATCAAGGTATAGATACAGTGGCCTCCAAGAGTTAGTTGACCATTTTCCACTTCAGCTGTGAGCGAGATTATGATTTAAAATAAAAACATAATCAGGTACTTCTAAGGGATTACATGATTATTATTTATGATAAGTCGTAGTTGAATTAGTCAATAAAAACGTTATAGCAGTTCAAGTATTTGGATTACTAGAATTTTAAATCATAATGTGGTGTGGCAAAGCTGAAGTAGAAAAATGTCAACTAAATTTTGGGGGCCACTGTATATGAGCAGCAATTACTAAAATCATACAACATATATGACCCATATATGACCTTTCCAGAAATAAACTCACATCATTATACTAAACTTGACCTTTCTCATTGCTCGCTGGGTAGTTGCATGATATTGAATACTATAAATATTCTAGTAGATAATATATTCACACATATAATACAATAACAGAATTCGAAATCATATTTGAAATCGGTCGAAAAATAAAAAACTTATAACTTATAGAAACTTTTTGTCTATATCTTTCTCGCAAAACGAAGTTTTGCATGTAATTTATATGGCGATACAGAACTATGACGTCACAATTCAGTATTTCCCTCTCCGTCTAATTGAGAGTTTTGAACGCTCATATCTTTTCAATTTTTTAAAATATTAAAAAACTGTTTATACCAAGCTATTAGTGAGGTAAAAAAGCTTCAATTTAAATAATAAAAAAAAAAATTGTCAACTCGCGGATTCCTTCATAAAAATACGAAAAGGTACTTCTATGTTAAGCTGTAACTGTAACTAACCGACTAAAGACTTACGAGTAACCTTTCTAACAGGTTGTGGCCGCCCATTTTAGGTGCAGCGATGCGAAAACACAAGCCGACAGAAGGGTTCCCGTGTTTGACTCCTCATTTGGGCACAACAAGATAATTTGCTTGTCGGAAGACATACATGCTGGAAGGTTAGTGAGCTATTTATTTGTATCTATTCTGTATTAGAGAACTATCCGTTTTAAGCCTAGTTTATATGAACGTACACCAGCCGGTCGATTCTGTAAAAATCTCATCGTAAAATCATAAGTGAAGTGAGGACTTAATAGTGTTAATCCCTAGCGAATGACGGCTCACTCCACGCTCACTTCACCCAAGCTTTCACGATGAGATTCTTACAGAATCGCACGGCAGTATTAATTTACAGGCACTTTTGAATTGTCAAGGAGTCGGTCACTCAGAAAAATATGAAGCTATTTGCCCAATCCAAAACGTAGTAGAGAAGAACGGCAATAAACTCCATGGACACACTTTTAAATTATATTTTTACAAAAATAAATTATCTTCTCTAATGATTTATGAATGAAAAAAAAAATCCATTCTTGTGAATATTGAAACCAAATTCGACATACACTTTATTGCGGTTCAAAAGTGCCTTCGTGACGTTCAAAAGTGCCTGTTAGCCTACTTGAAATATATGATTTGACTTCGAGTTATGACTCAATTCTTAGAACATTGGATTAGATAACGTATTTTAAGTGCCAACCTAAATCATTTGGCACTACTTATAAATTCCAGACTCCCTCATGTGCACCTCGTTTCTTTAATACAAACAAATTATTAATCTACTAAACAATCTCCAATTAAAGACCCATAAAATAATTAAAAGAAAGAAGATCAGGTTGCAGGTTGCAAGTTCCTAAACTCCGTATGTCCCTCGCTAAACTTCAAGACATATGGCTGTGAGCCAGAGCCCGTTTAATTAGACAGTTATTCGAAATCGAGAACAGGAATTAATATGTCCCAAGTGGCTAGCGTTGATTCAACATAACCAACTGAATTATGTGAAGATGTTGATAGTGGAGACTGAATTAACCACATTACAGTAACAACTAGCCCAGGCAGGCTATCAATGGGGCAAGTCAAATTATATAACTTGCTCAAGCCGGTTATAAAAAATAAAATTTTGATATAGGCAAATTCAGCCCCAAAAAGATGTATACACGGAAAAGGAACTATTTTATTGTCTATAACCATTCTTCTATAATTGTGTATCCATGCAAAGCTTCAAAACAAAGTATCCAACGTATGAAATATCCAAAATAAAGTATTCACTTGTACCAAAACCTTCTACACAGGCCAGATACATAATTATATATCAGTCCCGAAAAGGTGTATACACAGATGTATACATTCTTTCTTCGGCTGACTGTGCTTAAAAATGGGGCTAAAATAGATGCAATTATCACTGTTGTCATATATTTATCATTTAGCCAATGATAAATATATGACAACAGTGAAAATTGCATATAAGCACATTTAGTAATCCACATAAATATGTTGCCAACTTTTGGTTCTTAGCCATACAAGATACTTAATGAATGAAAACCGAATATACTTAAGACCAATTTCTTTTTAGCTTCATCGGCTGTTTAGATACGATCTAAAACTGTTATTTTATGGGTTCCCATTCATGTTTATTTAAACATTTTTTCTAATAAAAGCAAAGAATAATAAAACTGTTCCTACCCTAAAAGAACCCGAATCAACAAAATCAATGAACCCAAACCAAAATTATTCAATAACAATAAGAGAAAAAACTTAATTTATTACAAGGAATTTAAAAAGAACCATTAAAACAAAAACAATATTTTCCGTTCCCGAGAATCCATGCGTAAAGTTTTTCTACGTCGATAGAAACATGCACTTTCAAAAATCGAAGCCCCTTTCAACGAAGCGAAAGGGCGCCGAACGGGATAGTCCGGGCGGAAGTGACGTTGCAGGTAGATAATAACCGTGGTCGGGCGCGTCGCCCTCGTATTGTGCAGCTTCCGGTCCGTGCGGGGCTCTGACAACGATAATCTTCGACGTACGTAATTTTGGAATTGGATAAGGAAATCCATGGAGTATTGCTCAGTGATATTATTTGTTTTTGAAATATCATCTAAAATTAAAGTTATCATTACGCTAATCTGTGTGTATCATCAATCATTTTGTGCATCGTAAGACTTTCAGGCGATAAATTTTCAAAATCTAAATTTAGTTTCAACGTCATAATCATAAAAATGTCAATAAAAATCATAATATCACGTTTTTTTGTACTTAACACTATCACTTTGATACCAATATATATCTTATCAATCGACTTATCTTACAAATACCATTAAAATCCAATATCATACGATAAAACCAACATAAACACGCAAACCGTTTTAATTCCGCACAAATGATGCACTTGGCATGTCTGCACCACCTTCTCCATCCCTCACCAGCTGACTACGTTGAGCCTGCAGACCTACCGACTAAGAAGCCAGGTGGGCCGCTGCAAGTACAGACGCCAGCACATCAAGCTACCCGAAACTGTCAAATTTTCCCAATCAACTTTGAACCTTGTGCTTTAGCGATAAAGTTGAAAATCTATTAAAGAAATCTGACAGATTGTAGTAGCTTGATGTGCTGGCGTCTATACAACTTCGTGAGGTGCCCGTACTCCGGTAAGCCACAGTGCGGCTGTGGAGCCACGTCATGAACGAGGCCTCACCTCTTGTCATATTCTCTGTGTGCCACCTACACTAAATATGACCTTTGCGATGTCAACTCTAGCGCTGTCAAAGTGGCCGAATACTAGTTAAAAATTAAAATAAAGTACGAGGGTTTTGGCTACGTTGTATATTTTATGTCTTTTTATTTTTCATTATTATTTTGTTTTTTATTTGTAACGTGCATTTTGTTTGTGCAGAATAAACGTTTTTTCTTTCTTTCTTTCTTTCTTTCTTTCTTTTGGTTGAAGCTTAATTAGGTTCGTCATCGTCACCATTTCAGCCGGAAGACGTCCATTGCTGGACATAGGCTTCCTCCAAGCACCGCTACTTCGACCGGTTCTGTGCTTTCCGCATCCAGCAAATTCCTGCAGCCTTCACAAGGCCATCGGTCATGGATCTTAATTAGGTTATTTAAATTGAATTATCGATACGACGATGAAGACCCTTGGTTGAATGATAGAGAATGCCTAAGGCCTAACCTTTATTGTGCACAAAGCTTTATAAATAAATAAAACAAAATCACCTCCACGACTTTCCTTATTCTTCACACCCTTCGCAATTCGGTGTAGTGACCCCGGGCGTCGACTAGTAAATAGTCGCGGGCGCACCTGGGCTCAACACTCACAGCTTCTTAAGTGTGTACTCAGCAAAACAAACTAATGAAACATAAACACTGTCTGGTTTACGACACACAGGGCTTCAGGTTTACCGGTTTATATTGCCCCCTTTTTATAACGGTAAACCAGGATCTATTTGGGCAAGAGGTTTATCCTGCGGAGTAATTGCGTAACACACTATCAGTAGCAATGGTTTTCATTTTGACAGTTCATTGCGTTATTTACGTTGTTGAGCAGACAAATTTTTCGAATATATGAAGCAATAGATTAGCAATATCCTTCAAAATTATTCAGATTGATATTGATGGTGTATTACACAATCAATTTTGTGATTCAATTCGTTTATTTAGGTAGGTGACCCATCACTGAGGTTTAGGTAGGTAGGTACAATCAACGTATAGATAAAGGTGACCAAGCCAAAAGGCTTGCCAACGTTAGCGAGTAGTCAGTTTCATTATTTGTTTTTTTTTTTGTTTTAGTACATACAAATATTATAAATTTGAAAGTAACTGTCTTTATGTTACCTTTTCACGCCCTTATTACTTTCTGTATCGGCAGCATTTTGCCGTGGAATAATTTCCAACATCCACGCGGGCGTTCGCAGCTGCAGGCAGAAGCCAGACACTTAAAATTGTTAGTATTGGATGGTTAGTATGGGTAGTCTTGCAAGCTAATTTCGGACAACTTATCGGAAATGTTACTCGTTCTGTTCCGACGATTTGTTTACATTGCCGTTCGAAGTTCATGTTATTGATTATTAATTTTTAGTATAAAGCAGCGATATTAACGGACGTGTTGCACGAATAAATTAGGGCCGTTTCCCACGGCAAGATTCCGTTTTTTGCCGGTACGGTTTTTTGCAGGATCCCGTTTACTAGTGTACGTGTTTCAATATGTATATTCACACAAGCATCCAGTTTTCCGGATACTGCAAACAGGATGCTTGTGTGAATATGTATACAAAAAACAGGATCTTGCCGTTGGAAAGAGCCCTTAGGTATATTGATAAAATTATCAGCTATCTTTATCATACCTACTAATTCGGTATGATCCGGGAATATATATAGCCTCAATAGTGAAACAGGTACGTAAATAACTTATTTAATGAACTTAATTGCCACAAAGCCCAAAGTCTAAACCAATAAAGTCTAGACTGAGTGTCGCAAACGCTGGAGCGCGTGCTTTAGTTGACACTGCAAACACTATCGACGGCCGGCAGCGTCCCCTTCCAAAATATACGAGATCTAAGCTCCCATAAATAAAAAATCCAAAACACACATTTCAAAGTTCACATTTTTTTTTCCCCTTTAAAAAAAATAAACTTTTTCGGCCTATACAGGAATAAATCCGTATATTGGCCGCGATATTTATGGCGTGTTATGCTCTCGCCATATCTCTGACTTTCCACACACTTCCACAACATTGAACGGCCATAAACTAAACACAAAAAGGGACACTATGGCCCTTTTTTACAAAAAACTCGTTCGGCCCCTTGGTTATTGCAGTTAAAATAAACCACGACGGTATCTTTGTGAATAATGTCCAGCGTGAAATGCTTCTAAATAAAACAATGATTTAAATTGAAACAAAAGTGTTTTCGTTTCATCCGCAGATTTGCATGAAAAATGTACAATTTCAAATCTAATTCGGAAATAAATAGATGGAGGAAACGCAACATTAATCTTATATAAAATTAAGTGTAATACAGCGTCAGTTTCGATGGGAGATGAGCTCATAAATCAAGCAGTTCGAGGACTGGCATTCATCTTTCAGGCATTAAGGCGTTAACGGGAAGATAGTGAATTAATTCACGGAGGTGTCGCCTTCATTATAATATAAATAAACCGATCTTTAACTTGCAATTTTTAACCTCAACAAGTTAATTAAAAAATGACCGAAAGCGGCCGCCACAAAAATCAACTACATTTATGTTCGCATAACTCGTCAAAATGTAGGGAACAGCGGATTTTTTTTCGAGACCGTATTCTTTCATTTTTTGTGTACCGTCGGAAGAGGTGAAGACAAGTAGTGGTATCATTTATTGCATATGTAGTTTCCATACTGTATATGATTCTTGCAAGTTCGCATCAAACTACTAAAGACTTTATGCTGCTTTAGTTCAACGAGTAAGTGATCAATAAAATAGTTTCAGTAATTAACTTTTTTATTATTATTATTTATTTATTATTATTCATTTATTAAACTTACACACACTATGTTTACAGGACGACCCCAATACAATAGTGGTTTGCAAACACATAGCTACCAAATAAAATGAAAACTCAACTTACGGCTAATACTTAAAAATCTAAACATTAAAAAATACAAAGCACTTTACACAATAAAAAATAATTTTTTTTTGTTTACTTGTTGTAACATCACGCCTTGTTTTAGCAAAAAGGCTAGGTAGAGGTGTGCCTATAGTACACACACATTTCGCTTCATTTCGTATTTAAGTCCCGTGAAATAGGGGGCGAACCTATTGCCATCAAACGGGCACAAATCCAGACTGCGGGCTGCTACTGAGAAATCTCAGATAGAAAACCCAATAAAACTTTGCCCGACTCGGGAATCGAACCCAGGACCTTAAGTTCAGCAGCGCGTGCGACCAACGAGGCAATCAGTAAGGTAATTTAGTCAGTAAGGTAGTTTACTTTAGTAAAAAGTTGCAAAGTACAGACGCCAGCACATCGAGCTACCCGAAACTGTCAAATTTTCCCAATCAACTTTGAACTTTATGATTCAGCAATAAAGTTGAAAATCTATTAAAGAAATTTGACAGATTGTAGTAGCTTGATGTGCTGGCGTCTGTACAATAAAGAAAAGTTTTTAAATCGAGTTACTAGATGTTGTGTGAGCCAAGAGAATTAGGACGAAAAAGGAGTAGTTCATAATCCAAAAAATAGTTTACAATAAAAGTCCTAAACACTTTAACAAGACATACCTATATTATGAAAGATCCGATAAAAACTTAATTTACTGCGATTAAAAGTTCACACCCCCAAAGAGTGCTTTATTATGCCTAAACTCCTTCATTCCCTGAAGACAAGTCACTATTACCCAACCGTATTCATACACAATACACAGTTTAAACTGTAGGAACCATACAACTCTGTCGTCCATACTATCCCGTTGAGAGCAAACCAAATTGTTCTGACATGGTAAATAAACAAAATTGGCACAGGGATCCCGGACTTCGGAACTTGATAATTGATCTTATACACCGACACTTCCAATTGTTGGGGTTCTGATGCGCTTTGCTTTGTAGTATTTTTCGGTATTTCGTGTATGAGAGAGTGATAGACAGCGACGCTTGGAACGAAAGTTAAATGGTTTATTTAAATGCAAAAAGATGAATGTTCTTCAAATAGAAGGTTTTCACATTCTGTGTGTTCATTTCAATTGCTGAATTCCTAAATCACTATTTTATATGAATCAACTACACAGATATTTTTTCTAATGTACCTTCATACCCCAACTACGCACTTTTTTATGAATCAGATAAAGTTATAAGTCAAACTCATCATCTGCCTAGCCTTTTCCCAACTATGTTGGGGTCGGCTTCCAGTCTAACCGAATGCAGCTGAATACCTGTATTTTACATGGAGCGACTGCCTATCTGACCTCCACTACCCAGTTACTGGGTAATACGATACCCCTAGGTAAGACTGGTTGTCAGGCTAACGGGCTTCTGACTACCAGTAACGACTGTCAAAGATCTACGAATGATAGCCGGGACCATCGGCTTGACGTGCTTTCCGAGGCACGAAGGGGTCTAGGTATGTAAAGATGGTCATCCATCCACAGACCAACCGCGGCAAGCGTAGCTTAACCTGATCGATTGACCTGTGCGGCTGTTATTATTTAGCCACGGGCCAAACTATCGCACGGAATGTTTAGTCACCCCAACACCGGTCATCAATTGGCCTTAGTAATGGCATCGGAAGACGACCCGTACAGACCTAATGACCTGCTTTCCTAACTCATAAAATTTGGAAATGCGGAAGTGAGTTTGTTTGTTTGTTTGTTACGCTTTCACGCTAAAACTACTGAACAGATTTGGATGTAATTTGATAAAAAGATAGACCATGACCTGGTTAAATACAAAGACTACGTGTCATCCTGGATCGCAGACAATGTAGCGGGAAATAGCTAGTTATTAAAAAAAAAAGTAATGGGTGTTTTTCAGTAAGACTCTCATGCCTTTAATTTCAGAACCCTACACAATTTACACATCACATTTCGGCAAAATATTTCCATGCTTACGCGTCAGATCAAGGACATTCATTTCTGCTATTTTGCTTATCTCCCTAAATAACAACCTTTTGTGTATCACATAAAGTTATTAGCTAAACTATCGCACGCAATTTTTAGCCACCCCAACACCGGTTACCAATTGGCCTCAGTAATGGCGCCGGTGGCTGGCACGTCCAACACCCGTACATACCTAATCGACAATACAACACAATGTTCGGACACAGTTTACAAACTAAATTTCGGCAAAAAAAAAATCTATGCTTACACGTCAGACGCAGATATTTATTTTTGCTATTTCGCTTACCTAACTAAATAACAACCTTTTGTGTATCACATAAGGTTATTAGCTAAACTATCGCACGCAATTTTTAGCCACCCCAATACCGGTTACCAATTGGCCTCAGTAATGGCGCCGGTGGCCGGCACGTCCTAACACCTGTACAGACCTAATCAGTTGCTATTATTTATTCGAGCCACGTCCCGCGCTCTGCTCAGCTCTCAGCTAGAACACGGAATTACTGACTTTCATGCTTTTGGCCACAGCTGATTGAGCTAATCTGTGCTTTTATTAACGTTGTTGGTTGCTGACGGTTTAGGCTTTTCTTGTTAGTTCTATTTTTTTTTCTAATTTTTTTACGTCATTCAATTCAATTTATTCAGGAACAATTCACATTGTGTTTGAAATCATAAAAAAATATAAAAG
Source organism: Eremobia ochroleuca (assembly GCA_949629135.1). Lineage (NCBI taxonomy): Eukaryota > Metazoa > Arthropoda > Insecta > Lepidoptera > Noctuidae > Eremobia > Eremobia ochroleuca. The sequence continues at coordinate 14,745,305 of OX451392.1, forward strand.
TAACACATTCTTATTAAAATAAATCATAGAAAATTACAAAAAAATAAATAATAATAGGTAATAATAATAATAATATGGGCTACTATTTTTTATATTTTTAAATGTTTTCACATATATTCTACTATTTAGAAATGTAATTTATATGTATTTATTGAAACATGTATTTACAAACATTACAAGCCAATATTATCTACTAACATTACACAGTCTCTCATGCACTACAAACTTATATCAGTCCCATTAACTAAAATTTAGCTACCTTTATTTACCATTACCTATACAGAGAAAGGAAAGAGAAAGGGCGAACAGGCTTTTGCCCTGCAGTGGGACGGTACAGTCTAGTTAGATTAGATTACCTAAACAGCGTGCCACTTCAATGGTGACATTAATTTAACACAATATGTATACGGTTTCGCGTTTTCTTTTTATAAACATTTTTAATTTCATTAATTATTTAATTTTTATTATTTAATTAGTATTTTCTAAAATAGCATCTTGGAACAACCTGTACTTAAAGAACTGTAGCGCTGAGGTCATTTGCCGGGATCACGGAGCATAACATCACACATCAATGAAAGTAAAACATAACGTGCAAAGAGCCGGCGAATTGAAGGAAAGAGAGAGAGTCCTATGTCGGTGAGCGACCGACGCAGACGGTAATTTTCAAATTACGAATATGTTGTTTTTTTTTTTTACTGGCCACTAGCCCTACCCGTGTGTTAAATTAGTATCGCCATTTTAGCGGCACGTTGTATACCTTCTTCGAAAAATATTGTTGGCTCTAAAAGAATTCTAATCTGACTTGTAAATCTAGTACTTATTGTAATGTGTGTAATATAATCACAAATCTGCAATACTCAATGCTCTACAGGCCGCTAGCTAAGCCGTCTGAATCTGAAATCCTGCTGGTAAATGTACATTTACCAATTACGTAGTAGTTATGAACAATAGTAACGGAACCATTAAATTCCGAAAACCTGTTTAGAGGGAAGGTCTTCTGAGGATGTAGTTTACTTAGGACCTACAACGTCAAAAGACCTTCCCTCTTTGCACTGAAATTCAGCCGTACTTATGGTAAATTAATGCTCAAGGGCTGCTAAAATATAATATAAAGACTTAACGTATAATCTACCAGCTGCTAAGTGGAAAGATTTAGTAATAAAAAAACTTGCGATCAAATTATTCCATTCTATTGTTTTTTTTTTGTTTCTCTAACACATTTGTAACCAAACTCCAAATTTTTTCCATAATTTGTTCGAGCTATCAGAAAGTTTCCTAATTTCCCATTTCCTCACCCTACCCACCACATAGACACGAACACGCACGTGGGTACAATTTTATGACTAGTCGGGGACACAACAGTCCGACAAAGCGACGTCGGGCGCTTGATAGTCCAGTTGATACCACCTCCCCTCATTATGGGATTTTGTTTATTTATATAGAATTCCTCCGGGTTTTAGCTGTAAAACTTCGTTTTATTAAGGCTTTATATGTTTTACGATTTTAGTTTTGCACTAACATCAATAATTTAAATGGGAAACGTGCAAACCTGCTGCACGCCACCTGTATGTTATATTATCTCGTGTAGTTACTTTGCGTGTTTCAAAAGCGAAAGATAAAATAAATTCGGACCCCAACTATCTTCAACTAACTACATATTTACATTAGGTACAAAATTAAATGATCAACTAACTATTCAAATAAATACGTAAACAAAAGGACACTTAAACGTCGACTAGTTTCAATGTTGAATCATAATCATAAATCTGTATCACAATCTTAAATAAAGAAAGGTGTCTGTGATGGGAGGGTCTCCTACCACTGACACCTTTCTCTTAATGTTTAAAATAATGTAAAATATAAATAAGTGGTAGTTTTACATCGTTTACTTTTTTTGTACATTTTTTTTACATTTTTTATTTTGTCATATCATCATCATCTGCCTAGACTTTTCCCATTTATCTTGGAGTCGGCTTCCAGTCTAATCAGATGCAGCTGAATACCAGTATTTTACATGGAGCGACTGCCTATCTGACCTCCACAACCCAGTTACTGGGTAAGACTGGTTGTCTGACTAACCGTAACGACTGTCAAGGATCCACGAATAACAGCCGGGTCCAAAGGCTTAACGTGCTTTCTGAGGCACGGAAATGAGATTATTAAAATAATGAAACACTCATTGTTTACGTATTTTGACTTTTTCCATAAATTTAATTAAATTCAGAAACATGGATATCTTACCAAGACATGATTGTATAATAAACTCCCCATTTTAAAATAACCTACTTTTTCGGGAACTACATGAAATCCTAACCAGAAATAAAATCCTCCCAAATCAAGTACCAAGTTGTTGCTTTAAATGTTATTCCATACAAAACAAACTAGATCATGTAGCCTTGGATTCCCGACGTTTCCATTTCCCGAATGTTGTGGGATTGCGGGATTTTAAAAGTGTCTAAGCAAGTAATTGCTCTGCCAGTTACGGCACAGAGTTTGTAAACTCAGTGGCTGATGTGGTCCGTGGTTGGTACTTTATATTTTTGTATGGCAAACCTAATGTTTTAGAAAGTTCTTCATGCGAATTTTTGCCCTTTTGATGTAAGAGGTTGAAGCAATAAGAGATATCCAGGACTGGATAGTGACGATCTTAACAGCCAGGTGTCCACTTTTGAATATTGTTTTCTGAACAAGGTACAGCTAAAAATCCTTAAATTATTAAGCTTAACCATAATCAGGCATGCTCCCACTGGTGGGACACAGGCCTCGTCGGAAGAAACGCGTATAAAGAAAATTATAACTCTTTTTCGATACTCTTTTTTACAGTCGGCACGTAACTTGGTAAGGTTTTGCCGTAGTGGGAATAAGTTTGCTCATGTACACTTAGTGCAACAAATAAAATATTACTTTGATTGCTTGTAATTATTCTACGGTTATTTCCATAATTTATTTTAAACACGTCTGTTTAGAAGAAAGGAGAGGAAAAGGGGAGGACTCTTGCCAAGTTATGTGCCGGCTACTGTACGATTAAACATTCTAATTGATAAAAAAAATGTACATCTTTCTTGTGAATAAACATTATTATTATTACTCTTTAAACTCTTTTTCGAAAGACATAACAATAGTTGACAGTCGGTATGGGTACTAAGAAGCCGGAAAGTCTGACAACCAGTTTTATTTATGGTTGTGGAGATCAGATAGCCAGCCCGTATAATCAGCCTATAATGTTCCCACCGCTGGGACGAAGGCCTTCTCTCTCTGTGAGAGAGAATGGGCCGTAATCCATCGCTCGGGCCCAGTGCGGATTGGTATATGTCACATGTCTCCGACTTTTTGGTTCTAGGACATGCTGGTTTCCTCACGGTGTTATTCTTTACAGTTTCGAGAGCAGTGGTGATGCAATAATTTACACTAAGTAAAACGCCTGACTGTGTTCGCACCTTCGGCCTACAACTCGTAAATCGCGGAGCAACCACTGCTCTCTCATTTCCTTAAACTATTAAAACTGGTTAAAATTATCTATGTACTCGTTATTAATGCATAGGTTCTAACAAAATATCACTCTTGGTATATTGGCGTTGCTAGCTGACATATGGCAAATAATTTAATTTAGTGCTCTGTGTCTTGTAATGTTAATTACTTTGCATACCTTGTATTGTATTCAGTCAAGTATTTTCTAACTGAACAGACAGCTGTGCTGCTGGGGAGTTTTTGCGCCACTTCTGCTTCCCAGCGAAAGCACTAGGAAGTGGTGAAGAGCGGGCGTTTTGGGGGACTGTCTTTTGTAATTTTGACGTTCGAAAAGTGCTGATTCTCAGCCTAGTTTGAATAAATGACTTTTGATTTTGATTTAACCCTCCTTAGTTAGTTAGTATAGTTTAGGTAATTAGTTTATATACAACATCGATGAGTACCTGCACCCTAATTGCGTAACACATTATTACTCTCGATATGAATCATTTTGAAGCATATTGCTAATCCATTGCTCCATGTGTTCGAAAAATGTTCTGCTCAACAACGCAATGAATGTTGTTGAACTGTCAAAATGAAACCCATTGCTACTGATAGTGTGTTACGCAATTACCCTGCGGTTTAATTGACCACAGAACATTTCACGAATGACATTAAATTCAAATAAATATTCATGCAACGAAAATACTTTAATAATCAATGAAAACACGTATGAAATAATTAGAAAAGCACCTAAACGCAAAGGCATAAACTCAAAACACCGCCTCGTTATTTTAATTAAAAAAGCTGAAGTCCGGAGGCCAGATTTAATTTTAAATTAAACACAAATCCCACTGACGGTCAGTACGTAGTAGTTACTGTCATTAATAAAAGCAGTTGGAACAAATATTAAACATTCCTCGTTCCGAAGCCTCGGACAAGCGTTTAGTAGTCCCATTTATAAAATGTAGGGATACGGCTACTAAAAGAGCGGGCATTCGTTATTCAACATCCGAAAAATGTCGTTGCTTGTTTTTTGTATAGCAAACTTATTAGAAATCGAATGCCTGCACATTTATTTATATGTAAAAGCCCATTTTTTTAACCAGTTGTGCCCCACGGTTACACTACTGCACACTGCGATTTTTCTGATTTTTTTTTCGTAATTAAGTTATATATTTCACATCACATCACATCGCGTCATATTTTAAGCTGAATCACTGTCTGTCAAGATACAGGTTGCCTACTTTGAGAGGCAGGGTTTTCCATATTGTGTACAGATTTCAGTGCTTAGATTTGTATTGCATTGTGTTACTACCTACCAAAGCTCATTTAAAATTGTCTTCATATAAAACATGTTCAATCTGTATTTTTATTAAAAAAAAGTTATTATTATTATTATAATTATATGTAAAGAAGATGCAACTAGAATAAAATAGATATACCACAATCGGTAAAAGAATTAAGAACCAGCCAAGTGCGAGTCGGATTAACGCACGAAGGGTTCCGTACCATTATCTATAAAATTGGCAAAACAATCACGTTTGGTGTATGGGAGCCCTCTTAAATATTTATTTTATTCCATTTTTCAGTATTTTTTGTCAAAGCGGCAACAGAAATACATCATCTGTTAAAATTTCAACTGTCTAACTATCACGGTCCACGAGATCCCTAAAAATGAAGCAGTGACAGATAAATGTTTTTTATGAAAGATACATGGTGCTCATATATTTAAAACATTGTAAAAGTAGCTTGTGGAAGTCATCATAGACAAGTTTCGTCGCTAATCTAAACTTCCATTAGATAAAACTAGCCAAATCTAACCCGCTGAATTAGGAGCCTAACTCACTCGGTTAAGTAATGGTCTTATCTTCGATGACACGTGGCCACGCCCCCTGCCGGCCCTTTGATGTAAGCTCCTGTCCACCCAATGTTGTCTCAAAGCTCTATTTAATTGCTACCTCGTTATTTCTGGATTATTTACACAGTGAAAAGCGTTTTTAATCACAACGTTTGTGAATGAATCGCATGATCAAACGATTCTGCTCGTGTGTTACAGTTATTTAACTGCCGTTAAATCGATTCTCGAATGCAATTTAAAAGATTTCAAAGGGTTTTGTAGTGCAAATATTGGGTAAAAATATGTTTGATATTGGGGTTGTTTTGACTAATGTTTTCACATGGGAAGATTCATACATGTGCAATTGTGCATATTATAATCAGAATGATTATTGTGGCTTGGGTAACAACACCGCGCAAGTTAAAGTTTATTATAAGTTTTCAGGAGAGACAGAACTATTCACGGAACACAGCGTACTTAATAATTGGCTTAATTGATATAACAATCAACAATAATAAGAACATAAAATACAAAATAACTACTTTTGTAACAAAAAAGTAGTTATTATTCCACTCTGCAATTGGCACTTTGTTTTGATTGTTATTGTTTTGTTGTCATCTGCCAGTGTCACGGGCGTATCAGTTATATAATGTGTGTTGTCTTTGGTCTGGCCGGTCTGGCCCTGACATCAAGCAATGGACAAATTGACCACTATTTACGAAGCTTTTGACTACGTTGTATGTGTATATTTTATGTCTTTTTTTTGTAATATTGCATTTGTTTGTGCAGATTAAACAATTTTTCTTTCATTTTTTTTTCTTTTTATTAGTAAGTCCGCTGCGCGATCGCACTTCAACACGAGATAGTATTGCGTACTGACGACTTATGCGGTTCGAACGAACGATTTGCGCGGTGCCAGAACTATTCAAATAACGCGCTGAGATTGGATAATTTTGTTTTTTTTTTTTACATCATTCGATGCGCGCCGATAAAATCTATCCAATGAAGTATACGACGTCACATGGCTTATTTTTGACTTACGCGGTATTGTTACCTAAGCGACGTTATGCATAGGTAATGAAACATTGAAGTCATAAGATACGCAATATGATTTACATCAAAATTAATGCTCTGTTGTATTCTCCACAGAACTTTATAGCACGAAAGTCTTGAATTAGAAATAACAGGGTTGAATATCACTAAGTGTTTCATATCGTCATCGTCTGCCCAGTCATTTATATGTTGGGGTCGGCTTCCAGTCTAACCGGATGAAGCTGAATATCAGTATTTTACATGGAGTGACTGTCTATCCGGAAACCGGCATGTCCTAAAATCAAAATTCGAAGACATGTGACATTTACCAACATGCAATGTGCTCGCGTGGTGGATTACGGCCCACTCCCTCTCATCGAGAGGAGGTCTGTGCCCCAGCAGTGGGAAAATTATAGACTGATTATGCTGACTAGCTATCTGATCTCCACAACCATAAGTAAGACTGGTTGTCAGACTTTCGGGCTTCTTACTACCTACACCGACTGTCAACTATTGTTATGTCTTTCGAAAAAGAGTTTAAAGTGTGTCGAAAAAGAGTTATACAATCATTTTCTTTACACGCGTTTCTAAGGCTTACATTTTGAGGCTTGACTCCTAATTTACACGGCAAATAACAATAAAATTGTAAACGTATAAAATTCTTAATTGTTACGTAACGAAACAAATATTACACCTAAATAAATAAAAACGCGACCCTTTTCCATGTTTATTTTGAAAGCAACTGAATCCGTATTAAACCTTTATTCCGACACATCTCTTTATTCTACTTAAACGCTAAAACCAATTTATTTTTCATAAATTATAACGAACGATCCTTTTTTACAGGGTTGATCCTACTGATCCCAACCTTCAGGTAATATTTACTGCCTCGGCCTAAATTAAATACCTCTTTATGTCAAAAATTCTAATCATATAACTTTTATGTCGCTTATGAATATCCACTCAAAAGAAAAATTGTACAACTAGTTTCTCTGTGGTCGGGTGGGTTTCTCGGAAAATCTTGTTTTGCTAAAGCAGGCTTTTCTGCGAAATCGATATTGGTTCTTGTAAAGATGGTATCAAAAGCTATTGAAACGTAAAGGTAAATACAGTAAATTTGTATTACGAATTGAAAAATAAACCCAATCACCCTAACTGCAGTCATCAACAGTCTTCTTTTATTTTCGTTGCTTATATATTTAGTAAGTTATTTATGTATCTATAATTTTGGATATGTAAGGTATACATATATATGTGTATCTATTTTAGTGTATTGTATACATAATATTTGCACCAACGACAGCCCCATTTTATGTCTAGGAAAATCACTGTCCGTTCCAAGGTTGCCTGGAAGAGATCGCAGAAAGCAATAAGGCCATTGTATGTTTTGTGGTGTTTGATGTGTTTTTTTTATGTTGTGTATTTTTGTGGTGTACAATAAAGTATATATAAATATAAATACATAAAACGGTTGTTAAAAAATTATACCATTTTCATATTTAACTTGTGGACTTGTTACAACTTTCACGATAGTACTCTGAGGTGTCGTTTCTTCAGTAGTGGTTTTTCGCGTCGCGTCGCTGCCGTCGTAGGCGCGTCGTAGCATTAGCTACGTCGTAGCAGCGTAGACGAACGTAGTCTACGGGAACGATGATTTACTTTTACAATGGCTGGCTATACTTTGTATTTTCGCATCATTAAAAAGTGATTAAAAGAACATATACATTAAACAATTGTTAATTTAGTGTGAAAGCATTTTTTTAATTACATAAATTCATGAACCAGAAATATACGATCCTTTTATTCCTATTAGACATAATAAAACTTTATTTCATATCTAACCTTGTTTTCTAAAAACTACTTTAATCCAAAGCACGTGTAGTAATAACAACGAATGTCCTACATTCACATTCGCAGTTAATTCGACCTCATTGTCTGGCATTTTTCGTTCTCCTAATCTTGTTAAGCAAATCCGAGGAAGGTTGTGACACGGGTCCAGGGATTTGCTTCACACATACCGTTTTTCTAGTGTACCCTTACATGTGTGTCTGTTTCAGTGTAAATTAGAACGATCCGTTATGGCTTACAGCCTTCCGTTTGGTAATCCAATAGGTAGGTTTATCCTGAAAACCAACAAGAGAAAAAAGGTTTCTGATATTGAAAATATTTATGGCTGTTAAAAAGGACGTTATGTTGTTGTTTCTGATGCCTTTTCTGTTTTGTAAGAATACTTATTTGTTAAAGAAACTTTTAACTTTTTTAGACAACATAAAATCTTATAACGTGGGGTTTGGCAAAAGTGTAGCTTTAGTACGACCACATTTATCAGTTAGTACATGTATCAGTTATCTCACTTTGTATTTTCGAAAAACAAAATTGCTGGGCTTTGTGGAATATTAAATATTTGTTATGCTTTTTGATTTGTGTGGAGCCTATAACACAAGTTTCCATTCATTACACGTTATATGTACATAATAATATTAACAAAAGCTTTAATTCAATACCGACGTAACATGTAAATAAAATATTCACAATGTTAAAGCACAATGTTTAAGTATAAATCATTACAATTACGAGTACAATGTTGTTATAAACTGCTTCGAGCGATTTTAGCTCGATCCTTCATTTACAGCGTGGAACGTTCCTTATCTCTTACTGAAAACAGAATACTTTGGTGAAAACATGCATGTCATAATAAGATGTAATTTATACTTTTACGAGTTCCAATTAACTACTAACATCACGTTTTTAATTCCCGAAAGGTTAGACAGAGGTGTACAGACGCCAGCACATGAAGCTACCCGAAACTGTCAATATTTCCCAATCAACTTTGAGCCTTATGCTTTGGCGGTAAAGTTGAAAATCTATTAAAGAAATTTGACAGATTGTAGAAGCTTGATGTGCTGGCGTCTGTACCTATAGAACTCACATATATCGCCAGTTGTTTTTGAGTCCCAAGTAATAGAGGGTGAACCCATTGCTATCAACGGGGCATAAATTCAGTCTCCCGGCGGCTACTGAGAAATTCCTGATGGAAAACCCAATAAGACTTAATTACTTTAGGCTACCGTTATTAATTATTGTTGCTACTTTGTTAATCTAAGAGACCTATGGGTTTGTCAAGTCTCGTTCTTTGTTGTTCTCATCCATTCACCACTACTTCGCAATAAGGCAATTAAAATCGAGTACAGACGCCAGCACATCAAGCTACTACAATCTGTCAAATTTCTTTAATAGAATTTCAACTTTATCTCTAAAGCATAAGGTTCAAAGTTCATTGGGAAAATTTCAAAACTTTGGGTAGCTTGATGTGCTGGCGTCTGTACGTTTTTTTTTTACAAAAAATCGCTCTTGAATTTGCATGATATGTTAAAAATTAGGGTTAAAATAGAGAAGAACTAACTTTTTCTTCAAAACTCTAAATTTACATAAAAAACCATAATTTTACACTATAGCTCTAGTATTCAGCAGTAACTAATTACAGAAATCAAAATGAAAAAATAATGGTTTTTGTTGCAACTAAAACCAAATTTGTAAGAAAAGGTAGAAATTTCGTAAATAAAAAACAAAAAGTATATATTATCGGAACCCTTTAGTAAAAATGGTTAAAATTATAATAAATTATTTGGTATATCGAATCCTTAACGGTAGACCACTATTTGCGCCACACCCTGTATAATACATATAATCCGTTGAGGGCTGCAATACACGGGCCGGGGTAACTAAGCCGATTACAATATTCGAGTGACTGTCACCCTTAGTTCTTGGGCGACTTGTTAGCGACTAGACGCAAGTTTGTCTTGTTATAACTCGACTCGACTTCGGAACATGACTGTACATGTCTACACATCCGGATTTTAAACCGTATTGTACTTTAGAGATGCTACACCACTTCAGTATAATTGGGAGTTCAGTTCTGTTTGAATCGTAGGAGGATAAATTCCACTATTTATACAGATGAATAAAAATAAATGAAGAGATTTGAAGAAGCAGTTGGATTTTTCGTGAAAGAATGTCTTTATAAGTAGGTACTTATCTCTTGCCACCGTAAAATATTATTATACAGGGTTTTTCAATTTGCTAGCTAAACACCGCAGATGCCATGGATATCGATATCTAAGCGTGATAGAACTAAAAATAAATTAATTTGATGTATTTCTGTGGGATGTTCGACCGTAGGTACTGTAATCACTTGAAATATCAGTTTAATTTTTTTTTTTTTTTTTTGTAAACTTTACAGACGAGATAGGTATACACACGAGATAGCTACACACGATAAAACATAAGAAAACAGTTTTCTCAACTCCAGGTCAGTCTCAGTTTTCTGACCTTCCAAAAAAACATCAATTCATTTATTTTTTTATTTTATAGAGTTTACTTTACTTTAAAATAACCCTGTATATCTATTTCAGTCGAAAACTAGCATGCTTTGTTGTAATTTTAACAAAGCAAATCTGTTGTTGGCATAAATATGCCAAAAACCACGTGGAATTTGATTTTGCAAGTGTCGGTATAGCTTATGCCCTAATATTTATATTTTCTAAAACATGCATTGCATTAGTTGAGAATAAAAAATAAACAAAGATTTTTTTTTTTTTGAGATTATCATTCTTTAAATATGTTTTTTAATTCTCATTCATTAAAGATGCTTTTTAATATAAGCTCTCACTCATATACTATGTATTTATAACTCAAATTATAATTTTGTCATATCCATATGTTACTGACTAATTTTTACATAATAATAATGTTCCACAACTTTCACACAACGCCATCTAGTCCCAAAATAAGCAGAGCTTGTGCTATGAGTACTAGACAACTGATAAACATACATACATATTATAGATAAATTACACCCAGACAATCCTGGGTGGGAATCGAACCTTGCGTATAGTAGTCAGGGCTACTGACCACTAGACCAACAGGCATGCCATAGATAATAAAATAAATAAATATACTTGTCAGTAAATATACCCTACTAACATAACCCTAACTTTTACTAGCCTATTTTCTCATGTTCTTTCATAGCTGCAGCCTTCGGGAGAGGCTAGAAAATGTACTTCGCTAACGTGGACGGGCAGTTGAAATATAGCCCATTAAGTTTTCACTGCATTTAGAATATCTTTCTACATAATATATGTGGTGAGCTTACTCTTAGCTACTTTTACTGACGGTTATCGTTCCGTTATTATTAATCTGTTAAAATAAATTAAGATTGGGATATTGAAAAAAAAAAAAGTAAGCCGAAACCAATTTTTTGGACTCCTGACCTCCTACCCCGTCCAATCACATCGCCCGTCCGCGCTATTGCTTCGTTTTCGCTTAAGGCGCCACCCCGACCAAAACGCCGCGGAAGCCGTTTTTGTGCAGTTTTTCGAAGCTATCTACTTCTTATTTAAAAGAAATATTAACAAAAAAAAAATACATTAAATTTCTACATAATGTTGACTCCATAATTGTAGTTTCATTTTTTTTTTTTTAATCAGTATATCTTTAATAAATCTCCTTACAACGAAACTCGAGAAATGAGAAATGGTGATTGATAACATGTATCTCCTCGTAAAGTAAACATTATTTAATGTTGCTACTGACACTAATGGATAGACAATTTAATAATTAACATTTTGGTAGTAATATTTTTTCCAAAAATCTAAAATTTGATTTTATACAAATTTTATTCTAAAATGTGAGCGCTTTTACTACTGTAACTCATGCGCCCCGTATCGGGATTCAGTGTGCCACAAGCTCTCGAAGGTGAAACCCGTGCCGTTTGTCTCCGCGTCGCCGCGTCGCCGTCGGCTAGCGCACTTGCTCGCTTACGTCACATTATCAGTACTGATAATAAAAATTAGTTTTTTTTTTTTTTGTACTAGTTACGTATTGTGTTATTTAATGCAGAAGGACGCTTTGTGTATTTAGAATTATTGAGTTTTGTGAAAGGACGCTACTCCGCCATCTTGGATTAGCTATCGTTTTCATTGTTTTCGAGGGTGTTAAAGCTGATAGTGAGGTCAAAATGTAAATCCAAGATGGCGGCTCCGAAAATTTCTAATTATTTTTCGTCATGGGTGTCGTTTTCATAGTTTTCGAGGGTGCTAAAGCTGATAGTGAGGTCAAAATCTAAATCCAAGATGGCGGCTGCGAAAATTTCTAAATTTTTCGTCATGGGTGTCGTTTTCATAGTTTTCGAGGGTGCTAAAGCTGATAGTGAGGTCAAAATCTAAATCCAAGATGGCGGCTGCGAAAATTTCTAAATTTTTCGTCATGGGTGTCGTTTTCATAGTTTTCGAGGGTGCTAAAGCTGATAGTTAGGTCAAAATCTAAATCCAAGATGGCGGCTGCGAAAATTTCCATATTTTTCGTCATGGGTGTCGTTTTTATAGTTTTCGAGGGTGCTAAAGCTGATAGTGAGGTCAAAATCTAAATCCAAGATGGCGGCTGCGAAAATTTCTAAATTTTTCGTCATGGGTGTCGTTTTCATAGTTTTCGAGGGTGCAAAAGCTGATAGTTAGGTCAAAATCTAAATCCAAGATGGCGGCTGCGAAAATTTCCATATTTTTCGTCATGGGTGTCGTTTCCATAGTTTTCGAGGGTGCTAAAGCTGATAGTTAGGTCAAAATCTAAATCCAAGATGGCGGCTGCGAAAGTTTCCATATTTTTCGTCATGGGTGTCGTTTCCATAGTTTTCGAGGGTGCTAAAGCTGATAGTTAGGTCAAAATCTAAATCCAAGATGGCGGCTGCGAAAATTTCCATATTTTTCGTCATGGGTGTCGTTTTCATAGTTTTCGAGGGTGCTAAAGCTGATAGTTAGGTCAAAATCTAAATCCAAGATGGCGGCTGCGAAAATTTCCATATTTTTCGTCATGGGTGTCGTTTTCATAGTTTTCGAGGGTGCTGACAACGATTATGGGGTCAAAATCAAAATTCAAAATGGCGGCTCCAAAAATTTGGAAAATTTTCGTGTTGGGTGTCGTTTTCATGGTTTTCGAGGGCGCTGACAACGATTATGGGGTCAAAATCAAAATTCAAGATGGCGGCTCCAAAAATTTGTAAATTTTTTGTCATGGGTGTCGTTTTCATGGTTTTCGAGGGCGCTGACAACGATTATGTGGTCAAAATCAAAATTCAAGATGGCGCTTCCAAAAATTTGCAAATTTTTCGTCATGAGTGTCGTTTTCATGGTTTTCGAGGGCGCTGACAACGATTTCCATATTTTTAAATCATAAAAATTGTTACAAAATTTTGTTTACATCATTCAAGTTGAAATTATACATATTGTGAGAACGACGTAGAAAGACGTGCACGTTAAAAGCGTCCGTACTAAAAAAAATAAAAACAACAAAAACAAAAAAAAAAATAACAATTCACAAATGAAAATACTTAGATTAAAATAAAAATAAGCCGTGGCGGCTAAGAGATGACCAGTCCGTACTGGCGGCGCCCGTTCACGAACATGACGTATGGATCAGCACCATTTAGCTCAACCATTTTGAAGGGAACTCAATGATCCAACACACACGCCATCACCAGCGAGACATTTGAGTGAGCATGACATACCCCCAGCCGCCAGGGCACATTCAAGTCAATGAAAGACGTACCCAGTAAATGGTAGCTTTATAGTTTAGGTGCATAGTGCTCACACGTGTGTTATGCAATTATACAATATTAAGAGATTCAGAGAGAAGAGAAGAATTCAAGATGGTGCCTCCAAAAATTTGCAATTTTTTCAATCAAAATTCAAGATGGCGCTTCCAAAAATTTGCAATTTCTTGGAAGCGCCATCTTGAATTTTGATTTTGACCACATAATTGTTGTCAGCGCCCTCGAAAACCATGAAAACGATACCCATGACGAAAAATTTGCAAATTTTTGGAGGCGCCATCTTGAATTTTGATTTTGACCCCATAATCGTTGTGAGCGCCTCGAAAACCATGAAAACGACACCCATGACGAAAAATTTGCAAATTTTTGGAGGCGCCATCTTGAATTTTGATTTTGACCCCATAATCGTTGTCAGCGCCCTCGAAAACCATGAAAACGACACCCATGACGAAAATTTTCCAAATTTTTGGAGCCGCCATTTTGAATTTTGATTTTGACCCCATAATCGTTGTCAGCACCCTCGAAAACCATGAAAACGACACCCATGACGAAAAATTTGCAAATTTTTGGAGCCGCCATCTTGAATTTTGAATTTGACCCCATAATCGTTGTCAGCGCCCTCGAAAACCATGAAAACGACACCCATGACGAAAAATTTGCAAATTTTTGGAGCCGCCATCGTGAATTTTGATTTTGACCCCATAATTGTCGTCAACACCCTCGAAAACTATGAAAACGACACCCATGACGAAAACTTAGCAAATTTTTGGAGCCGCCATCTTGAATTTTGATTTTGACCCCATAATCGTAGTCAGCGCCCTCGAAAACCATGAAAACGACACCCATGACGAAAATTTTGCAAATTTTTGGAGACGCCATCTTGAATTTGGATTTTGACCCCATAATTGTCGTCAACACCCTCGAAAACCATGAAAACGACACCCATGACGAAAACTTAGCAAATTTTTGGAGCCGCCATCTTGAATTTTGATTTTGACCCCATAATTGTCGTCAACACCCTCGAAAACTATGAAAACGACACCTATGACGAAAACTTAGCAAATTTTTGGAGCCGCCATCTTGAATTTTGATTTTGACCCCATAATCGTTGTCAGCGCCCTCGAAAACCATGAAAACGACACCCATGACGAAAATTTTGTATATTTTTGGAGACGCCATCTTGAATTTGGATTTTGACCCCATAATCGTTGTCAGCGCCCTCGAAAACCATGAAAACGACACCCATGACGAAAATTTTCCAAATTTTTGGAGCCGCCATTTTGAATTTTGATTTTGACCCCATAATCGTTGTCAGCACCCTCGAAAACCATGAAAACGACACCCATGACGAAAAATTTGCAAATTTTTGGAGCCGCCATCTTGAATTTTGATTTTGACCCCATAATCGTTGTCAGCGCCCTCGAAAACCATGAAAACGACACCCATGACGAAAAATTTGCAAATTTTTGGAGACGCCATCTTGAATTTGGATTTTGACCCCATAATTGTCGTCAACACCCTCGAAAACCATGAAAACGACACCCATGACGAAAACTTAGCAAATTTTTGGAGCCGCCATCTTGAATTTTGATTTTGACCCCATAATTGTCGTCAACACCCTCGAAAACTATGAAAACGACACCTATGACGAAAACTTAGCAAATTTTTGGAGCCGCCATCTTGAATTTTGATTTTGACCCCATAATCGTTGTCAGCGCCCTCGAAAACCATGAACGAAAATTTCACATATTTTTGGAGACGCCATCTTGAATTTGGATTTTGACCCCATAATCGTTGTCAGCGCCCTCGAAAACCATGAAAACGACACCCATGACGAAAATTTTCCAAATTTTTGGAGCCGCCATTTTGAATTTTGATTTTGACCCCATAATCGTTGTCAGCACCCTCGAAAACCATGAAAACGACACCCATGACGAAAAATTTGCAAATTTTTGGAGCCGCCATCTTGAATTTTGATTTTGACCCCATAATCGTTGTCAGCGCCCTCGAAAACCATGAAAACGACACCCATGACGAAAACTTAGCAAATTTTTGGAGCCGCCATCTTGAATTTTGATTTTGACCCCATAATCGTTGTCAGCGCCCTCGAAAACCATGAACGAAAATTTCACATATTTTTGGAGACGCCATCTTGAATTTGGATTTTGACCCCATAATCGTTGTCAGCGCCCTCGAAAACCATGAAAACGACACCCATGACGAAAATTTTCCAAATTTTTGGAGCCGCCATTTTGAATTTTGATTTTGACCCCATAATTGTTGTCAGCACCCTCGAAAACCATGAAAACGACACCCATGACGAAAAATTTGCAAATTTTTGGAGCCGCCATCTTGAATTTTGATTTTGACCCCATAATCGTTGTCAGCGCCCTCGAAAACCATGAAAACGACACCCATGACGAAAAATTTGCAAATTTTTGGAGACGCCATCTTGGATTTTGACCCCATTGGATAATCATATAAAATAGTCACATAACGTTTTTCGTTCCAAAAATTAGAAAGTAAGTATTCGTGGACATTCATGACCAACATAGGCGCACTGTTTCTTCATTCATAGAAATAATATTTTTTTTATTAAATGCCGCGTATTGTAAGGTCTGTGCTTTTTACTAGTCGCAGTTTCATAGTTCGTAAGTTGTTCGCCAGATGGCCAGTTTTTACGAAGTATTGTAGAGGTGGGGTGCGGCAAAGAGGGAACGAATGCTCAAGGTTATTTGGTCAGGGTCCGGCCTTAACATTGTTTCTGACTTTTTCTTTTAACTTCTGATTTGTATTTGATTATTGTATGCCTCAACGGCGGGACATAGCTGAACTTATTTTAATTATTTAAGACCTGTATTTATGACGTATACCTATAGTCCACAATAAAGATGATTTGATTTGATTTGATTTGATTTGATTTGATTCACTTCTAAGGGTCCTAGGTTATGTTAAATAGCCTAAATCCTTCCTCAAGCATTGACCTCTCAAATGCAAAAAATATTTTTCAAATGCGACTGATACTTCTAGAGATTAGCGCGTTCAAACAAAGAATCAAACTTCTTAGCTTATTATTAGTATAGAGAAGATATAAATGCAAGCCTGAAAACATGCCTTTTGGTCGACAGCTGAACATATTTACCAAGTTGGAGGTCCCATAAAACAATATTTCACAAAGCCTGTAATAACCTCACGACAAAGTTATAAAAAAAAATGTAACGACACTTCTTTAATTTAAGACAGGAGCCATCAACATTTTACAGCAAACTTCCGATACTTTATTTTGTATTGAGTCGTAAATCGTTACCTTCAAGGCTACAATCAAAACAAGGTTATAAAAGCACCAACCTGGCGTCGAATCGATGAGGAGGGCTTGTCGGGAGTCTCACTAAATTCTTAATACCTCACGTAACAGTTAAGGAGGGTTCGCACTAGTGTTGCTACGCGACAAGCCCCGGGATTGAGAAGTGCGGGACGGGACGGGAATATTGTAGACAGAGCTTATGTAACTGTGAAAGTTTTGGGAGTTTATTTAGCTTCAGGTACGTGATTACAATTATTTTAAACGTTTTTATTGTATTTATTCATATGTTTATTTATTTATTAATAATCATATTCTACAAGAACAGATTACATGATGACCCCCAAATCTGGTATTGTACAATAAAAATGTACATTTCAACAATATTTACCTATTTTTATTTTGCACAAAACAAGCCTATTTATATAATATATGTAAGGTATTCTGGACAGAATCTATAAAAACCTCTACAAATCCCAAGAAACGTTGCCGTAAACAAAAAACTATTAAAATAAAATTCTTATATGAGATTCTACACAAAGTCTAAAAACACCTCTTCAAATCCCGGGAACCTTTCCCGTGAATATCGAATTTTTGGCAGCACTATACAATAGGTACTTATCTTTTACTGTGCAGCCTCCAGAAAATGTTGCCATGTCGGTGACGATCGATGATAATGCACTGAAGCTCAGAGATCAACGTTCTACGAACATAAGCGAAGGTTTTAAACTTTAGGGAAACTTTGAAGTGTGTTTGTTAGGGGATTGTTATTCCTGTGTATGATGTACAGACGCCAGCAGATCAAGCTACTACAATGTGTCAAATTTCTTTAATAGATTTTCAACTTTATCGCTAAAGCTAAAGGTTCAATGTTGATTGGGAAAAATTGTCAGTTTCGGGTAGCTTGATGTGCTGGCGTCTGTACATACAATTTACAATAGGTATACATTATTTTTAGGATACTATACACGTAGGTGAATTCTAGCTAGACGAGGATGGTCGATAGAGTAAAGCTGTGATCGAATGGTGGCCAACGTTAGGCCAAAGTAACCAGTGCCGTCCAAAAGCGCGCTGGGTTGACGATATCGTCAAACTCGTGGAAAACCCCTGGATGAGAGACGCACGGAACCGGGAAGTATGGCAGAAGAAAGAGGAGGCCTATACCCATTCCGGACTGAAATGATGCTGATGATAGATGAATTATTCGTACAGTTTGCCAACGAAATCCGCCGTTTACAGAGACAACTTTATTGAGAATAAATCTTAACGTTGTCAAAGATGTCCCGGGAATGTTCGGACTTGTGCCAACACTATAATAACTTTTACTGCGAGAATGTGAAACAATGTTGCAGTTGTAAAATCTCAATGAAGTTATTAAGTTCTGGCAACTTTATTACATCTTGTCTATGCGTAATATATTGTTTTGAATTTATCTTAGCATACGCATAATCAGCCTATAACGTTCCCACTGTTGGGATACAGGCCTCTTTTCTGTGAGAGGAAGTGGGCCGTAATCCAACACGGTGGCCCAGTGCGGGTTGGTAGATATCACATGTCTTCGAATTTTTGATACTAGGACATGCTGGTTTCCTCACGACGCTTTCCTTCACCGTTTTGAGAGAAATTATTTACATAAAGTAAAGCGCCTCCGTGGGTTCGAACCAGCGACCTACAACTCGTTAGTCGGGGCCATTACCATTGGGCCACCACTGCTTCAAATTTATCGTAATCGTAGACAAAACAAATTCTAATTAAAAAGAACCCAATAAAACTACGTATCTTCATTAATTCGCGTCAAGTATTTACGCTGTTTTAACTCGGAATGCAACGTAAACGCCAAATTACATACATAAACATGGCTTCCCTAAAAAAGGTTACAATTTATCGAGGGGGAGCAGACGCGTTAAAAAGAGGAAAAAGTACGGTACGATACGTAGCTGCATACGTACAATCGGTAAAGTGAATGATCAATGGAAGTACAGACGAGTTCACTGATTGTAGATTGACTGGCTTTTTTAATCGTATGTACGAGTAGGTGATCGTGTTTTAAAAATAGTAGACACGTTAATTTAATCTGAGTGATGATACAGGATACAGGTATGTAGGTTTTTAGTGGCATGTGTGTTTGTTTGTGCTTTTATATTAGACTAGTTTATGTCCGTGGTTGCACCCGTGTGGATGTTGGAAAATAACCCTCGGCAACGTAGTACCGGGATGAGAAGTACCATAATCATATGACTAGCCTTCTCCCAACTACATATGTTCGGGTCGGCCTCCAGTCTAACCGGATGCAGCTGAGTACCAGTATTTTACATGGAGCGACTGCCTATCTGACCTCTATAACCTAGTTACTGGGTAATACGATAGCCCTTGGTACGATTGGTTGTCAAACTTTCGGGGTTCTGATGATGAGAAGTGCCCTATGTATTAATCCAGGTTATAATCTATCTGTGTGCCAAATTTCATACAAATCCGTTCAGCCGTTCTTGTGCCAATTCGGAATGTATATTCCGAATTGGCGCATCAATCAAAGGGACAAAAAATCAAAGAACTATATTTTCGGCATCAGACTCGTTCCAATTAAGTGCTTTTTTTTCAAAAATATTCACTGTAATTTTTTATTTCATTACTATTTCAATAAATCTATTTTAAAGTAACTAAACCTTACTATAAAATACTTTTAGATTTATTTTATTTTATTTATTTTAGGAAAACTTACAGCATTGATAAGAACGTCAAAGTCAAATAGCGCTTTCTAAAGTCTTTTTTAATTTAAATTAAGTGTTCCTTCTGAACAAGCTGGCTGAACAAGAAGGTTGACGAACTCTGTGGTCTGATCTTAATATTCTTTAAATTGTTTACTGGCATCGGTTTCCTCCAGTTACTACAGTTATTTAGGTTGACAAGCTGGACGGTTATCACGCCATTTGCTAGTCTGTTGAACCCCATCGGTCGGCATTCGGAGGTAGTAGGTAGTCTAGATTGCAGTTTTTGGAGCTTTATTTTATTCCCCCATGACTCTGTAACCAAACCACAGAGCCAATGTATGTATGAATTTATTTAATGCCATAAAGAGACGACGATCGTTGAACAACCTTTATCGAGATAATTTAGAAGAATTCACTGACTTGTTGGGAGGTTGACACGATTAATGATAAATGATAAATTATTTATTTTCTGTAAATAGGTTTGTACAAAAACTTTTAAATGTCAATCATATTTTTTTTAAAACTAGATGAGGCCAGCGTTTCCTACCTGACTACTCTTATTATCTAAAACTCAACATTACTTCGACATTCCAATATTCACACATTTTTTATTTAAGGATTTTTTGTCCAAGCACGTACGATTACCACTGTCAAAAATCATCGAAGTTTATCTTAAAAACAAAGTAATTTATCAAGAAATTATGAAAACATTGGCTATGTCTAGAATGGTATGGTGTAGAAGACAAACTTACTAATTACAGATATAGCAATTATTCAGGAGGACAGTTTTAGTTAATTTGAAAAGCTGGAACTCAAAATTGTTTAAAGGTAGAGTGTATATTAAAGTGAATATGTTTAGTTAAGTATTATCTGTGATATTATTTATCAAGATGTGAATATTGTTATTTTTACGATGGCAATTAACTGTCATTATCTTTTATGAGTTCCAGTTGATGTCACTTAATACAAATATACACACACAATTTTATTTAAGCTTAAAGAGATGGAATTGTGTTATTTTAACAAGAGCAAACGGCATGCTCATTTAGTAAATTTTGCATTTAAACGAAAAAAAATAAAATTTTGCACTTACACGTTTGTCTTCTAGACCATCTATATAAGGAAATGTTTATATATCACTGAAACTACTACACTGAAGCAATAAAAACATGTTCCATAAACCTGTAGGCTCAACAAGACGTAGCTGTACTCCGGATATGTAAAGCGTACATGACGGGCGAATATGTCACCAAGCGTTGATATATGACAGGCTCTAGCTGTTAACTTATGGAGTTCCTTACCTAGTAGGGATGTGCTGGAGTAAATATCGATGTTGTTTGTTTAAATGTTGTGTGATTTGTAATACTGTTGAAGTGTGTCGACAGAAAGAAGTATACACTCGAATACTTGTACAGTCTCCAGCAAATCAAACTATTACAATCTGTCAAATTTCTTTAATAGATTTTCAAATGTATCATCAAAGCATAAGCTCCAAAGTTGATTGGGAAAATTTGACAGTTTCGGGTAGCTTGATGTGCTGGCGTCTGTACAAATCACTATGACCTCAAGTAACTCAAGAACATTTTCGTCTCTAGCTGAGAATGGAAGACCGCTTTTCCTGCAAATTTTCTTCAGCCATAAATCGGTTGCCACAACTCTAAAGCATACAATGTTTAAAAACCAGTCAAGAGTGAGTCGGACTCGCGCACCGAGGGTTCCGTACCACCATATACAACGTGTAACGTTAAATGCGCAAAACCTGAAAATAGTTTGATCAGAATAACGAGCAGAATCCATTGAACCACTTTTTAAAATAGGTCACATTTTTCAAAAAATCCTCATTAAAAACGTTGCCGTGTCTATTTATTCATAGGTCAAGCCATCGCGGCGCAGCGACCCGCTGACGACTCCTCCTTCGATAGAGCGTCGTCGCAGACGCAAGAAACGATAAGAATTGCCAGTAAAACTAAAACAGCACATAAAACCTCTAAAATTTGTTTAATGATTTATTTTCTCTCTGAAATAGGTCAATTGAATTAAACATCAGTTGGGGTGTCTGAGGTTTTGCGCATTTAACGTTACACGTTGTATAAAAAACTTTCATCGGCGAGGCCTATATTCGTCAGAGAATTTTAAAACTGCGGTGTAGAATATGTATTAGTTTTAGGTCAGCGCCATATTTCGACCGATAGTGGAACTAATGTAATTTTTGTTGATGATTTCTAAAAAAGTGTGCTATTTACAGACATCGTTTCATTTTTCCTGTAATTTTTACATCAACTTCTATCACAGAGAATACTTTCAGATTTTTCTCTATGCAAACTTCGGAGATAACGGGGGGAACGGTATTTTCTTTTACATTTTTCATCAAAAGTCGAAACCTATGCGGCCTATAAAAAAAAGAAAAACGTTTGAAAATGTGCAAGCAGCGCTCTTTCTTGTGATACCCCACATGCCCTAAAAGCCCCACTTCAGTCACTGTTGCAAAAAAAAAAAATAACATTAGTAGCTCTTGAGATATCCAACTGTGACAGACGGACGAACAGACAGATAGACTGAGTCGCACCATAAGGGTTCCTTTTTACCGTTTTGGTACGGAACCCTAAAAATGAATCTGGCCACCCACAAAATAATATTAGTTAAATAGTTGATTATTGAATTGATGCTAACAATAGAAAAGTTGATATTGTGATCATCAATGTGCAAAAGTTTTAAATACATTGCTTAATATTAAGTTCTTCTAAGCGTGTCGATGGCAATCTAAATAGAGTCAACCCAGAATTCGGATACCAGTTTGGCACCTTCAGTTGCGTCCATCAGCTGCAACGTGCACGTAGCAGGACACGCTGAACTGGACGATATTAAGTTCCCTATTGTTTGTGGGACAGCACCACATATACACTCCAGGGTGGAGTCATCTGTAAATCTCCACCAATGTGTACTCATCCTTATAAGTCAATAGCTTTTCTTCGTGCCGAAGAAAATATTTGGCAATAATCTCTTGATGTTTTTTTTTTTTTATATATTTGCTCACACATGACACAAACCCCCAAATATTTATGTAAAAACAGCTTGTCACAATATTTCTAACAATATTTCTGTTATCTTACTACCTAAACTAATCGACACGCCCGCGCCAACACCACGCAGCCGCTTATTTACTTCAAAGTTCGTTAGTCCGAGCCTCTAACGACTCTCTCAACACCAATCCTTCAACACCCAACTAATCAAACAAATTAATATTCTTATCGACACTTCAAGAAGCTTTCCCCACCCTACCTATAACCACTTTACATTCAACGCGTTCTCGACGGCGGCAAACGACTAATCTGCTGATATATCGGTGCTCACCTTCCCTTATCTAAGGAGATCTTCGAAAAAGTGCCCCTTTAATACGCCATGGCTTACCCCCGTGTACCGGGGAACCCCATAAAGCCTCTGTGATCAGTATATAATGGAGTCAGGAGAGTCTTCTCGGGACAATGTTTACAAGTTATTTTTTATTTATTGAGGTAAGTGGATTATTTTTATTCTGTAACGTACAAAAATAACAATTTATACCTAATTAATTAATAAAAATAGCAATATAAAATCCTAACTTAATTAAAACTAGTTATTAATAAACTAAAATAAGTCGTCCAAAAATATCTTTGCATCGCTGTCGACTCGTAATGAGAATGGCGACATGCCACGTTGTATGGCCATGCCGTGCGATTCTGTAACCATTTCACCGTGAAAGCTTGGGTAAAGTGAGCGTGGAGTGAGCTGTCATTTGCTAGGGACTAACACTATTAAGTGCTCACTTCACTTATGATTTCACGCTGAGATTTTTACAGAGTCGACCGGCTGCTTACCCTCTGGTCACGGGAAGAAAAGGCAATTTGTCTTTTTATCAATGAAACTTACAGATGAGTACTAAGTGTCACGAGTAAACGATAATATCCTTATAAAATATTTGAATAATCTACTTCTCTGTCTGGTGTCGGTAAGCTCACTATTCACTGATATCTCCTGCTGTGTTGAGAAGAATAACTGCTCAGGAAGGATGGTGGCTGGATTGATAATGAATTACCCCGGATATGGATTGTGGTGTATCGGGACTTACGTTTCACATAATTTTCTCACTGCTGGGACACAGGCCTCCTCTCTTCGAGGGGGAGTGGGCTAATAAGCTCATCGGGGGGGTGGAGCCAGTGCGGGTTGGTAAATGTCACGTCTTCGAATTTTTGGGTCTTGGACATGCCGATTTCCTCACGATGTTTTCCTTCACCGTTTTGAAAGCGGTGGTGATGAAATTATGTATTTACATAAAATAAAGCGCATGTCTGGATTCGAATCCACGGCCTACAACTCGTAAATCGAGGTTATTATCACTGGGCCCCCCTGCTCTGTAACTGACTCACGTTTCGTCTACCGATATTATTCTAATCTCATATTAGAACAAGTTCCTAGCTATCTGTAACGAATACATTTTTTAAAGGCAGGGTTTTTTGACGGCCAAAACTGTATCTTATCAATCTATAAGGGACTATAATCAATAGATACTTACGTTAGTACACCAATACGAAAATAACGATAACTCACAGATTATTGCCCTGGTAAAATTCCGCAAACTGCCCCAGATAAGATTTGATTAGCAGTTTCAGAAAAATGTCTAACTTCGCGTTGCTGGACGGAAAGTGGTTTGAGAAATTTAAATGTAGTGCAGCAACTTTATTTTTTAATTTTTTTTATAGCTAGAATATCCCATAATTCTCCAAAAATATACAGCTAAGTAGGTTTTAGACGCATTTAAATCTAAAAAAATATGTATAGCAAGAAAATCAATTTCACAATATGAAGATGACGATTAGGTTCATTTTGAATTTCATTCGCGAAATATCACAGTCTAAACCGGAAATGTTATTGATGTTGCTCAAGCTGAGACAGGTATCGTTCAAAACCAGATACTTGAAGCCAGTTCTTAACACATCAACGGAATAAAAAAAATTAAAGTATTTTTTCCAGCCAACTGAAGCTACAAAAATTATAAAAATAAACATAACCGAAAAGTTAGTTGGAAACAAACGCAAGCCGGTTATCTAACCGGGTGGTAGGTCGAAGTTTGACAAAGCATTTATTGTTAGTGAAGAAGTCGGCTTCGGGCGAGACGTGACGTCGGGAGGCCTCGGCAAACTTCGGGCCCGCTCGCACACGATAACGAGTTCTAAACTCAGGCACTGATACGAGTACATCTGCTGGATTGCTCTAATATGGTTCGCAACTGCTCATGTAGGGTTTATTTGTGAAAATGATATAAGGTTTCCTGCAACGGAAAAGATACGTCATGTTATTTAAAAGAGACTGTGACCTCTGAGTTTGTTTCGGCCTTTCTTCTCAGAGTAGTCAGACAGGAAATGCCGACCTCATCTAGTTTAAAAAAATATGATTGACATGTAAAAGTGTTTGTACAAACCTACTTACAGAAAACAAATCATTTATCATTTATTGCAAGATTTTTTCTATTGTGAATTCTAGCAATTCGAGCTGTTGGCGTGCTACGCGCTTTTCATACGCATTAGCTAAGACAAGCCACTACAAGAAAAGCTAATCTTATTTTTTTTTTTTTTTATAACAATTACAACCTGGCTAAATGCTTGAAAAAAGATTTTGAATAGACTTTCGAAAACCAAGGTTCATGATCTGCCTAGCCTTTTCCCAACTATGTTGGGGTCGGCTTCCAGTCTAACCGGATGCAGCTGAATACCAGTATTTTACATGGAGCGACTGCCTATCTGATCACCACAACCCAGTTACTGGGTAATACGATACCCCTATAGGTAAGACTGGTTGTCAGACTTTCGGGCTTCTGACTACGCGTAACGACTGTCAAAGATCTTCGAATGACAGCCGGGACCAACGGCTTAACGTGCTTTCCGAGGCACGGAGGGGTCTCTGTATTTAAAGATGGTCACCCATCCACAGACCAACCGCTGCAAGCGTAGCTTTACCTGATCGATCGACCTGTGCGGCTGTTATTATTGAGCCAGAAAACGGTTGAAATGATCAGTAGCCTTATTCCTACGGTAATATCTGCCGTCTGTACAGATTGGTAAAACGTAACATGAAATGTAAACCACGTTGAAACAAATTCGCCTATTTGTTGTATTTCATTGCATACATTTAGACGGTTCATCAATTTGTGATACATTTCATATAACATTTCACCATTTTCTGTACGTCATCGACCGTCGTCATCATGTAAAACGTCATCGACCGTTTTGAGCGCAGAAACTAACTATAGACAGTGTTTCATATTACCTACACCAATTTAAACACTCCAGGTAAATGACACCAAACTCTCCAGCATATAAACCCTTGATTCCAGTACAAAGTCGGGTCATTCATTCACCGAGGTACAGTCACGCGATCGGGAGTCAAGCATTCTGCATTCATCATGTTCACTGACACTCGATACTTCATTCTCGATCTCTTTGAACGCCACTGGAGCTGCTGAAAATACACACGTATTTGATACAGAATCGCAACATACCTATTCAGTCTTTCTAATAACTAACGTGAGTTTAAAAAAAAAGACACCGGCCAATTTTGGTAAAAGCTTTTTAGTGAGTGATTTCATATTTGAAATAGAGTATTTACTTACAAGGTTAAAGTATACAATAGATGCGTGCTAAGTTGTCATCGTAGGTTCTGGAGTGGCGACCGCATACCGGAAGACGTAGTGTTGGAAGGCCTCCCATATGGTGGACCTTGTGAAGGCCGCAGGAGTCCGCTGGATGCGGGAGGCACAGAACCGGTCGAAGAAGAAGTGCTTGCGTGAGGCCTATGTCCAGCCGTGGACATCTTTTGGCTGAAATGATAGAATAGAATAGAATACTCTTTATTATGTACATTGTACACCATATAGATTACAGATATAAATATATGTCGTCGCAAGCGATATCAAGACGACAAAATAATCAAAATACTACTTCCGGTTGATTTCATAATATTGGTCAAACCGGAACTTAATTATCATTGGTTGATCGGTTAGTACAGTGAACGCCGTGAGGTGGCGCTATAACTTCGCGCCATTTTCTACACGTGGACAGAGCCGATTGGAGAGCGGCCGGCATTCGACTTGCGGAGCGCACGCCGGACGGTTGAGAGCATAACATTGGAACTGTCATGTTCACCGTACAACCCTTTATTTCTTACTACTCATAAAGTGATTGTAAATTACCGAATAAACGTGACTGTGATTTGTGCTTCAAACTACGTTTTACTGGTTGCCCGAGTACCCACCTTCCTCATGGAACCCGTACCAAGAAATTATGACGATGGCCCTGTTATCGCTACGCCCACGCTCGCGCCGACATACAGAAATTTTACAAAGGGTGAGACAATGGGCGGTCTTATCGCTAAGAGCGATCTTTTAAAGACAACCTTCAACAATGATGATGTTGAAGTAGTCGTGAACTCGTGATGCCTTTAATGGATTGGTCAGTGATATAACGGGGTAAAACCAAGAGTCGCTAGTTCTTCCAAACAAGGTTTTTTTAGAGATCCGTACACAAAGGGCGCCAACGAGACCCTATTCAAATTCAAATATTTTATTTCGGAATTATATTATGGATATATTGTTCTATTACTAAGCCTCCGCTGTCCATGTATCTGTGCGTTCGGTCGCCTATCTGTCAGCAGGCTGTATCTCATGAAACGTAATAGGTAGACAGTTGAAAATTTCACAGTGTGTATTTCTATTTTCGCTATAACAACAAATAATAAAAATAAAAAAGTAACAAGTACAAAAAAAACGTGTTTTTTTTTCAGTGTTCTTTGCCTTGTGATAAGGAACCCTTCATGTGCGAATCCGACTCGCACTTAGCCGGTTTTTTATAATGCGTTGCGCTGCAGCCCGATGCGGAAGTAATATGCGCTTGGCTTTATGAGACATTACCAAAATCACCATGCTTGTCGGAAAGATGTATTATAAGAACAGAATGAGGCTCTTTCTATCCTCTTGAGACAAGTCCCCTTTTAATATACGGTTCTCGGTTATTCTCTAAAGGGAAGCACGGTGGAACTGTATCTGCGTTAAATATCTTCCAAGTGAAAGAGTAAGTGCTCATATACTCGTACACGAGCGACACGCGTTAACGACAGAGGTAACTGCATCTCTATCGTTGTCGAGAACCGAGCATTGCTTGGACTAAAGTAAGAACTCGTTTAAAATGGTAAAACCCTCGATACTCTTACATCTGTTAATGTTGGTCAAGTTTTGCTAAGTAGGTATATATTTTTCCTTTTTTATTCGTTGCCTCAGAATTTACATATCAACATCCTATATACATATCTATTGATAAGTAAGAGTCAAAGTTTAAAAGTAATAGGATAGAGTCCTATTTCTTTGAAACTGACTCTTACTTATCAACAAGATCTCTGCAAACAACTTTCCTTTTTTATTTCTCTACTCTCAACTTCTGACTACTTCCCAAATACTTAACATCCGACACTATAACACCCAACTTTAACCACAAGTTAAACAAGGAAAGACTACTATAAATCCCGCCTATTATAATAGTAACAAAAGCTCATTATTGCTAAGTGAATCTCCAGATACCCTTTAAGAACAACGATAATCACCGACGTGCTCTTATCCCCACTTGAACTGAACGCAATACACTTGATGCCAAACGTACCTAAGTACAACGTAAGTACTTACATTTGAGAGCCGTGTATGTACGTATATGTATTGATGTCAGAGGGCTTAGCTATGAATGGCATTCTGATTATTATCTGTGCAATCATGGTGCTAATTATGTTGATGAGGTAATTTTTTTTTTTTTAAATAAGTAATAAAATGTTATTTATTGTACAGACGCCACCACATCAAGTTACCCGAAACTGTCAGATTTTCCCAATCAACTTTGAACCTTATGCTTTAGCGATAAAGTTGAAAATCTATTAAAGGAATCTGACATATTGTAGTAGCTTGATGTGCTGGCGTCTGTACATTAAACAATAATAGGTATGCACAGAAAGAGATGGTGGGATGAGCTGGACTCCTTCTTAAAGGATTGGCCCACAATCGCAGTAGACCGGGAAAAGTGGAAGGAGGGAAGGGAGGCCTTTACCCTGCAGTCGGACAACACAGGCTTATAATTAAAAATATACAACGCGTAACGTTAAATGCGCAAAACCTGAAAATAGTTTGAACAGAATAACAAGCAGAATGAATTGAACCACTTTTAGGTCACATTTTTCAAAAAATATTCATTAAAGACGTTGCCGTGTCTATTTATTAATAGGTCAAGCAAGTCAATGTCAGCGCGCAGCGGCCCGGTGACGACTCCTCCCTTGATAAAGCGTCGTCGCAGACGCAAGAAACGATCAGAATGGCCAGTAAAACTAAAACAGCACATAAAACCTTTACAATTTTTTTTAATGACTTATTTTCTCTCTGAAATAGGTCAATTGAATTAAAAATCAGTTGGGGTCTCTGAGGTTTTGCGCATTTAACGTTACAGGTTGTATGATAAAGTAATAATAGATACAAAATACTTAATAAGGTTTACCGGTTTTTGGGTTGGCATTATTTCTGAATAAACACAACCTAATTAACCAAAAGTTTATTTATTTCTGTAAATTGGTTTAAAAAAACAATCTGACGCGTTAATAAAATATAATAACATTTAAAAAGTAGATGAGATAATTTATCGTTGAAAGCGCTCTATAATATTACAGCATAAAACCTCACTTTTTTCTACGCCGTTTCCTTATTTCACCAGAGGTCCAAAAAATATCCCTTCAATTTTATTAACTGTTCCATCATAGCCACAGACTAATATCAAACAGTTCAATAAATCGTCTTCATCCGTCGAGATGTTATCAAAGCGACAGAATTATGAACTCCGACCATTTTTCCGTTGAAACTACTCTTTGATTAATAGCTGAAGAACCCACTATATATTCAGTTAGATAAGGGCCGATGACTGAGTGTATCGCATTAGGGTAAACTACGACCATTTCTTTGAAAACTATTCGGGGACTAGATGCTTTATCTAGTTTCATATTTCATGAAAACTCGCGCTTTCTGTGTTTTGTGACGGACTTTTGTAGTCTGTGACTTGTATCTGATGGGTGTTCTTTTTTTCGCTTTTTGTTTGATAGTTGGTACTGTGTTTTATCATTCTTTCACTAAATACACTGGGCCGCAAAGAAAGCGGCTCGGTTATACAAAATGCGATAACATTAAAAATATTTGGACAATCCCTTTAAAATTAAAACTTAATTAAAGTTTATTTGATTACAGATATAGGAACACGTAAAATCATTTTATTTCTTTTTCGCATAAATAAAAAAATAAAAACGATTTTTAAAATTTTAATAACTTTAGAACGATTTGTTTTACTTATGTTTCCGTTTATAAATATGGGATTCTTGTGCAGAAATTTATTATTCTGATCAAATTCAATTAAAAACATGCCACTAACCCCTGAAGAGTACCAGAATTCTGACAATGCTTGAAGACGGGCGCAGTCAGCGTTATAAAGCGAGAACTGTTGGTGTGTCGCTATCAACCGTTCAAAGAGTGCTCCAGCGATTTGAAGAGACTGGATTCAATATTCGCAGACCACGAACAGGCCGAACAAGGTGCACGACGCGGGAGGATCGATATATGCTGTCAACAATGTTGAGAAATCGATTTCAAACGGCTGCTGAAGTAAAAAATCACCTTCTATGTGCTGGAGGGAGCAATCCGAGCACGTATACAGTGAAGCGGCGTCTTGCTGAAGCAAACTTGAAGCCATTTAGACCTGCAAATGGTCCAAAACTGGAAAAGCAAACGCGAAGCATCGAAATTCAAGGCTGAGTTACGCTAGAGAACACATGAATTGGACTCCGGATGACTGGTCAAGAGTAATGTTTTCGGCCGAGTCGAGGTTCCTGGTATGCACGCACGATGGGAGGCAAAGAGTCTACAGAAGATCAGGAGAGCGCTATAACCAAGCTTGTACACAGTTCGTTCAAAAAGTTCCGGGACTAATTTTTTATAAAAACTTTAATCAGCGTTATCTATTATTTAACGATGGAATTAGGTAGTCTCATTCTTTAACTACTCGCATGCGAGATTTCAGCGCTCTAACCTCATTTAATGCCAACCCGTCGTCGTTCGAAGTAAACGTTTCTTTACGATGGAGCAACGTGCGGCTATCAAGTTTTGTTTTAAATTAGGAAAAAGTGATTTCGAAACGTACGAATGATGGTGTTTTCAACACGATCCATCGACCAAACGCCAAACCGCTGAGTGGCGAGGCAAGGATGAAGGACGACCTGTCAAAGTTCGTGCAACGAAATCAAAAATCAAAACAATGCTCATTACTTTTTTTGATTCTCGCGGGATAATCCATAACGAATTTGTGCCACCAGGCCAGTCAGTCAACGCAGCATCCTATAAAGATGTCCTGGATCGACTTTTGAAGCGGATTCGACGCGAGAGACCGGAATTTTATCGCACTGGTGATTGGTTTCTTCTGCATGACAATGCACTGGCCCATTCCTCAATCCTCATTTCACAATTTTTAGCACAAAAGTCAGTCACTGTAATCCGTCACGCACCAGATCTCGCTCCAGCAGACTTTTTTCTGTTTCTCATGTTGAAAATCGCGATGAAGGAAGAACGTTTTGAAGATATTGAGGCGATTAAAAAGAATGTGAAAAAGGTTTTAAAAACTATTCCAGAGGGAGAGTTTTCCAGGTCGTTTCAGCGGCTATACGAGCATTGTAAAATTTGTATAGAAAGAGAAGGGAATTATGTTGAAAATTAAATAAAAACTTTTTTCGGAACTCTTTTTTTCGTAAAAAAAAAATCAGACCGCGGAACTTTTTGAATGAACTGTGTATTGGATAGAAAGTGCCATACGGCGGAGGTTCCATACACGTGTGTTCTGGAATTATATCCGAAAGCCGCACCGTGCTAGTGGTAATATAAAATGGCACTTCAACTGAAGAAATATACGTGAATGAGTATGTTGGCCCATTTTTAGCAAACATGGGCGAGAACGCCATCTTTATGCGAGATAACGCTCGTCTCCATACAGCATGGATAGTGTTTGTCTATCTTGAAGATGTCGCTATCACGCATGGAGTGGCCCGCACGCAGCATATACTTGAACTCCATCGATTATGTCTGGGACGAACTGGGACGACGAGTATACCAGTGAAATTCCTCTCCCATCGCTCTTCGTGAACTGAAAGAAGCACTGATAGAGGAATAGGAGAATATTCCTCAGCATCGGCTCAGAAATCTGGTGGAAAGCATGCCAAAAAGTAGAACAGCTATATTAATAGCTCGTGGTGGCAATAAATGTGAAAAATTGGATATTTGATGCCGTAGCACATTTTTCGAAATCTAGTGAAAATACTCATTTTTGCTTAACTTACTCTTATTCAAAATAAATTTCATGATCTTAAACTTTTATGATGTTGGTTCAGGCACTATAAAATGTTCTATAATACAGCTTTTATTTAAAGCTAGCTCCAATATTTCGGATGTTATTGAGGTTTTTGTTTCCGACCCGCTTTCTTTGCGGCCCAATGTATGTATTTGAATGTTGGTAGCTTTGTAACAATGTGCACTGTTTTATCGTGTTGGTACTTTTAATATTGAGTTCTGTTTAACATGTGTGACATACAGCCGATTTGATCTTTCAAAATATCACCGTGATATGTGAGGTTGAAGTGAAAATAAAGAAAATATAACACGGTGTAAAAACTATTGGAATCGATTCAGTTACTTATTCTGAACAAACTATATTCAGGTTTGCAGTAAACAATGTTGTATATAATACTAGCGACCCGCCCCGGCTTCGCACGGGTGCAATGCTGATCACTACATAGTGTAAAACACAGTCGCTTGCCGCTGTTTGTCTGTCCCTATGTATGCTTAGATCTTTAAAACTGCGCAACGGATTTCGATGCGGTTTTTTTTAATAGATAGAGTGACTCAAGAGAAAGGTTTATATGTATAATACATGCATAATATAGTAGAGAAACACTGATAATTTTAGAGTCACTGTTTCTCGTAAAAAGTATAGGATAAAAAATGGTTATTGTGGGTTATCCCTAAGAGATAGACATATACCATCGCGGACTTTTTTGTAGACCTTTTTAATGTGTACAATACTGTAGTACATTATTTTGATCTATCTCGTAGGGCTCAGCCAGCGTTTGCAATGTAAGCGCCAAAAAAGTGTTTATTTACGACATCACATTAGAAATCTCTAAAATTATCGGTGTTTCTCTACTATATTATGTATGTATTATACATATAAACCTTCCTCTTGAGTCACTCTATCTATTAAAAAAAACCACATCAAAATCCGTTGCGCAGTTTTAAAGATCTAAGCATACATAGGGACAGACAGCGGGAAGCGACATTGTTTTATACTATGTAGTGATTCACATATGTTACACACACGCACACTCATGTACGATAGTTATTAATAAATTAATAATATTGTAATTATGTAGTTACATTTGCACCGCACCACACTTGGAATGGCAGCTCGATCACGGTGTGACGGAAGTAACCGGTGCTTATAGCACAGGAGTCCTGCCCAGTTGCACATGTTCGGACAGGAATCCTGCCCAGTTGCACAGGTCTTGTATTTTGCCACTAAGTTACAAAGTTTAATTTAAGGTACAATAATTGTAAATAGGTTTAAGTCTTGAACAAATAAATATTGTTTACTGTTTATTAGTATTGCACAGCACAGTGCTTCAGTATTATTTCAACGCTATTCGCCGTCACTATGAAATTAATAAGTAGATTATTTTTTCTTTAAGGGGCTAAGAACTAGGTACAACAGCTAACTGCCACTTTAGCGTACTCATGAGGGAACGTACGGGTTAAATGCTGGCAATAACGGTTTAGCACTGTGTTGATTATGTGTTTGGTTAGTTTTAATTAACTTTTACGAGATGTAACGAATAGTACTTATGTATTATACCATAAGCTCCATTACACATATTTTTATGGAAGCCTGAACTACAGTTTATGTTCAAAATGAACTGTTTACATGGTTCTCTCACCAATTCTCACAAAACTGGAGGCACGTAAAGTACCTTTTAAGGTAGCGGCACCAACTGTCATATTAAACGTGAAGTAAGGGCGTGCATACATTAAGCGACTGACGCTTAATTATTGCAACGACAACAGTAACCAATTACAACTATGAGGTTTTTGTTTCGTATGTCAATCACTGAGGTGGAATTTTAAATTTTTGTTTCGATTTTCTAGTACCTAACTTTAGTCATTTACCTATCCGTATCGTGGAACTTTTACTGATAATGCCTCTTAACCAAAAAAAGACATCGCTATCAAAGATTACTAAATAGTCGTCAGTGAGGAAAATAAATGCTAATTTACTGAGAGCAAAGCTATTTTACTCTACTATAGCAAAACCAAAGGAAGGGTTATTCACAAAGACTATTACGAAGGTATCGCTAATAAAACAATTTACTTACCAAAATATCAAGTTTGAAGAAAGTTTCATATTATTTTCAAAATGGCCATGCCCGTGATCAAAGCGCCGACACCAAAAAAGAAAACATTTCTTGATGAAAGCGACCAACAAACAAATTGCACACCATTCTCCCGAACCGCGAACATTCTACAGATAGTGCTATAAATTAACTCAAAGAACAACAACAAAGGATTAGACAAAGGTGCGATGCACACCGTATATCGGGGTACAAGATCTTTTGTCGGATGCCTTGGGCTTGTGTTTTACGGCACACGCAACGCTTTGGTGTGAGTGTAGGACGGGGGTGTGGAAAGAATGTGGAATGTAGATACCTACCCAGCGGCTAAATATGTTGACATTGTAGTAATTTCGAAAAGAAAAAGGAAAAGATTAATGATACCGAAAAAACTTTGTAACAACATTCGAAAGCTAAATACTGTTTTATGAAAAAAACTTTTAAAAAAAGTTTTTATTTATATATACTTTTTAGTTATACGTACCCCAAACAAATTCATATAACACTACTTGCTATGTAAATATTAGTGACAGGAAGCTGCATCTGCGTTTATAGGGTACATACGTGATGTTATGTGCGGTTGCGTAAACAATGCGATATGCGATAGCAGAAATCGCGGTTGTTTTACTGGTATTTATTGAAGAGTTCCGTTGTCATCTCCGAAACTCATCACCACGTCTTTACGAAATTTAAATGGGACCATTTCGGAATAAACCTCCATCGAACAAAAAACGAATTTTGCAAAACCGACTGAGTCATGCCCGAACATGCATAAAAATAAAAATAAATATAAACATCCGAATTGATAACCTCCTCCTTTTTGAAATCGGTTAAAAAGTCACATAGAGTGAACTATTTTAAAAACGTTACTTCGTTTATTTATTTAAATTTCTCGCACACAATAAGCTACAAATGCGGGCTTAATGCCTTGGGCAATCTCTAAAAATCAACCAAGGGATAAGACGATAGGTGCTTTGTTACAATTTCTGATTCAACCCGCAAGAATAGTTTAATTTTGATGAAACCATGAAGTTATGAAATCTTGCCACATTCAAGTGTCTCTAAAACGTGTTCAGTGACCTGTTTGATTACCAGAATAACAGACACGCATATTATTAAAACAAAGATCAAAATAATGCAGTCTATCCAAATTGCAAAAGTCAATAAAATCGCTTCCAATTTGAGAAAGTCCTAAAAATGTCTACGTTAAACAATAGTTATGGCATGTTTGTCTAGAACTAAACGTTCTCCAAGTATCCCGCAGAGATTCCCAAATTATCATTCATTTCATTTTATATGACACATTTATATGTATAGGTTTTTATCAAAATTGCTTGTTGGAAAATGCATGGTAAAGTACTTGAATGGGAAACTTTACATAGGTCATTGCACCATGAAACAGACATGAATTTATGCTATCTAACTACTAAGTTCACTTACAAACTTATTAATTAAAAAATAACAATTGTATCTTTTGTAGTGCTAAGTGTATTTTTTTTGTGTATTTTCTGATGTAATAATGAATATATAAATAAATAAATAAAAAATCCTAACTTAACTAAACCTACTAACAAACTTTGGTGTCGAAAAATTCCTTCTTTGTCATTTTTTTATAAGTTGAACAAAGTTACATTCATTTTGGTCTACCCATATCACGTATTGCTTGCTTTATCTACTACAGTTGTTAGTATCAGGTTGGCACAAAAGTAATGAGACACTTGGTTTACGTTTTATATTTTTTATTATTATTGCAATACAAAAAGCTTAGTCAATGATGTAATCACCATTAGCATCTAAGACTTCTTGCCAACGATCCGGCAGAGTTTGGATGCCTTTCGCCCAGAACTCTGATGGCTGTGCCTCGAAAAAGTTGTTCAACTCCGCCTCTACATCAGAGAAATCATTAAATTGTTTACCCCTCAAATGTTGTTTCAGGGCTCTAAACAAATGATAGTCTTATGGGGTGAGGTCTGGGGAATAAAGTGGATGGGGTATCGTCTCCCAGCCCAAGTTCTCCAACTGTTGGCGAACGGCAGATGCGACGTGATGTCTAGCGTTATCGTGTAGTAAAACTACATTGACTCGTCTTCGTCGTTTTTTCTTGATAGCAGTAGATAGTTTGGTGAGCTGGGTTGAATATTTGTCAGCGTTTATAGTTTCATTGTGTAATATTAGTTCATAAAACAGCATGCCTTGCGCATCCCAGAAACAGCAAAGCAGAACTTTTAAGCGGTTCTTTTTACTCAGCTTCCGTTGAATTGGTGGCGTTTCTTCTTGATGCAGCCATAAACACGACATATGTCGCTCTCGTAATGAATTCATGATTCATCTCCAGTAACCAGAGCAGACAAAAACTCTTTACGTCGGGGTCGCAGCAAAAGTAGAAGCTGGAATAGGAATGGTAGGAAGCTGAATGGCTTAACTGTGCCACCTGTTATCTTCGACCACTCAGCCATCCCGTTTAGCCCCGATGTTAAGAATCTTGGTCTGCATGTCGACACTTGTCTTGACTGGCGAAAGCAGGTCACGACTGTTAGTCAAAAAGTCACAGGAACTTTGCGGTTGCCCTATCGGTTGAAAAACCTTCTCCCTTCACACATAAAGGCAATGCTTGTACAGTCCCTAATATTTCCCATAATTGACTATGGTGATGTGTGTTACTATGACCTGAATGCAGATCTTCTCAATAAACTTGACCGTCTTCTCAATAACTGCATTCGGTTCGTTTTCAATCTTCGTAAGTTTGACCATGTATCCGAGCACCGGCTTCTTTTAAAATGGTTACCTATTCGCCAGCGCAGAGAGTTAAGGGCTCTGTCTACGTTGTTCTCTATTCTCGACAAACCTACTGCTCCTTTTTATTTGACTTCCCAAATTCAATTTTTAAGCTCTGCCCATGCTAAAAATCTTCGTTCCACCAACAATCGTCTACTACGATGTCCTTCTCACCGTTCTGGCTTCATTCATTCTTCCTTCTTTTTTTTTTCCAGGCAGGCAGTCTTTCTTTGGAATGCGCTCCCTCTGAATCCGTAACATCCCAACGCTGATACGCTGGATTCGTTTTCCCCTCTACCGATCATTTTTCTCCAGACAGTTAATTTTGTTTATATGTATGTATATATGTATCTGTCTATGTATTGTTATTAATTCTTGTATTGTATAGTAATTTCCTAGCTATCTATCCCGTATGTTACACCTACCTCTCTGCATCACCCTATGGTTGACTGGTAGAAAATGCCTCAGGCATTAAGTCCGCCTTTGTACAGTACTTTTTTTACTGGTGCATAAAGTTTTAATAAATAAATAAAATAAAAGTGATTGACAGACAGCGACACGGACCGCACGACTGGCGTCTGTAAGGATGTGTGGTACCCACCGAGCCAAAACTTTTGGATATCCAAGCTCATGCATATGGCATTCCAC
Organism: Eremobia ochroleuca; assembly: GCA_949629135.1. Lineage (NCBI taxonomy): Eukaryota > Metazoa > Arthropoda > Insecta > Lepidoptera > Noctuidae > Eremobia > Eremobia ochroleuca. The sequence goes on from OX451392.1 coordinate 14,783,185, forward strand.
GGCGTGGTGACTGTAGTTAAGTGCTTCCGCTAATTCACGACTGGTAGCATCCGGATTCGACTGCAGTTCGCGGCGTAAATCGTCATCATTCACTGCGGGTGTTCGTCCTGAGCGTGACTGACTTTCAAGGCTCCTGTCTCCTGGTTTTAAGCGGTCAAACCATCGGGACACCGTCGCATGGCTTGTACTTCCAGCGCCCAATGCAGTGTTGGTATTGTCAGCCGCAGCCCGCGCACTGTGTCCTAACAAGTACTAGTATAAGTATAGTGTTAGAACTTTCCGGTCGCCCATTTTTCTTCAAACTGACTAAGCCGATCGCGAAGGCGAACAATTAACTTGGAAAAGGAAATGTATAGAGTTTTGTAATATCTTCATATCTATCTATCACTATTGTGCCAACCCAATATTTTTCATATTCATGTCTTCATAATTATCATGCAAAAGAAGGAATTAATAGACTTATATTTTATGGCAGTGATAATGAAGCCATAACCCCGATTCCATAAGCGTCGCTTATCACTCGAGCAAGGCATTAAACAGTTAATGAAGTAAAAGCCATTCATTCCTGTCGCTACGGCTCATATTGAAATCTGGCTTCAGATTCACTTAAAACATACGCATTATAAATACCACTTCAGCAGAAAATATCATAATGATAATGCCTTTTGAATGGAAACAAAAGGCGAAATTCGTCTCGCTTAATTTGGAGTGTCATAAGCCACAGTATATTCGTAAAACAATGCATTGTTCGCGTAGAGTTGTCAGGTCGCGGCATCGCGGGATCGAGGGATGAGTCCCGCCATTGTACAGGCGTGCCTCGACGTCTGCCTCAAATCTGCTTTGCGTATCCCTTTTCATGAAAACGACGGCTTAAAACCTCATTTAGCTGGGTCTCGACGCCTCCACCACTTAAACGTTATGGCCCAAGAAAATTGTCGCGTAATTTAAATAACTTTGTCGAGACCTTCCCATTGTCTTCGGTTTGAAGCTCAGAGGACCTCGAGTATATAAATCTTCCAGTTTCAGAGAAGCATCTTCATTTTTGTTGAGGACATTTATGTCGTTCTCTTTAGGAGCTCGTTGGAAGGCCGTTGTGTTATTAAATGTTAAAGTTACGTAAATCTTTTTCAATTTTGTTATGGGATGTTTTCTTTGTTGAATTTTTATTTTATTTTTGGAGAAATCACTGCCTTTTGTATATCTGTATGTTTTTGTGTGTCAGCCTTAGTAGTTCTTGATTATAATGAAGCTCAATGACTGCATTGATATTCATTTTTCCAATTACATAATAATGGTAGACACTGTCATTATCTACACACCCCTCGATAACAGACTGCACTATCAAATTGTCCAAAAGCAAACATTCAATCCACTCCCCACAAACCATCAACTAAATTAGCTTACAAAATGAACATTCACAAAAGCAAGTTACACATTACAGTCCGACGAATATGAGAGGACATCAAAGGCAGGTATCATAGGTAACTGCAGACTGTACCTACGGAAGTACTACGTTAATTGAAAGCGAGCTCCGATGCAGGAGTATTTACTTAGCGCTCACCATGGTCAGACAGTATATCTGTACTCTGTGTGTACTGCTCTTGTACGACTTGTGTCAAAGACTGGGACAACCGCTTGTGTACTCCAATGTGTACAAATTGAAAAAAACTTGTTTGTCTGACTTTAAGTGTAAATATAGTGATTTAAGGTCAATATTGAGTTTTATTAGATTAGGGGTGTTTTAAACGGGGTTGTTTGCTGTTTTTCTTAGTCTTGTAGAACTTAAACTTCAATAAATCACACTAATAGTATAAAGGCGAAAGTTTGTGAGTGTGTGTGTGTGTGTATGTGTGTATATATGTTTGTTACTTCTTCACGCTCAAACGACTGGACCAATTTTGATAAAATTTGGCACACAGATAGCTTATAACCAGGATTAACACACATTTTTTATCCCGATATTCCTACGGGATCGAGACTTATGCGGGTGAAACCGCGGGGCGCAGCTAGTACAAAATAAATCTACTGTTGAATATGCTGAATATGGTCAATCTTCCTGTCCTTATTTCATTTATTTAACCATTTATATACACACATAGTATAAACAGACAAGAAGAAAGGAACAGAAAAATACATTCAAAAGTGATGCTTATTTCTTAATAAATTTCTCTTCCAGCGTACCTGCGATAAAAACCAGCTCCTTATAAAAATAACCAGTTCAAATCCTTTCCAATTTAGTACCAAGATTTTGCTGTTACAGCTAAAGACATCTTCACTTTACTGCGAAAGTATAACGCGCTGTAAGACCCGCTTAAAGACATGTCATTATGTAAATCAGAATCAAAAGTTCAAAGCAACAGTTGACAGACGTCGGCTAATCAACTTGATGGCTGAAACGCTATAAACTTTAAACCGTCTAAACTCAAACCAAATTGGTTAATGGAGCTCATTGAAATCTGCCTTCGTCCCGCTAATCAATAAACATAAACGTCGATTCAGAGATTTGAACACGTAAAGCCGTGTACCCATCTTAATACCCAGAGGGGAAAGTTCAAAGACTTTCCAATTTGGAGCCAGGGACGGATTTAGATTAGATTGTCGCCGTGACCGCCCTAAGTAATAGCCATATCATATTGAAGATAAATCATGTTTTTTTTATCGTTTCTGCTTAACCTTGCTCTGGCGTATTGCCCGTTTTCAGGTGATATCGATTACAGTGACTATTTCTGTTCAGATTCACCCTAAACATTTTCATAAAACAAAATTACGTTTATCAGCTAATTGTTAAACCAACTCATATGCTTATTAAAATAGTTTTAATATCTCTTGACATCAAAACTATAACAAATTAACCCGGAAAGCTACCCTAGCGCGACACACTCTAAATCCAGCCCTGCAGCAAATGTAGCGAAACAGCGGCAAAGGTTAAACTGTGCCGTTAGACGAAGCACACGTACAGCGCTGTATGAAGCGCTTACAGCAACCAAGCCTCTTCTAAGGCAGGGTATATATCTTTAAGAAAGATTAACGATCTTCAGGTAGTGGAGAGTTGGGGTCGAGCCATAATTAAACGCAATAGATGGAGCTTCCCCAAAGATTTAGCGAGAGGGGTTGGCGTCTTGCTGAGTTATGATTTCACACGAGACGATCTGATTGGCACCCCGTAATGAAGACGGTGAATCGACTTTTCGATCGCGCACCGGAGAAATCTTTATTAGAAAAGTTTGTTTGAACGTTAAGCTGACGGCTTATATTGAACTATCGTCATTTCAAAAATTGATGTTTAAAATTTCCGAACGAAGTTTTAGTAACTGCATTTTTAGAATCTGTAGTCACTTCGCGAGATATTTTTTTCAAGTGTTAAGCTTTGGTTTCGTGGGAAAGCGGTTCCGTCATTATAAAACGGCCGGCCGTCCTGAAAATCTATCGTTTTTGCCAGTATTTGACATCAAAAACGCTCTGTATTTGGATTATTACAGCTGCATGTGGCGGTCACTGCTCCTCTAGGAAACCGAAGCTATATTGTGTGACCGTTTACCGCTTTACTAGGAATCCAGAGGGGTAATTCTCTTAATTTTTAAAACATTCACAGTACGGTCTCAGTCTCAATCTGTCAAAAATACCTTTAATTTCCCTACATTTTTAACATGTTTTTGACGTTGATTGTCGCTGATAATAGATTTTGAACGTTTTTAATTACGGGAATTCGCCTTCAGAACTTTAATAATAATAAAAATGTTCATCGATACGGTCGAGTTCATTCTACTTTTTATGTATTGTATCTCGAGAACAATGTTCATACATATTAAAGGTCTCAAAAGGTTACATTTCATCCCCGCTCCGCGAAGCGTGTCCACGCTGTCACATATTTTACTCGCCCTTACGTACTCTCCCTAAACGATGGGAAACACTATTAGATCCTTTATATAAGTTTCCACTGTTTGTTATGTTTTCTCAATTAAACTTCTGTCTAACTTTCCAAAAAGTTCTCTAGTCACATAATGGTTCGATAATTGTCAAATATTGGGAGCTGGCAAAGTTTTCTCAATCAAAAATAATCACGAAGAAAACGGAAAAGGTTTTGTAGCTTTTACAAGCTTATTCGGTGTCTTTTTTTATTGTGTGTGTGTTTGTGTGTGTGTTTGTGTTTCTTTTTGTGTTGTTTATTTCTATATTTATGTCTGTAATCTATATGGTGTACATAATAAAGAGTATTCTATTCTATTCTATTCTACACTGCTATAGTTCACACGGTCACGTGGGATTCCTGCTTAAATAACAACGGTCATCGTCAGACTAGCCTTTGTACAGACGCCAGCAGCCCAGCACATCAAGCTACTACAATCTGTCAAATTTCTTTAATAGATTTTCAACTTTATCGCTAAAGCATAAGATTCAAAGTTGATTATGAAAATTTTACAGTTTCGGGTAGGTTAATGTGCTGGCGTCTGTACGATAAAGTATCACGGACTAGAAAAAAGTCCATGTAAAGTACATATAAATAAATAAATAATAAATCGTACATCCATTAACAAAAAGAAAAAAGAAAGAAACAAACTCTCTCTCTACTGTCTGAGAAAGTAACCTTTGTATGTCTTACCTTTTCAGTCCTAAATGGCTGATTTCAACTGGATGAAATATGGCACAAGAATAGACTTTTTATCCTGGTAGTACGTTCTCGTGGTAGTATTTCTGAAATCCACGCAGGCGAAGCTCTGAGAATAAGCTAGCTTAGCTATAAATATCTTAGCACTGATATGACAATGAAGATAATATTCTCACAGTAAGACGCACATTAACTCTATAGCTTTCACTGCAGCCCACCAATACCGAGCTCTAATCAAAGCTGAAATTGATCCTCACATACAAAAATACCTTTGCCTTATCTTGTGACCTAAGCCAATCTTCAATTCCGCATCAAAGCCATCAGGGATGGCAAACCATTGGCACGCAAATGTTAATTTTATACTTGCACTTTACTAATAAAACACACACGTCTTTAATGCTTTGTGTCTGTATCATTTTATTATATATATATTTAAAATCCGTTCTTAGTAAAGGATTTTAATGTAAGTTGGTAACTATCATTTTCAAGTGTCAACGACACTTGAAAAAGATGTAGTTTGCCCGTAAGGACGGGCCAACTAACATTTTTTATTAATAAGTTACAAATGCAGGCACGTGTGAAAAGGTGCGCCACCCCTGCAACCGATCGATAGCACAGTATTATACACGTGTCAATTAGGATATTGGTTATCGATATAACAAATTGTCGAACGGTCTGAAGTGCCCGCACCTACGAGTACTGCAATCAATTAGCAAATTGTTTGTATAAGTGTGAGCAGTAGGTCTTATTGCGATTCGAATAATGCATGTGGTGATATTACTGTCATGGCTCCTACACTTGTAATGCATTCGTCTGATTATGGTTTAAAATGTTGTATTTTTTAACTTTCGGTCACACCTTCACACATCACACAATATTAAAGAGATGAAACAATAGCCAATTAAAATACAATTGTTTGATATTTTGGTGAGTTATTAAGAACTATTAAATTCCAAGAAAGAAAAATCTATCGCAATTGTAGCCAAAGGTGAGACCACACTACAGCAACGTTTACAATTACAACACTATAAACACTCCATTGCTCAACACTTCAGTACTCAATATTGTGTTACTCAATATTGTGTGCTCAATATGTTCCAAACTATAAAAGCGAGTACACGCTCACAAACCGTTTGTACAGTTGCCGGCAGTTGCAATAATCCGGCCGGCTTCTGACGGCTCCGGACGCTGCCGGCACGTCAATTACGATATTGAACGCTATAAACACACAGAAGCTGTTTTAAATGCAGACGAATGATCCACTGATAGTCTGATACTAACCTAAGTGGAAAATGGTTCGAGTATTTAGGACGTTCCGTTGATGAATATTTCCAATTAAGTAAATCCTGTCAAATTAGTCAAGGAGGTAAATTGATGTATTTTTAGTAGTAAATTTTTTAATCACGTCTATACTTGTCTATGGGGTATCTTAATTTGACAGGACTAAACTAATATTAAATCTTCTGTCCTTTTCTTAATGAAATAGAAAGAAAACGATGCACTGAACTTAAATTTAGTTTAGTTTGTGAACAGGGGAATCGTCACCAATAAGTACTTACTAAAGACATACTAACCTTCTTTATAGGGCCTAGTCAGTAGTAGTCATAGATATAGATAGACAGATATAGGTCTATCTATATCTGTGGTAGTAGTAGTCTGCTCAGTACCCGTTACTCTATAGACTATAGCGGTATCAACAACGTCACATGCAAACTCCGCGTCATACTGAAAATCCTGCATCTCGCAAGCAGAGTTTACCACGCAACTAGCATATATACAACGGCTCGACATGAATCATTGGCAGTTCACCCGCCAGATTCAACACCCGTCTAGTGATGGGTCGAGGGCAAAAACAAATATGGGCAGAATGGGCATAAATTTGGCATATTGGGCGTAAACGAGTTTACGCCCAAATAAATGCCCGATCACTGGGCGGAAAAACTAATAACTTTGTTTTGTAAAAAATAAAGCAGGAACTTAACTTAAAATGAAACTTGATTTCAGTATTTTGTATGTAAATTAAAATTTTAATCAAATAATCAGTCTTGTTAAAAAAATCACAGTAGGTAATTATAGAAAATATAATTTTAACTCTCTTTAAATGAAAAATGAAGTGGTCTTGTAATTGGCTTTGATCCTACAATAGTCTTTGTACGTAATATACTACTCTGCCATAAAAATATCTTGTAGTAAAACTACATTGACTCGTGTTCGTCGGTTTTTCTTGATATCAGCAGATAGTTTGGTGAGCTGGGTTGAATATTTGTCAGCGTTTATAGGTTCATTGTGTAATCAATGTATGTTATAAAAGAAAGTGTGCAATGTGCATGCCGCTAAAACTTAGAATTGAGTCCCGGTACGATCAAGGGTATATGGTAAGGGCGATATGGTGTGGTAACCCTCTATCTCCTGTCCATGAAGAATGTTCCCGTTTTTACCAGAAGGGCATACTTTTGAAGATATAAGGGCTGGAATTTTTGCCCTCTGGAAATTTCTAGAACAGTCCAGAACAATCGAGAGTATTCGAGAGCATTCCACAGCATTCAAGAACATTCTGGAATGTTGTGGAATGTTTGGGAACATTCGAGAGTATTCAGGAACATCCTAGATCATTGAGTAGGAAATTCGAAAAATTTATACATACATACATACCCTGGAAAAATGAAAAATGTTGTTTATAAACAAGTATTGTAGTTAGAATGTATTTTCAATAAAAAAATTGTTAAGTTGTAGTTGTGTGTGTTTGTTGTAGTTGTTGTTGTAAGGTGTGGTGTAAGTTGTTGTTGTAAAGTTTATTCCAACTACCACACAATCTCATATCAACTCCCTGAGCGAAGCCGGCTACCCCAGGTAGTAGTTCATAAAACAGCATGCCTTGCGCGTCCCAGAAACAGCAAAGCAGAACTTTTAAGCGGTTCTTTTGACTCAGCTTCGGTTGAGTTGGTGGCGTTTCTTCTCGAGGCGGTCAAAAAGCACGATGTGTATCGTTCTCGTGATGAATCCATGATTCATCTCCAGTAACCAGATCTGACAAAAACTATTTACGTCGGGGTTGCAGCAAAAGTGATTGACAAATAGCGACATGGACTGCACGACTGGCGTCTGTAAGGATGTGCGGTACCCACCGAGCCAAAACTTTTCGATACCCAAACTCATGCAGATTGTATTCCACGGCGTGGTGACTGCAGTTAAGTGCTTCCGCTAATTCACAACTGGTAGCATCCGGATTCGACTGCAGTTCGCGGCGTAAATCGTCATCCTGTATGTGTATCCTCATTTAAAACGGTCAAGCCATCGGGACACCGTCGCATGGCTTGTACAGACGCCAGCACATCAAGCTACTACAATCTGTCAGATTTCTTTAATAGATTTTCAACGAGTCCATCTTGCAACTCTGGCATTTTTGTGTCGTTACTGAAACGCGTTTGCATCGCGACAGAAGCGCGACAGTATCGCGTTTGCATCGCGACTGAGAATCGTGGTGTGAGCGAGTGCAAACAGCTAGCAACCTATGGTTGTAAAAATACCGTATAATACCAAAAGGCTAGGTATTAAACAGGTATTTTACCATAACTTACGGTATTATTGGTATTTTATGTATTTTATATTTTGATTCACTTTTTAAGATCCTGCGTTATTACGAAGAGTTGTAGTTTAATAAATAAAATATATTTGAAGTTTCGATTGTATTCTATATTTTAGAATGACTAATTCTAATCTAATTTAATAATATAATAATCTAATCTAATAGTCGTGTTACACGACTATCAGCGTATTAGGTTTCTGCTTGAAGGCACCCAGAGCAGTACCGACAATCTACGAAGATCATCATTATCATCATCATCGTCATCATCATCATCATCATCATCATCCTCATCATCATCATCATCGTGATCGTGATCGTGATCGTGAGCGTGATCCTCATCGTCATCGTGATCGTGATCGTCATCGTCATCGTGATCGTGATCGTCATCGTCATCGTGATCGTGATCGTGATCGTGAGCGTGATCGTGATCGTCATCGTGATTGTCATCGTCATCGTGATCGTGATCGTGAGCGTGATCGTCATCGTGATCGTCATCGTGAGCGTGATCGTCATCGTGATCGTGATCGTGATCGTCATCGTGATCGTGATCGTCATCGTGATCGCCATCTTCATCGTGATCGTCATCGTCATCGTGATCGTGATCGTGATTGTGAGCGTGAGCGTGATCGTCATCGTGATCGTGATCGTCATCGTGATCGTGATCGTCATCGTCATCGTGATCGTCATCGTCATCGTGATTGTGAGCGTGATCGTCATCGTCATCGTGATCGTCATCGTCATCGTGATCGTGATCGTCATCGTGATCGTGATCGTCATCGTCATCGTGATCGTCATTGTCATCATCGTTATCGTCATCGTCATCTAGTGATGAGCAAAGCAAGACCAAGACCAAGACTGGGACAGTCTTTGTATTGGTCTTCGTGTTGCTTACTCAGTCTTGGTCTTGGTCTTGCTTGTTCGGTCTTAGTGTTGGTCTTGCTAGTGTATAGATAGTCTTGGACTTGCTCAAATACTTCGAGTCTTAATCATGGTCTTGGTCTTGGATTTTTTCTATCTCGTTAAATCGTTAAATCCTATAGATGTGTGTTTATCTCTTTTTAAGGTCGCTTTTTCGTTTCATTGATTTTCAAATCACAACGATGCTAAAGAAGTTTTCACTTCAAAATAACATTTCATGTTTTATTTCTGTGCATTTCCACCGTATTTTCAGTATTTTAATTATTACTCAGATAATTTACTTAAAAAATACAGAAACAATCCATTTATACATAAAATACCTTAGCAAATGGTATAATACCGTATATACGGTATTTTTCGTTTTATACGTTTCAATACAAACGGTATAATACAGCACTTACATCTCTATAGCAACCGCATCGCGACTGTATCGATGCGAACGCGCGACAGCATCGCTACAAAAAGTCGCCGTGGGTGAGAGGCCTAAAAAGTACTCGTATAAGAACAGTGTTCGAACTTGTCGCTCGTCCATTTTTTCTTCAAACTTACTAAACCGATCGCGAGGGCGCCTTTATATTTCCCCACATCACAAGTACCTAGAACATTCTACAACACTCTAGAATATTATCGAAAACAATTGACCAGATAAAGAAAATGTATAGTTTTGTATTGTCTCATTAACAGGAAAAGGAACATATATGGGGTATTTTCGGATACCCCTAGGTATGAGGAATCGAATTTTTTTGTATTGACGTCGCTATTTGGACCAATTAATCTTTTCTGCACACTTAAATATGAATTTAATCAAATAATTTGAATGAAAAATGTAATAAAAGTTCTTTTAAAGTTTTTGCCCAGACAAAAGGCATTTATTGGGCGTTTACGGGCATTTATCCGGCGTTTATTCAAAGCGCCCAATTTGCCAGGGCATAAACCCATCTCTACACCCGTCTGGTCGGAGGATTCTCCCTTTTTATATAGAGTATGAGTGAACTTTCCACCCTGTTGCTCATACCTCTATCATCACCTGCCTAGCCTTTTCCCAACTATGTTGGGGTCGGCTTCCAATCTAACCGGATGCAGCTGAATACCAGTATTTTACATGGAGCGACTGCCTATCTGACCTCCACAACCCAGTTACTGGGTAATACGATACCCCTACGTAAGACTGGTTGTCAGACTTTCGGGCTTCTGATTACCCGTAACGACTGTCAAAGATCTAAGAATGACAGCCGGGACCAACGGCTTAACGTGCTTTCCGAGGCACGGAGGGGTCTCGGTATGTAAAGATGGTCACCCGTTCACAGACCAACCGCGGCAAGCGTAGCTTAACCTGATCGTTCGACCTGTGCGGCTGTTATTATTTAGCCACGGGCCCCTCATACCTCTATTAGCCCATTTATTTAACCTAATCTCTCATTGACATCAAACATAATCCTCTTGTACTCTGAAATAAGTAAACTCTGCAATCGTGTATTAGTCGACAAAATGTTCGGCTTCATAAAATATTACATTCTAGACTGTTGCTTCATCAGAATACAACAAAATCAATAAAAACTCTAGAAATAGCATAACCCAGACATGATAATTATTCTCATTCCGAACCGAGATACGTTAAAACTTTAATGACATCTCGACGTGCTCATCTGAGTGCAGTTTATTTGCTCAACACGAGCACGGCAGTGAGCACGTACGTAAATAGCCAACTAGACCGAGTTTACTATTCGGCTCTAATTTAATTCGTGAAACACTCAGACTGCCTAAAAAAATATACTCATTTGAAATTCCAATGCAATTGCAGACGTGTCCTTTTTATAATCCCATTCGGATGCACTCCCGGAGAGCCTCGATTAGGAAAAGCCTCTGTTTACGAAATTACACTGGTATGTATGAATTCTGCGCTGTATATTCTCGCGAACGAATTTAATTCAGAGATAAACTCCAGTACGTCCTGCGGGAATTGCGTAGGCACTCGGTTTTACGTTGTGAAGTGAATGAAAATGATTCGCTTTTGAAAAGATAGCGGCTGTTAGTATCTGTGAGATTTTAATGTTGAATTGCTGCCGCGCGCAATGACGTCTTTATAGCGATGGAAATTTATATTTGCTATATTTATTTCGATTTATTTGAGTAGCATACCAAAATAGAGGTAACTAGAATGTCGGACCTCAATTCCAATTTTTTTTTTTTTTTTTTGTTAATTAATTTTTTCCTTTCATCAATAAATATAAAATTTTGTCTAGAGTTTGAAAACCGACCACTGTAATGTTAATTAGATTTGAATCGGGGTGAGAGCCTGGTGATCCGTCGCACAGGGAATCCTAGGATACCCTGTGCACTACTGTGCTATGGAGTATGGACGTCTGTCTCTCACAAAGGATCATTTTTCATGCATTGTTGTCAAAACGCTAAAATTTCTGTCTCTATGTTTATAAGTATGTTCACGTAGTTTTTTTTTTTTTTGTGAAGAGATAAAATAAATATACATATATTATATTAATCATAGCTTTTCGTCTTTTCCAGTGTTATTTCAGTTTAAAATTGAGCCAATCACAAACCCAGGTGAATCGCGTAACTTCTTCGGCATCGTGTCGTAAGCTACCTCAGGTCCCAACAACAGTACTTCTGAATGGATTTTGTTCATAAACTACGCACAATTGCTTCCGTGTTACATTTCATTTGCATGAAAGCGAGGCCAAAGTTTCACATTTCTAACTATATGCAAAGTACATGCCGTGTATGTAATGAAGATTTCTGAATAAAATATATATCAAGTGTGACATTTAAAGCTAGACTTTACGTAGTGCTGGCAAGTAAAGTAAAGAACTTGTGGAGTGACTGCGACACTAGAAATAAGATATTCCGAGAATCCATTTTAATGAATACCTACTGCTGGCGTCAAACTATGAATGTTTCTAAGCCTTTTGAATAGGCAAAGGAACCTTACCGTTTATTATACGATCTCTGTAGGTACAGGCGACGCTTTTTAATAATATAATTCTTTTCATAAATCACTGCCAGACTATCTGCGAGGCAAGTGTTTTAGACTGCCGCGTTAGGATTATCACATAGTCACGTAGATTCCTTCCGCCTTTCTTAGCTTGAGACAACGGAATAAATTCACAGTAAGTATACCTAATCTTCAAACTTATTTTTTTGGAGAATCTCTCGTTTCTATGTAGGTAATTATAAGAAAACTAAATCAAGTAGGTACATAATCTCTCAAAATGTTGGCACTGCTGGGACACAGGCCTCCTTCCTGTGAGAGGGGGTGGGCCATAATCCATCACGCGGGCCCAGTGCGGGTTGACAGATGTCACATGTCATCGAATTTTTGGTTGTAAGAGATGCCGATTTCCTCAAAATGTTTTCCTTCACCGTTTTGAGAACAATGGTGATGAAAAAAAAATACACAAAGTAAGGTGCCTGGGTTCGAACTCACGACTCACTAGTAAGTCTGGGCCGAAACCACCGTTCCACCACCGCTCCAGCATCATGCTAAATACCTTCACATTCACATATTATTGGACACAACATAAGTGCCCGTATGGATTGAGAAGCCATGTCTCATATTTAAACGCGGAAACTTCCAATATTTAGTAGTATAGCGGAAATGCGCGTCGTGTTATATGCATAAACAAGGACGTCACGCGAACATCATGACTTGCGTGCAGTCGGGATTAGGAACGCACCTATCTCGGGACATATTTGCAGACCAGCGGGGTGACAGCTCAACAACATTCATTGCGTTATTTACGTTGCTGAGCAGATAAAATTTTCGAACATATGAAGCAATGGATTATTAACAGATTGTGTGTTTACTAGCACACAACAAACACAGCTCTAACAAATAAATTCCTAATTCACGCAATTAATGTTGTTGAATTGTCAAAATGAAAGGCATAGTTAGTGTGTAACGTAATTGCGCCGTTGAATACTTTATTTATTTATTTATTTATTTATTCATGGAAGACTTACAGCTAAAAAAAAAACTTAATTACTACGAAACTATAGTAGCAGGAAGCCAATTACAAGTCTTCACGTATAGAAAATAATTGAGCATACAACAGTAATACGTAAAACATTGAGGTTATAAATTTGACTAAAACATCTGAGGGGCAATTCCCGCATCCCCAAAAACGCTCGCACTCCCATCCCAGCCTCAATCTGTCAAAAATTGTATAGCGTTTACCAACTTTTCCGACACTCCAATGCCGCCTAGTATAGTTTAGGTTCTATTCTCTTCCCGTTTACCTCTCTGTAAAGCAGAACATTGAACCAACTAAATAATGAAGCGTATCATTGCAATCCGGGACCCGAAATAATCATGCGCTTACAATAGCAACCTGTCAACCAAAGTGCCCCAAAAATATCCGCGTCGCTTCCACAATGATTCCGCACCGGACGGCGATAATGTGCACTGAATAAGTGATGCGGCTGCAAATAGTGCAGCTGCGACAGCGCTTATGTGTACTCAGCCTTAGTTTCTCATGTAAAGCGATAGACCAAAAGATTGTTTTCGATTGGTCAAAGTTTTTGCAGTATTAACGTCTTTATTGACTTCAAACTATCGTCGTTTAAGCTTGCGCTTCTATTATGGTAGTCGATAATTTATCCTGAATAATTAAAGAGTTGCAAACACTGTAGCTTTTGTAGTTTCGTCTATTTTAAGAGACTAAACAGACTCGGGAACGGTCACTACTGTTGCTGCTTTTAGATGTTGAGCCGGCAATCTATCAGAGTGGACGGTAATTTGTGCTAAATAGTTGATGCGGCTGCAAATAGTGTAACAGTGCAATAGTGACACTGCTTTAGGTCGGGCATTAAGGTTAGAGTACACTGGAGCAGAGCAACTCGTGGAGGCTACTCCAAGACTTGCAATGGTCCAGCGTACTCTGGTCAGTTGACTCTGATATCACCTTACTGACAGGCTGTCTGTTTTTACCACCACAGAAATATGAGCTATCCTTATTTACATAGTTCTAAAACCGGTAAATAATCCGTTCAGAATCAAGTACTGAATCCATGCTGACAGGTTGCGCGTCGATGTCATTGCCACCCTTCATTATACAACGTGTAACGTTAAATGCGCAAACCCTGAAAATAGTTTCAGAATAACGAGCAGAATTAATTGAACCGCTTTTTAATATAGGTCACTTTTTTCAAAAAATCTTCATTAAAAACGTTGCCCTGTGTATTTATTAATAGGTCAAGCAAGCCAATGTCAGCGCGGCGCAGCGGCCCGGTGACGACTCCTCCCTCGGTAAAGCGGCGTCGCAGACGCAAGAAACGATCAGAATGGCCAGTAAAACTAAAACAGCACATAAAACCTTTACAATTTTTTTAATGACTTCTTTTCTTTTTTTAATGACTTCTGTTGTATATAATGATAATAAAGCTGAAAAGTTTGTTTGCTTTTTGTTTGTGTGATAGAGCTAATTTGAAAAAAAAAATGCATTTGATAGCACAGATATTAAGTAAGGTGCTTAACATCACGCTTGGATCCTTAGGATCCGAGCAAAAACAAAAAGGTCAGAAAGAATATTAAGCGAAAACGAAGTAATAGCGCGAGCAGTCAATGCAATGCGACGAGGTGAGTCGCGGGAACAAGAAATTTCACGCAGACGAATTCGCGGGCAGATGCTAGTAAGTAATATGTGTTTGACAGCGAGTATTAGTTCCTAGTTCACTAACTAGCTTTAATTTTACTAGCCAAAACTATCTTAGCAACTAATAGCCTAAAAGTACCATCTAAAATAAACTCAAGAAAACAAATCATCTAGAAGGGGATAACTCGCAAAATCAAACAACATCAAATAAATTATTTAGCTAAATCGTAATAATTCTTAAAGAGAAGAATTGGGCTTAAGTCATTGATTTATTACGTTCCCCTAAAGCGGCCTTGAGACGCGATAATAAATGGAATATTAACGTTCATTTCATTCGGAAATCAGCCAAGGAAGGGCAATTTTAAGACTCCCAGCAAAATACCCAATGATTTATACCTCGATGATATTTTATTATGGTTATAAAACATACCCGTATCACGAGGAAACCCTTCCTTTATACCTTAGAACATAATTTCCTTCAGCGTTGACAATATTGCCAGTTGTAAAAAATATATTTTGTAGATTTCTTTTCACTGTAGGCTCGTTATTACAGACATTGTTCGGTGAATTGCGTCGTTTTATATCGGCTTAAATGTTAATGTTTTTCTTTTTGAACGGTAGGTACCTGTGCTGTTTTTTTTTTTATAAAATAAATGTGTACAGAAGTGCTTTTTTTCATCGCATACTCGAGTACAAAAGAGTAGGTACACCGGTATGCATGTCGAGCGAAAAGTATAACAAAAGGAGTTCGCTTATTCGCGGAACCGTGTAAGGTCCGTGCACTAAGTATTTTGTTCAAGAAACAATTTGCGTCATTTTACCCGGTCGCCGTCTACCGTTCAAGTCCAAATTCCTAGCTTAAAATTTTCAAGCTGCTTTTAAAACACAGCTATCCTTTACAAAGCATATTTTTCTAAGATAAAACCCCCACAATTTTAACTAGAATAAAGGAAGCTGTACAATGAAGTCGTGTGTGGTGCCAAAATATGTATCTTTTTTGCAAGATTCCGTGAAGGAAGTTTAAGCGTCTGGCGCGTCCCCGTCGTGGCGTCGCCGACTGCATTAACTTGCTTCTCCTAGGGTGCCTAAAATGTTATGATATACCTACATGGTCAGATTATGTCTGTGAAAAGTGAGAATATGTCTACAGAGGAAACGTTTTTTAGGAAAGCGATTAAGAAGTGTTTTATATACAGAGGTCATGTATCTGTTGGTAAATGTTTGTTCTATGAAAAAAATTAGTCATGCAACATAATATGAATACATTACAAATGTTCATAACGTTAGCCGAATATATTCTAGGACTCAAATAATCGCCTTCTTCATTATACTGCCCTGATTTGAGATTTTACAATTGAAATTACAATTATTGCATTAAATCAAATACAAAAAATACATGCATTCGAGTACGTTAGGTATCGTAGAGTCGAGCTATTATTTTGTGTCCACCTATTAAAATTCGTTTAGTGACACTGGACAATAGTACTTCAGCAGCATTTTAACGGCCCTGCTTTGCCATCGAGCCTGTAATTGCCAAATTTATGGCACCCTACACTAACGTAATTGTGGTCTGCGACAGTGGCATGTATCACTCCAAATTAGATTCAGAGGAAACTGGCAAAATGGCTGTCAGCGAAAGTGGGCACCGCGTTATTTATCGCTGGGTGCGATGCAAATACATGGCACGTTGACAAGGCCATGTTTTATAGTACGAAGATATGGGCATAATGGGTGGAACATGGGTTCATGGCATTTTGTGTAGGGACGGTAAAGGATTAACGTGGAGTCGACTGGATCCGGAATGTGGAGAACAAGCATCTTTAGAGATGACATTTATTCTACAGTGATCAGGAAATGCATGATTTTTAAGGCCTACCATGCAATGCCAGGGGATATAACTTGACCATTTCTAGCTCCTTTATAACAGTTGTTTTTATCTAGCGCAGAACTTCACTACAGGGGTTCACTCTGTTTGTACACATTTTCATATCAATTCATTCAAACACCCCACCAAGCATGAGAAATCTATGCAGTTTCGTTGTCTACAAGAACAATATTCTGAAAAGATAGTAGACCTTCATTGTAAGTACATTGAATATTTTAAACAATATCAACATATTAAACATACACACAAATACAGAACAAATAACTTCAAAGCTCACAAAAGAACAGCAAGACATTAAAAAGATTCAGGAACAAAGCTCAACCCACCACTTGCTAGCTTAAAAGTTCCCAACAGACCAACTCCAGTCTCTTTCATACAAAACTTCATCGGAACACTCTCAAAAATACCTAATTATCACAATGAACGAGATAAGAACGACACGTACATCTCTGAGCAGGTGAAACTTTGGAACAAAAGCTCTCTACAGCGAAAACTGGGAAACAAATCTTTTGAAAATTTCATCTAAACAGCTCTTTAAACTGTGTTCAACATCTAACTGCCGGCTCGCCAGTTTGTTCGAAACTCTGCCCGCTCGAGGCGTCTTCTTTAATTTATTTTCGAAATTAACGCAAACCCGGGACATGGGCTAAGTTGTGGGAAATAAGTCTTACCTTGTTCTGGGGTTATCAGGAAGAGGATGTTTTTAATGAACATGTTCATTTAGATTTTGATTGGTATAATAATAATAATAGTCATTTATTTGCAGACATTGAAGTCCATACAATTAAATTAGTTCACATTGACACATAAAATAACACAATACATACACTTAAAAATCACAAAATAGGCAGAATAATAATAACATAATAGTAATAAAGATAAAATAAAATAAATACAATAAAATAAATGCACGTACAGCTATCTAAGCAACCTGTATGTGCAGTCTCACCCATCGACCAAGCATCGGGCAGTCCCACCGGTCATTCAATGCTCTCAACATGCCGTGGGTGCTGGTATCTGTTCTGTGCCGGAGAGAAGCGCATCGTTTTCGAATAATGGCATAGAAATCATCCACTCTCGTATCGGCAAACATACCCGAAGCGCTACAATACCGCGGCAGCCCCACAAGCATCCTGAAGGCATTGTTATACTGTACACGCAGGGCGCTGTAAGCCTTCTGCGTATACTTGACCCAAAGGCTGCAGGTGTAAAAAGTCTGACTGTAGGCTCGAAAAAATAGTATAGGTCGTTTTGAAAATTTTTCAGTCACCTGAGTGGTTGGCGGGGTGGCCACTGGGCAAGTGTCTTCACATGATGGGTGTCTAAAGATGGAGGGTTCGGGTTGCAAGGCTGGCCCTAAAAGTGATCGTGACATGACCTGACCGCGTACCGCGAAGGCTGGGCCATCACAGGAACCAGTAACCTCGTTTAACTATGTCCAAAGAAAGATTTATAGTCGGACCACGTCATCATGATTCGAGAAAAGGAAATACTAAAATACCGGTCTATTTGTTCTCATACTTACAATTAGTTACAAACTAACAACTCTCGAGCAACCTTTCATGCCCGCATTTTTCCCTATTTCTTTAATCTTCACCATACCTTGTTAAAATACCTTATTCCTGTACACTGTGCATGTTCTGGCAACACAATGTTGTACTTAACAGACAAACCCACGTATTTCATACATTACGTATCATAAGAAAGTTCAGAAATTCTTAACTAGGTACACAAAGAGACCGTGTTCTTGTTACATTGTTATTTAATTCTAAGAGAAATGAGCTTACAAACTGTGACAGTCGCTTTCATATCTCAGTTTCTAACTTTACATAATATATTATTCTTGAACAACTATGTAATAACGTCATCATCTTATAAGTTACTCTTTAAATTAGATTATTTTCAACCAAGTTAATTTTAGCATGGCCTCAATTAGGTACCAAAATTTACAAATTTTCAACGTCTTCGTTTTTTTTCTGCCTTCGTTTTGTTTACCCTATAAAAACTATTTCTTCTAGTTTCAGTAAGTGCGGTTAGATGCACTTGATCAAGATTGTATTTTTTCGTAATTATTTATTTAATTCACTTTATTTTATGTATTTCGAAATTATCCGGAAAAGAACCGGAGTTACCGACATAGCTTGCAGAGTAAGCAAACTGAAGTGGCAGTGGGCTGGCCACGTCTGTCGAAGGGCCGATGGCCGGTGGAGCAGACGAGTCCTGGAGTGGAGACCGCGTATCGGCAAACGGAGTGTGGGACGCCCCCCAGCTATATGGACGGACGACATAAAGCAGGTGGCTGGGGTAGATTGGATGCGGAAGGCGGAGGACAGGGTGTTGTGGCGCAGTCTGGGAGAGGCCTATGTCCAGCAGTGGACTGCGGTAAAACTGTATAATTATAAGTGTATTATTATGTATGAAGCTTATATTATGTAAATATAAAATAACAGAATAAATCTACCGAACTTATTCTTTAGCAAATAAACCTACCAAACTATTTGCTTCTGATTCCCATTCGAACATTAACAAGTTTCAAATAACAAGATAGGTATTGAGTAACATCGTCAGTTAGAGAGACTAATTTATTACTTTACTCATAACACTTGACATAGTTGAAATAACTTATGTACTTACGTAGTTTAATTGGTTATTTAGCTGAAATAGGTGGAATGTTTTAGTGAATTTTAATACTGCGTTTTGATTATGCTGGGGTCTTGTACAGACGCCAGCACATCAAGCTACCCGAAACTGAATTTTTTTCCCAATCAACCTTGAACTTTATGCTTTGGCGATAAAGTTGAAAATCTGTTAAAGAAATTTGACAGATTGTATTAGCTTGATGTGCTAGCGTCTGTACAATACTCGAAAATGCGCTTAGGTTTTCAAATCGTTATGGATGTAAAGTTTATTATTCATTTGCTAACTAGCTGACCCGGCCAAATTCGTACGGCCTCATATCATCAAAAAAGCCGTTCCATACAAAATCCATCAGGAAATGAATTATCTTCATCATTATTTTTTTCGTGATTTTTTTCCATAAAAATATATCATTAAAATTGGTTCAGCCGTTCTTGAGTTTTAAATAGTGTAACTAACCCGTCTTATTTATATAATAGCTTAGCAAATTATATTTACCGTTTGTAGCACACATTCAAGTACATAAACGAATGTTAAACAGATTTTCTTTAGCAAACTTCCTAGAAAATAACCTAATTGTTGAAACGTGTTCATTTGTCAACAACGTACTAAAAATCGACCCACATTCTCCTCATTGTCCATGTCCATGAACAGAATGCAGAACTACAGAATCACAACAGCGTCGTTAGCAACGATACAATCCTCGTATTTGGGCTAAGTTAGTTGCAACAGGGCTCGAGCATAAAGGAGCACGGGAAGATTGGTCCACAGAGTACAATGCGAGCCCATTGTGTGCGCAACAAAGGGATGAATCTATTAATTAACCCCGGACAGATCGCTCTTGTGTTACACTATGCAATCATAAATGTACTTCAGAACCTACATTCTAGTACGGTATTGTGTTTTTGTTGGAATCGCATCGCTACGCTTGCAGGGAATTATCTCGTAGTCTCGTAGCAGCTACGAAACTCGTAGACTTTTGCTACAGCAAAACGAAGCAGTGTCTACAATCTTTTTTCTAGGTGTTTATAAAATTAAATTATGCTTCATTGATCTGTAAATAATTAAATCTTATCTCTATTTAAAACTGGCACGTAACAAAGTATTCTGCATTCACGCTAATATTATTTTTATGTAGGTACGAGAAATAAAGCTGTAAACATACCATAGTCTGAAATAACTTTGGAATAGCGCCATATACATATCTATCTCCAGGGAGATCCCTTCTCTAAGCAATTGTTAACTGTTGATAGCTGTCGATTAAACCCTTTGAGCTCATATACAGGAGTCAGGAAGTTGCAGAATTTAAATGACCCGTACAGACGAGAACAATTTTGCAAAATATAATAATATTGAAATAGTTGGAATTTTCCTTTGAAGCTTTTAATAAAAATGTATAAGTTAAACATTACAAATGAATAGCTAAAAAGCGACGGATAGTTCCTATCGTAAATTACAGTAGGTATCAACTATCTTTTGTACCTTCAAGAGTCAGCTAACTAAAAAACAAAAAAAGCTCTATTGAATGTTCCCTTAGCTAAAAAAACAAAACACAACTCCCACCAATACAAAAACACTAAACAACGTTCTACGTAACAACTTAATCACTCGACAAAGAAAACTTCAAGAAAACATAAGCTCAAACCACGGACAAAGTTTAGATATTCTACGTGCACCACTAAATCGTCGGCAGCGTTGGTATTTAGAAAAATAAAAGTAAGTAAAGAGTTCCCGACATGTAGGGACGCAGCAGACATGCTACTTCCAACGAATGCGATCGGAGATTTTGCGATTTTTTCAATGCTACATCGTGTTTTGGCAACTCTTGTAGCAAAATCGCGCATTTCAGCGATCACTTTGATGCCGCGTTTTCTGCGTTTTTTTACTAAACCATTGAGCCCGTTTTCGTAATTAAAACTTTACAGTCATCGAAATAAAGTTCTTTATTCAAAACTAACAACTTATTCCGGTACTAGTTGTCAGTTTTGTATTAAGGCGCGGGCTAAAGTGAGGTTTGAGCGCGATTCCAGAAAAAAATGAGCATCAAACCGTGTTCCGCAGATGTGGATTATAGCGCAGCATTCTGTCGCTGTGTTGTGCTACCGGAAAGCGACCAATTGCCGCCGCTAACAGTATCGTGTCTGCTATACCCCTAAAGAGTTGCCGGTATGTGAAGAACACTTTATTACGCTCCTTACAGACGGATCGCAGACGCTATCTATGTAATAAAGTGCTCGTTTTTTGTGAAGCATCGAATTTTGGCTACGAGATACGAGCTTACCTACACTTTGTTGTTCGAGGATTTGGGTTCTCGTTTTTGGAAGGAAGACTTATGGCGGATGCTGTGGTGTATTTTAAAGTTGATACTGTTATGTTCATCATCATCTGCCTAGCCTTTTCCCAACTATGTTGGGGTCAGCTTCCAGCCTAACCGGATGCAGCTGAATACCAGTATTTTATATGAAGCGACTGCCTATCTGACCTCCACAACCAGTTACTGGTTAATACGATACCCCTTGGTAAGACTGGTTGTCAGACTTTCGAGCTACTGACGACCCGTAATGACTGTCAAAGATCCACAAATGACAGCCGGGACCAACGGCTTAGCGGGTTTTCCGAGGCACGGAAAAGTCTCGGTATGTAAAGATGGTCACCCATCCACAGACCACCCGTGGCAAGCGTAGCTTAACCTAATCGGTCGACCCGTGCGGTTGTTATTACTTATCCATGAGCTCCTCCTTAGCCACGAGCTCCACCTCATAGAGGATCTTATATTGAAAATACCCGACGAAAATTTCGGATATGCCAATATCAACCATTGTGTATAGGTTACATACCACACCACCAGTCGACCTCCAGTTTTATCCCACATAACAAAGCTGAGCAATTAATTTTATTACAGGTTGATGCTGGCGCGTTTGTGCGTGAACCGGTGGTTACGCATCGCGGAGCCGCGAGGGTCCTTCGGGGAGACGTCAAATAAACTTTGCAATCTCTCTCATAAAGCTTAGCTACAGATTAGCTGGACGACAGAAGCGGTACGGAACGGTGGAAGAAATAGAGGACATTCTTTGATAAGAAGGTATTCATATTATTTTCATAAGATTTTTTTAATCATTTAAAATCAACAGAACAGTGACAAAATTATTGTGATAAAAAAGTGGTATTTTTTTGGTACAAGACGGGTGAATAAGTAGTTAAAATCAATAATGATTATATAGTTTAGTTTATGCAGACGCAAGTCTACCTACGTTATGTTGGATTCTTGAATACAGCATGAATCACGACTTAAAGTTCGTTTTTTAATCCCAGAGACTAATCGGACATGTGTAATGTAAAACTTCTATGCTAAAAAAACGCGAACGTGAAAAGCGAACTATAGACAGAATAATAGTAATGGCAAGATCCTATAGGTAGGTACTCCCATCTTGACTCGTGTCTCCTTGCGGAAGCTATACGCAAACAGTTAAATTAAGACAGTTTAAACTGTCACCTCTATCTCAACCCTACTCTATGCCCCGTACACACCATGCACTCGACAACAGGGTAATAATTAAAGGCAAAACGGCTAATCCTTGCCGACGAGCAAACACGACGCGGCGTTGTTTACACGCACATGTATATCGCTAATAAATATTAAACGGCTGCGAACTGGCGGATCTCCGTTTTTACTGAACATTGTATTTTCTTTTTTTTTCCAATCGCGTTATAGATTTTTTTTTTTGTGGATCTGCAGCAGAAGTTAAAATGCGGACAGCTCGATTTCGAAATTGTACAGAGCTTTTGTGCAGAGTTGGTTTGAATGACAGATTTGTTTTTTTTTTTTTTCTCGCGCGTTGGATATTCTTCTACGAATTGAATTTGTCTTTGTTGATGATTGAACGAATAGGTTAAGGTCTTTTGTTGAGTTTTCCTAAGTGGTTGTTCTAGACCCGCTTACACCAAACATATTCAGTGGTTTGTCTACTGAATATACATATTTAGCGCTAAACGAATTTAAAAGGTTGTTTTGTTTCGTTCAATTATTATTTTAAGAAGATGGAATATTGATTGACATAATATGTTTAGCGATCAATACGTTTTGTGAGTTATGGTGTGAGTGTGCTATGCGACACCTGAGTCAAAATCTGCGGGGTAATTGCTTAACAAACTATCAGTAGCAATGCAATTCATTTTGTCAGCTCAACAACATTCATTGCGTTATGAACGTTGTTGAGCAGACAAAATTTTCGAACTTATAAAGGATTGGATTAGCAATATTCTTAAAGGTGATTCAGATTATGGTTGATAATGTGTTACGCAAATAGGGTGTTGGTGAAAAGCTGAAAGTCCTTTGCAATTTTTTTTATATTTATATAAAATTATTATAATTATAATTTTTTTTCTTGTCTGTTTATATATGTGTGTACATAAATGGTAAAATAATAAATAAATAATAAATAATAATAAAAACGTTTCCCCACACTAGGAATTTCTCCTGCATTGTGGGTGCGTTTACAAACATTTAAACAGCCGTACCCGGAACAACTACTTGTAGGTCATACAAATATTTGTTCCGTGCGGGAATCGAACCCGCGATACGCAGCGCAGCAGTCAATCGCTTAACCACTGCGCCAACCGTGCCGTCATTTTTGTTTTTATTTGACTCATATTTATTTACTCTAAAACATATTCCAATAAACTAAACCCAACTCAACTTCACAGCAAAAACAAGTTCAAAACTCGTTAGGTAGGTACGGATGATTTCATCTAAAAATCAATTAGAATTTCTATGACAGCGACATCACTTTGTCACGCCAAGTGGACTGATTGATGGGACTTGATGTGAATTTATTTTTTCCCCATAACCCTTCGGTCATCCAATACATTCGTGTCATTCGGAATTGATTGCTTATGAAAAATGCCAGAAGTCATCCGTGCGAATTTATTTTGGATGTCGAAAACGATGTATGATGCCAGTTATACCATAATAAATTTGACGTTCCATTTCTAGACCATGATTTCAAAAACTTTATTTTTATCCTTTATTAAAAAGAAACCAAGTTCTTAATAGTTAATTACAATATAGCCTATATGACTAATAAGCAATTTTAATCTAACTTATTTTTTATCTGATAATTACTATAAAACTTAGAATAGTGTTGATTGCCAGCACATCAAGCTACTACAATCTGTCAAATTTCTTTAATATTTTTCAATTTTATCGCTAAGGCATTAGGTTCAAAGTTGATTGGGAAAACTTGACAGTTTCGGGTAGCTTGATGTGCTGGCGTCTGTACTTTACACAAGTCCGTTTCACTTTCATAGAGTCTGATACAATGACATAAACACTTTGTACGTTTATTATATGAATTCACTGTGTCATTGTCACTAATATATTATCTAGTTTCAAAAACAATGGTTTTCACTTAACCTATAATATGGTATTATTTTGTCAAATTACTATGTATGTTTATTCCTCAAAAAACGTACCATGAAAAATCATTTAAATGAGATCATGTCGTACAAAATACAAATAAACAGACAATTCCAATTCACTGCCAGATATGTAACCACAGCAAAATTGCAAATGGCCACCAATAACAGATACATACAAATATAAAGCTAAGCTTCCAAATTGCCTTGTTTAAATTCGTTTGTCGTCAACAGAGGGTGAAAAAAACAAATTTACTTGGAATCGAATTGTCTTAGTTCTATATTTTGAGACACGCAATGAAATCGGAAATAGGCCAGGGTCTTACGTAAGGTTTTAAGCTACAGCGTGAAGGTTTTTTCCACTGAGTTCTCTTTTTAAGCTTTTCTTTGTCATCATACTTGGCAGAAAGAGTTATTTTTGTTGATACGAGTACAGTGACACACTAATATACTTTGTTCAAATCTAGTCCTAATTAAGAAAGAAAAATAAGTTTTCACAGAAACAATAAAAACAATCACAACACAAAACAGAAGTCTACAGCTGCACGTCATAACTGTGACAAGAAGGCTACAAAACCAAAACAAAAAAAGTTACACATTTTAAAATAAATGAAACGAAAAGTGTTTGCAGAAAAAAAAATGTTTAGTTCCGTAAACTCAACGCCACAGCAAGTTGAAATTGAAGATAAATGAGAAAAAATATTTCACACAAATGCACATTTATTTAATTATTTAAATCTTCGCACATAGAAACCGTGCTACTTTGTTTGACAAACTACTGAAACCTTCACTCAATGTAATAACAGAACAACCTGTATGAAACCCGGACATGTATGGCAAAATATCTTCGTGGAATCAAACCGATTTCGCATGCTACCGTGCGACAGGCGTTTTGTGAAAAATGTTAGTGGAATGACACGCTAATGCCGACCCGACACGATACTCTGACTGACCTATATACTGACTTTTTCGAGGAAAATTATTATTGAAACAGAGGCTGATTAAGATGCTTGATTTGTTAATTGGTACCTACTTTTAGATAGGCATTTGTTTGGTTTAGACTTTATAGTCTTTTGAGGGGGAAGCGCATATTGAATAAAGTATGATTCGTTACTGTAACACTACCGACCGGCCGAACTGACCGTAACGTACTAAGTATGTGTACAATATATACAACGTGTAACGTTAAATGCGCAAAACCTGAAAATAGTTTGATCAGTACAACGAGCAGAATTAATTGAACCACTTTTTAATATAGGCCACATTTTTCAAAAAATCTTCATTAAAAAGGTTGCCGTGTCTATTTATTAATAGGTCAAGCAAGCCAATGTCAGCGCGGCGCAGCGGCCCGGTGACGACTCCTCCCTCTGTAAAGCGTCGTCGCAGACGCAAGAAACGATCAGAATGGCTAGTAAAACTAAAACAGCACATAAAACCTTTACAATTTTTTTAATGACTTATTTTCTCTCTGAAATAGGTCAATTGAATTAAAAATCAGTTCTGTCTGAGGTTTTGCGCATTTAACGTTACACCTTGTTTACAACAAACAATTTGTCACTGACCTGCAAATTGCAAAAAACATAACACAATATGAATTTCGAAGACTGCCCTGGCGCTTTCTGAATTTGGAAGCATGAAAGCGCCCTCTCATATGTTTCCGGTAGTAAAACAAAGCATAAGCAATATAATTCAGAGTTTCCTGCTACTTATTAGGGTAAAATTCTGTGTTTCCCTAAAATAAGTCTATTTAAATTCATCCCCAGTACACAACATTTATAAACTAACCGCAAATCTCAAAAGATGCGGCCACAATAAAAATGTTCAGCCACCATAAATTTACCATAAATTTTCTAAAGAGCAGTAAACGCGCGATGTTCCTGGGCATGCCTCACATATGCCCGGGCGATTTATAGCGAACCCTTCTAATCGGCATTTTGCGTATATTTAAAAAAAAAAACCTCCACAAGAAAGGGCAGTGAAATACGTTATAGGTATCTTTCTAAAATTGTGATTGGGGTTCAGGGAGCGATAACTCCCACTTTATGACCCAATTTTTGTCGGATAAACAATGGAATTTGAAATTTTATCTCGATCACGCATC